>CM056052.1:377117965-377717965 GCA_029574335.1 Rana kukunoris
CAAAGGATAGGGCCTAACTAACCTGTGCTCGCTTACTACAGACTGAAACACACATTATCTATCTGCAATGTCCTAGCATCCCTCTAAACACAACTGAACTAGCAAAACCCCTTTACTCACAGGCTTTTTGGTGTTCATCAGATTGCAATCTGTATTAGCTTAAGAATGTCCTGTGGATGTCTCACTTCAGTATAGACTAGAGCTGGAATGAAATAGGATATGTCCCTAGCAAGCTCTAGGTAGTACAGAGAAGACCCTCAGCCTCTCTCTAGGCTCAAGAAAATGGAGGGTCTTAAAGAAACAGACACTGCCGAGTGCCAAGCATGTAATATACATTTCGAAGGCAGCACAGTCCCCACCTGGCATACCTTTTGTTATGCCACTAACCTTTGGACAGAAGTAAAACTACTTCAGAAATTGGCCTAGCATACCTACCTTGGGAATTCCTTGTCTAACAATTCTAACTTCTTCTACCTTTCTAACTCTAGCATCACTACTAGGATCAGTCCCCACTCTATTAGTCCAATGATGGCCATTTGTTCCTGTGGGCCTGAGTGTCTTTTAATAAGACATTGGGGCTGATTTACCAAGCCTGTGCGCCAAGACTCATGGTGCACAAGCAGGAGTAAACCTGTTTTTGACATTTATACCAAAGAAACACGCTGCTAGTGCAGCGTGTTTCCTCATTTACTAAAGTGCCTAATGCGCCCAGAAGAGGGCGCACAGAGCACGCCAGTACAGAGCTGGCGTGCGGCATTTAGTTATGTAAACATCGGGGATTCGGGCGGGAGTTTATGAGGGGAGGGAGGGGGGGGTGATGCAGGGGAAGTGTGGTGACATGTGTTTCAACTTGTGTGGCGGGCCGATTTGAAAGGGAAAGTGACTTTTGGGACCCGATCCCCGGGCGCTTGCAAAGTACTCTAGAACCTCGGAAGGTTCACTTGCATACTGGGGGCATGCGCAGAGGGAAAAAAATCGGAGCTCACCGCGCGCCTCTTCAGAACGCCGGGAAATCCTTGGTAAATACCAGGCGGACGTAGCAGTGTTTGCACTGCCTGGAGCGGCGTACGGCAAGCTCCGAGCTGTTCTCGGGCTGCGCTGACACTGAAGGGGAACTCCGCTCCGCCAAATTTCAAATGTGAAAACCGGCGCGGCTTCCCTCCCAGGGGTACAATAGGCTCTCCTCCCGGCTTGGTCCGGAACGTGAGGGGTTAACCCACGCCAAAATCGGCGTGGGGTTCCCCCCCAGATCCGTACCAAGCCCTCATCCCAGGCATGCAGTCTGGCCGGACAGGAATGGGGGTGGGGACGAGCGAGCGGCCCCCCCCCCCTCCTGAGCCGTACCAGACCACATGCCCTCGACATGGGGGAGTGTGTGCTTTGGGGGAGGGGGGCGCTGCCCCCCCACCCCAAAGCACTCTTGTCCCCATGTCGATCGGGACAAGAGCCTCTTCCCGACAACCCTAGCCATTGGTTGTCGGGGTATGCGGGCGGGAGCCAATCAGAATCTGGGAGCCCCGTTTAATAATGTGGCCCCCAGATTTCGGGCCCCCACCCTATGTGAATGAGTATGGGGTACATCGTACCCCTACCCATTCACCTGGTGAAGGTGGTTTGAACTTTGAGGGTCTTCTGCCCGCCGCCCCCCCATCGAATTTTTCGGCCTGGACGGGGTCGTACATCCCATCCAGGACTTGGACGTGGCGGGCTTCTCGTCGCTGTCTTCTGCCGCTGCCCCCTTCACCACGAAGCTCCGTGCTTGTTTGATGAGGGCAGCGGGCTTCCGTCGTCTTCTCCGGGGCGAGGGTCGTACATCCCACCCCGGATTTCCTCGCCGGCTTCTGCCTGGCTCCTACTGGGGGCCAGGCCTTCTTTTGCCGTCTTCCGCCGGAGGGCGCCACTCTCCGGGCTTCTCGACGTTGTCTTCCGCCGCGGGGGCCAGGCCTTCTTCTTTGCCGCCCCCTTCGATTTTTTCGGCCTGGACGGGGGTCGCACATCCCATCCAGGACTTGGACGTGGCGGGCTTCTCGTCGCCGTCTTCTGCCGCTGCCCCCTTCACCACGAAGCTCCGTGCTTGTTTGATGAGGGCAGCGGGCTTCCGTCGTCTTCTCCGGGGCGAGGGTCGTACATCCCACCCCGGATTTCGTCGCCGTCTTCTGCCGCTGCCCCCTTCACCACGAAGCTCCGTGCTTGTTTGATGAGGGCAGCGGGCTTCCGTCGCAGTCTTCCGCCGCGGGGTGACACTCGCGGCTTCTTCTTCCATTCGATGTTGACACGGCGAGGTCCGGCGCTGAAATGCCTTCTGAGCGGCGGGCAAGGACTTATATTGGCATTGGGCGTGGGCGTGGTTATGCCAACATGTGACCTTAACCCATGTGACAGTGATGTCACGTCACATCACTGTCACATGGGTTAAGGTCACATGTTGGCATAACCACGCCCACGCCCAATGCCAATATAAGTCCTTGCCCGCCGCTCAGAAGGCATTTCAGCGCCGGACCTCGCCGTGTCAACATCGAATGGAAGAAGAAGCCCGCGAGTGTCACCCCGCGGCGGAAGACTGCGACGGAAGCCCGCTGCCCTCATCAAACAAGCACGGAGCTTCGTGGTGAAGGGGCAGCGGCAGAAGACGGCGACGAAATCCGGGGTGGGATGTACGACCCTCGCCCCGGAGAAGACGACGGAAGCCCGCTGCCCTCATCAAACAAGCACGGAGCTTCGTGGTGAAGGGGGCAGCGGCAGAAAACGGCGACGAGAAGCCCGCCACGTCCAAGTCCTGGATGGGATGTGCGACCCCCGTCCAGGCCGAAAAAATCGAAGGGGGCGGCAAAGAAGAAGGCCTGGCCCCCGCGGCGGAAGACAACGTCGAGAAGCCCGGAGAGTGGCGCCCTCCGGCGGAAGACGGCAAAAGAAGCCCTGGCCTCGGAGGAGCCAGGCAGAAGCGGAGGAGCCCGAGGTGGGGCGCACACCCCCGTTGTTCTCCGCTGTTTTCGGCCGCCCCCCCCCGGATGTAAAAGAGCTTCATTTTGGAGTGGGGGCACAGTCGAGCATGGCGGAGAGCATGGGTGGGTGTTTCCCCCCCCGGCAGAAGACGGCTAGAAGACCGAGGAGTGGCGACGCCCCCGTTGTTCTCCGCCATTCCCGCCGGCCCCCCCCGGATGTAAAAGAGCTTTGTTTGGGGTAGGGGGCCTGGCCGAACATGGCGGAGAGCATCGGTGGGGGTCTCTCTCCCCGGCGGAAGGCGGCGGCGAAGACCGGGGGGGGGGTAGGTGTACCCCCGCCCCCGGCGGAAGACAACGTCGAGAAGCCGGAGAGTGGCGCCCTCGGCGGAAGACGGCGAAAGAAGCCCTGGCCTCGGGAGGAGCCAGGCAGAAGCGGAGGAGCCCGAGGTGGGGCGACACCCCCGTTGTTCTCCGCTGTTTTCGGCCGGCCCCCCCGGATGTAAAAGAGCTTCATTTTGGAGTGGGGGCACAGTCGAGCATGGCGGAGAGCATGGGTGGGTGTTTCCCCCCCCCGGCAGAAGACGGCTAGAAGACCGAGGAGTGGCGACGCCCCCGTTGTTCTCCGCCATTCCCGCCGGCCCCCCCCGGATGTAAAAGAGCTTTGTTTGGGGTAGGGGGCCTGGCCGACCATGGCGGAGAGCATCGGTGGGGGTCTCTCTCCCCGCGGAAGGCGGCGGCGAAGACCGGGGGGGGGGTAGGTGTACCCCCCCAGGCGGAAGGCGGCGGCGAAGACCGGTGCGGGGCTGGAGCCCCCCCGGCAGAAAACGTCTGGAAGACCGAGGGGCTCCGCCCCCGTTGTTCTCTGCTTCTTTCGGCCGGCCCCCCCCGGATCTGAAAGAGCTTATTTTGGGGTGGGGGCCTGGCTGGACATGGCGGAGATCATCGGTGGGTGTCCCCCCCCGGCAGAAGACGGCGAAGCCCGGGGCCCAATGGGCTGGTGGTGGGGGGTCCCGGCAGAAGACCCCCGGAGCTGACTAATAAATTATTTTTTTCTGTGTGTTTTTTTTTGTTTACACTTTTCCACCCGGTGAATGGGTAGGGGTACGATGTACCCCATACTCATTCACATAGGGTGGGGGGGCCAGAATCTGGGGGCCCCCTTAATATAGGGGGCTCTCAGATTCTGATAAGCCCCCCGCCCGCATACCCCGACAACCAACGGCCAGGGTTGTCGGGAAGAGGCTCTTGTCCCTTTCGACATGGGGACAAGAGTGCTTTGGGGTGGGGGGGCAGTGCCCCCCTCCCCCACAGCACACACTCCCCCATGTCGAGGGCATGTGGTCTGGTACGGCTCAGGAGGGGGGGGGGCGCTCGCTCGTCCCCACCCCCATTCCTGTCCGGCCAGACTGCGTGCCTGGGAGAAGGGTTTGGTCTGGATCTGAGGGGGAACCCCACGCCGTTTTTTTGGCGTGGGTTTAACCCCTTATGTTCCAGATCAAATCTAAGAGCCTGTTGTGCACCAGAAGGGGGACCCCCACGCCGTTTTTTTTTCTAATTTGGGGTGGAGTTCCCCTTTATCCCGGTCCTGTCAGGGGGGGGGGGGGAATGCCTGCTCGTCTGTCCCTACAATGTATGAACAGCGATCTGTCATTTCCCCTACACAGTCCCACCCCCTTTACAGTTAGAACACACCCAGGTAACATATTCAACCCCTTCCGCGCCCCTAGTGTTAACCCCTTCCCTGCCAGTGTCATTTTATAGTAAGCAATGCATTGATATACCATTGCTCGCTACAAAAATGCCAAATCTCACAAAAATGTGTCCGCCACAATGTCGCATTAGACAGAAAAAACAAATGATAGCCACCATTACTAGTAAAACAAAAAATTATTCAAAAAAAACCCATAAGACCAACCCCTACTTAGAACTTTTGCCCAAACCAATCAAACGCTTATTGTGATTTTTTGCAACCAAAAAGATGTCCAAGAATACTTATCGGCCTAAACTGAGGGCAAACATTTTTTGAATATATTTTGGGGGAGATTTATTATAGCAAACCGTAAAAAAGATGTTTTTTTAGTTACCAAATTGTCGCTATAGTTTTGGGTCAAGCAAAAATAAGAAAAAACGCAGAGGTGATCAAATACCACCAACAAAAAAAAAAAATTGAATTTTTAGGGGGGGGGGGGGGGAGGATGAGGACGCCCAATTTTTTTGGGGGCCACGTCGCACAACCACGCAATTGTCAGTCAAAATGACGCAGTGTTGAAATGCAAAAAATGGCCCCGTCAGTGACCAGTAATATGCTCTGGGGCTCAAGTGGTTACAAATTAAGAATACACTAAAGTTAGCCCAATTTATGGCCATAATGTAAAAGATGATGTTACACCGAGTAAATAGATACCCAACATGTTACACTTTAATATTGCACACACTCATGGAATGGCGCCAAACTTCAGTACTTGAAAATACCCATAGGCAACGCTTTTTTATGTGTTTCAGGTTACCAGTTTAGATTTACAGAGGAGCTCTAGTGCTAAAAGTATTGCTCTCGCTCTAACGTACGCTATGATACCTCACATGTGGGGTTTGAACGGGGGTTCAATATGTGGGCGGGGCTTACACATTTAAGGCCCGCCCCCATATATGGAAACATTCTTCAAACCGCACATGTGAGGTATCATAGCGTGCGTAACAGCAAGAGGAATATTTATAGCACTAGACCTCATCTGTAAATCTAAACTGGTAACCGGAAACAATAAAAATGCTGCTTGTTCGCTTCTGACTGCGAGCTACTAGGGACAGGGGCGTTTTAAATATTAATATTTATGTTTGTTACGTAAAAATTCTATAAGACCTCCCGTTCAGCTTGTAAAGCATCACTTCAGGGGGACCAAAAAAAAATTTAACACCTCTAATGCTTTCATCCGCCATTGCAGATTTGATTCTGGTACTGCATTTCGAGTGAACTGGGCATGCTCGAACAGTTAGAAAAAGAAGTTGGAAGTTTCATCCTGAAAATGACTTGCATCTTTCTGAGCATGCTCAGAAAGCTCTTTTTTTGGCTTAGTAATTTAAGGACATCCTTAACAGGTGTAAGCAGTTCCAAGTGCACACAAACTAGAGGCTGACATTTCTTCATGTGTTTCCAATTGGTTCATTAGCACACATGTTATAAAAAGCGTGGATACTGCACGTGTCAGCTGCCCCTCAGAGGGGGCAGATTTGCTGGCTGGAAGTAATGGTGGAGTGAAACAGAGATGTTTTGGAGCAAGTTTTGTATTTTTTGATGTTTTCTCTGCTACATAATTTTGCTAAATGTTTCTCAAGATGTTAATGACTAATGTTTTAATCCTGTGGGTCTATCCTGTTATTTCAAAAGCATGATTTATTTTCCAATGACTGTGAAATAAACGTTGGTCTTTTTTGTTTTTTAGGTGTTTTTATATATATTTTTGGTGTGTTTATTTGTAATTTTTTGTTTTGCTTTCCTTGTTTTGTGGACCAATAAAATTTACTTTCAAATTTTGAAGTTTGTTTTGTGATTATTTTTTTCCTGCTATGGATTTCAACCGCTGCAGCTGAACTAGTTTGGGCCTAAACCATCAAGTGTGATTTGTCTCTAAGCTCTTTCCTGGTGTGTATGCATGAAATGTTTAGTCACCAGAAAAGGAAGGACAAAGCGGTAAGTAATGTTTCCTAGAACTGATGTCCAGACTGACTTTTTAAAGCACATGTGCAAGATGTAGGAAAAGCTGCAAACAGGGCCTGTTGGAGGGGGGGGGGGGGGGGGTGTGTGTGTTTTTTTTGGACAGGCTTGAAGTGCTGATTTACAGCGCTGTGCTTGAAACTAGCACAAGACAATCCTATTCTAATTGTGGGTTGTTTGAGGGAAGCCAATTGAGTGTTAGAACCCCTGCTAGTGTTTTTAGGTTGGGCTTTGTGTCCCTTTTCCTAAAATTGGCTTCACTTCCTGTCACACAGCTGAACAGGAAGTGAGGTTAAAACCCTACCAATGGTCTTTTCTTTGGGACACAGGTCAATCTAACTAGTGTCACCATTAAGCAAATTGCACTGCAGTGTACACCCCAAATGATTAGTTTTTTTGGGGTTTAGTAAAGGCAAAGCCGCTCTGCAGTAGAAGCGTAGGCAATGAAAATCAGAAGGGAAGCACTGATGGTTTTTACTTCCAATCCCGCCAAGTTTTGAGTTTTCTTCCTTGCTTGTCCACTTGTAGTGCAAAGTGGATTTGCCTTTAGTAAATGGACCCCAAAGTCCAAGATTCCTACTAATTTGGGGTGTACACAGCAAAATGCCATTTCCAAAATGGGAAACTATTTATATTGATCTGTGTGTCCCCAACAAAACATTACTCAGGTGTTTCCCTCACTTCCTGTTTGGCTGTGTGGCAGGAAGTGAATGAATTAAGTAGAAAGTGACAACATTTGTGAGGTGTCTTTACCCTATCAGGGGTGCAGGCATCCCCAAAACAAACATGAAAATAGTTGATTTAACATTGGGTGGTGTTTGTGGGGGTCCCTAACACACATTCATACATATTAGCAACGCTGGATCGTGGCCTATTGGCATGGTTATATTTTCTTAAGCCTCTCAATAAAATGATCTGAAATTTGGGGTTAAACTGGAACAATAATCATCACTTTTATTTTTTGGATTTCTTTCATTTTGGATAGAGTTGGTGGGGGGGGGGGGGGTTTAGAAGCTCTGTCAGTTTATTTTGTATTATCCCTGTCCGTTTGGGGAGATTGGCCTTCACTTCCTGCCCCATAGCCAAACAGGAAGTGATCGAAAAAGTAGGCAAATTAAGGGCCCCCCCAAGTCCCCCCCCACAGAACTTGTGTGTGTCCCCTGAAAATTCCTGGGTGGGTCATAAAAAAACAGGGTGTGGCCTTGACAGGAAGGGTGGGTCATTTTTCTATTAGGGGGGTGCCAAAATTTGGTCAGGCCTAGGGCAGCACAAAACCTAAATCTCCTACTGCACATTAGGGCTTATTTAGACAGGATCCAATTTACAGCATGTTTTTAGATTGTGGGAGGAAACCCGCACAGGGAGAACATGCAAACTCCAGGCAGATAGTGTCACGGGTGGGATTCGAACCAGCAACCCTTTTGCTGCTAGGTGAACATGCTACACACTACGCTACTGTGCTGAACGAACATGATCGCAGCTGAAAGCATGAGATGTTTTTTTTTTTACCAATTCCATGCTTTCCAGCCTGGAGGACAGATGTGGGGTCTAATTGACCCCGCCTTTCTCTATAAAGAGGACCTGTCACACACTAGTCCTATTACAAGGGATGTTTACATTCCTTGTAATAGGAAGAAAAGTGAAAAATAATACAAACAAAGGGACAAACAAGTGCAAAAAATAAAATATTAAGTAAAAAAATAAAATAACAAAGGAATTTAAATGCTCCTGTCCCTAGTAGCTCGCACTCAGAAGCGAACACGCATGCAAGTCCCACCCACATATGTAAACATCCTTCAAACCCCACATGTGAGGTATCATAGCGTGCGTTAGAGCGAGAGCAATAATGTTAGCACTAGACCTCCTCTGTAACTCAAAAGTGGTAACCTGAGAAAAAAAGTCAAGCGTTGCCTATGGAGATTTTTAATAACGAAGTTTAGCGCCATTCCATGAGTGTGCGCAATATGAAAGCGTGACAAGTTAGGTATCTATTTACTCGGTGTAACATCATCTTTTACCTTATCCCTAAAAATTGCCCTAGCTTTACTGCTTTCTTATTTTGTCATTCATGAAACAGGTTTTTTTTTGGAAAGCCAAAAAAAAAAAAAAACGTTAGAACATTTTTTGGCACAAATACTGTTGGAAATGTGTCCGAAAAAATGGCCGCCACTTTATTCCCTAGGGTGTTTGTTAATAAAATATATATAATGTTTGGGGGTCCTGAGTAAGTTTCAAGGAAGAAAATATAATTGTTACATGAAGGAGAGAAGTGCCAGAATAGGCGCGGTATGGAAGTGGTTAAAGTGCACCAATAAAAGTGAAAAATTCCTTGAAATTTCGTACCATGGGGGGGGGGAGGCAATTAGGGGCGCCATCAGGAATTATGGGGCCCCTTACACAGCTTCAGGCATGGGCCCCCTGGAGCAGAGAATAGGGGGGGGGGGGTGCCGCCTGATATTAAGAAGGGGGGGGGGGCTGCCGCAATTTGATAAGCGGGGGGTTCCTTTACTAAAAAATACATATAGAAAAATATATATTAAAAAGGGTGGTAGCCATCCGGGGGCCCTGGGGACCACTGGGCCCTTTAATAAAAAGAAACTTCTGGGCTCTTTAATGAAAAATAAATTACAATATCTACATATATAAAATAATAAAAAAGGGGGTTGCCTTGGGAGCTCTGGGCCCTTTAATAAAAAATAACTACCAAAAATCTAAAAAAAAAATAACATTGGGTGGGAGCTGTGGTGGCTCAACGTGAATGGCACTGCGCTGACAAACCATTCACCTCTGCAGCCAAGGGTTCGGATCCCGGTCTCGGCTACATGTGAATTGAGTTTGGTGGTGTCAGCCCGGCTCCCGATGGGTGTGCTATGCAAGGTACGCCTGTGCTTAGTATAACCACCCCCCCCCCCCCCCCACAAAAAAAACACCACACTTGCACACACTTTGGCCATGAGGTCTCCTAAAATAAAGGGAGGTGAAGGACCTACAGGGCTGGCTGGGTGGGCTACACTCCTTCATAGGGGGAGTCCCTCTGTCCCATCGGGCTCCCAAGTGTAGCAGGTGGGGTGAGGCCCCCCTCACACCCACCATTGCCACCGGGGGCATGGAGAAGGATGGCGATTGCAAGTCCAGCTCCTCTCTCTCGACTTCACGCACAAAATACACTTTAAAAAAGAAATTAAAGTAAAAAGTAACAAACCTGGGGAAAATGTTTATAACATTTTTAGAAGCAAAAAGGGGCCCTCTGGGAGCTTTCAAAATTATATTATATATATATATGTTTAAAAAATAACCAAAAAATATATCATATGTTTTTTTTTTGATTTTTTTGTAAAGGTGGGGGGTTGTCATCTGGAGCCCTGGGGATCTCCGGGCCACTGGGGACCAGGCCACTGGGGACCTCCAGACCCCTAAACCAAAACATTGGCCCTTTAATAAAAAAAAATTTGGGGGGTTGCCACCCGGGGCCCTGGGGACCTCCAGACTGCTAAAAAATATTAAATTCCAAAAATTGGCCCTTTAATAAAAAATCCTACAAAAACCAACTAACAAATATATATACAAAAAAAAAAAGAGGGGGGTTACCATCTGGGGCGCTGGGGGGCCTCCAGGCATCTGGGCACCTCCGGACCCCCGGGCCCCTTACAGGTGTACAGGGCCGCCATCATGAATTTTGGGGCCCCTTACACAGCTTCAGGCATGGGCCCCCTGGAGCAGAGAACCGGGGGGGGTGCTGCCGCATGAAATTGAGAAGCGGGGGGGGGGGGGTGGTGCCACAAATTGAGGAGCGGAGGGGCCCTTTACAAAAATTTTGACAGAAATAAGAAATAAAGAAAAATATATATAAAAAAGGGGGGTAGCCATCCGGGGCCCTGGGGACCTCTGTGCTCTTTATCAAATAAAAATACAAAAGAGAGAAAATACATATATATATATTTTTTAAATATAACATTTATCGAAAAAAAGTAAAAAAACAAGGGGGTAGCCTTCCAGGGCCCTGGGGACCTCTGGGCCCTTTCCTTAAAAAAAAAAAAAAAAATAGATTAAAAAAATATATATATTTTTTTAAATATATATATTTTATTTTAAAAAAAGGGCTTGCCATCTGGGGCCCTTAGTGGCCTCCGGGCCCCTGGGGACCTTCGGAGCCCTTAAAGAAAAAAAAAAAAAAAAAATTTTTTTTTTTGTTTTAGGGTGGTTCCCATCCGGGCCCCTGGGGGCCCCTGGGGACCCCCGGGCGGTGTAATGCCTGTACCCCCCTAATGGCGGCCCTGCAGGTGTACTGCCTGTACCCCCCTGATGGCGGCCCTGGGTGTAATGTCAGCATGTGAAAAATGACATTCTGAAGGAAAAAAGCCATTTAAAACTGACTCGCGGCTATAATGAATTGTGAGCTCTTGGAATTTGCAGGAGAATTCATTCATTAAAAACACCAAAAAAAAAGCGTGGGGGTCCCCCCAAATTCAATAACCAGACCCTTTAGGTCTGGTATGGATATTAAGGGGAACCCCGCCATCAATTTTTAAAAAAAAATGACGTGGGGTTCCCCCCAAATATCCATAACCAGACCCTTCAGGTCTGGTGTGGAATTTAAGGGGAACTCCACTCCAAATTTAAAAAAAAATGGCGTGGAGTCCCCCCTAAAATCCACACCAGACCCCTTATCCGAGCACGTTGACCTGGCCGGCCGCAGAAAAGAGGGGGGGACAGAGTGCGGCCCCCCCCCTCTCCTGAACCGCACCAGGCCACATGCCCTCAACATTGGGAGGGTGTTTTGGGGTGCCCCCCAAAACACCTTGTCCCCATGTTGATGAGGACAAGGGTCTCTTCCCCACAACCCTTGCCCGGTGGTTGTTGGGGTCTGCGGGCAGGAGGCTTATCGAAATCTGGAAGACCCCTTTAACAAAGGGGCCCCCCAGATCCCGGCCCCCCCCCTGTGTGAAATGGTAATGGGGTACCTTGTACCTCTACCATTTCACCAGTAAAAAAAAAGTGTCAGTGTAAAAAAAGACAAGAGCCGGTTTTTGACAAGTCCTTTATTATCTTCTTTCTTCTTTCCTTCGGGTTTCTTCTTCCTCCTCCTTCTTCTTCCTCTGCTTCTGTCTTGGGTCTTCTATTCCCGCATCTTGACTGGCGTGTTCTTCCATCTTCTTCCGCTGTCCTTCTCGTCCGCATCTTCTCCTTCTTCTTCTTCGCCGGAGCGGCCGCTTCCAATTGAAATCCCCGCTGTCTGCCGGACCACGCCCCCCCTCTGACGCCACGGGCAAGCTCTTAGAAAAGTCCCCGTGTGGTGCCAGTGCGTCAGAGGGGGGCGTGGTCACATGTTCCAGAAAGCGGGCAATTCAATTGGAAGCGGCGACTCTGGCAAAGAAAAAGCCGCGCACAAGCTTCCAATTGAATTGGCCGCCCTCTGACATGTGACCACGCCCCCCTCTGACGCACTGGCAGCACACTCCTAAGAGCTTGCCCGTGGCGTCAGAGGGGGGGCGTGGTCCGGCAGACAGCGGGGATTTCAATTGGAAGCGGCCGCTCCGGCGAAGAAGAAGAAGGAGAAGATGCGGACGAGAAGGACAGCGGAAGAAGATGGAAGAACACGCCGGGCAAGATGCGGGAATAGAAGACCCAAGACAGAAGCAGAGGAAGAAGAAGGAGGAGGAAGAAGAAACCCGAAGGAAAGAAGAAAGAAGATAATAAAGGACTTGTCAAAAACCGGCTCTTGTCTTTTTTTACACTGACACTTTTTTTTTACTGGTGAAATGGTAGAGGTACAAGGTACCCCATTACCATTTCACACAGGGGGGGGGCGGGATCTGGGGGGCCCCTTTGTTAAAGGGGTCTTCCAGATTTCGATAAGCCTCCTGCCCGCAGACCCCCACAACCACCGGGCAAGGGTTGTGGGGAAGAGACCCTTGTCCTCATCAACATGGGGACAAGGTGTTTTGGGGGGCACCCCAAAACACCCTCCCAATGTTGAGGGCATGTGGCCTGGTGCGGTTCAGGAGAGGGGGGGGGCCGCGCTCTGTCCCCCCCTCTTGTCTGCGGCCGGCCAGGTCAACGTGCTCGGATAAGGGGTCTGGTGTGGATTTTAGGGGGGACTCCACGCCATTTTATTTTTAAATTTGGGGTGGAGTTCCCCTTAAATTCCACACCAGACCTGAAGGGTCTGGTTATGGATATTTGGGGGGAACCCCACGTCATTTTTTTTAAAAAATTGACGGCGGGGTTCCCCTTAATATCCATATCAGACCTAAAGGGTCTGGTTATTGAATTTGGGGGGACCCCCACGCTTTTTGTTTTCGTTTTTTTATGAATGAATTCTCCTGCAATTGCCGGGAGCCGACAATTCATTATTGCCGCGAGTCAGTTTTAAATGGCTTTTTTTCTTTTTTTTTTTTTTTTCTCAGAATGTCATTTTGTGCAAAGACATATTTCTAACCGCAGGAAAAGTGCACTTTATTCACCTGCTGACATCCCCCCCCCCCCCCATGGTACGAATTTTAAAATAATTATTCAAATGACGTGGGGGTCCCCCCAAATTCAATAACCAGACCCTTCAGGTCTGATATGGATATTAAGTGGAACCCCGCCATCAATTTATTAAAAAAATGACGTGGGGTTCCCCCCAAATATCCATAACCAGACCCTTCAGGTCTGGTGTGGAATTTAAGGGGAACTCCACTCCAAATTTAAAAAAAAATGGCGTGGAGTCCCCCCTAAAATCCACACCAGACCCCTTATCCGAGCACGTTGACCTGGCCGGCCGCAGAAAAGAGGGGGGGACAGAGTGCGGCCCCCCCCCTCTCCTGAACCGCACCAGGCCACATGCCCTCAACATTGGGAGGGTGTTTTGGGGTGCCCCCCAAAACACCTTGTCCCCATGTTGATGAGGACAAGGGTCTCTTCCCCACAACCCTTGCCCGGTGGTTGTGGGGGTCTGCGGGCGGGAGGCTTATCGAAATCTAGAAGACCCCTTTAACAAAGGGGCCCCCCAGATCCCGGCCCCCCCCCTGTGTGAAAAGGTAATGGGGTACCTTGTACCTCTACCATTTCACGAGAAAAAAAATGTAAAGGGTTAAAAACGACAAGAGCCGGTTTTTGACAAGTCCTTTATTATCTTCTTTCTTCTTTCCTTCGGGTTTCTTCTTCCTCCTCCTTCTTCTTCCTCTGCTTCTGTCTTGGGTCTTCTATTCCCGCATCTTGACTGGCGTGTTCTTCCATCTTCTTCCGCTGTCCTTCTCGTCCGCATCTTCTCCTTCTTGTTCTTCTTCGCAGGAGCGGCCGCTTCCAATCGAAATCCCCGCTGTCTGCCGGACCACGCCCCCCCTCTGACGCCACGGGCGAGCTCTTAGGAAAGTCCCCGTGTGGTGCCAGTGCGTCAGAGGGGGGCGTGGTCACATGTTCCAGAAAGCGGGCAATTCAATTGGAAGCGGCGACTCTGGCAAAGAAAAAGCCGCGCACGAGCTTCAAATTGAATTGGCCGCCCTCTGACATGTGACCACGCCCCCCTCTGACGCACTGGCAGCACACTCCTAAGAGCTTGCCCGTGGCGTCAGAGGGGGGGGGCGTGGTCCGGCAGACAGCGGGGATTTCAATTGGAAGCGGCGCCTCCGGCGAAGAAGAAGAAGGAGAAGAAGATGCGGACGAGAAGGACAGCGGGAGGAACAGAAGATGGAAGAACACGCCGGGCAAGATGCGGGAATAGAAGACCCAAGACAGAAGCAGAGGAAGAAGAAGGAGGAGGAAGAAGAAACCCGAAGGAAAGAAGAAAGAAGATAATAAAGGACTTGTCAAAAACCGGCTCTTGTATTTTTTAACCCTTTACATTTTTTTTCTCGTGAAATGGTAGAGGTACAAGGTACCCCATTACCTTTTCACACAGGGGGGGGGCCGGGATCTGGGGGGCCCCTTTGTTAAAGGGGTCTTCCAGATTTCGATAAGCCTCCTGCCCGCAGACCCCCACAACCACCGGGCAAGGGTTGTGGGGAAGAGACCCTTGTCCTCATCAACATGGGGACAAGGTGTTTTGGGGGGCACCCCAAAACACCCTCCCAATGTTGAGGGCATGTGGCCTGGTGCGGTTCAGGAGAGGGGGGGGGCCGCGCTCTGTCCCCCCTCTTTTCTGCGGCCGGCCAGGTCAACGTGCTCGGATAAGGGGTCTGGTGTGGATTTTAGGGGGGACTCCACGCCATTTTTTTTTTTATTTGGAGTGGAGTTCCCCTTAAATTCCACACCAGACCTGAAGGGTCTGGTTATGGATATTTGGGGGGAACCCCACGTCATTTTTGTTAAAAAATTGACGGCGGGGTTCCCCTTAATATCCATACCAGACCTAAAGGGTCTGGTTATTGAATTTGGGGGGACCCCCACGCTTTTTTTTCCCTTTTTTTAATGAATGAATTCTCCTGCAATTGCCGGGAGCCGACAATTCATTATAGCCGCGAGTCAGTTTTAAATGGCTTTTTTCCTTTGAAAAATGACATTTTGTGCAGAGACAGTTCTAACCACGGGAAACATGCGCTTTTTCACATGCTGACATTAGAGACCCCCATGCTATGAAATTTAAAGGAAAATTACACTTTTATTATTGCACTTTTAGCATTATTAAAATCACTGCTCCCGAAAAAACGGCCGTTTTAAAAAATAAAAAAAGCATTGGTACATGTCCCCTGGGGCAGGACTGAGGTCCCCAAACACTTTTTAGGACAAAACTTGCAGATTAGCCTTTAAAATTCACTATTAAGATTTTCCCCCATAGACTTATACAGGGAGTTCGGCGGCGGCTTTACTTATCAATCACATCGCGCTGCTGCTGCCGCCGGTTCATGCGCCTAATTAGGGCTTCATCCAGCGCACTAATTAAGGCATGTACCGGCGCAGCGCAGAGTCATTAGTAAATCAGCCCCAATGTCTCCAACTTGTAAGTTGGGCTTGTCATCTTGTCATTTCTTGCGTGGCTGGAGTGTCACCAGGTATTCCTGTCTCCACCTGTTCCAGAAAATGTCCGCAAGACTTTGAACTTGTCTCCATTGCTTGATGTACAAGTCCTTGAGGTCAAAGTCTCCTGTGGGAGCTGTCACTGGTTCTATCTTCTGGGTCAGCAGCATTGCGGGTGTCAAGACTGACGGCATCTCTGGATCTGTGGACACTGGAACCAAAGGTCTGGCGTTCATAATGGCCACGACTTCAGCCATTAGTGTAGTCAAAGCTTCATGAGTGAGGCGAGTAGACCCAACCTTCAGGAGCATGGCGTCCAGAATGCGACAAGCTACTCCAATCATCCTCTCCCAGGCTCCTCCCATATGCAATGAGTGTGGAGGATTAAAAGTCCAAGTGCATCCTTGATCTTGAAGATAGGAACTTGTTTCAGAGTCTGTAGAGATGATCTTCAACTCCTTGCAGGCCCCAATAAAGTTTGTGCCATGGTCTGAACGAATCAATTTCGCTGGTCCTCTGATAGAGAAAAATATTCTCAAGGCATTGATGAAACTTGAAGTGGATAAAGATTCAATCACTTCAATATGAACTGCTCTAGTACTCAGGCAAGAGAACAGAACAGCCCAACGTTTACTTTCGGCACTGACTCCTCTGGTCTTGCGAGAAGAGATGTTCCATGGTCCAAAAATGTCTAGACCTACGTGAGTGAACGGAGGATCTGAAGCAAGTCTGTCTGCAGGTAAGTTTGACATCTTCTGAACCTCAAGTTTCCCTCTAATCTTCTTAGGCCTCGTACACACAAGTAAATAGATTTGTTCAAAACGGTCTGTCCGACCAATTTGAACAAATCTGTCTGCTGGCATTTTGGTTTGCTCGCGTGTACACACGAGCAAACCAAAATCCCCGCCAGCAGACAGCGTGCTGACGTGTCGGTGATGTGGCGGTGACGTTGACGCCGCCACGTCACCGCCCCAGGAAGTAAAACACTTCCGCGCATGCGTCGAAACCATTCGGCGCGTGTGCGAGAAGACATGTCTGCTGGTTAGTGTACTAACCAGCAGACATGTCGGGCGGACGGGTTCCCAGCCGACAGATTGGTAAGCATGCTTTCCAATCTGTCGGGTGGCCAAATCCGTCTGTTTGCCCGTACACACGATCGAATCTGTCTGCTGAAACGGTCTAGCAGACCGTTTCCAGCAGACAGATTTTATCGTGTGTACGAGGCCTTACAGGTAATACATTTGCTGATCACGCTGGAGACTAGTCTCTTACCTCCTATCATCCACAATCCTGCTGACCGTACTGCTTCTTCAGTGAAGTGTCGTCCTTGATGTGCCACTTGCTTTTGATAGTGTCTTACCAGAAGAAGAGCGATGTGATGATTCTTAGGTATGATGAAGGGATGTCTCTCTTGGATAGTCATATCCGCTGCCGACAAACGACCTCCTATTCTTAGTACTCCTTCTTCGTCGAGGATAGGGTTCAACTTCTTGAGCGAACTGTGTCGAGAAATCTCTTCCTTTTTCAGAAGGCTTTGAATTTCTTCTTTAAAGACTTCCTGCTGGACGTATTTGATGATCGCGACCTTGGCTTGTTCAAGATGGTCATTGCTACGCTGATCAGTATTAGTAGCTCTGCAGGAGTGTCTGGCTAGACAGAAAAGTTTTCCGATTGTACGTGTCAGCGACTTCCAACTTGAAAACCTCTCAAATCTATGGGTGCCCAAACTGTATCTGGTAACTAAAGTCTTACAAACTGCAACTTGAGGTCTTACCTCTTTGTCTTGATCTGGTTCTATGAGCTGAAAAGTCTCTACCTGGGTAGTCTCTTTGGATTCTGACTTACCAAGAAACGATGGACCTACGAACCAGTTTGTTTGCTTGAGTACAGCGGCTGACACCAATCTTGTCCCATGATCCGCTGGGTTCTTGTCCATGCTGATGTGATGCCACTGATCTGGACTTGTAGACTTTCTGATACGTGTCACTCTGTTGGTCACGTATGTGTAAAATCTTTTTGAAGCGTTGTGGATATATCCTAAAACAATCTTGCTGTCCGTATAAAAGTTCACTGCATGGATCTCAATGTCTAGTTCAGTCGTAATCATATCTGCTATCTCTACCACTAAGACAGCAGCATAAAGTTCTAGACGTTGGACAGTGTGAGCAGGTCTGGGAGCTAGTTTAGATTTTCCCATGATGAACCCAACATGGCTTTGTCCCTCAGTGTCTATTACCCTAAGGTAAGTTACAGCTGCGATAGCCATAGTGGAAGCATCAGAGAATACGCATAATTCTCTTCTCTTTGTAGCAGACAAAGAAACAGGTACATACGGTCTTGGGATTTTGAGTTGTTCAAGCTCTAACAATGAGTCTCTCCATAACTTTCACTGCATTTGCTTCTCTTCAGGAAGAGGTACGTCCCAGTCAATTTGTTCTTGCTCAGTAGCGATCTGTCTCAAAAGAGCTTTGCCTTGCATGATGATGGGTGCTACGAATCCCAGGGGGTCATAAAGACTGTTGACTGTAGATAGGACACCCGTTTTTGTGAATGGTTTATCTTCTCTGGAGACCCTGAAGGTGAAACTATCAGTCTTTAGGTCCCAACTAAGCCCAATACTTCTTTGCAAGGGTGGTGATTTTGTTCCAAGATCTAAGTCTTTGAGATCTTTAGCACGGTCTTCCATTGGAAATGCTTCCATGACTCTGTTGCTGTTGGAAGCTACCTTGTTCAATCTTATTTTGGATTCTGCCAACATTTCTTTTGTACTTTTCAGGACGCTAATAGCTTCTTCGTTACTGGAGAAAGAAGCAAGTCCATCGTCCACGTAGAAGTTCTTCATGACGAACTGTTTGGCTTCTTGGCCATGTCTTTCACCTTGCTGTGCTGCTCATTTCAGGTTGTAGATAGCTACAGCTGGGGAAGGGCTGTTTCCAAACACATGTACCTTCATCCTGTACTCTGTGATGTCTTTGTTAAAGTCATTGGCCCAGATTCACAGAGCAATTACGCCTGTCTAACTGGTGTTAGACAGGAGTAATTTCAAATTTCGCGCGCCGTATCACTAGTTTGAATCCTCAAACCATGATACGGCGGCTTCGGGCTTCGATCCGAGAGGCTTACGTCTTCGTAAGCCTTCGGATCTACGCTGCGATATTTTTGCGGCCGCTGGGAGGAGTTTGCGTCGTTTTCATGCGTTGGGATATGCAAATGAGTTTTTACGGCGATCCACGAAGATACGAGCGGTCTTCGCAATCGCTTTCGTCTATTTTTTTATACGTACTGTTAGACCAGCTTTTTGCTGGTCTAACGGTGCGTAGCCCATGTTAAGTATGGCCGTCGTTCCCGCGTCGAATTAAATTTTTTATTTTTTTTTAATGTAACTCGTTCGGGAATAGGAATCTCCGTAAACGACGCTACTCAAGAAAAAATGACGTAACTACGTGATTTCGCGCAATGCACGGCGGGAAATTTGCGAATGGAGCATGCGCAGTTCGATCGCCGCGGGAACGCGCCTATTTTAAATGATTCACGCCCCCTACTCACGCAGATGGATTGCGACGGGAGAAATACACTACACCGCCGTCGTTTACTGGACAAAATCTACCTGGATTCCACGTAGAGCCAGGTAAAAAACGGCGGCGTAGTGTATTTCTGATACTCTACGATAGTCTAATTCTATCTGAATCTGGGCCATTGTCTGCATACCACAGGAACCTTAAGTAGTTTCTGTGATCTTCTCGAACGAAGAAACAGTAGAACATCTGTTGTACATCTGCTGTTACTGCTACGAATTATTTTCTGAACCTGATGAGCACTCCAAGGAGTGTGTTGTTCAGGTCAGGTCCGCTAAAAAGGATGTAATTTAGTGGGATGCCTTCGTGCTTCGCACTAAAGTCAAATACTACACGTATCTGACCTGGTTTCTGAGGATGATACACCCCAAATATTGGTAAGTACCAGTGTTCTTGGTTTTCTTGTAGTGGCGGTGCCATTTCTGCCTGCTCATTGTCAAAAATCTTTTGCATGAAGGCTTGGAAATGTTTCTTCATATTTGGCTTTCTTTGTAGAGTGCGTTGCAACAAACTGAAGCGTTTCTCTGCTTGTACCCTGTTGTTAGGAAGGCGATGGCGTGGTGACCGGAAGGGTAGAGGGGCTACCCAGCTGCCTGACTTGTCTCTGTAGACTTCTCTGTCCATGATCTCGAGGAAGAGGGTATCTTCTACCAAGGGTGCTGGCTTGTCGTCGTCTCGTGTTCTTTCAAACGCCTTACAACCCAGTTCATCTGTATTTCCAGTTGGGGCTAAGTCTTCCATGCACCTCTGGATACTCCGATGATGTGTTGGGTTATCTAATCTCTCTTTAATGTGTAGAGTGGTGGTACATGGGCAAAGACAAGATGTACGACCATTCTGCAACATGTGTGTTCTGTAGACATTTACCTTTGCTGGTTTGTGCAGTCCTTCTAGACATACTTCTCCAACGATGACCCATTCCAAGATCAAGGCGTTGTGCAAATGGTGCATTGTGTGGCCCATTGTACTGTTCTCTGACTTTGTGCCCTCTGAGGATATCTCTCCCAAGTAGAAGGGTGATTGCAGCATCTGGATCTAGTGCTGGTATCTGGTCTGCTATTTGCACCAGATGAGGGTGATGACGAGCAACTTCAGGTGTGGGAATCTCTGACCTGTCGTCTGGTATCTCATCACATTCTATGAGGGAAGAAGAATCACCTTTGTCTTTCCATCTAATGACTCGATGATGTAGTTGTTTGCTCTTCTTACTATTGTCTCTACAACTCCAGAACAAGTCTTCAAGGTGTATGGAGTAGGACTTCCTTTGTCACCGAAGAGGTCAAAGAATTCTGTTTTTGCCAGAGATCTGTTACTCTGTTCATCCAAGACTGTGTACATCTTCATTGCCTTTTCTCTGAAACCTGCTGGATACATTTTGACTAGGCATATCTTGGAGCATGATCTTGAGCGATCCTGCTCTGTACAGATCTCAGTGCACTTTCGCCCTGCTCCCCACCATGATCTTCTTGAGTTGCCGGAACTTCTTGTTTCCATGGTGGTGCTTCCGGGTGCAGTGTTGACAAGTGTTTGTCACTGTTACACTCTGCGCATTGTATTGTCTTTGAACAGTCTTTTGCAAGATGCTGAATTGAAGCGCAACATCTGAAACAAATGCGATTGTCTTTAAGATAAGCTTTGCGCTCTTCTAATGTCTTACTTCTCAAACTGCAACATTTTCTTAGTGGATGAGGCTTGTTGTGGATAGGACATATTTTGTTTGGCTCTTCAACTTCTTACTTGTGTTGTCTTCCTGATTGGCTGCAGATTCAGGTGAAACTTCTGTCTTCCTTACAGAAACTGGTGCTCTGCATTCTTTGTAAAGCCCTGGAGGTTTCTGCTCTACCTTTGAGAAGCTTGCCGTTCTCTTGTTCAGGAAAGCAAAGCTTGGGTCATTGCGTATTTCAGCTTGGTCTTCTATGAATTCAGCGAAGAAGGCGAACAGTGTAAATGCAACTCGATGATCTTTCTTGTATCTTGAAGCTTGAGCTACCCACCTTTCTTGCAAGCTGTAAGGAAGTTTCTCGATTATGGGCTCAACTCCACGTGCTGTATCCAGATATGAGAGACCTGGCAGATATCCACTAGACTTAGCGGCTTCTATTTCTAAGAGTAGGTCTCCCAAACTTCTCAGCTTTTGGTAATCCTTGTTTGTTATTCTTGGATAGTTGTCTATCCTTTTCAGAAGAGCATCCTCGATCACTTCAGGTGATCCATAGCATTGTTCTAGTCTCCGCCACACCATTGCAAGTCCTGCAGCTGCGTCATGAACATGTACTGATCTGATTCTTTGGGCTTGTTCAGTGGACTCCGGGCCTAGCCATTTGACGAGCTGGTCAAGCTTTCCTTTCTCTGTCAGATTTAAGTCTTGGGTACCGCTCAGGAAAGATGACTTCCAGGCCCATTAGTTTTCTGGACGGTCATCGAATTTCATGAGACCAGCGCCCACTATCTCACGGCTCATCAGGTATTTTTCCACTTCCATAGCACTTGTTGCGTCTGGCGAATACTTCTCGGGTGTAAACTCAGGGTATGTCTGCGGCTGGTAAGTAGTGATGAGCGGAATACGCCATATTCGATTTCGCGATATTTCGCGAATATTTCGAAGAATATTCGCGAATATTCGTTAATATCGAATATTCGTGATATTTTATAAAAAAAAAAAAAAAAAAAAATTGCGAATTTTCGCCAATGCGAATTTTCGCTAATGCGAATTTTCGCTAATGTGAAATTTCGCGATTTTTTTTTTTTTTTTTTATAAAATATCACGAATATTCGATATTTACGAATATTCGGTATATTTTATATAAAAAAAAAGCGAAATTTCACATATGCGGTTGCGAATATTCGTTAATATCGAATATTCGTGATATTTGAAAAAAAAAAAAAATTGCGAATTTTCGCTATTGCGAATTTTATTGCGAATTTTTTGCGAAATTTGAAAAATATCGAATATTCGAAATAGCGAATATTCGCCGCGATATTCGAGATATTCGCGAATACTCGAATATGCAATATTCGTAGCGAATATTCGCAATGCGAATATTCGTGAGCAACACTACTGGTAAGGCTGATAAGGCGCTTGACAGAATCCACTTTGTTTAGGTGATTGTTCTCGTCTGCTGTAAGTCTTTCTTTTATAATCCAGACTTGTATTTGCTTGAGGAGGAAGTATGCAAGCATCCATTTGCACTCTTGGAGGGTTGGCAGATTGGTCTCTCAGATGCGACCACTTGACTTCCTACACTGAGGTTCTGATTCAGTCTTGCAATGTTGCGTAGTATCAAAGTTGCTTATTGCTGGTGGAGTCAATGAAGACTCAGGTGCATCATTGGACTGCTGGTCAGTGTACCTGGTTGCTTGTGACTGTACGTACTCACGGGTGCGTTGGATTGTGCTGTGGGATGACATCTGGTTTTCTATGCCATCGAACTGAGCTTCAGCAGCCCTTGTGAAAACTTCTGCCTCGGCTGAGGCTGCTGCAGCGTTTTTCTGCTGTTTGAGTATATGTAAAGATGCTTCCACTTCTGCTTGTTCTCTCATCAATTCAGCTTCCTGCTCCGCATAAGAAGCCATGGCACAAGCTGCCTCTGCTTTTGCTCTTGCCTTAGTCGCTTTTTCGCTAGCCGATGACAGACTGGTGATGCTTGAATGTCTAGAACTAGTACGCTTAGATCTTGCTGAATCGGCGCTAGCTAAAGTCAGATTTGTTTGACTGGACGCTCTAGACAGTGTTGTGCATCTAGACTTGGTTCTTGGCAAGCTGTGTGTGTCTTCCTTTTTATAGGAGCATTGAGGGTTAACGGTCAGAGAGTTGCTCTCTGTGTTCTCCATCTTGTTTTAGCTGGCAACGTGGATAATGATACTGTCTGGACACAGGCAATATCAGTGTTATTGTGAGTGAGAGAAATTAGTTTCACTTTAGTTTCGCTGCACGTGGCTGAAAGGATTTGTCCTTTTATTGTTGAGGACGATTCAAAGCTGTTTAGTTGCTTCTGACAATGTTTTAAAGCCTTTTTACTGTAATGTCTCAGCTGTGTGTTGCTGGGTTAGATACACAGCTTAACATCAAGTATAAACCGAATCTTTAAAGATATAATGTACAGGAAAGTGTACAATAGTGTATGAAAGTGGTAAAACTGTAAAACAAACATAAAAGGACAAATGTAAGCATTGCTATTCAAGCAACATACATTATACATAGCTAATACAAAGGATAGGGCCTAACTAATATGTGCTCGCTTACTACAGACTGAAACACACATTATCTATCTGCAATGTCTAGCATCCCTCTACACAAGCTGAACTAGCAAAACCCCTTTACTCACAGGCTTTTGGTGTTCGTCAGATTTGCAATCTGTATTAGCTTTAAGATGTCCTGTGAATCTGGTCACTTCAGTAGCTAGAGCTGGAATGAACAGGATATGTCCCAGCAAGCTCTAGGTAGTACAGAGAAGACCCGCCTCTAGGCTTCAAGAAAATAGAGGGTCTTAAAGAAACAGACACTGCCGAGTGCCAAGCATGTAATATACATTGCAAAGGCAGCACAACAATATACTTACTTATTTCACAGGTGGATTGTATGGCCTTTATTTTATTTTATTTAGTCTCTTAGGCAGGCTGGTGCTAATTGTAATTTTACTGTTTTATTAATATATTACTATATTATAGTGTGGCAGAGCGATGCTCTGTCCCAATGAAGATGGGATTAAAGTGGACACAGAGTCTGCATATCGGCTGAGTGCAATGCTGCAGAGCTTAAATCTTAAAACAGAAAAAACGACTCTGGCAGTTTTCTCAGATTTATTTATCTCTACAAGGGGCTCTGTGGCTTGGAGATTCCTCAGAGATATGGGTGGGACAGGATCTCCAACCCTGTCTGCAGATCTTATAGATAGCCTGCAGGGTGTGTGCCCAGGTGCAGTGCACAAGCTGTAGTGGGTAATAGACAATCCACAAAGGTAGCAGTATTGTCTACATGTAATGAAAATTCTGATGGTTATGCTGACAAAAGGGTAAATGTTGGCAAATGTGATGGTATTGGTAATGATGACATTGAAAAATGTGTTTCCTTTAATGTCATGTCTGAAAATGTTGGAAATGTGTCTACTATCAATGATGGGAGTAGGATATTTCCCATGAAAACCAGAAGCACAGTATTGTCCATGGAAGTCTCATGGGGTCTCCATGGGTTGGAGCCAGAGGTTTTCCAGAATGGTTGTGGTGCTACTCTGGTGAAACAAGTGAAAACTGTGTCACACAGTGAGTGTGTGTGGGCGCAGCCCCACAACCCTAAGTGTAACCCAGTTGTCAAGGAGTTAATTCAGCCTGCAAAAGCTGAAAGTGCAAAGCTGTATGTGTCAGTAGCGCCCTCAGAGCAGGTAGGGCAAAAGCATGTATTACAGCCTGCCTTGTCAGATGTATCATCCCAATGTGAGAAGGATAGAAGTGACACAGATTATGTTTTAGCTAGTGAATCCCAGGTTCCTGTGGGGTCTTCTAGACCAGGTGATAGAACCACAATGGACTGGGATAGTTGGTATGAGAATGCAATCACGATACTAAATAATGTGGTGGACATAACACCTGCTATGCCCAATGGAGGGAACGCAGATCAGCTGGTGCTCAAGAACATGTTTGCTCCTGCGAAGGTTAATGCCCTCCAGTCTGAAGGAGCGGTTCAGGGCGCTGGCATAGCAGGTGTGTTGTCCATAGCCCAGCAAATAAGTAATAGCAAGTGTCAAGGTGACAATGTGACTTGTAATGACCTGCAGAGGCTCATTGACACTGGTGCAGAAGGAATAAGTGTGAGACATGTTTCTGACAGCACTCCAGGGGAGCAACATGCGGTGATGATGGGTACCTCCAAAGAGGTGGAGGTCTCTATAAATGTCTCAACTATCAACCTGCAGTGGATAAGCCCCTCCATGTCTTGACAGGGAAAAAGTCCCTAGAAAGGTCGGGTATTTAGACATGGGTTGCATAGAGATGACAAAAACTTTATTAGAAATGCTGAAGTTAGTAAAAACGCACTCGCTGTACACTTGGGTGTCTCTACCGCAGACGGACCAAATGGTGCTGCGTAGTACCAATAGGAGGAGCCAGGTGGTACAGGCTGTGCAGGGAAACTTTGATCAAAAGTGGTATTGGTGGGTCCAATGCTTATTAACAGTGTGGCAAATAGTCCTGAGGTTCTCTAAGAGGGTGCTCCCAGTTACTGAATGGTGTGGAAGGCGCTCAGAACTGTTGGAGACATCAAAGGTCTCTCCGACTGGTGTAGTGACTAGAAACATCTCTGCTGGTGTGTAGTGTTGCTCAAGAATATTCGCATTGCGAATATTCGTTACGAATATTGCATATTCGAGTATTCGCGAATAACTCGAATATCGCGGTGAATATTCGCTATTGCGAATATTCATATTTTTTCAAATTTATTTTTAAAACAGATCACATCCTAGTGATCTCCATCAACGTCTAAAAGCATTGCTGGTATGATTAGAGACCCTGGGCCGAGTAGCTGAGGCGATCCTTTTATGTTGCCGAATATTCGCAATGCGAATATTCGTATTACGAATATTCGCAAATACTTTCTCTGCCCTTCTTTTGCATCAGAGCCTATCAGAGTTCTCCTACCACAGTTGTCAGAGGTTAGCAACCTCCACCTTAGAGCTTAGCATTGTGCTTCCTATAGTGCTTTCAGTTCTGAGTTTCCTGCTTCTAAAACCAAATGCTTTTTTCAAAGCAAAAGACCCAACAGCTTTTCTAAAAGCTCAGATTTGTGTTGTTTTGTCCAGGTTAGTGTACAGTAGCTTAGTGTTAGATAGATTTCTGTGTAGTTAGTGTAAGTGTACATTTCTTTAAGGTAGCTTAGTTTAGTGTGTGTTTAGTCTCTGTGTTTTGTGTATAAAAAAAAAAAAAATTGCTTTAGTTTAGTCATATAAGTTTGTGTAAGTAGAGTTAGTGTTTAGTGCATATTAGTTTATTATTTGTAGTCCTCGTCTTTGTCCTTGTCAGTCAGTGTAAAAAAAAAAAATTAACTTTAGTTTAGTCATATAAGTTTGTGTAAGTAGAGTTAGTGTTTAGTGCATATTAGTTTAGTAATCCAGGAAATGATCTCCGTTTTCGCGCGTTGTTCGCGCGCATGCGCATGCGCGGACGAGAATTTCGCAATCAATTTCGCATTCGCATTAGCGAAATTTTGCAAATTTTTTTTTTTTATAAAATATCACGAATATTCGATATTAACGAATATTTCACGAATATTCTTCTATATATTCTTGAAATATCGCGAAATCGAATATGGCGTATTCCGCTCAACACTACTGGTGTGGTCCGAGGTTCAGCTGAGCAGTGGTTAGTAGAGGGTGCAGTTTCTGTCTCACCAGCTAAATCTCTTGAGAAGGAAGGGCCCAGAACTAGCAGAGATGCTTTCCATCATTCAGAAAGAGGTACAACTTAAAGTACCCAGAGACACTGTTAGAGAAAGTACTAATGTTGGTTTCTGAATGAATGAATGAATGAATGAATGAAAACTTGTATAGCGCGGCACATGCGAACTGAATCGCCTCTGGGCGCTTGTTGTTCCTGTCTCCTTTGATATCAAAAGAGAAAAGTCTTGACCTTTTTCCTAAATGCTAGGTGGTTCTCCTCCAACCAGATGTTGGTTGGTAAAGCGTTCCATAGTCCGGGACCTTGGATCGCGAATCTTCTTTCTCCTTTGGACTTGAAGTTGGCTTTCGGAACCTGGAGCAGGTTCTGATTCGTGGATCGCAACACGCGATTGGGATTATGCGCTTTTATTATTTCGCATAAATAAAGGGGGGCATTCCCATGGACACATCTATGCGTGAGACAGAGAGCTTTAAAAGCAATTCTGTCTTTAACTGGCAGCCAATGAAGGGCTCTCAGTGAAGGTGAGATGGATTCCCAGGGTTTTTTCCCAGTCACAAGTCTGGCGGCCGTATTCTGAACGACTTGCAGACGAGCGATTTGGTACTTGGGGAGGCCGAGGTAAAGGGCATTTGCATAATCCAGCCTGGAGTTTACAATAGCTCCCACCACGACCGCTAAATCTTCTTTGGGGATGAACGGAGTGAGTCTGCGTAGTAGGCGCAGTAGATGGTGAGATCCGCTGACTACTGACCCTATTTGAGCGTCCATTGTCATAAAGGAGTCAAAAATGACCCCTAGGCTTTTGACTTTGGCGCTAGGGGTGATGATTTTGCCCAAAATATGCGGGGGGTCCACGCTGTTGAAAGTTGATTCCTGCGCTTGGCGTGAAACAGAAGAAGTTCTGTTTTTGCTCCATTGAGTATAAGATAACTCTTTGTCATCCAGTCCTCTATCAAAGAGAGACATGTCTCTAGATTGAGGTGGTGATCCTGTCTGTTGCAGATACGGAAATACAGTTGCGTATCATCTGCATATGAGTGGTAGAGCAGTTTTTGGCTGCTAATAATTTCTGCAACAATGTAGTGTGTACATCAGAAATAAGTAGTTTGTGTGTGGATCAGTGTCATTTGTTAGATCAGTTACCCATGGAGTGTTGGACAACAGGTGAGGTGGAGCTGTTCTATGGACCCGTGGGTTGTAGTCACTTACCTGTGTGTGGTCCCTCCTCAGGTCTGGTTCTAACAAGCACTGAGATGGATGGCACTGATTGTGTTGGACTGGCTGACATTGAAATGTATGATCTGCTAATGATTGGTGCTGTCAAAAGTGATGTGGTTGCCGTAGGTAACCAGAAAGAGGTTCTTGAACCTGGAAGTCCTGTGGTGAAAGGTAAAACTTACTTCCGTAAGCTGAAAGGTAGGTTCAAGGAAGGCAGGGTTTCCCCAGGAGAGCAGAGTATGCTCAGGGACCCCAAGAGAAGATTGGGAAGGCAGAGTATACAGAATTATAGGACCCTGTTAAGATCCAGGCTGGGACGTACCTGGAAACACACCCAAAAAAAGGGTTGGGCCTACATGGCTGATGGCCAGCACAGAGGTGTCCCAACTGCTATGGTGGGTGCAAATGTGTTTCTCCCTCTGGATTAAAACAAGAAAGGGGGGTATGAGGGCAGAGCGAGGCTCTGTCCCAATGAAGATGGAATTAAAGTGGACACAGAGGCCCAGATTCACAGAGCAATTACGCCTGGTGTTAGACAGGAGTAATTTCAAACTCCTATGGCAGTTTTCTCAGATTTATCTCTACAAGGGGCTCTGTGGCTTGGAAATTCCTCAGATATATTGGCATCTCCAACCCTGTCTCCAGATCTTATAGATAGCCTGCAGGGTGTGTGCCCAGGTGCACACAGCTCATATAATGAAGGGCTGGTGAGAGTTAGAGGTGAGAGGAAGGTGGAGTTGGAGCAGTGGCTGCTTGTGAGCACCTCTGTGTGAAGATAGATGCTGTGTGTGTCCAAGAAGCTCAAACCTTTGTGCGCTGAAGGGCTTGAAGCTGTGTGTGACCAAGAAGCCAGAAGCTGTGTGCATTGAGGGGCATTGAGGGGCTTGAAGCTGTGTGAGATTAGGGAGCCCAAAGACTGTACACATCCAAGACTGTTGGACTGGAAGTTCTGGTGGTTTAAGGTATCAGTGCTGTTGAAGAGTAGCCAGGTGGGCAGGGCTGTCTTTTCCATTGGGCACACTGGGCAGTTGCCCGGGGGCCCTACTTGCCTGGGGGGCCCCCATCGGCTGCCCAGCGACCCCAGTAAAAAATGGTGCAGAATGGCGGGTCAGAACTGTAGAACTGTATCGTGTCTACAGTCTCTGAGGAAGAGTCTGGAGAGGAGTTAAGGGTGGGAGCGCCGCTAGGATGGGGGTCACAGGAGAAGTCAGACATGAAGAGACTATAGGATAAAACCAGAGCAGCCAAGCTGGAGCCATCTGACTGAGCCTTGCATGGTGCACCTGAGAGGAGGTCAGTGATAGCACCACCAGGCCAGTCTAAGGGCGGGTGGTTGCTAAAGAAAGGGGGGGAGTGAATACAAAAATATTAGTGCCCCCCCTTACCTTAGTGTATTTACTCTACGGAAGGTGGTTCCCCTTTACATCAGAGTCTGCAGGATTCCCCCTTACAGTGCTAGGGGGAACTCAGTCTGAGGACCGTGATGTAAGTGGGAATTCTGATGTAAAGAGAAAGCAGTGGATTCTGATATAAGGTGGTCTCTGGTCACCAGAGCCCCCCTCCACATCAGAGTTCCCCCTTACATCATGATCTGCAGTGTTCCCCTTTACATAAGAGTTCCCTTTCACTGTAAGGGGGAATCCTGCAGACTCTGATGCAAGAGGAAACTTTGATCAGGCTGGGTTACAGTAATCTAACCTTCATGCCAATGAAGAAATTTGTAAAACTGTAATTTTAGGTACTTTTTTGCAGTGCCAATAAAAAAATTGTGGTTCTGCCAGTAAATTTCATGATTTTTGGCAGTAAATTCTTGTGCGTGGTTGTGTAGACAGGGCCCCAGTGCACTATATTGCCCGGGGGCCTATAATGCTCTTAAGATGGCACTGCAGGTGGGCTAGTATTTTTAGTTACAGAGGAGGTCTAGTACTAGAATTATTGTTCTCGCTCTAATGATCATGGCATATGTAACCTGTGTGTATCTGGCTCTGATACTAGCCAGTGCCTACCCAGCCACTGACTAGTATCTCTCCCCAGCATGTCCCCACACACCCTCTCACCTGCTGACCTGTGGATGGGGGAATTACTTCTGCAGTGTTATTGTGTTCTGCCAGTGAGTACAATGATCTGTGGCCCAGATTCAGAGAGCAATTACGCCTGTCTAACTGGTGTTAGACAGGAGTAATTTCAAATTTCGCGCGCCGTATCACTAGTTGGAATCCTCAAACCATGATACGGCGGCTTCGGGCTTCGATCCGAGAGGCTTACGTCTTCGTAAGCCTTCGGATCTACGCTGCAAACCTTTTGCGGCCGCTGGGAGGAGTCCGCGTCGTTTTCAGCGTCGCAATATGCAAATGAGTTTTTACGGTGATCCACGAAGATACGAGCGGCCTTCGCAATCGCTTACGTCATTTTTTTGCTACGTACTGTTAGACCAGCTATTTGCTGGTCTAACAGTGTGTAGCCCATGTTAAGTATGGCCGTTGTTCCCGCGTCAAATTTAATTTTTTTTTTTTTTTTTACGTAACTTGTTCGGGAATAGGAATGTCCGTAAACGACGCTACTCAAAAAAAATGACGTAACGACGTGATTTCGCGCAATGCACGGCGGGAAATTTCTGAACGGAGCATGCGCAGTTCGATCGCCGTGGGAACGCGCCTATTTTAAATGCTTCACGCCCCCTACTCGCGTAGATGGCTTGCGCCGGGAGAAATACACTACGCCGCCGTAGTTTACTGGACAAAATCTACCGGGATTCCACGTAGAGCCAGGTAAAATACGGCGGCGTAGAGTATTTCTGATACTCTACGCGAATCTAATTGTATGTGAATCTGGGCCTGTGTTTCTAACTATAGCTGGCAACACTGATTGTTTTGGGAAAAACCTAACAGGCTGGTTGTACTCAAGTCGATTAATAGATTGACTTGTGTAAAACCAGCTAGCCCATACATAGATCAACTATGGCTGGTCTCTGCATAATTGGCGTAATTTCAATCCATGTATGTACCGCTTAACCACTACGCAGTCCCTAAACATCCTTCCACAAACCTTTTTACATTTTTCCTTCCCAGATTCCTTCATCCTCCTCTCCTGTACATACTCTCCACACTTCTCTCCTATACATAGTACCCTCTGTCATACTCTCCACACTCCTCTCCTGTACATAGTGCCCACTGTCATACCCTCCACACTCCTCTCCTATACATAGCGTCCACTGTCATACCCTTCCCACTCCTCTCCTGTACATAGTGCCTGCTATCATACACTTCTCTCCTGTACATAGTGCCCACTGTCGCACCCTCCACACTCCTCTCCTGTACATACTGCTCACTGTCATACCCTCCACACTCTTCTCCTATACATAGTGCCCACCAGTGCCATCCTGACCTCCCTGGGGACCTAAGCAAAATGACACATCACATTAAAGTTGAGAAGTGGGGGGGGGGGGTGGGACTGCCGAAAATGACACGTCACATTAAAGATTAAAGTTGTTCTTCTGTCGGAAATGACATCTTACATTAAAGTGAGAAGCAGGGGTGCTGACTTATTACCTTTTCTCCCATGCAGCCAGCGAGTTAAGAAGCGGGGTGAGGGGCCAAAAATTACTTCTCACCAGGCAGGGCCTCTAGTAATTTGGGGGGCCCTCCGCAGCTTTTTGGGGCCCTAAGTGGCTTGCATAGTGAGCCTATAGGGCGGATCAGCCCTGGTGCCCACTATCATACCCTCCACACTTCTCTCCTATACACAGTGCCCACTGTCATAGCCTCCACACTCCTCTCCTGTACATACTGCCCCATCATTCCCTCCACATTTCTCTCTGGTACATACTGTCCTCTGTCATACCCTTCACACTCCTCTCCTTTACATAGTGCCTGCTGTCATACACTTCTCTCCTGTGCATACTGCTCACTGTCATCTCCTCCACACTTCTCTCCTATACATAGTGCCTATAACATCATACTGAATACCCTCAATGTTACCAGCTCTAGAATGGGCACACTTTTGTTAGTTCAACTAAAGGAAATCTCAGTTCTCATATTTGTTCTGCCCCATTATTAGTACTCATTTAATTTTGTGATTACTACTGTGATGTATAGAGGAACATAGTGGATCTCAGCTACTCTAAATATAGCACTTGTAAAAAAAAGTGTCCCTGAAAATATTTTTAAATGTTGGCAACTATGCACTTAGGCACTGCCTCAGTAGGGGGCCCCATGAGAGGCTCCTGGGATCCTGTGATATTAAAGCGGTAGTAAACTTTCCTGACATTACTACTTTTTAGAGGCCCTGGGGTACGTTATGCCACAATGTACAGTACAAGTATGCACAGAATATTAGCATATTAGGGTACAGGGTACATTTTCAGACTGAGCCCCGCCCAATCAGGCGGGTCCGGGCGCTTCCATCTTCATCTGGTGTTCCTTCTGGGTTCTGTGCCTTTGGTCACTTGCCTTGGCTGGGCTGCGTTGATGTCATTCCCACGCATTTATTTATTATTCATAAAAGGCCCCACCAAAATCCTCAGCACCAGGCCCATGATGTTTTAATCTGGCCCTGTCTGTTTGTTATCTACTTCCTTTTTTTTCCTGGCTGTCATGGATACATTACTGTTTTTGAGTAATAGGAATTTAGATATCAACAGTATATTCACTGTAAATGAACCTACTTCTGCACAAGTTAATTTTAATCGCATTTTGACCACCCTGGGTAACACCTTTGAGGCAAATATTATGGTCACCCAACAAGAAGAAACTACTGGCAGATCCCAACCACCTGACAGTCTAATACCACCTATGATTGACAGGAGGGATTTAGGTCCACAATATGCCCTGATTAATCACTCTACGCCTATAAGGAATGAATCAAATCAGATAAGGGGAAGAGCAAGAAACACAGGACCAGTTAATCCTAATCAACGTCACCCATCCACTGAAGGATATCATCCCCCACTGGTCTATAATAGATATGAGCCCTTATGGGAGGATGAAAATAGGCAAAGATACCAGTCACCTCGTTGTTTTTTAAGGAGGGGTCGAGGATGGCAGAAGAGGGGAAGAGGGCCGTCTACCCACAGAGGGAGACCACCAACACACCCACAACAACAATCCCAATACAAAGAGCCCAATCAGGGACCGATATACAGAGATTCACATTGGAAAGATCCACCTTATCGAAAATGAGAGAGAATGCCACAATCCGGTCCTTGGAGAGAAGAACCAAAGGATGTAGGCACGGGAGAAGGGCCCAAAAACAAAAAAAGAAGAAGGGAGTACGACTAGGAGGGATTTTTTATGTAACTAACATGATTTTAACCGATAAAGAAACCAACATTTTAAACCTATCCAAATGTGGATTGAATCGCCCAATAAACTAGTTCAATGTGTTTATTGATGTTCATAAATATATCAGGAAGTTGGACATGAAAAAATATTTTTTTAACAAAAATCCAAACCCAGTGGCCAGTGTGTCCTCAGTTCCCACAGATAGTGGTCTGCGGAACAAATCACTTTTTAACCCTCTGTTAGGAACAAATCAACCTCTTGATGTTTTTAAAGGTTCGGTGCTTAAAATCTAAATAAAAATGTTAATCCGAGACACATAAGAGAGGATATAGAACTACTGGAAAAAAATAAAGGATATTGTAATAAGGCTGGCAGATAAAGGAGGTGGAGTGGTCATTTTAACGAAATAATTTTATCACACACAAATGATGGATGTTGACAGATGCAAATACCTACTCTAAGCTGAACAAAGATCCTACTTCACAGTACGAAGAAAACCTGAAGATTCTAGTGGAAGCGGGTTATCGAACAAGAGCTATTTCCATTAAAGAAAGGAAATACTTAGTACCAAGCAGCAGTAGGATACCAACCATTTATACTCTTCCTAAAATCCACAAAGACCTCAACCACCCCCCAGCAAGACCCATAGTAAATGGGATTGGCTCTATCACATCTCGCCTAGGACAGTTTTTGGATTACTATCTATAAAAAAGTGTCACCCAAACATGAGCCTATTTAAAGGACACAAAAGACTTACTTATTCTGTTACAAGATATCAATTTATCTGGAGGCAGTGATGTTTTCCTAGTAACGGCTGAAGTAGCGTCCCTTTATACAGTGATCCAACACGGCAACGCCTTGTTGGCCCTAAATTGGGCATTATCTCAAGGGAATGACATCACACATGCTAAAAAAGTTTTTTTACGCAACTCTTTAGATTTCTGTTTGGGGCACAACTACTTTTGGTATGATGGATGTTTTTACTCTCAAAAGAAAAGTGTAGCAATTGGGGCTAAATTTGCCCCATGCATTGCTAACCTTTTTGTGGCCGAGTGGGAGGATAAAACAATTTTTAATATTAAGAGAAATTAATTGGTTTTATATCGGAGGTACATAGACAATCTATTTTTTATATGGGCGGGGTCTCTACTTCCTGGAAGAACTAAATACTAACATATGCAATATTCACCTTACAAGTGAGTACAACCAACAACATATACACTTCCTGGATCTGAACATCTACAGGAATGGCAATAAATTAGGAACAAAAGTTTATTTCAAACCAACAGATTTCAATAGCTACCTTCCTATGCAAAGTGAACATCACCCGATGTGGCTAAGAAACATTCCGAAGGGGCAACTAATGCGAGTAAGGCAAAATTGCACTAATGATGAAGACTTCAAGTCACAAGCTCTGATACTAAAAGAGACATTTATGGAGAAAGGTTACCAAGAAGATCGTCTCGTGAAGATTATAGAAGACCTTCTAGAAGTACCCAGAATGAATTGCTTAAGATAATCCATACCCCTCCAAAATAGAAATATACATGAATGGAGTTTTATTTCAGGCTACCACAGTCAATATAAATATAAAGAAGTGGAAAAGATTTTCACATGTCATTGGCACATCCTTCTCCTGGACAGAATACTAAAAGAAGTCATTCCAACCAAACCAGGCTTTATTTACAGGAAAGCTCCCAACTATGGAGACAAAATAGTAAAAAAAGTTTTAGATCCCCCAAAAAAACTCCCGTCCATCTGGGATAAAGATGTTTTTTTTCTCTTGTCGGAAATGTCTCCCATGTAGGGAAGCTAATGGACCAATGAAACCGGTCAACCTTTACCTCCCTTATTTTTATGAATGATTTTAATATTATCCACATTTTTTATATTATATATATATATATATATATATATATATATATATATCATTTTATATACATATATATTACCTTTTTTACCATATTTTATCTAATGGCTTCATTCTTTTTTCTCCCCTTTTTTTAACCTATATAAACGATATATATTTTTAATTTTTGTATAGGTTTAATCATGGACTGGCTATATTTTATATATATATATATATATATATATATATATATATATATATATATATATATTTTTTTTTTAAGAATATTTTATGAATTTGTATTCAATTTAATAAGCTACTGACCATTGCCATTAATTCGAACTGATATAAGGTATATTTATCTACCGTAATTTACCTACTTCAGTGATTGAAATTTGATATCATATTCTTTTATATTCATACATGTTTTTTGATGCTTATTGATGCGTGTTTCCCTGACAACAGCTTTTCTTAGTGGCTGAAATGAGTGACGTTTTTTTCAGCAAAAGACGTTTTTTCTGCAGTCAGGTCACAATGCTACATTTAAGTATGCCAGCTAGATATGATGAATTTTTGATCACTGGTCACACTCTGCGGGTGCATTGTATTACTCAAACTTGTCTATGTGCAAATTCTATATTATTGTCTTTAAATATCTCAGTGACTTGACACGGCTGACGACCTGTTCTACCTTCCGTTCCATGATGCACCAATCAGGATCAGAAAGGCAGGGCTGTCTTATCCAATGGCCGTGGAGGAGGGATAAAAAATAGACAGTGATGACGACGAGTAGCCACGATGGCGTAACCAGAAAGAGAAGTGCGTTCCACCACCAACCATACCGTAACCAGGAAAGGTCTTATCGTCACAGTGCTTCTCAGCACACGCGTGGCCCCTGTGTTCAGAGGACAGCGGTGAACCCTTTTCAATAATTTTTATGTTCATTACAAGTGTATACATACATTGGAAGCGGGGTTGTGATTGCGGGGTGCATTTATTAAAACATGATTACACTATTTAGTGCCTTTGTGTTTTTGTATGTGCCCTGAAATGAACCCTTGCTGACCTCGGAGAAATGATGGAAGTCTGACCAAGAGAAATTGGTATACAAGGCTCTGGTTTATATACCTTCTGCTGAGTGTGAACACCAGAGGGGGGAGTGTGACCCACTTTTGCGGTGAAGACTGGGAACTGGTGTAGGGTGCACTGCAAAGCCTATCCTAGAAGCACATATCGCCTTAGAACTGTGACCTTTTCTCTGGATTTTATTTTCTATTTATTGTCATCTTATGAGGAGTTGGACTTCATCCAATAACTAGCGCTGTTTTATCAATTGGACTTTGGTTCTATTGGCTTGATACTTTGTTTTATGTTTTACAAATGTCTTTTCATTTATTTTAAATAGCTGTTGCTATCGATTTTTTCTCACCTTTGAGCATTTTTCTATTTTTTGTATTTGTTAAATTTATTTATTTACTGTATGGTATTTCCTCATCAGTTGATTCTCATAGACAGTTGATATATTTTCTTTGGTGCCAGGAAGTGCACTGTGGGCCCCTTTTTGTGCACTTCTGTTGGATATATATCTATATATATATATATATTGTGAGGGATTAACTCGGTAGCGGGTGTGTGTGACCCCCTGGATGGGTTCACTACACGCTGAACTGTACAAAAAGACACTTGAGGATGACTGAAAACAAATGATATGGTTTATTTTTCCATCTTGCGGGATACACGTGCAAGCAACAAAACAGCATAAACAAACCAAAACATAAAATAAACCCTTGCCACTTGGGGCATCTACCTTCCCAACACAGGAACCTACCTATGGAGTCTGGCACAGCCTACTGCTGGGCAGACACTGCTGGTCCTACAGCAGAAAACAACAAAAAAGTCTCTTTGATATTTCTCACACAGAAATATCCATCAGCACCTCATCTCTTCAGAAGTGCTTGTGTCTGCTGCTTCACTCACAAAGCCCCCAGGATGCAGCAATCAGCCGTTATCCCTAGGCTTCATTTATAGGGCCTTTAATTGCTTCATTTTGAACAGCTGAAGGCTTCTAACTCCCCAAACCTCTCCGACCATTTCTACAGCCGACGCCTAATAGTAATTGGTGTATTGTCTAAACAAGGTAGAAATATATCTCCCTTCTATGACAACACACATATATTTAAATGACTTCCTGTCACATACCCCCCCTCTTGTTTCAACCCTAGGGTTGGGACACAGGTTGCCAAGCACGCATGCACTCGGGACACCCCATCTGCATTCCACATTTTAACACCGGGGCGATGCGTTACAACAAAACTAAATTCCTGAGGGGCCAGGAACCACCTATTTATTCTTCTATTGGTTTTCAACTTTCGGCTGAGGTACATAAGAGGGTGTTCCTTGCTCTGTAATATACTCATTTTCAGTTGTAAACCATGAAAAACCTTAATTGTTTTTTCAATGGACACAAAGGTTTCCCTCGATAGCTCAATCCCTGAAGAACTCAGCGAGTCATAACCAATACCAAGAGCTGACAACACTGAGCTCTGCAATGGATCATCCATGTGGATGCCCTCTTCAGATGCAAACACACCAAGACTGGAATCCTCCGATGTACTAGGCGGTTTTCCTTTCCTTTGGTGCGCTAGATGGAAATCATTACTTGTCAATTCTACATTTCCAAGTTTCTTACTTTGTGATAGTTCAGACTCACAAGTATGGTGAAAATCTATCAAACCCAATGTAAGGTTTTCAGAAACTGAATCCTCGTCACATACAAGAAATAATTTCCAATCCGGTGGAAATAATTTCAAATCCAGTAGAAATAATTTCAAATCCGATTGAAATAATTTCCAATCCGGTTGAAATATCATCGAATTTGGTTTAAATATTAACGATAACGGATGAAATATTGTTGAATTCTGTTGAAATATCATATATCAAAATATGATCGAATTTGAATCCGGTAGAAATATTATCGAATCCAGTAGAAATCTTTTCGAATTCGACCGTTTTTCGAATTCGGTTGAAAACGATCGAATTCGACCGGGTTTTTTTTTAATTCGGTCGAAAACGATCGAATTCCAAAAACGAATTTAACAAATTTAACGAATTTAACTTAACGAAATTAATTAAATAACGAATAAAAACGAAACGAAACTAAACAAATTTTTTCCTTTTGCACATGTCTCATTATGAGGGTCTCCCACCATCCCTGGACTTCCTGGGTTTGCTTATTCATTATAATGAATGTTTGTAATTGTTACGAAAAGTTAATAAACCTTTGATAAAAATATGTATTCAATCGAAATTTAATTTCGGACACAAATTAGGAAATACAAACTAACGGGCCAGCCCGGGCTTCAATACCTTTCCCAATATGGCAGTTGTTGACTCATTATGTTCATTATGAGGGGCTGTGCTGTGCTGACTTCCTACTGGGGCTGTGTACCTGCTGTGATCATTATGAGGGGCTCCCACTATCCCTGTGCTGTGCTGACTTCCTCCTGGGGCTGGACCCCTGCTTCGGACACAAATTAGGAAATTTGAACCAACGGGCCAGCCCGGGCTACAATACCTTTCTCAATATGGCAGTCATCGACTCATTATGCTCATTATGAGGGGCTCCCACCATCCCTGTGCTGTGCTCATTATGAGGGGCTCCCACCATCCCTGTGCTGTGTTCATTATGAGGGGCTCCCACCATCCCTGTGCTGTGCTCATTTTGAGGGGCTCCCACCATCCCTGTGCTGTGTTCATTATGAGGGGCTCTCACTATCCCTGTGCTGTGCTGGCTTCCTCTTGGGGCTGTGCCCCTGCTGTGCTCATTATGAGGGGCTCCCACCATCCCTGCTCTGTGCTGAGTTCCTGCAGGGTTTGTTTGTAGCCCGTTAGTTCGTATTTCGTGATACGTGTCCGAAATTCTATTTGGATTGAATACAAATTTTCGTTAGGTTCGTTAATTTTTCGTAACAATTACGAACATTCGTTATGATGAATCTAAAAAGCAAACCCAGGAAGTCAGCAGCACTGCTGACTTTCTGGGTTTGCTTTTTAAATTCATCATAGCGAATGTTCGTAATTTTATGAAAATTTAACAAATCCAACGAAAATTTGTATTTCGCCCGAATAGAATAGAATTTCGGACACGAATTACGAAATACGAATTAACGGCTAATACGAAACCTAACAGGACAAAACAAAACAAATTTATTGACGGAGCCCATGTCTAATCCCCCACTGGTGTTATATACAGTATCTCACAAAAGTGAGTACACCCCTAACATTTTTGTAAATATTTTATTATATCTTTTCATGTGACAACACTGAAGAAATAACACTTTGGTACAATGTAGTGGTGAGTTTACAGATTGTATAACAGTGTAAATTTGCTGGCCACTCAAAATAACTCAACACAGCCATTATTGTCTAAACCGCTGGCAACAAAAGTGAGTACACCCCCAAGTGAAAATAACCAAATTGGGCCCAAAGTGTCAATATTCTGTGTGGCCACCATTATTCTTCAGCACTGCCTTAACCCTCTTTGGCATGGCGTTCACCAGAGCTTCACAGGTTGCCACTGGAGTCCTCTTCCACTCCTCCATGACAACATCACTGAGCTGGTAATGTTAGAGACCTTGCGCTCCTCCACCTTCCATTTAAGTATGCCCCACAGATGCTCAATAGGGTTTAGGTCTGGAGACAGGCTTGGCCAGTCCATCACCTTTACCCTCAGCTTCTTTATCAAGGGCTTGGTCCTCTTGGAGGTGTCTTTGGGGTCACTATCATGTTGGAATACTGCCCTGTGGCCCAGTCTATAAAGAGTGATTCATGCTCTGCTTCAGTATGTCACAGTACATGTTGGCAGTCAGGGTTCCCTCAATGAAATGTATCTCCCCAGTGCTGGCAGCACTCATGCAGTCCCAGACCATGACACCCCCTTAATCATGCCTGACTGTAGGCAAGACACTTGTCTTTGTACTCCTCATCTGTTATTTTGGTCTCATCAGACCACAGGACATGGTTCCAGTAATCCATGTACTCAGTCTGCTTGTCTTTAGCAAACTGCGGGCTTTCTTGTGCATCATCTTCAGAAAAGGCTTCCTTCTGTAAAGACAGCCATGCAGACCAACTTTATGGAGTATATGGCGTATGGTCTGAGCACTGACAGGCTGATCCCCCACCCCTTCAACCTCTGCAGCAATGCTGGCAGCACTTATATGTCTATTTCCTAAACACAACCTCTGGATATGACGCTAAATATGTGCACTCAACTTCTTTGGTCGACCACGGTGAGGCCTGTTCTGAGTGGTCCTTATCCAGACGAAGCTACACCACTCGTTCTTGTGAAAGGCGTTGACGTCATCACGGTCACGTGATGCCGTCAAACAATCCACCATCCATCAGGTGTCAGGAGAACTGGAGCCTGATTGGCAGCCAAAAAGCCCACGGACTTGCCTTGAACTAGTGTGGTATAATCCGCAGTAACTACATGAACCTTCTGTCCACATATGCCATTAAGCAGCAGTATCTCTTCACTTGGCTACGGACAGCGGGAGACACACAATACAGACCCCATGATTGCGGCCGTTAGACTGGAAGGTAGGCAAACCACACACTACAGGACCTGGTAACGTAGGATTGCTTTTCTGCCACAAGCCCTGCTACAAGCCTTGCTTCTGAACCGCTATGCACCATTGCAAATATCTATTGGTTTGTTTGCTTAATTTGCTATACAACCTGCCTATTTAAGCCAGACTTTTTTCTTATCATGGTCAGTTCCTCCAAGTATTGCTAGCTACTGGTATGCATGTGCTTATGTCTGCCTGATATGCATATGACTTGAACAGGCATTCCAATAAATACACAAACCAGAAGAAATGCATATATGAAGGCACTTACTCTGGGATCAAACATGTCTTGCCTTCCAGGAACCAGCAGTCAACTTAGTGCATATAGGGAGGCTAATGATTTATTGTCCTAGGCCTCGTACACACGATCAAATCTGTCTGCTGGAAACGGTCTGCTAGACCGTTTCAGCAGACAGATATGATCGTGTGTACGGGCTAATAAACAGATTTGGCCACCCGACAGATTTCAAAGCATGCTTTGAAATCTGTCGGCTGGGAACCCGTCCGCCCGACATGTCTGCTGGTTAGTATGCTAACCAGCAGACATGTCTTCTCGCACACGCGCCGAATGGTGCAGTGACGTGGCGGCGTCAACGTCACCGCCACGTCACCGACACATCAGCGCGCTGTCTGCTGGCGGGGATTTTGGTTTGCTCGTGTGTACACGCGAGCAAACCAAAATCCCAGCAGACAGATTTGTTCAAATCTGTCGGACAGACAGATTTGAACAAATCTCTCTGCTCGTGTGTACAAGGCCCTACAGTGATTAAACAGTCATTTTAACAGAAAATTTGCTGTACCTGGTCAGTGGTTACCATAATATGCAGAAATGCAGTGGTTTGCTGCAGGATTGTCCCAGGTGACAGGAGCATATCACATGCATTTCCCTAGTTCCAGTGAGCGCATCCTTAAAGTGCATGGACTTGGAGGCTTTGTACCCTGACTTACAGCTTGTGATTCCATCCTAGGAGCCCTATTACCAGTCACCTTCCATTTGGCGTACAGCAGGCTCTTTATTTTGCAATCTCCCATACCCCTGCGGGCCATACACACACAGATCGCCTAGACAGGATTTCTTTACTTGAGAAACCCCCCTTTCTCTTCATATTCACCAAGCAGTATTTACCGCTGGTGAGCACTCTGCACATTGCCCAAAAAAATGTAAAGCTACAGTGTAAAAATAAGGAAATACATAAATATTTTTTAAAAGTGCCCTGTCCCCGAAAGCTCATGCACAAAGGCGAATGCACACGATGATCCTGGGCACATGCAAACAGCGATTGGCCCACACATATGAGGTATCACCACAAACATCAGAACATGGGCAGTAATTCTAGCACTAGACCTCCTGTGTAAATCTAAAGTGTTAACCTGTAAAGGAGTTTCAAATAGGGATGAGCCAAACAGAACATGCCAACAGGCAAAACATTTGTTTGAACACCGTTAAAGTTTATGGGACACGGTTAATATGCAAGTTATTGTCAAAAAAAGTGTTTGGGTACCTGAGTCCTGCCCCAGAGGACATGTATCAATGCAAAAAAAGCTTTAAAAACTGAAGTTTTTTGGAGCAGTGATTTTAATAATGCTTAAAGTGAAACAATAAAAGTGAAATATTCCTTTAAATTTCATACCTGGGGTGGTGTCTATAGTATGCCTGTAAAGTAGCGCATGTTTCCCATGCTTAGAAAAGTCCCTGCACAAAATTACATTTCTAAAGGAAAAAAGTCATTTAAAACTACTCGCGGCTATAATGAATTGTCCCGACAATACAGATAAAAGTCATTTAAAAAAACGACATGAGCCCCCCCAGTCTATTACCAGGCCCTTTGGGTCTGGTATGGATATTAAGGGGAACCCCGAACCAGAAAAAAAAATTAATGCGTGGGGGTCCCCCCAAATTCCATTACCAGGCCCTTCAGGTCTAGTATGGATATTAAGGAGAACCCTACGCCAAATAAAAAAAATGGGGTCCCCCAGGCAAGGGTTGTGGGGATGAGGCCCTTTCCCCATGCTGAGGGCATGTGGCCTGATACGGTTCAGTAGGGAGAGCTCTCTCTTGTCCCGCCTCTTTTCCTGCTGCCTGCCAGGTTGCGCACTCACATAAGGGTCTGGTATGGATTTTTGGGGGGAACCTCATGCCATTTTTTTTATTTTGGCTCGGGGTTCCCCTTAAAATCAATACCATACCTGATGGCCCTGGTAATGGAATTTGGGGGACCCCCATGCATTGTTTTTGGTTTGGGGTTCCCCTTAATATTCATACCAGACCCGGGCCTGGTAATGGACTGGGGGGGAACCCATGTCGTTTTTTTCAATGACATTTATCTGTATTGCCAGGACCCGAGAATTCATTATAGCTGCGAGTAGTTTTAAATTACCTTTTTTCCTTTAGAAATATCATTTTGTCCAGGGACTTTTTTAAGCATGGGAAACATGCGCTAGTTTACAGGCATACTATAGACACCACCCAAGGTACGAAATTTAAAGGAATATTTAACTTTTATTGTTTCACTTTAAGCATTATTAAAATCACTAATCCCCCAAAAAAATGCAGTTTTTCAAAAACTTTTTTAAGCTTGATACATGTCCCCTGGGGCAGGACCCAGGTCCCCAAACACTTTTTATGACAATAACTTGCATATTAACCTTCAAAATTGGCACTTTTGATTTCTCCCATAGACTTTTAAAGGGTGTTCCACGGCTATCGAATTTGCCGCAAACACCCCAAATTGTTCGCTATTCAGCGAATGGGCGAACAGCCAATGTTTGAGTGGAACTCATGTTCATCCCGAACATAAAGCTCATCCCTTGTTTCAACCTTGATAAACAAGTCTCTTTCCTGGCATCAAGGCTATGTCCTTGCTGGTATATATGTTCCTCTACCTTTTAATTTTGAGTTGCTGTATGTTATTCTGGAGAGGATCACCCTCTATTGTCCCACAAAATTGCTACTGTTGGGAGACTTTAATGCCAGCCTTTCCTCTGACTTGAACAAGCCTACACCCCTACTCTGGAGGTGTAAGCATCTTTCTGAGCATACTCCAAATTTTTTTTTTCCAGAATTGATTATGCTTTTGCCAGTCCCTCTATGTTGGCTGATAGAGATGGACGAAAATCTGACGGGACAGTTTGCGAACGCTAACCGTGAACTTTCTCAAATGTCCGCCAACCGCAAGTTCGCGGCGGGCCCCATTGACTTTTTAATGGCAGGCGAATATTAAAAACCGGATACATAAGTAAGTGCATTACAGGCCCCAAAAATTAGCCGACAGGCGTTCACCTGACAGCAAACTTTGTATTCTGTGGCTGGTGGTACATTAGGCATTCACCGGATACAGAAGTAAGTGCCGGCCAGTACAGGCCCAAAAAATTAGCCCACAGCCACAGGCGTTCACCTGACAGCAAACAACTTTGTATTCCGTGGCTGGTGGTACAATAGCCATTCACCGGATACAGAAGAAAGTGCCGCCCATTACATGCCCCGAAAATTAGCCCACGGCCACAGGCATTCACCTGACAGCAAACAACTTTGTATTTTGTGGCTGGTGGTACAATAGCCATTCACCGGATACAGAAGTAAGTGCTGCCCATTACAGGCCCCAAAAATTAGTCCACAGGCTCTCACCTGAAATCAAACAACTTTGTATTCCATGGCTGGTTGGTACAATAGTCATTCACCAGTAGGGATGAGCCGAACACCCCCGCGTTCGGTTCGCACCAGAACCGTCGAACAGACCGGCCGTTCGCGCGAACATTTAGAACCCCATTGAAGTCTATGGGACTTGAACGTTCGAATTCAAAAACGATCATTTTAAAGACCAATATTCAAGTTATTGTTTGAAAACGTCTTTGAGAACCCGGGTCTTGCCCCAGGTAACATGTATCAATGGAAAAAAGTTTAAAAAACGGTTGTTTTTTCAGGAGCAGGACTCCTGAAAAAAAGACAGTTTTTAAAACTTTTTTCCATTGATACATGTTCCGTCGGGCAAGACCCGGGTTCGCAAAGACGTTTTTCTTTTTAATTTAAACATTATTAAAATCACTGCTCCCTACACTGACAAATAGTATATTGGAGTATTACACACCTATGTACTGCAGAGCAAGTAGCACACCTATACTAGAGCTTAAAAGGACTTTTGTGGACCTGTTACGTAACAATTTGTGTCACTACAGTCTGCCCCTGCTGGAAACAGCAACCTGTCCCTACACTGACAAAAAGTATATGAATGTATTACACACCTCTATACTGCGCAGCAAGTAGCACACCTATACCAGTGCTTGAAAGAACTTTTCTGGACCTGTTAGGTAATGATTTGTGTCACTGCAGTATGTCCCTGCCCTGCACACAGAAACCTGTCCCTACACTGACAAATAGTATATTAACCACTTAAGACCCGGACCAATACGCTGGCAAATGACCCAAGGGGTTTTTGCGATTCGGCACTGCGTCGCTTTAACAGACAATTGTGCGGTCGTGCGACGTGGCTCCCAAACAAAATTCGCGTCCTTTTTTTCCCACAAATAGAGCTTTCTTTTGGTGGTATTTGATCGCCTCTGCGATTTTTATTTTTTGCGCTATATACAAAAATAGAGCGACATTTTTGAAAAAAAATCAATATTTTTTACTTTTTGTTATAATAAAAAACCAATAAACTAAATTTTAGTCAAACATTTAGGCCAAAATTTATTTAGCCGCATGTCTTTAGTAAAAAAAAAATCGCATTAAAAAAAAATTAGCTACCTAGCGGGAACAGCGACACTAATACAGCGATCAGAAAAATGATCGCTTAGTGACGCTGGCAATAGGGAGTGAAAGGGTTAACTAGGGCAGTGATCAGGGGGTTAAAACTTTATTGGGGGGGTGGGGGGGGCTACCCTGACACTACTGACTGTCTGACTGTCACACTGTCTGTCACACTGACACTAAATACAGTAATCATACATGATTACTGCATTCAGTGACACTGTGACAGGGGGGAGGGGGGGGGGGCGATCGCGGGGGTTAAATGTGTGTGTGTAGTGTAGTGTTGGTGCAGGACTTACTTGTTCTGTAGTGATCTCTCCTCAGCGGCGCTTGAAACAAACGCCGAGGGAGAGATCACGTCGCTTCCTCCTTCCTGTGTTTACACAGGAGGAGGAAGTGACAGGTCAGGCGGGCGCGCGCATTGGCTGGGAGCGATCCGGAGGGGGCGGATGAAAACGGATAGCCGCCCCCACTTGTCGGATCGCTCCTGCAGCCGCGCGGACCGCCGCATGTACGGGGGGGGGGTCCGATCGGACCCCCGATCCCCCCCAAGGCACCAACGTATATATACGTTGATGTGCCTGTCGGTGCCATTCTGCCGACGTAAATGTACATGCGGCGGTCCTTAAGTGGTTAATGTAGTACACACCTATGTACGGCAGAGTAAGTAGCACACCTATACCGGTGCTTGAAAGGACTATTATGGACCTGTTAGGTAACAATTTAGAAAAATTGCCTATAAACAAAATGAGGTGAAAAAAATTAATAAAAATTCATAACTATGTGTCGCGATACACAAAGTCCAGAAAGTAAATTAATATAAAATCCAAAACCAAAGTGGTAATAGAGTCTGTGAATACCCCAGGAAAGGGTAAGTGTGTCAACACAAACAGTAGCCAATCCAAAATATTCAAACAGAACTCTTCTCTTATGATTCGTGCTCTTGAGTGATCCTTCACCAATCAGATAATAGACACCCAAACGTGTGTTTTAATGATAATGCGCTTACCAGAGCGATTGGACCTCTTTGCCAAAAAAGAAGGTCAATCTCGCATGTGCAGATAAATGCCTAAATGCATATAGTACGTCCACAGCTGCTTACATAGACATCGCTTCTTCCAAGAATTTCACAGATAGGATATAAAAACGAAATGAACAACTCATCGTGCAACCGGTTTTAATAAAAAAAAATATAAAAACAACCATGGGCCAAGTGGCCACTTACATTAAAAAGTGCCCGAACCGGCACTGGGTCTCAAGCTCCTCAGTATAAATGAATGCCTCCACCTCCGTGACGGCGTGTATCCGCGTTCCACCCTCAGCTGTTAGCAGAAGACGAGTGGTTGGGGAATCGAAATCACGTGACCAGGCTACGCCGCTGACGATCGTTTTGATGTCTTACATCTTCAGGGGGGCGTGCCTGGTCACAGTAGTCACATGTATTTAACTTGTAAAAGGCGGAAGTGAATATATGGATTGACAGGGAACGTAGCCAGTCCCAGTGGCGGCTTGGGCAATTACAACTCATTTTACAATGTCTACACATTAGAACAATGGATTTACAGAAAGCACTAATGCCAAGCCATATTTTCTCTTATATTCTTATTTTATGACTTTATGTTGCCATCGCTAAAAGGAAAATTATATTTAATACAAATGTTCATGTTGCATGTAGGCAGAGGTGTATCTAGTGAAAATAGTGCCTATGGCAAGCACTGAAACTGCGCCCCTGTCAAAACATTTGAAACCCATCTTTCAGATAACCTTAAAAAAAAAAAAAATTATCATCCCTTGTATCCTTGGGTAGTGACATATCCTCTTTATGGAGAAATCTGGAGTTTATTAGACCCCTGATCCCTCCTCTGCCCTCCAAGGCCAGGTAATTGCAAAACCAATACTGGAAGTGACGAAATCTCATCACTCAAGGTCTCAGCTTTCACAGAGGAGAGGGAGAAACTGATGTTCCTCTGTCTTCTTTGTGTGCTGCCAATCCGACCAGATGGAACGGGAGAGCCTGGGAGAACAGGGGAGGGCTGTGGCTGAACGCAGCAGGGATAGCCATTGTCCATTAGCAAATGTGCTGAAAAGGAGACCCTGCCTTTGCATGGGAGGAGGGAAGAAGAGACCCTCAGACCCTGGTAAGTGCCTTGCTGCCCAGCCACTCATCAGCACCCCCTTCATATGGCGCCCATGGCACTTGCCATGGCTGCCATACCCTAGATACGCCACTGCATGTAGGCCTATGTATTTTGAACACTAGATGGCGAGCTAGCTCACAACATATAGATGATAGATATAGATCGCTGATTCGATCGTCTAAGCCTCAACTATCCCACTATGAGGCTTGGTTAACGCACATGCGTGTAACCGATTGTTTCTACCACGCGCCTTGCCTCCTAGTGTAACCAAGGAGAGGGTTGGTTATTGTATGGGCGCGGCTAGAATATATGTAAAAATATGTTCTTTGGCCGCGCTAATCATATTGCCAGGCCTAATATCATAACATATATGGCAACTTTAGAAATATTGTTTCAGTCCTCATATTCATGTTGTATTTACAAACACTCAGCCTTCAGACCACACCAGCCAATACCAGGAAGTGCTTCTTTCACTTCCTGCCTACATGTGCAGGATTGTTTTTTTTCTCTTTTTTTCACATCGAGGCTTGGAGTGCAAGCCGCGGCACCATCTTGGATAGGGAGAAGTGCTGCTCGATTGCTGACGGTCTGAGGTGAGTCAGATCTTCACTGATTTGATATGTCTGTATGGACTGTATATAAATTGGAGTGGGCTACAGTGGAGTGACACCCCAGACGATTTGCTTTGACCACGAAACGCGTCGAGGGAACTCCACTGTCACCTAATTTTACTTGCAAGGACCTTTTTCAATCCAGCCAAATGTGAGTTTGTTAGCTGTGAATAAATTCCTAATTTAAGCTAAACGGAATTACGCTATTACGCTATGTGGCCACCCTCTTTTTCTTCTCTACATGCACTTTTAACATATCGAGCCTATCAATGGTGATTCCAAAATAAGTACAGTTTCCAGCCTATCCTATCCCACTGCAAGACATCTTGACTGATCGGGCGCATGATTCCTGCTGAGGACTGTTCATGACATCCGTCACTCAAAGCCTTGTTTGACCTCTTGTGGCATATGTCACCATTGGTCAACACGTTCTGGTAAGCCTGCAATTCTTTAGGTGGTGGGACCGTCACGTTGAAGAAGTCACAAATTTTCACGTTCAGTCACTTATTCACTTGATTTAATCACTAGTTGAACTTTTAGGACTACCAGGATTTTCTGGTGCAATTGTCAACTTGCACTACGTGCCAGACAGGCACAATAGCTGTTTCTTTCATTAGAAGGACTTATATGCACATTAATTTATCACTGTTTACATGTTGCAATATATATTGTATGGCAATTGATTTTCACCTAGTCATTTCAGCGCTACACTTTTGTATTCCTTTGGTCGTTGGTACAAACCTATTCCTATCTGTTGTTTTGAAATACGTTTTTGTCTCAAATTTCGAATCCTTTTTTGTAATGGTGAGATCTAGATAGTTGACTTTTTCCAAACTGGTTTCTGCTGTGAACTTCAAGCCATATTTGTTGGTATTCATATGGACAAGAAAAGTTTCTAGACTGGTAGCTGGACCTTCCCAGAATAATATCACATCATCAATGTATCTACGACAGAAACACAGAGATTGATTTTGATTGAAAAAGGTACTTTCGCTTTTCCATTTATTGAGGACTACATTTGCCACACTGGGAGCATACCTTGCTCCCATGGCTACTCCACTTGCCTGATTGTAGTACCAATTGTTTGCCCAAAAAAAGTTATTGGTCATCGCCAAATGAAGGCCTTTGACCAAAAAGTTAATCTGGGCTTTTTTCATTGTTGATTGTTAAGTCAGGGCCCATTTTATTGCCTTGAGTGCATCAGAGTGCCTGATGTTGGTGTACAGGGATTCGATGTCGACTGTTACCAAGATGGTAGACTCTGAAGCTTGGAGATTCTTTAGTGCCACTATAAGGTCCCTACTATCTTTCAGATAGGAGGGGCTCAATGGAACCAGTGTTTTGAAGAAACTATCTAGATATTCACCCACTCGTGAAAAAAGCGACTCAATGCCACTAATTATTGGCCTTCCAGGAGGGTGTTCACTGTTTTTATGTATTTTAGGTAGTATATAAATCACAGGAACTTTGGGGGCATGAATCGCCAGGTAGTCTGCTTCTTTTTGATTTAGGATTTTCCGAACTAATCCTTCGCCTATCCATTCAGCAAGTAAATCCTTTAATTGCTTTGTCGGATTTCCATGCAGGGGTTGATAGGTAAGTGTGTCCCCTAATAACTTTTCCATTTCTGAATAATAGAACTCTTTGGTCAAAATCACCAGTCCACCGCCTTTGCCTTTGTCGGCAGGTCTTATCACTATTTGTTTATTTTCTTCTAGGGATTTAATCCCTTCCCAGATTTTTTTGTTGGATGTATGTTGGAAAATCTCCATTTCTCTAACATCATCTTGTACCATAGTTCTGAATACTTCTATATGATGGTTCATAACTTTTTTGGGGTTAAATGTTGAATTATTTTTTAGAATATTGAGTAATTCCTTCCCTAGTAGTAGATTTTCAGGAAAAAAATTCTTGATGTTGAGTTTCCTGATGTATTTCTTGACATCAATGAAAATTTCAAACATCAATATTTTTTCCTGTTGCAAACTTCACTTCAGCACTTCAAGTTCTGATTCCGAAAATTCTACTCCTTTTTTTTTTGGCAAAGAGGTCTAATCGCTCTGGTAAGCGCATTACCATTAAAACACACGTTTAGGTGTCTATTATCTGATTGGTGAGCATGAATCATCAGAGAAGAGTTCTGTTTGAATATTTTGATCACTTATTGGATTGGCTACTGTTTGTGTTGACACACTTATCCTTTCCTGGGGTATTTACGGACTCTATTATCACTTTGGTTTTGGATTTTATATTAATTTACCTTCTGGACTTTGTGTATCGCGACACATAGTTATGAATTGTTATTAATTAATTTTTTTCACCTCATTTTGTTTATAGGCAATTTTTCTATTTTGTTGCACTTTATTCACTTGATGACGAAGGTATCCATTCACTTTATATTATTACTGACTCACCACGGTCATTAACCAGTGACAACACTCTAAAATCTAAATTAGTGGCCCCTCGCTATCCACCATTTTACAAATAGGAGTGATATATTATATATATTTTTTACTCTATTTTTAAGGGGAGCAGCTTTCTATCACCTAGTGTGACTATACATATTAATTAATCTAAAAATAATTTTTTGGAGCGAAAATTACCCTATACCAGTTTTGCAGTAAATTAAACGCTGATTTCACTTTACTAACATATTTTCCACGCTGCCATGGATGTGTTTAACTTTATGAGAGATAGACATGTCAATCTAGAAGACGTTTTCCAACAGGCTCCTAGTCCCAATATTGACTTGGAAAGAGGTTTTAACCGCTTAACGCCCGCCGCATGTATATCTACGTCCACAGAATGGCACGTACAGGCAGATGGGCGTACATGTACGTCCCTGCCTTCTTGCGGGTCGGGGGTCCGATCGGGACCCCCCGCTACATGCGGCGGGCGTCTTACCTGTGGGAGCGTTTCGGGATGAGGGGGCGGCTGTTTGTTTTTAGAAAAGGATTGAATATACACCTGTGTACCAGTACACATGTCTATAGAATTGACAATGGACTTTATAGGGCTTTTATGGTTACAGAAACCGTCACCACGGGCAGAGGTCGGGCTTAACTTATTCACAGCAAGATTGGCCGTTTTTAAGCGGGGCATGATTGGACATCCATGGTTCGGTCCATTGATATAGCCCTGACTTTGTCGTGCAGCTGATCCCTATAAGCGAATGCCAGGCGCCTCTGGGTATTTTCTACTGAATCGTAAATGTGACTTTGGTAATCATCTGAGTGCTGCCTGGAAATCTATGTGGCATTGATGCTCCTTGATATCTACGACTTATTAAGGGGAACTCCTGACTATGTTATGACAATCACCTTGTCTATGTCTTCTGACCTCTGCCCATGCAGTTTTTTGTTCATGTAATTTTCTCAATAAACTACTGTAACGCTCCCTAAGAAGCGTCCGAATAAACACGAAACATTGTTGGGCTAATTATCGTGTAACATTCCACCTTCTGAAAAGTTCCATCGGTCTCCAAATTATATATATTGAGTAGCTGCAAGTTCTCTACTGTTTGGTTGCCTTTGTATACTCATTACAACTCTTTGTCAATAGGTGGTCTGTCACATTATTGTGCGTGTTATGTATGTCACCAAGTGTGACAAATTTTTTTCTTATTAGTTTTTCTTTAACAATTTTGTATCATATTTTTATGTAATAAATATCCAATTTTAATCGTACTACGCCTAAAAAGTCCATTGTCAATTCTATACACAAGTTTACTGGTATACAGGTGTATATTCAATCCTTTTCTAATAATTTTGGGACGTGGCATATTTATATTTTGTCTGATCCACAGCTCCACTCTGTGTTGATCTGAATTCCTTATTCGGCTGTTCGTTTTTGTCCGCCCCCTCGTGATCGCTCCCAGCCAATCCCCTGAGTCTCCGCCATGTGACTTCCTCTGCCTGTATAATGTAAACACAGGCAGAGGAAGTGATGTCAGTTCCCCTGTCGGCAGTATTTTCAATCCGACGAGAGGAGAGAAGACATCACAGTAAGTTGCACCAACACTACACTGACACCACACACATAGGCACATTTAACGCCTTCCGATCACCCCCAGTTAGTGTGACAGGCAGTTAGTGTTAGGTCCAGGGTAGCCCCGTACCGCCCTAGTTAACCCTTTCACCCCCTATTGCCAGCGTCACTAAGCAATCGTTTTTCTGATCGCTGTATTAGTGTCGCTGTTGCCGCTTGGTAGCTAATTTTTTATTTTCCGATTTTTTTTTACTTTAGACATGTGGCTGAATACATGTTGGCCTAAATGTTTAACTAAAATTTAGTTTATTTTTTTCAAAAATGTCACTCTATTTTTGTTTATAGCGCAAAAAATTAAAATCGCAGAGGCAATCAAATACCATCAAAAGAAAGCTCTATTTGTGGGAAGAAAAGGACGCAAATTTTTTTTGGGAGCCACGTCGCACGACCACGCAATAGTCTGTTAAAGCGACGCAGTGCCGAATTGTAAAAACGCCTTTGGGCATTTAGCAGCATATTGGTCCAGGGCTTAAGTGGTTAAACAATTACAAAGTGATATGGAAAAACAAATAAGAATGTGGTGGGATATTGCGTCCTTTGAAATGTATATAGGCAAAAATCTGACACCAAGGAGACTCAGATGGGATGTCAGTCCTTACGATGGGATCGAAGATTTACAACTATTGGATGCATGGTTTCAGTTCTTTAATGCATGTGAACAAAAACTCATGAAGTTAATGGTGAGGAGGCGCAAGGCAAAAAATGTGCTATTGGATGCCAAAATTGCTGACTTGAAAGAAAGAATGGAACCATTTAAAATCCATAGTGAGTATACAGAAAAAGCAAAACTTTTACAAGTTCATCTTACCAAATATGATGGTGAAATAAAAAATAAAAAGCTCAAAAAATATCAAAGGGATGTCAAAGATTATAAGGACAAAAAGTATACAAATGGCATGATTCTCCAAATCCAGGTACTCTCCCTGATTCATCACCAGTGAAAGAACTAGGAGCTTTACCCCAATTGACAGAACAGAAGAAAGTCCTTACAAAATCTAACACCCCAAGCATATCAAACAAATCTGTTGCCAAATCGCAGTCCAATCCCCCCAAATCCCATGCCCCACCCCATTATCCTTATCCACAACCCTATCCTATGGATACCTACCATCGGTGTACCACTCCTGATCCCCGTCAGGTAGAGACTCGGTACTATGAATCCAACCGACAATATTACCCACCCAGACCCCCCAGGGGAGGGTCTAGAGGTAATTTTAGAGGGAGACCAGCACCCTATCAAAACCAATACCAGGGGGGGAATGGAGAGGTTGGAAGGAGCCTTACCGTATTCCTCCCAGGTCCCCTCAATTTCCAAAGGAACATATAGAAAAAGAGGGAGACGAGGACGAGGCAGAACAAAAAAGAAAAAGAGTGGATTAAGCGAAGGAATTTTCAATATAGCAGGAGTAGAATTTTGGGAATCAGAACTGGAAGTGCTACAAAAAGGATTAAAGTTTGCACCAGAAAAAAATATTGATAAGTTTGAAATTTTCATTGATGTCGAGAAATACATCAGGAAACTCAACATCAAGAAATTTTTTGCACAAAAAACTACTACTAGGGAAGGAACTACTCAATATTCTAAATATCAACATAGCGGATTAAAAAATAATTCAACATTTAACCCCAAAAAAGGTATGAACCATCATATAGAAGTCTTCAGAACTATGGTACAAGATGATGTTAGAGAAATGGAAATTTTCCAACATACATCCAACAAAAAAATCTGGGAAGAGATTAAATCCCTAGAAGAAAATAAACAAATAGTGATAAGACCTGCCGACAAAGGCGGAGGACTGGTGATTTTGACCAAAGAGTTCTATTATTCAGAAATGGAAAAGTTATTAGGGGACACACTTACCTATCAACCCCTGCATGGAAATCCGACAAAGCAATTAAAGTATTTACTTGCTGAATGGATAGGCGAAGGATTAGTTCGGAAAATCCTAAATCAAAAAGAAGCAGACTACCTGGCGATTCATGCCCCCAAAGTTCATGTGATTTATAAACTACCTAAAATACATAAAAACAGTGAACACCCTCCTGGAAGGCCAATAATTAGCGGCATTGAGTCGCTTTTTTCACGAGTGGGTGAATATCTAGATAGTTTCTTCAAAACACTGGTTCCATTGAGCCCCTCCTATCTGAAAGATATTAGGGACCTTATATTGGCACTAAAGAATCTCCAAGCTTCAGAGTCTACCATATTGGTAACAGTCGACATCGAATCCCTGTACACCAACATCAGGCACTCCGATGCACTCAAGGCAATAAAATGGGCCCTGACTTAACAATCAACAATGAAAAAAGCCCAGATTAACTTTTTTGTCAAAGGCCTTCATTTGGCGATGACCAATAACTTTTTTTGGGCAAACAATTGGTACTACAATCAGGCAAGTGGAGTAGCCATGGGAGCAAGGTATGCTCCCAGTGTGGCAAATGTAGTCCTCAATAAATGGGAAAGCGAAAGTATATTTTTCAATCAAAATCAATCTCTGTGTTTCTATCGTAGATACATTGATGATGTGATATTATTCTGGGAAGGTCCAGCTACCAGTCTAGAAACTTTTCTTGTCCATATGAATACCAACAAATATGGCTTGAAGTTCACAGCAGAAACCAGTTTGGAGAAAGTTAACTATCTTGATCTTACCATTACAAAAAAGGATTTGAAATTTGAGACAAAAACGTATTTCAAATAACAGATAAGAATGGGTTCGTACCAACGACCAGTTGCCATCATCCTTAATGTATAGGAGCTATCCTAAAAGGCCAATATATACGCAATTGTGCCACAAAAGAAGATTTTGACAATCAAGCAGAAATGCTGACAAAGAAATTTCTGGAAAAGGGATACTCTGAAGAAACCCCTACTAAAGTTTGTATCCAGTTTTCCCAAATGGAAAGAGAATCTCTATTAACTACCAAGCCAAATAAAACACTTGAAGGCCAAGTAGCCTTTATTTCAGGATTCCACCGACAATATCGCCAGGTAGATGCCATTTTTAAGAAGCATTGGCCACTTATAATGAAAGATCCAGATCTAATGCCATCAATCACATCCAAACCAAAATTTATTTACAGGAAGCCCCCAGGACTGAGAAATCAGATAGCAAAAAATGTACCTGATCCCCCCAAAAAATTGAGTACCTTTCTGGATGGTTTTGGTTTCCATCATTGTACACACTGCAAGACATGTCATATCACCAGGAAACCCGGAGCCACAAAGAAAAAGACAAATTTTCAATCAAATGTGACTAAAGAACAGTTCAAAATTAAACCCCTGATCACATGCAACTCCGACCATGTGACCTACGTCTTGGAGTGTCCTTGTTCCCTCCAATACGTGGGACGCACAACACGTAAACTCTGATGGTGGAACGCGGATACACGCCGGCACGGAGATGGAGGCATTCATTTATATATATTATACTGAGGAGCTTGAGACCCAGTGCTGGTTCGGGCACTTTTTAATGTAAGTGGCCACTTGGCCCATGGTTGTTTTTATATTTTTTTTTATTAAAACCGGTTGCACGATGAGTTGTTCATTTCGTTTTTATATCCTATCTGTGAAATTCTTGGAAGAAGAGATGTCTATGTAAGCAGCTGTGGACGTACTATATGCCTTTAGGCATTTATCTGCACATGCGAGATTGACCTTCTTTTTTTGGCAAAGAGGTCTAATCGCTCTGGTAAGCGCATTACCATTAAAACACACATTTGTGTGTCTATTATCTGATTGGTGAAGGATCACTCAAGTGCACGAATCATAAGAGAAGTGTTCTGTTTGAATATTTTGATCACTTATTGGATTGGCTACTGTTTGTGTTGACACACTATTCACGGACTCTATTACCACTTTGGTTTTGGATTGTATATTAATTTACTTTCTAGACTTTGTGTATTGCGACACATAGTTATGAATTGTTATTAATTAATTTTTTTCACCTCATTTTGTTTATAGGCAATTTTTCTATATTGTTGCACTTTATTCACTTGATGACGAAAGTATCCATTCACTTTATATTATTACTGACTCCCCACGGTCATTAATCAGTGACCAACGCTCTAAAATCTAAATTACCGTCCCCTCACTATCCACCATTTTACAAATAGGAGTGATATTATATATATATATTTTACTCTATTTTTTAAGGGGAGCAGCTTTCTATCACCTAGTGTGACTATACATATTATTTAATTTAAAAATATTTTTTTGGCGCGAAAATTACCCTATACCATGTAACAATTTGTGTCACTGCAGTCTGCTCCTGCTGGAAACAGTGACCTGTCCCAACGCTGACAAAAAGTATATGAATGTATTACACACCTATGTACTGCACAGCAAGTAGCACACCTATACCAGTGCTTGAAAGAAGTTTTGTGGACCTGTTAGGTAATGATTTGTGTCACTACAGTCTGTCCCTGCTAGAAACTGTTGGAGATGCAACAAAACTTCAGCTTAGCCTTTTACTGTAAATATCAGATGCAGTTTACAAAAAGGACACAAGATGTCGCTACTGTACTCGTTGATTTCTTTTTCCTGCCTGGTTGTCTCTGTGTGTTGTTCTTCTTACCATGATGTGGAGACATCTTTGCCTGTGTGTGATGATGTTCCAATGAAGAAGCCAGTTCCTGTTACTACACAATGTCTGATCTCAACTGACTCCGCTGCATCTATCAATCGTACTCTGCAACAGGTTATGGGCCCAGATGTACGGATAAGGTCTTATGACTAGGTGAGGCCTGTTATGTATGGTGTATACCTGGTCGTCAGATCCTAGTCGCAGGAGGTGGCCTCTCGTACGGCGCTGGTTCGGGAGACGCTGGATTTGGGAACAGCGGCTCGGGAGCGCAGCGGGGTAAGGGTGCCTGGATGATGGTGCAGGTCAGCACGGTACAGGTTCTTCCGGGGTCACTGGAATAAGGGAAGAGCAGGCACTCTGATACGGGAGCTGGTGGTTTGAAGGCTGATGCAGAGGTTAGCGATCCCGATGCGACTTGGCAGGTGACCTTGGTGCGGACGGCAGGCGACTCCGGAACTGGTGCAGGTCGAAGTAGACAAGAGGATGAGACGTAAGCTGGGTCAGGCAGGCCGAGGTCGAACACGTGAGCAGACGAAGGGTTAAACAGGCAGGCGTAGTCGGGAGTTCAGGCAGAAGGTCTGGCAGCGGTAGTAGCGATAACAGAAGGCAGGTCCAAGCAGGCCGAGGTCAGGTTTGGAGAGGTACGGAGAGTCAAACGTAGCCGGGTCAATATCAGAACAGATAATTCAGATGCAGGTTAATCAGAAGGTATTTTGGCAGATCAGACAGCAAGGGGCTGCTGCATCTGACTGCCTTTTAAAGGCACATTGGCGCCAAAGACTCGCGCCAACGTGCACGCGCGCGCTCCCGCCGCGCGCGCACACGCGCGCACCACCCGCGCACGCACGCGCGCCAGGGCCCTGACATTGCCCCCCCCCCAAGGGGCAGCCTCCGGATGCCAAGGCGGGCCTGTTTCTCAGGGTGGGCAGAAAAAAAAGCACGAATTAGTTCTTGGGCGTGGATATTGTCCTCGGGTTCCCATGAATTGTCCTCCGGCCCGTACCCCTTCCACTTGATCAAAAATTGAATTTGCCCCTGCCGTTTCCTGCAGTCGAGGATGGCTTCTACTACATACTCCTCGCAGCCATCAACTGAAATAGGTTCAGGTGGGCCAGCCCCTCTGTCAGGAAAGGGATCAGGAGTTGCGGGTTTCAGCAATGATACGTGAAATACCGGGTGAATCTTAAGAGACTCAGGTAAAGACAGTTCATAAGAAACCTCATTGATCTTTCTTCTTACCGGAAAGGGTCCCATAAACCTGGGTGCCAGTTTCTTGGAAGGACAAGCTAATCTGAGGTTACTAGTAGAAAGCCATACCTGATCTCCCGGTTGCAGGTCCAGCTCACCTCTCCTTTTCCTATCGAAGGCTTTCTTGCTGTCGGCTTGAGCTTTCGTTACTGCTTCTTGTAGCACCCGGTTGTTGCGACTGAGGAAGTCCACCGTGCTCTGCACCGCCGGAACTGGGGATTCTGGAAGAAAATCTGGTAAGAAGGTTAGATTAAAGCCATAATTGGCGAAAAAGGGGGATTGTCCGGTTGCCGAATGGCTGGCGTTATTGTAGGCAAATTCCGCCAGGGGTAGCAGGGAGACCCAATCGTTCTGGGAGAAGGAAGTGAAACATCTAATATATTGCTCCAGGGTCTGGTTTGTGCGTTCAGTCTGTCCGTTGGTCTGGGGATGGTAGGCCGAGGAGAAAGCAAGTTTGATATTCAGAATCTCACACAGGGCTCTCCAGAAACGTGATGTAAACTGGACCCCCCTATCCGACACGATGTTTGCAGGGACCCCGTGGAGTCTGACAATTTCCCTGATGAAGACACGGGCAGTCTCAGCAGCTGATGGAGTACTCTTTAGTGGAAGAAAGTGGGCCATCTTAGATAGGCGATCTACGACTACAAAAATCGCTGTGCACCCCTCGGAACATGGAAGCTCTACTATAAAGTCCATGGCGATCATCTGCCATGGTCTATCGGGTACCGGCAGAGGTTTTAGTAAGCCCCAGGCTCGATTTCTTGTAGTCTTGTTTTGATTGCAGGTTGGACAGGTATTGACGTAAGATTTACAGAATTCCTCCAAGCCTGGCCACCAGAAGGTACGCCGTACCAGTTCAAGGGTTTTACGGACTCCGAAATGTCCTGCCAATGGATGGTCATGAAGTAGTTTTAGGACTTCTACCCGAATATCCGATGGCACAAAAATTTGGCTCCCTCTCCAAAAAAGTCCGTCTCTGGGGGTCAGGGTGACACCAGGGGGTTTTGAAGAGTCCGTGGATGCCTCTCTAAGTCGGGGAAGCAGATCATGGTGCAGCAGTAAAAAGTTCCCGGCCGGAAGAATGGTGTCAGGGGCAGGTAAGTCCTTGGGATTATCGTGCATCCGTGATAATGCATCTGGCTTGATGTTTTTTGAGCCGGGGCGATACGTGATGTGGAAGGAAAAGCGAGAAAAGAATAATGCCCATCGGGCCTGTCGGGGTTTCAAGCGTTTTGCGGATCTTAAGTACTCTAAGTTCTTGTGGTCCGTAAAGATCAAGACCGGATGTGCAGCGCCCTCCAGAAGGTACCTCCATTCCTCCAGTGCAGCCTTGATGGCGAGTAGTTCCCGGTCGCCAACATCATAATTCCTCTCCGCTGGGGAGAGTTTTCGGGAGAAGAAGCCCACGGGATGCATCAGATCTTTGTTCCCCTGGCGTTGGGAGATGATAGCGCCCACTGCTACCTCGGATGCGTCTACTTCAAGGAGGTAGGGTAATGCCGGGTCGGGGTGGCTAAGAATCGGGGCAGATGTAAACAGTCCTTTAAGTGTATCGAAGGCCTTTTGGGCTTCTGGATTCCACTGGAAACGTTGGTTCTGTTTGGTTAACTGCGTGATTGGCGAGATAATCGCGGAAACATTTCTGATAAACCTTCTGTAAAAATTTGCGAAACCCACAAATCGTTGCACCCCCTTCTTGTCCAGAGGTGCTGGCCAGTCAAGTATGGCGGACACTTTGTTGGGGTCCATCTTAATTCCTGTAGGGGATAAGATCAGGCCAAGGAACTGAATGGTTTGTTGTTCGAATTCACATTTTTCGACTTTGGCATATAGTCTATGTAGACGGAGGCGATTTAGGACCCTGCGGACGTGTTCGCGGTGTTTGTCCAGCGATCCGGAGAAGACCAATATGTCGTCTAAGTAGACGATGACGAAGATGTCAAGAAAGTCTCTAAGCACGTCGTTGATGAAGTGTTGGAAAGTCGCGGGTGCATTGCACAGACCAAAAGGCATGACCAGATACTCATAATGTCCAAAACGGGTACGAAAAGCCGTCTTCCACTCATCCCCGTCCCGAATGCGGATTAAGTTGTACGCTCCCCTCAGGTCCAGCTTGGTGAAGATGGTGGCAGATCTTAATTTATGAAAAAGTTCAGGTATCAGAGGCAACGGGTAACGGTTTTTTATTGTTATGTTATTCAATTCCCGGTAGTCCACGCATGGGCGGAGAGATTGATCCTTTTTACTGACGAAAAATATTCCTGCGCCTGCTGGGGAGGTAGACGGGCGGATGAACCCTTTACTCAGATTTTCGTCGATATACACCTTCAGGGCCTCCTGTTCCTTCTCAGACAGCGGAAAGATGCGTCCAAAGGGGATTTCAGCCCCTGGGAGGAGCTCGATTGGACAATCGTATGGACGATGAGGCCGAAGGGAGTCGGCTCCCTTCTTGCTGAAGACATCGGCAAATTCATGGTATGGCTCCGGGATAGACTGGAGCAAGTTGGGGTCAGTGTCCATACAAAGTAGAGCAGGGGGAGCCGGTATGCAGAATTGTTGACAGTAGGAAGAACCGAATGACACCTTTCCAGAACTCCAGTTGATTACAGGATCGTGGGCCTGGAGCCAGGGTAGGCCCAAGATCACAGGGAACAGAGGCGAAGAGATGACATCTAGAGTGAGTAGTTCCTTATGTAGGGGAAGGATCGTGGTGATCAAGGGAAGAGTCTCTTGGGTAGCTTGTCCTGAATTTATGCGGGAGCCATCGGCCAGGAAGACGGTAAGTTCATGAGTCTTTTTACGTAATGGTATGTGATGGAGGTCAGCGAAGGCGGAGTCGATGAAGCAGCTGCATGCCCCTGAATCAATGATGGCGTTGACTGGCACTGTCCTTTCCTGGAGCTGAAACGAAAGAAGAAGAGCAAGGTGGGAGGCACGGGTAGGCAGGGTTGACAGATTAACAGGATTCGGAGAAGGGCACTTACGCATCTTGGTGGGACAATTGCTCACGTAGTGACCGGTCCCGCCGCAGTAGAGGCACAGGTTTAGTTGGCGGCGACGTGCCCGTTTCTTCAGGTGGCAGCGTTGGTCGCATGAGGCCGAGTTGCATGGGTTCGGAAGTGTCTGGAGGGGCACTGGGAGAATTCATGCTGGTAGGAGGTAGGTAGCGGGAAGCGGGCATCGGTGCCCTAGTGGTCATCCACACAGGCCGGTTTGGCTGAGAGGAACGCTCGGCCCGACGTTCACGGAGTCTGCGGTCAATCTGGATGGCTTTAGTGATTAGGTCTTTGAGAGTCTCTGGCACCCCTACCCGGGCAAGCTCATCCTTGAGACCTTCGGAAAGGCCCAGGCGGAATTGGTGTCTGAGAGCCGCGTCATTCCAGAGTGTATCCGTGCTCCAGTGTCTAAAGTCTGAAACATAGTCCTCAACTGCCCTACGGCCTTGCTGGAGCGCGAGTAGGGCAGATTCAGCAGTGGCGGCCCGTTGAGGATCGTCGTACAGCAGAGCCATGGCTTCAAAGAAGGCTTGCAGGGACTGGGTCTGAACATTGTCTTCTTGCAGCAGTCGGTGGGCCCAGGTCTGCGGTTCATTTTGGAGGAGGGAGATCACAAACCCCACCTTGGTAGCTTCCAAAGAAAAAGTCCGAGGTTGCAAGGCAAAATACAGCTCACAGGCGTTGCGGAAGGCCCGGAACTTCGCCCGATCACCTGAGAACCGTTCTGGGATAGGAACTCTGGGTTCGGGTGGAAGCATCACCACTGAGGGGGCGGAGGCCGTCGGAGAAGATCTAGTGGAGGTTGCGGAAGTTGCATCGCTGGAGCCCGACAGGTTTTGGACTTGTCCCTCTAACCTCATATATCCATCTTGTAGGTTCTTGACAGCTTGTGTGAGGGATGCCAGATGTTTGCAAATCTCGTCCACAGCGGGGGCTACTCCTGCAGGATCTGACATGATGGCTGTCTGATACTGTTATGTATGGTGTATACCTGGTCGTCAGATCCTAGTCGCAGGAGGTGGCCTCTCGTACGGCGCTGGTTCGGGAGACGCTGGATTTGGGAACAGCGGCTCGGGAGCGCAGCGGGGTAAGGGTGCCTGGATGATGGTGCAGGTCAGCACGGTACAGGTTCTTCCGGGGTCACTGGAATAAGGGAAGAGCAGGCACTCTGATACGGGAGCTGGTGGTTTGAAGGCAGAACAAAAGTCTCTAATGATAATTCAGATGCAGGTTAATCAGAAGGTATTTTGGCAGATCAGACAGCAAGGGGCTGCTGCATCTGACTGCCTTTTAAAGGCACATTGGCGCCAAAGACTCGCGCCAACGTGCACGCGCGCGCGCACACGCGCGCACCACCCGCGCACGCGCGCGCACCACCGGTGCACGCGCACGAGCGCGGACACGCGCGCGCACACCAGAGGCGCGCCGGGGGCCGGCGCCAGGGCCCTGACAGAACAAAAGTCTCTAATGGAAGACAGCGTGGCTGATGCGGAGATCAACATGAGGAAGCTTTCCAGTGACATCTCCTATAGACAAGTAAGACTGTTTATATATAAAGGAGGGATAAAATGTCCGGAAACTCAGAGCTTAAACTCTCAGTGGCCAAGCTGAACAATGACAATTATCAGCTATGGAAGTTTAAAGTGGAAATGCTATTATCCAGAGATGACTTGTGGGAGGTTACCACTACAGACAGGCCACAGGATAATGATCAGGACTGGGACAAGAAAAACAGACAGGCACGTGCCCCCATAGGCTTACTAGTAGAAGATGATCAGTTCATTCATATACGCAATGAGGACACAGCGAAAGACATGTGGGATGTACTGAAAAGACTGCATGAAAGATCCAGTTTAAACAACAAGCTGTTAATGCTGCGGAAACTTTACAAAATGAGACTTGGCAGAGAACAGGACATGCAGGAGCATATAAACGTAATGCTGGAGGTGATTGCGCAACTCAGATCAAACGGGGAGAATATAACAGACAGTCACATTGCAGCCATGTTGTTATGCAGTTTGCCTGATATATACACTGCACTAATCAATGCACTGGAGACACGACCTGAGACAGATCTGATGGTAGCATTTGTAAAAACCAGGCTCAAAGATGAGTATAAGAGAAGAAAGGTATTAATGCATGACTCCACAGAAACCAGCACCGCTCTTAAAGCTACAGACGCAAGGTTACATAGGAAAGAAACCAGAGTGTGTTTCAGATGCCACAAACAGGGACACATAAAGAAAGACTGTCCTATATGGAAGGCAGAGCAAATGAGACAACATCCCTCTTATGCTAAACAAAAAGTCAAAACCACAATCAATGACCCAAGGGAAGGCAACTGGAATGCCACATTTAAAGTGACAGGCAACAATAAAGGCCAAGACTGGTGCATTGATTCAGGGGCAACCAGTCACATGACAAGTGATAGAAGTTTTTTTCACAGAACTTGATCTGAACAACAAAGAAACTATTTACCTTGCAGATGGAAGCACAATACATGCAGAAGGATGTGGGCATGGAACCCGTGTATGCCCTGATGATGCGGGACACAATTTAACACACCTATGTACCGCAGAGCAAGAAGCACACCTATACCAGTGCTTGAAAGGACTTCTGTGGCCCTGTTAGGTAACGATTTATGTCACTACAGTCTGTCCCTGCTGAAAAACAGCAACCTGTCCCTACACTGACAAAAAGTATATGAATGTATTACACACCTATGTACTGCACAGCAAGTAGCACACCTATACCAGTGCATGAAAGAAGTTTTGTGGACCTGTTAGGTAATGATTTGTGTCACTACAGTCTGTCCCTGCTGGAAACTGTTGGAGATGCAACAAAACTTCAGCTTAGCCTTTTACTGTAAATATCAGATGCAGTTTACAAAAAGGACACAAGATGTCGCTACTGTACTCGTTGATTTCTTTTTCCTGCCTGGTTGTCTCTGTGTGTTGTTCTTCTTACCATGATGTGGAGACATCTTTGCCTGTGTGTGATGATGTTCCAATAAAGAAGCCAGTTCCCGTTACTACACAATGTCTGATCTCAACTGACTCCGCTGCATCTATCAATCGTACTCTGCAACTGAAACAGCAACCTGTCCCTACACTGACAAAAAGTATATGAATGTATTACACCAGGGGTCTCCAAACTATGGCCCTCCAGTTGTTCAAGAACTACAATTCCCATCATGCCTAGTCATGTCTGTGAATGTCAGAGTTTTACAATGCCTCATGGGATGTGTAGTTCTGCAACAACTGGAGGGCCATAGTTTGGAGATCCCTGTATTACACACCTATGTACTGCAGAGCAAGTAGCACACCTATACCAGTGCTTGAAAGGACTTTTGGGGACCTGTTAGGTAACGGTTTGTGTCAATGCAGTCTGTCCCTGTTGGAAACAGCAACCTGTCCCTACACTGACAAATAGTACATTAATGTATTACACACCTATTTACTGCAGAGTAGGGATGAGCCGAACACCCCTGGGTTCGGTTTGCACCAGAACCTGCGAACAGACCAAAAGTTTGTGTGAACTTTAGAACCCTATTAAAGTCTATGTAACTCGAACGTTTGAAATCTAAAGTACTAATTTTAAAGGCTAATATGCAAGTTATTGTCCTAAAAAGTGTTTGGGGACCCGGGTCCTGCCCCAGGGGACATGTATCAATGCAAAAAAAGTTTTAAAAAACAGCCGTTTTTTTTCAGGAGCAGTGATTTTAATAATGCTTAAAGTGAAACAATAAAATTTAAATATTCCTTTAAATTTCGTACCTATGGGGGTGTATAGTATGCCTGTAAAGCAGCGCTTGTTTTCTGTGCTTAGAACTGTCCCTGCACAAAGTGTAATTTCTGAAGGGGAAAAAAGTCATTTAAAATCACTCACCTTAGGGTCTGGTATGGATATTAAGGGGAACCCTGCGTCAAATTAAAAAAAAAATTATGTGGGGTTCCCCCCAAATATCCATTCCAGACCCTTCAGGTCTGGTATGGATTTTAAAGGGAACTCCACCCCAAATTTAAAAAAAAAAATCAGTTTTTTTTGCATTGATACATGTCCCCTGGGGCAGGACCCAGGTCCCCAAACACTTTTTATTACAATAACTTGCAGATTAGCCTTTAAAATTAGCACTATAGATTTCAAATGTTCGAGTCCCATAGACTTTAACAGGGTTCTAAAGTTCACACGAACTTGCCGCGAACACCCCAAATAGTTCACTGTTCGGCAAACAGGCAATGTTCGAGTTGAACATGAGTTCTACTCGAACTCGAAGCTCATCCCTACTGCAGAGCAAGTAGCACACCTATACCAGTGCTTGAAAGAAGTTTTGTGGACCTGTTACGTAATGATTTGTGTCACTACAGTCTGTCCCTGCTGGAAACAGCAACCTGTTCCTACAGAGACGAATATTATATTAATGAATTACACACCTATGTACTGCAGAGCAAGAAGCACACCTATACCAGTGCTAGGAAGGACTTTTGTGGCCCTGTTAGGTAACAATTTGTGTCACTACACTCTGCCCCTGCTGGAAACAGCAACCTGTCCCTACACAGACAAATAGTATATGAATGTATTACACGCCTCTGTACTGCACAGCAAGCAGCACACCTATACAAATGCTTGAAAGGACCTTTGTGGACCTGTTAGGTAAAGATTTGTGTCACTACAGTCTGTCCCTGCTGGAAACAGCAACCTGTCCCTACACTGACAAATAGTATATTAATGTATTACACATGTACTGCGGAGCAAGTAGCACACCTATACCCAACGCTGTATCCTGGCCTAGGCCAACAAGGCCCAGGCCTAGGGCAGCACTTCGCAGGGGGGCAGCATGGAAAAAGTCCCCCACTGGCTTGTGCTACACTGTTAGTGTAGCTTCAGTCTTATGGGGAGGACTGGGAGGCAAATTAGTCTAACATCACCATAAAGCGGCCCCACTGCTTCCAGTATGCGGGCGACCGGCATTCCGCAAATTTGGGGGGGTTGCTGCTTTTAATTTTGACTGTGCTGTATGTTTTCTAATGCACCATTGGCATGGTTATATCTTCTTAGTCCTCTCCATAAAATTATCAGAACTATAGGCAACACTTTTTTTTCATTTTGGATAGAGTAGGGGAGGGTTAAAGCCCCTGTCAGTTTATTTTTTACCATCACTTGCACTATCCCTGTCCCATTGCAGAGATTTCCCTTCACTTCCTGCCCCATAGCCAAACAGGAAGTGAGAGAAAATCTGTGCAAATTAAGGGAATCAATCCCCCCCCCAGACCTAGTGTGAGCAAAAAGGGGTGTGGAATTGACAGGAAGTGGTGGGTCATATTTGAATTAGGGAGTGCACAAGTTTAGTCAGGCCTAGGGCAACACAAAACCTAAATACGGCACTGCCTATACCAGTGCTTGAAAGGACTTTTCTGGACCTGTTAGGTAATGATTTGTGTCACTACAGTCTGTCCCTGCTGGAAAAAGCAACCTGTCCCTACACTGACAAATAGTATATTAATGTATTACACACCTATGTACTGTGGAGCAAGAAGCACACCTATACCAGTGCTTGAAAGGACTTTTGTGGACCTGTTAGGTAACAATTTATGTCACTACAGTCTGTCCCTGCTGGAAATAGCAACCTGTCCCTACACTGACAAAAAGTATATTATGTATTACACACCTATGTACTGCAGAGCAAGTAGCACACCTATACCAGTGCTTGAAAGGACTTGTGTGGACCTTTTAGATAGCTATTTGATTAAATACAGCCTGTCCCTGCTCCAAACAGCACCCTCTCCCTACACTGACAAAAAGCAGAATGTAAGATGGCCGCCAGATCAGGTCTATTTATATGGTAGGGGGTATGTCCATGTGCTGAAATGTCTCAATGTGTTGTCCTGCACCACCTGATGGATGTGTCATAGTTTAAAGTTCTTCTCCATATAAAATTGCGGACCCTCGCGAACATCGCCAGATGTCCGCCGGTTTGGCGGACCACAAACGAGCAAAGTTTGCTGCCAAATGGCCGCCAGGCAAACCACCAGTCCATCTCTAGCATCGGGCACTTCTAAACCATGTGTATAAAATCTCCTGTCGCCTTGCACCTAGGGAATTTGTCATTTTGTCTCCACCCGAGTTTAAACATTTTTTTAGGAGTATGATATGTATTAAAAAGAGGTACATGCACATGAACTTTAAAGGTATCCCAGTCTTCTTCGTCTGTAGGGTTCAATATTGACCTGGCCCACCCTTCAAAGCTATGACAGCTTCAAATATTCTGGCATGGCTGTCCATAAGGTTTAGGAGTGTGTATATGGGCATGTTTGTGAGGTCAGGCACTGATGTTGAATGAGAAGGCCTGGCTCACAATTTTCACTCTAATTCATCCCAAGGTGTTTTATCAGGTTGAGGTCAAGGCTCTGTGCAGGCCAGTCAAGTAGCTCCCCCCAAATTCGCTCATCCATGTCTTTATGCACCTTGCTTTATGCACTGCTCCAAATCATTTGGTAGATGGGGGGTTATGGTGTGGGGTTGGTTTTTAGGGGTCTAGCTTGGCCCCCTAGTCCCAGTGAAGGAAACTCTTAAGGTGTCAGCATACCAAGACATTTTGGACAATTTCATGTTCCCAACATTGTGGGAACAGTTTGGAGATGGCCCCTACCTGTTTCAACATGACTGTGCACTAGTGCACAAACAAGGTTCTGTGAATCTGTGAACTTTCCCAATTCGGGCAGAGACTCTTATAGGTGTGGTTACTGGATTTCTGGGCCACCAAAGGTTTTTCTTTGGCACAGCTGCTGATTTGCATAGTACTGGTCATTGTCACTTTTCTAGTCTCTCAGTGGTCAAAGCAGTGAGCTGGTGTCGGAGAAAATGAGAGAGCAAGACCAGGGGCGGACTGACAGCTCATGGGGCCCCCGGGTAAAAGGAGATAATGGGGCCCCCTGTGTCTCCGCCAATGTGTCCCTGCCACAATCAAGCTACATCCACACAAAGTCCCATCTACATATTGCACTGCCCACATTGCATGCGTTCAAATAATTTCTCTACACAATGTTCAAAATAAATGTTTATTATAGGAATTAAAAAATTCTTCCCACTGATCACCAATGTAAGGAGCATTCTTCCCACTGATCACCAATATAAGGAACATTCCTCTCACTGACTAGACATGTGCATTTAGTTTCGTTACAAATTCGTAAACAAATTCAAATTGAATTTGAAAAAATAGAAATCGATTTCCTAAAAACTACAATACAATAGAATATAAAACAATAAAGCAATAGAATCAAAAAGAATAGAATAGAAGTTAATAGAATGTAATATAATAGAACATGACAGTCTTCCGAAATTCGAATAGTATAAATTTGAATTCTAGAATAGATTGGAAAATAATTTAAATTTATGGAAACTAAAATATAAAAGAATAGAAAAACAATAGAACAGACTAGAATCAATTATAATATATATTATATTTTATTCTATTCTCTTATTTTTCTTTTTTATTCCATTCTAATCTTTTCTATTCAAATTTGAATTCATTTTATCTGAAATTTGATTTTTTTATTGAATGAAATCATATTTGAATATAAAAGATTATAAAGGTTAGTTTCATATTAGAATTTGAAAAAATTTGGACCGAATTCCTAAAAAGTTGATCAAATTTGAAAAATTTTATTAGATTAGAAAAAAATCTACTGCATTCGAAAAAATTCTACCGCATTTGAAAAAATCTACTAAATTAGAAAAAAATACCACATTCGATTTTTTTTTTTACATATAACCATTTTCCAAAATTCGAATTTCATATAGAATGAAATTGAATTGGAATAGAAAAGATTAGAATAGAATAGAAAACAATAGAAAAGTTAATAAACTAGAAAAACAATAGAACATAATAGAATCAATTATGATATATATTATATTTTATTCTATTCTCTTGTTTTTCTTTTCTATTCCATTCTAATCTTTTCTATTTGAATTTGAATTCATTTTATACGAAATTCGAATTTCTTATTGAATGAAATCGAATTTGAATAGAAAAGATTACAAAAGATTTGTTTCATAATAGAATTTGAAAAAATTTGGACCGAATTCCTAAAAAGTTGTTCAAATTTGAAAATTTGAATTAGATTAGAAAAAATCTACTGCATTAGAAAAAATTCTACCGCATTTGAAAAAAAATCGACTAAATTAGAAAAAAATACCACTCAATTTTTTTTTTTACATATAACCATTTTCCAAAATTCGAATTTCATATAGAATGAAATCGAATTGGAATAGAAAAGATTAGCATAGAATAGAAAATAATAGAAAAGTTAATAAACTAGAAAAAAATAGAACAGAATAGAATAAAATATAATATTTTATTTGCTTTTGTTCTATTGTTTTTCTAGTCTATTATTTTATATTATTTTCTAATCAAATCTTTTCAATTCTAATTCAAATTCATTCTATACGAAAATTGAACTTCTGAAGCCATCTTCCCAAATTTGAATTTCGTATAAAATTAATTAGAATTGAAAAGAATACAAAGAAATAGAAAAGAAAAGAATAGAAAAGAATGGCATAGAAATATTATATCTATCTATCATATATATATATATATATATATATATATATATATCTATATATATATATATATATATATATATATATATATATATATATATATATATATATATATATATATATATATATATATATATATATATATATAAAATATCATTTTTTTATTATGTTCTATTGTTTTATTCTATTATATTCTATGTCCCAGATTCACAGAGCGATTACGCCTGCGCAACTGGTGTTGCACGTGCGTAAGTCTAAATGTGCGCGTGCGTTTAGATGCGCGCGATTCAGAAAACGATTTACGCCAGAAATCTACTTTTTTTGGTCCGGCGTAATTTCGTTAGACAGACGCATTCGTCCGCGCAAAAATGCGCTAGACACACCATTGATTTGCTAGTCAAATATGCTAATGAGGGAGTTGCGGGGATCCACAAAAAAACGCAGTTGCTGCGCAGGCTACGCGATGTGCACAACAGCAAAATGTCCTGTCTAAAGTTAGAGCACATAAAAGCTGGTCTAAATTTTGAAAAAACGTCTACATCTCACAGAAAGCAACACCGTTACTGAGGAGCAGACCACACACACGTGTTGCACTACAATTTGACTGCCAACATGCCAGGGGCATCGTCGCTCATAGCTGCACTAGTGAATTTAGATGAAGGAGGATGGCACGGGAGAGGGTATACCGCACACGCATAGACCTCTTTGGCATGAGTGATTCTGAGGTGTATCGCATCTTCAGATTCCCCCCTCATGCCATCCTGGAATTAACCACAACCCTGCAGGAGGACATCACCAGCCCAACACACCGGTCACATGCAGTGCAGCCACTGGTCAAGGTACTGGCAACACTCCATTTCCTTGCCAGTGGCTCTTTTCAGCGTACAAGTGGAGTGGTGGCTGGGATGTCACAATCCTCCGTGAGCAGATGTGTGCACCAGGTTGTCCCAGCAATCCTCACACGCTTGGCCAACCTAATCATCAAACCCACCACTGAGGACCTGCGGCTGAAGGCAATGACAGATTTCTACAGAATTGCCAGATTCCCACGCACCATCAGGGCCATTGATTGCACACATGTGCCACTCCAGCAATCCCATGACACAAAGCACATGTACCGCAATCGGAAGCATTGGCACTCCATCAACGTACAGGTGATAGTTGATGCCCAAGGACTCATATGGCACGTCCGTGCCAAACACCCCGGATCCACCCATGACAGCTACATCTACAATCAATGCCACATCCGAATGGAATTCTATCAGAACGTGTATGGGAACACCTGGCTGGTTGGTGAGTGACATGGGAGTCAGGCATGACTATCCCCTCCCGTGATGCACACCTCACAAGTGGCACATGCATGACTAACATTCTCCTTTCTTTTCCCTTCCAGGTGACTCTGCATATGCACTGGGACCCCATCTCATGACTCCTATCCGGAACCCCCAAACCCCAGGAGAGGAAAGATACAATCAAGCACACATCAAAACCCGAGCAGTGGTGGAGCGCACCTTTGGCCTCCTGAAGTCACGTTTCCGATGCCTGGATAAGTCTGGGGGTACACTGTTGTATTCCCCAAACTTTGTGTGCCATATCATCGTTGCATGTTGCATGCTGCACAATCTCGCAGTGAGGAAGGGCCTGCAGGTTGAGCTACGTGATGACCTGACCCCCCAACCAGAAAATTCCCCCCTAACCGAGGATACCCCGTCTTCTGAGGGAAGAGCAGTCAGGAGACAGCTCATATTGGGCATCTTTGCACGTTAAACACACACATTAACCATGGCACAATGAGAATGCATGCATGCACACCACTGTGGTCCCTAGCACACACACCCCACATCCTCATCAAATTGGATTGGCACCAGTCCACCATGCACGACTGGTGAGCAGTAACGCCACGTCAAGGCTCCAATTATGTCACTGTACATTCATACACCATTCACACGGACCTGGGAATCACTTCTCCCTGGTCCTGGGGAACCCTTCTCCACCAAAATTGAGGATGACACCCCTTTTCCAGCAGGAATGTCACCCCCACATTCAAACAGCATGCACAACCCAAAATTTAAAAAAAATGTCAGCAAAAAAAAAAATTAAAAATGCCAAAAATGTCAGCAAAAAAAGAAAAAAGAAAAAATAAAGCAAGAAAACAAACGAACAAAAATATATCAATCAAGCAAACAGTCTCTCAAACACTTATCAAAAAACACTTTCACAAATATACCAACAAGCACTTGATCACACAGAACACTAATCTGACAACTACAAGACACACTGCAACGAACAACAGGAACAAAAGCACTTGGTTAAATGGGAAGGGACACAAAGGGATGTACTTTTGCAATGCAAGTGCGTTTGTGTGTGTCTATTTATGCTGTCTGCGTAGTTCACAACGTTGCCCTAGTCCATTTCCAATTTCACTGATTGCGCCGCTCCCGAGTTGTGAGCATGCGCACAGCGGAGCTGACATGGTCTCCTTCACGCGCGCATGCGCGAGCCGGCCGGCCCTTCATTTGCATGGGGTCACGGCTCATTTCAATGTAACACGCCCACGTCCCTCCCAATTTGTATTACTCCTCCTTACGCCTCAGGAAAAAACCTTACGCTTGCGCAATTTCCTGCGCAAAAGCTACGTGAATCGGGGGATTACGCGGCTAGATGGAGCAAGTCTAACGTAATGGCGGTGCGCTACGCCGGACCGATAATGCGCCGATGTACGTGAATCTGGGCCTATATATCTACAGTATATGAAATTCGAATTTTAAAATATGTTATATATAATTATATATATAGAGCGAGAGAGAGAGAGAGAGAGAGAGAGAGAGAGAGAGAGAGAGAGAGAGAGAGAGAGAGAGAGAAAATATATTTTTTTCTGTTCTGTGCTATTGTTTTTCTATACTATTTTTTTCTATTTTTTTTTGGATTCTAAATTTGATCTTTTCAGGAAATGGTTATATATAGTTTCGTTTAAATGTGGTAGCATTATTTCGATCATTTTTTTTTCAAATTCGGTAGATTTGTTTTTGAATACGCTACAATTATTTCGAATGCGGTAGAGTTTTTTTTCGAATGCAGTAGAATTTTTTCGAATGTGGTAGAATTTTTTCGAATACGAAATGAATCCCGAAAACGAATGATATGAATGCAAAAAACTTAACTAAACAAATTAAATTAAATAACGAATCGAAACAAAACTAAACAAAACACATTTTTTCATCCTGCACATGTCTATCACTGACCACCAATCTAAGGAACATTCTTCCCACTGATCACCAATGTAAGGAACATTCTTCCCACTGATCACCAATGTAAGGAACATTCTTCCCACTGATCACCAATGTAAGGAACATTGGGGCAGATTCACAGAGAAATGGATTATCGTAGCGTATCAGAAATACACTACGCCGCCGTTTTTTACCTTGCTCTACGTGGAATTCAGGTAGATTTTCTACGGTAAACGACGGCGGCGTAGTGTATTTCTCCCGTCGCAATCCATCTGCGCGAGTAGGGGGCGTGAAACATTTAAATTAGGCGCGTTCCCGCGGCGATCGATCTGCGCATGCTCCGTTCGCAAATTTCCCGCCGTGCATTGCGCGAAATCACGTCGTGACGTCATTCGTTGTTTATGTAGCGTACTTTACGGGCGATCCACGTCCCGACGAGTTACGTAAACAAAATAAAATTTTAAATAAATTCGAAGCGGGAACGACGGCCATACTTAACATGGGCTACGTAAAGTTAGAGCAGCAAAAAGCTGCTCTAACATTACGTATAAAAAAATAGACGCAAACGATTGCGACGCCCGCTCGTATGTTCGTGAATCCCCGTAAAAACACATTTGCATATCCCGACGCACCAAAACGACGCGAACTCCTCCCAGCGGCCGCAAATAGATGGCAGCGTAGATCCGAAGGCTTACGAAGACGTAAGCCTCTCGGATCGAAGCCCGAAGCCGGCGTATCATGGTTTGAGGATTCAAACTAGTGATACGCCGCACGAAATTTGAAATTACTCCTGTATAACCCCAGTTAGACAGGCGTAATTGTTTTGTGAATCTGCCCCATTCTTCCCACTGACCACCAATGTAAGAGACATTCTTCCCACTGATCACCAATGTAAGGAACATTATTCTCACTGATCACCAATCTAAGGAACATTCTTCCCACTGATCACCAACGTAAGGAACATTCTTCCCACTGATCACCAATGTAAGGAACATTCTTCCCACTGATCACTAGTGTTGAGCGGAATACGCCATATTCGATTTCGCGATATATCACGAATGTATAGTAGAATATTCGAGAAATATTCGTTAAAATCGAATATTCGTGATATTTTAGCGAAAAAACAATATTGCGAAATTTCGCTAATGCGATTGCGATTGCGATTGCGAATATTGCGAATATTGCAAAATTCTTGTTCGTGCATGCGCAAACGCGAGAACACGCAACCAACACGCGACCATTTCCTGTATCCGTGCCAGTTACCTGCCAGCTCGTTTTCGCTTCGCAATTTTGTGCTGCCCAGTCCTTGGGAGTGAAAATGGTTGGAAGCAATTTTACACCCAGTGAGGAAAAGAAGCTGATTAGTGTAAGTATTTTCACCACTGTTATTTCATTATCTTTAACTGCATTTTAGACTAGTTTAAAAGTTAGTATATAAGATCAGATATTAGTATTTCCCAAACATTGTGTCTCCTGCTGTTGCAAAACTACAACTACCAGCATGCCTGCACAGCTGCAGACACCCTGGTTGGTAAATGTGTATTTAGGCACTTTCCTTGCTATTTAGCATAATTAATTTAACATGTTGTGGACATAGGACGTATGCGAACGTCCTGACTTCAGGGTCCTTAAGGCCCAAGGACGTTCGAATACATATTGCCCTTTAGATGTTGCAGAACTACAACTTCCAGCATGCCTGGGCATTAGGGTTGCCACCTTTTCGTCAAGCCAAACCCGAACACTTTAGCGACGCATGGCAATTTTTTTGTAGCTTATCCTCGGGAGGTACCGGCCGTGCGTTCCGAGGATAAGACTGACAGGCGTCTCAGCCAATCAGGTAGCCAGAAAGGTAAGTGCCAGGGGGGTACTGGGCACGATGGCGACAATTGGGGGCACAGTGGCTGCATTTGATGGCCTAGTGGTGAAAATTGATGGCATGGCACAGTGGCTGCGTTTTGATGGCACGGTGGCTGCGTTTTGATGGCACGGTGGCTGCGTTTTGATGGCATGGCACAGTGGCTGCGTTTTGATGGCATGGTGGCTGCGTTTTGATGGCATGGCACATTGGCTGCGTTTTGATGGCATGGTGGCTGCGTTTTGATGGCATGGCACAGTGGCTGCATTTTGATGGCATGGTGGCTGCGTTTTGATGGCACGGTGGCTGCGTTTTGATGGCATGGCACAGTGGCTGCATTTTGATGGCATGGTGGCTGCGTTTTGATGGCACGGTGGCTGCGTTTTGATGGCATGGCACAGTGGCTGCGTTTTGATGGCATGGCACAGTGGCTGCATTTTGATGGCATGGTGGCTGCGTTTTGATGGCATGGCACAATGGCTGCATTTTGATGGCATGGTGGCTGCGTTTTGATGGCATGGCACAGTGGCTGTGTTTTGATGGCATGGTGGCTGCGTTTTGATGGCATGGTGGCTGCGTTTTATGGCATGGCACAGTGGTTGCGTTTTGATGGCACGGTGGCTGCGTTTTGATGGCATGGCTGCGTTTTGATGGCATGGTGGCTGCGTTTTGATGGCATGGCACAGTGGTTGCGTTTGATGGCACAGTGACTGCGTTTGATGGCATGGCACAGTGGCTGCATTTTGATGGCATGGTGGCTGCGTTTTGATGGCATGGCACAGTGGCTGCGTTTTGATGGCATGGTGGCTGCGTTTTGATGACACGGTGGCTGCGTTTTATGGCATGGCACAGTGGTTGCGTTTTGATGGCACGGTGGCTGCGTTTTGATGGCATGGCACAGTGGTTGCGTTTGATGGTACAGTGACTGCGTTTGATGGCATGGCACAATGGCTGCATTTTGATGGCACAGTGACTGCGTTTGATGGCATGGCACAGTGGCTGCATTCTGATGGCATGGTGGCTGCGTTTTGATGGCATGGCACAGTGGCTGCATTTTGATGGCATGGTGGCTGCGTTTTGATGGCACGGTGGCTGCGTTTTGATGGCATGGCACAGTGGCTGCATTTTGATGGCATGGTGGCTGCGTTTTGATGGCACGGTGGCTGCGTTTTGATGGCATGGCACAGTGGCTGCGTTTTGATGGCATGGTGGCTGCGTTTTGATGGCACGGTGGCTGCGTTTTGATGGCATGGCACAGTGGCTGCATTTTGATGGCATGGTGGCTGCGTTTTGATGGCATGGCACAGTGGCTGCATTTTGATGGCATGGTGGCTGCGTTTTGATGGCATGGCACAGTGGCTGCGTTTTTGATGGCATGGTGGCTGCGTTTTGATGGCATGGTGGCTGCGTTTTATGGCATGGCACAGTGGTTGCGTTTTGATGGCATGGTGGCTGCGTTTTGATGGCACGGTGGCTGCGTTTTGATGGCATGGCACAGTGGTTGCGTTTTGATGGCATGGTGGCTGCGTTTTGATGGCACGGTGGCTGCTTTTTGATGGCATGGCACAGTGGCTGCATTTTGATGGCATGGTGGCTGCGTTTTGATGGCACGGTGGCTGCGTTTTGATGGCATGGCACAGTGGCTGCGTTTTGATGGCATGGTGGCTGCGTTTTGATGGCACGGTGGCTGCGTTTTGATGGCATGGCACAGTGGCTGCATTTTGATGGCATGGTGGCTGCGTTTTGATGGCATGGCACAGTGGCTGCATTTTGATGGCATGGTGGCTGCGTTTTGATGGCATGGCACAGTGGCTGCGTTTTGATGGCATGGTGGCTGCGTTTTGATGGCATGGTGGCTGCGTTTTATGGCATGGCACAGTGGTTGCGTTTTGATGGCACGGTGGCTGCGTTTTGATGGCATGGCACAGTGGCTGCGTTTTGATGGCATGGTGGCTGCGTTTTGATGGCATGGCACAGTGGTTGCGTTTGATGGCACAGTGACTGCGTTTGATGGCATGGCACAGTGGCTGCATTTTGATGGCATGGTGGCTGCGTTTTGATGGCATGGCACAGTGGCTGCGTTTTGATGGCATGGTGGCTGCGTTTTGATGACACGGTGGCTGCGTTTTATGGCATGGCACAGTGGTTGCGTTTTGATGGCACGGTGGCTGCGTTTTGATGGTATGGCACAGTGGTTGCGTTTGATGGTACAGTGACTGCGTTTGATGGCATGGCACAGTGGCTGCATTTTGATGGCACAGTGACTGCGTTTGATGGCATGGCACAGTGGCTGCATTTTGATGGCATGGTGGCTGCGTTTTGATGGCATGGCACAGTGGCTGCGTTTTGATGGCATGGTGGCTGCGTTTTGATGACACGGTGGCTGCGTTTTATGGCATGGCACAGTGGTTGCGTTTTGATGGCATGGTGGCTGCGTTTTGATGGCACGGTGGCTGCGTTTTGATGGCATGGCACAGTGGTTGCGTTTTGATGGCATGGTGGCTGCGTTTTGATGGCACGGTGGCTGCGTTTTGATGGCATGGCACAGTGGTTGCGTTTGATGGCACAGTGACTGCGTTTGATGGCATGGCACAGTGGCTGCATTTTGATGGCACAGTGGCTGCGTTTTGATGGCATGGCACAGTGGTTGCGTTTGATGGCACAGTGACTGCATTTGATGGCATGGCACAGTGGCTGCATTTTGATGGCACAGTGGCTGCGTTTTGATGGCATGGTGGCTGTGTTTTGAAGGCATGGCACAGTGGTTGCGTTTCATGGCATGGCACCAGCCGCCACTGGCAGCATGCATAGACCAGACCTCCTCCAGGGCCCCCCTTTATATCAGCATGCATCGACCTCCCCCAGGGTTCCCCTTTTATTGGCATACAACTCGACCTCCCCAGGGCCCCTTCCGATCCCCCCCCTTAAAGCGTGGATAGATTCCGTGGGGGGAAAAAACCTTACCTTTCAGGAGCCTCAGAGTCAGCCGCTGCATCAATGTGTATGAACCTGCTGTATTCCTGTAAGGGGGCGGAGTCTAACACCATGCTCTCGAGTCTCAAGTTCCTCCCCTCCTGCTGCTGCCTGGATAAGCGTCCCGCCTGGTTGCTAGGATACAGTTCCCCTTCACTGTCTCTAGCATCGGCGGGACTCGTCGGGAGTGAAGAAGAAGACACAGACAGTGTGTACAGTGTTACTGGGGGGGGGGTCACGCGGCTGCACGCTCGGTGACACACAGCAAGCGCCTGGCAGGGAGGTGGTGGGACTTCTCTGGGCGGCCAGGACGAGAATGATTCAGGGATGTGCATTGTGCAGCTCTGTTGCGGCCGGGCCAGGACGGACGGCTGTCAGCTGAACATAAATTTTTTTTTTTTTTTTTATGTGTCCGGGTTTCAGATGGCTTCAAAACTGGGCACATGTGTCCAAGCCCAGACTGTCCGGGTGAAAACCGGACAGGTGGCAACCCTACTGGGCATGCTGGCACTTCTGGTTTTGCAAGTTCTGCAGGCCCACATTTTTCAGACCACTATACACGGGTCTCTAAACTGTGGCACCCTAGATGCAGCAAAAGTAAAATTCTTACCATGCACTGACAGACCATGGCTGATGGTAGTAGTAGTTTTGCAACAGCTGGAGGTGGACTGGTCTTGAAACCCTGAGTTAGGTAACAAACTCGCAGTGTTTTGCAACCATTCTGCCTCCAGCTGTTGCAAAACTACAACTCCCTGCATGCAACGGGCTGCAATAACCCCCCCCCCCTCTCCCCCAATGTGAATGTACAGTGTACATTCACATGGGCTGGGGCTTACAGTGTGCTTCTAGCTGAAGCAAATTTGGCGCTGCAGCTCAAACCATCAGCGGGAAACTACTGTGAACCCCACGCCCCTCTGACTGTACCTTAAAAACACGACACCACACTAAATATAAATTAAAAAACAAAACATATACACATAGCCCTACATAGCCACCCTCCCCTCCACAATAAAAAAAAAAAACATCTGGTACGGCACTGTTTCCTAAACGGAGCCTACAGCTGTTGCAAAACAAATCCCCAGTATTACCGGACAGCCATTAACTGTCATTGATTAATAAGGCGAGAATGCTTCCAATTGTTGAATACCATAGATTTCCGTCATATATCCATAAGGGTTTAAACAAAAGTATTATAATATACTTTGTTCTTCATCTTGCAGAGGTTCCTGCAAAAGGGCTACGATCAGAAGCGGACGCAGGTGGAAAAAAAAAAGTGGTCAGCTCCCTAATTCAGGACTTACGCGACCAACATGGCTGCACACACGACCGCTTGGCTATATTAAAAAAATGGTCGGACCTGAAGAGGCGCCACATGGACCAGGTCAAACGTATACGGGATGAATATCATCCAGGTAAGTTATTGGTGACAGTTATGTATTTTTTTTTATTTTCTAAAGTGTATTTTGTGCATGTACTCGAGAGAGGAGCCGGACTGCAGGAGTTGGGAGCAGGCAGCAGGGCCGATCCTAGGGTCACAGGCACCTGGGTGCAGAAATATTTCTGGCGCCCCCACAAAGGGGGCGTGGTCATCTTACCAACAAATGTTTCTATGGCAATGACTCAAACACAGAGATGCTCCTCTAAGAAGTATCTGTTGCCCTGGGATCCTCCCATGATCTTTTAACAATAAAGAAAATACTGGAAGAGTGTACACTAATGAGACCTGGAGGGGAACCTCTCTGATACTGTTAGAAAGTGCCCCAAAACATAGTACAGGAGATGGTCAGAGACTGTAGACATGATACAAGAGATGGTCAGAGACCGCAATCATAGTACAGGAGAGGATCAGAGACTGCAGACATATTACAGGAGACGGTCAGGGACTGGAGAAATAATACAGGAGACAGTCAGAGACTGCAGATATAATACAGGAGACAGTCAGAGACTGCAGATATAATACAGGAGATGGTCAGAGACTGCAGTTCCTATTGGCATAAGTAGATAATGGCCGATCGGCTCTCACCTAACCCAGCGATACAGCAACAACGGTTCCTCTGATCAGGAGTCAGCTCACTCTGAATTGCCCATGGATACTCCACTGGGTAGAGCCCAGATCTGTATTCTGGCAATGACTCCATTCCTTTCTCCGCCAGGGATGGCACTCGGCTGTGTGGCTTTCCCTCTGGTGGCGCACGGCAGCGGGGTTCTCTCTCTGATAGTGTTCTCTCAGCACTGTCCTCTCCCTCTGGAGTCCTGGGTGCACTTCCCTGAAGGCTTTCCTGGGGTCCTGGCTCTCTCTCCCATTTAGCTGAACATGCCATGTGGGCTGCAGTCTCTTTGTTACAGTGGGGTTGCCAGTCCTCAAACTACAAGTCCCACAATCCTCTTCTCTGCTCCTTTTTCTATTCTATTCTAGAATATTCTATTCTTTTTTCTATTCCTTCCCCTTCCTCCACCTATAGTTGCCCCTCAGTACAGACCCCCTCCACTAAGTATAGACCCCCTCTGTCAGTGCAGACTCCTAAGTATAAACCCCCTCCCTCAGTACAGACCCCCCAGGACAAACCACCCCCCATTAGTACAGACCCCCAGGACAAACTATCCCCCTCAATTAGTACAGACCCCCTCCATTAGTACAGACCCTCCTCTATTAGTACAGACCTCCCTAGGACAAACCACCCCCTCCATTAGTACAGACCCCCAGGACAAAACACCCCCCCATTAGTACAGACCCACTTCCAGTATTAAAGACCGCCCCAGAACAACCCCCCCCCATTAGTACAGACCTCTAGGAGATGTAAATGTGATGCAACAATGTGTCTATCCATTGATCCATTAAAAACTGCTCCATCAAAAACTATCCCATCAAAACTGCACCATCCTATTAGCCCCTTCAAAAACTGTTTGCAATGGACTGGTTGCTATGGACTGGCGTGTGTTGCAAACAAATGTCTGTATCTTGAAAACCATTTGACCGATTGCTTAGCCGGCGACACGTGTACTGGCAGCAGGGACAGCTGAACATTTTGATATAAGATTTGTGTAGGTCGGCCTGAAAATGAGGGAGTGGTCGCAGTTTGGAAATCATGTAATGATTTTTCAGTTTTAAAAATTTCACACTCTAAGCTTCACCATTCATTCCTATGGGAAAATGTTGCCGCAAAAACAACGATATTTCGCAAACGATTTGGCGAAACGTTCCACAAAGTAATGGTCCACTATTCGGGAACAATCTGCTCATTTTGATATATGACTCGTCTATGTAGCATAAAAATTGTGGGAGGAGATAGGGTGGCAAATTTGGCTATAATAACAATAATAATAATAATATATATGTGAGAGAATAGTAAGTGCTCTTGATTAAAGGGAAAAAGCAGAAAATTGTAGAACATACTCAGAGCTATGAGGTTATGGAAAAAGGGTTGAATGAGAGGATGTCAGATCTCAGGTTACATGCCATCACTACTGGGGAGGCGCTGATTGAGAAGGCAAAATTATGTGATCATTTAAGTCGTGTAAACGAGGAATTGTCAGTGAAAATACAAGTTGTTGAGAAACAGTTGGAGGAGTGTAAACATGCTGCTAACATTGCTTTTGATAAATTGGCAGAAAAATCAAGTTACATGCATCAAAATGATACTTCTAAAATACAGCTTGATAACAAAGATTATAAGCCAATATATCCCTGGGGTGAATTACATGCAGCCCCATGCATACCAGCAGCTCCTACCACTACAACAACTGTATTGAACACTGACGATACAAGTGAAATTAAATTGATCACAAAACAATTAAAACCACAGGAGATGGAAGCTATTATAAGAGAGGTAGGTCAGGTACCCCGCTATGATGTAAATAGGTTCATGAAATGGTTTTGTGATTTACAGAGAGTCAGAGACACATACAACTTGAATGTGGAGGACCTAGCTAGAATTTTGCAGAAAAGTGTAGGCAATGGATTGTGGGCACGTATTTTGCAAAATTGTGGCCAGCGTCATAAAACTAAGGATGTTTTAAGGGAGTTATTGAAAGCATTGTATGGTGACGACAAATGTGTCCTTGTCAGGGAAAATTAAGCAAATGAAGAATGAATGCCCGTACGAACTTGCAGATAGAATTAACAGTGTGATGGAATATGTGATGACTGGGAATCCTGGTTTTGAACGTGGTGGTCTGGTTCATAGGTCAATGTTATTGGAAGCAGTGGATGATGATGTCAGGGAAGGAATTTTATCTGTTACACCTGATCCTAGTGATTATAATGATATTTTGTTAAGAGCGGATCATTTGTGGAGGAGAAGGTGTAGAGAAGACAGTCTTGCGGTTGATGCAGCTAGAGTTTTTAGAGTCGAAGGGTCAGCAAAATAGAGATGATTATGGGCCATGGAGAGGAAGATCTTATAACAAGTCAGATAGTTATAGGAGGTCAGAACCCAGAGAAAAGTCAAGTAAACAGCCTTGGGTGCTGTTTAATGAAATGAGAAGTGAGAGAGATTGTTTGCAGGAGGAGCTACACAAGATAAAGGAAGAGATGGAAAGAATAAAAGCAGGAGGGGTCAAGGTAGCAGCAATAGGAATGGAAAGTGCTGTGTCACCCTCTACCTGTCAGTGTTAGGGGTTCCGAGCCCCCCACGCCCCTTCCTGACAATTTTTAACTGATTTAAATTTAGATTCATGGGGGCGGCCCACTATTGATGTAATATTAGGGGGAACTCGGGTAAACGCTTTGTTAGATAGTGGATCAGCGGTTAGCTTCAGTCGATTTGTTGTCCCTGGAAATGAGAAAATTAGAATAACAGGTGTCACTGGACATTCCATTGAAGCTCCTTTCGTGCGTGGTGTTGAGATGCAAATAGGGGAAGAGAAGTGGAAGTGTGATGTTGTTTGTCAAAATCAGGACATAATTGGTGCTGATGTCCGTGTACAGCAGGGTCTGGTGGTTGATCTTGCAAATATGAAGTTGTGGATGATGCCTAGAAATGATGGATTGGGTCATGTGTGGCATCCTCCCATGGAATTGGTGACAGCAGCAGTAAAGCCTGTCGGTGTGTTACATGGAGATTGGGATCCCTGTTGGGATAGTCTGATGTGTGAATTTGATGACATAATGGCTAAGCATAAACAAGATTGTGGTAGAATGAATACAATGATTTTATTGGAAGGATTTGATCCAGCACCTCTCAAACAATACCCTGTTCCAAAAGACGCCATTAAACCTATAACTGAAGCTATAAAACAGTTAGAGGCGCAAGGTACATTAAAAAGGGGTGCATCAACATGCAATTCGCCAGCCTGGCCAGTCATCAAACCTGATGGGTCATTCAGGCTGACGATAGATTACCGTGCCTTAAACAAATATGCTAAAAGTATGGCACCTGTGGTAGCAGCTTACCCTGAAATGATTGCCAAATTAACACCAGAAATTATATGGTTCACGGTCATTGATATCAGTAACAGTTTTTGGAATTTACCCCTTGACCCAACATGTCAGTATAAAACGGCCTTCAGCTGGGCAGGCTTTCAATATTATTGGACAGTTCTTCCGCAAGGATATAAAGACAGTGCAGCAATATTTCACTCACACATGCAAGAAGTGATTAATACGTTTTCAAAACCTGAAAGAGTAATTGCATATGTTGATGACATTTTGATTGGGTCAGCTTCTATGGAGGAGCATGTGAACGATGTGAGTGAAATGTTATTGCTTTTGAGAGAAGCAGGCTTGAAAGTTAATCCAAAGAAAATACAATTGGGGAAGAAAGAAGTCCAATTTCTGGGTGTTACTGTAGCACAGTCAGGGCGAAGCATCAATGAGCAAAGGGTTGAGCTGATAGGTAAGTTACCTTTACCCACGGATGAGAAATGTCTAAGGCAATTTCTAGGCATGACAGGTTTCTGCAGAGAATTTGTGCCTCATTATGCATCATTAACAGAGTGCTTGTATAATCTGCTGAAGCAAGATGAATGGGAATGGTGATCAGAGCACACACAAGCTATTGAAGCATTAAAGGAAACTTTAGGCAATGACCCTTCATTAGCATCACCAGACCCCAACAAAGAATTCAGACTATATCCACATGTAGGCCTTAGTACTTTGTCTAGACTAGACTAGACATGTGCATTTCGTTTTGTTTCTAATTCGTTTTTTAACGAAAAGTCGTAAATTCGTAATTTCCGAATTTTCGTATTAACAAATTTTCTATTAACGATATTTCGGACTTCCGAAAATTTTGAATTTCCGAATTTCGGATTTTTCGGAATTCCGAAAATGCGAATTTTCGTATTTCCGAAAATTCCAACTTCCGAATTTTCGTATTTCGGAAAATTCCAATTTCCGAATTTTTTAATTTTCGAATTTTGAATTTCCAAATTTTAGTATTTCCGATTTGTTTAATTTCCGAATTTTCGTATTTCCGAATTTCGGATTTTCGGAAATTCGGAAATACGAACATTTTTAGTTTTTTGTTTTTTTTCGATTTTTTTAATTTTCGGATTTCGAATTTTTCATTTTTCGAAAATTCGAATTATTAATTTTCGATTTTTCGAATATTCAAATTTTTCATATTCAAATTTTTCATTTTCGAATTTTCACATTTCGGATTTCGAATATTCGAATTTTCGAATTTTTTATTTTTCGAAATGTCGAATCTTTCATTTTCGAAATTTCGAATTTTTCAATTTTCGAATTTCGAATTTTTCATTTTCGAAATTTCGAATTTTTCATTTTCGAAATTTCGAATTTTTGAATTTCCAATTTTTTCATTTTTCGAAATTTCGAATATCCCAATTTTCAAATTTTTTGTTTTTCGAATCTTTCATTTTCGAAAATGAAAAATTCGAAAAATAAAAAAATTTGAAAATGAAAAATTCGAAAACTCGAAAATTAAATGATTCGAATATTCGAATTAGAGAATTCGAAAATTGAAAAAATTTGAAAATTCCAATTTCCCAATTTTGAATTTCCAAATTTTTGTATTTCCGAATTGTTTAATTTCCCAATGTTCGTATTTCCGATTTTCTTTTTTTTTTAATTTTCGATTTTTTTAATTTTCGATTTTTTTAATTTTCAAATGTTTGAATATTCGAATCTTTCATTTTCGAAATTTCTCGAATTTTCGAATTTTTCATTTTCGAAATTTTTCATTTTTGAATTTTTAATTTTCGAAATTTTTCATTTTTGAATTTCGAATTTTTCATTTTTGAATTTTTCGAAATTTCGAAATTCCCAATTTTCCAATTTTTTATTTTTCGAAAATTAAAAATTCGAAAAATGTGAAAATTCGAAAATTAAAAATGCGAAAATTAAATAATTCGAATATTCGAATTAGAGAATTCGAAAATTGGAAAAATTAGAAAATTCGAATTTTCGAATTATTTAATTTTCGAATTTTCGAAATTTCTAATTTCTAATTTTCACATTTTTTAATTTTCGAAAAATAAAAAAATTACGAAAATTCAAATATTCTAAATTTCGAAATTGTAACATTAAAAAATCTAAAGTTCGAAAATCTAAAATTCGAAAATGGGAAATTTCTGAATTTTTGGATTTTTTTAATTTCCGAAAATTATTATTTTTTTTTCATTTTCGTTTCATTCGTTTTTTTCGGAAATTTCGTTTTTTCCGTTTTATTCGTTTTTTTTTTTTTGCATTTTCGGAAATCCGAAAATTCCGAATTTTCGAATTTCCCGAATTTACGAAAAAAGCAAAAAAACGAATAAAACGGAAAAAAATATTCGATCTTCCCGAATTTCCGAAAAAAAGAATGAAACAAAAACGATTTTTTTTTAATTTCCCGAATTTCCGAAAAAAAAATAAAAATAAAAAAAACGAAAATAACAAAAACGAAAAAAACGATTTTTTTGGCAGTGCACATGTATAGACATGTGCATTTCGTTTCTAATTCGTTTTTTTTAACGAAAATTCGTAAATTCGTAATTTCCGAATTTTTTATTAACGAATTTTTTATTAACGAATTTTCGGACTTTTAACGAAAAGTCGTAAATTTCGAATTTCCGAATTTCGGATTTTTCGGAATTCCGAAAATGCGAATTTCCGAATTTTCGTATTTCCGAAAATTCGAATTTCCGAATTTCGGATTTTCGGAAATTTTAGTTTTATTTTTTTCGATTTTTTTAATTTTCGAATTTCGAATTTTTCATTTTTCGAATATTTTAATTTTTCATATTCCAATTTTTCATTTTCGAATTTTCACATTTCGGATTTCGAATATTCGAATTTTCGAATTTGTCGAATATTTCATTTTCGAAATTTCGAATTTTTCAATTTTCGAATTTTCGAATTTCGAATTTTTCATTTTCGAAATTTCGAATTTTTCATTTTCGAAATTTAGCATTTTTGAATTTCCAATTTTTGAATTTTCGAATTTTCGCATTTCGAATTTTTCAATTTCGAATTTTTTCATTTTTCGAAATTTCGAATATCCCAATTTTCTAATTTTTTTTTTTTCGAATCTTTCATTTTCGAAAATGAAAAATTCGAAAAATAAAAAATTTGAAAATGAAAAATTCGAAAACTCGAAAATTAAATAATTCGAATATTCGAATTAGAGAATTCGAAAATTGAAAAAAATTGAAAATTCCAATTTACCAATTTTGAATTTCCACATTTTTGTATTTCCGAATTGTTTAATTTCCGAATGTTCGTATTTCCGATTTTCGTTTTTTTTTTTAATTTTCGATTTTTTTTATTTCCGAATTTTCGAATTTCGAATCTTTCATTTTTCGAAAATTCGAATTATTAATTTTCTATTTTTCGAATATTCAAATTTTTCATATTCAAATTTTTCATTTTCAAATTTTCAAATTTCGAATTTCGAATATTCGAATTTTCGAATTTTTTATTTTTCGAAATGTCGAATCTTTCATTTTCGAAATTTCTCGAATTTTCGAATTTTTCATTTTCGAAATTTTGCATTTTTGAAAATTAAAAATTCGAAAAATGTGAAAATTCGAAAATTAAATAATTCGAATATTCGAATTAGAGAATTCGAAAATGTAAAAAAATTGAAAATTCGAATTTTCGAATTATTTATTTTTCGAATTTTCGAAATTTCTAATTTTCTAATTTCGAATTTTCACATTTTATTAATTTTCGAAAAAAAAATATTCTAAATTTCGAAATTGTAACATTAAAAAATCTAAATTCGAAAAAGGGAAATTTCTGAATTTTTCGAATTTTTTCATTTCCGAAAAAAATTTTTTTTTCATTTTCGTTTCATTCGTTTTTTTTCGGAAATTCCGTTTTTTCCGTTTTATTCGTTTTTTTTGCATTTTCGGAAATCCGAAAATTCCGAATTTTCGAATTTCCCGAATTTACGAAAAAAGCAAAAAAACGAATAAAACGGAAAAAAATATTCGATCTTCCCGAATTTCCGAAAAAAACGAATGAAACAAAAACGATTTTTTTTTTAATTTCCCGAATTTCCGAATTTCCGAAAAAAAAAAACGAAAATAACAAAAACGAAAAAAACGATTTTTTTGGCAGTGCACATAGTATTGAATGTGTATTTCGCCCACTCTCTCAAGCTCTGCATTACAATTACGGTTCCGTTTTTATTGCATGAAAGGCTTGATCCTGCGCTGACACGTATATGGCCACCCAAGCTTCTGTTTCCTGCCTAACAAGTCTAAGCCCCTCCTTGTGAGGGCTGTCTTGGTACGGCAGAACTCAGAGACAACCCGGATGTTTTACACCTATCCACATGCACTTCCGCCCTTAGCGGCACCCGGATGCCCTCAGTATCCGTGGGCGCATGCGCCAGTCCGGCACATGCGCAAAGTGTTTCTACGGCCGGTCTGTGTGACGTCTGATGTATGTCCGGCGTTACGCAGACGGGGAGCATTCAAAAACAAACGCGGGCCTTTCGCCACACAGACACACACTGGAGTGGCGAGGCAGCGTACCGGGGAGATTCAGCTTTGGATTCATTTAAACCTTATGTTTACAAAAGGTTAGTTACTTTGAAACTCTGGAGGGAATAGATTATGCCGGATAGGCACGGCCATCCTTAGAAACTATACCTAATAGCATTTTGTGTTATTTCATTGAATTCAACAGCATATTTGACCCTGTCATTGCCGGCCGGCTGTGCTGCTTATGTTGATTCCATCCAATTTGAACCCAGTAGCGGACACCCATTTGGTGCCTGGTTTTCAGTTCAACCTTATTATACAAGTAAGTCTTATTGCTATTATGGATCTATATCCGTGCAAGGCTGCAATTTTCACTATGACAGCCATCACTTTATGTAATTCAACTTTACTTTTACTTTTATTTACCTTGAGTTCATATGCTCCCCTATACGTGTCTATGGATCAATATATGCCATACCATGCTTTTTGACAGATCTGTGGTTATCCTTCCACCCGGCTGGGTGTTGTAGGGGAATGCTAGAGTAAGAGACTGAGTGTAAGCCACATTCGATTCTCAGCACTACCAGTGAACTGGTAAGTCTGAAACACAGATTAAATGCGATAATTATGCAATCATGGCATTTTTTTCAAGCATGATATTTGTGTATGTATATGATGTTATTATTTATCTATATTTTGTATTGTAGTACTTAAGCTCCTGACGAAGCGGTTAATCCCGCAAAACATGTCGAGCACCCCAAGAATGACCGTCTAAACATCCAAGATCCAGATCACTGACAAATCAGAAAACACCTTTCGGCAACGGAACTCTTCATCACCATAGTCTGATGAGACCTTTTCAAGTCCGAATCTATGTCATTACGGTTATACACCTGATCTTGTGAAGTTATATGTGGCTCATTTTTATATAGTACTTTGTATGTTTAGTTTAGGATACTACCAGTATCCATTTAATATGAATTTTTATCTATAATTTATATTAAAATTCAATTTTTTACCAAATCTTTAGTGGTGCCTAAAGTCAATTTTTCTGTTCCTTATACTACTCCAATACTTTTTAGGACGAGGCACTATAGTTATCTAAGGTGTTAATTGCCACCTCAGGGCACAGCAATTACAAAACCCCAAATAAAAAAAAATAAAAAATATCTAAAATTGCAAAATTCGAAAATCTAGAATTTGAAAATCTAAAATTCGAAAAAAAATTGTTTTAATTTTGTATTTCCGAATTCTTTCATTTCTGAATTTTCGTATTTTGGAAATTCAGATTTTTGGAAATTTGGAATTCTAAAATTCTAAAATTCGGAATTTCTAAAATTCTAAAATTGAAAAATTGAAAACTTTGAAAAAAATAGTATTTCCGAATTCGAAAATTGACAAATTCGAAAATTGACAAATTCGAAAGTTGAAAAATTCGAAAAATAAAAAATTCGAGAATTAAATAAATAAAAAATTAAAAAAAATCGAAAATTGCAAAATTCGAAAATCTAAAATTCGAAAAAAAATGTAATCTCTGAATTTTCGTATTTCCGAATTTTTTCATTTCTGAATTTTCGTATTTTGGAAATTCAGATTTTTGGAAATTTGGAATTCAAAAATTCAAAAATTCGGAATTTCGAAAATTCAAAAATTCACATTTTTTTTATTATTTGAAAATTCTGAATCGAGTGCTCCCATCCCATGTATCTATGGCTCAATAGAGGTGAATGAAGGGTCCAATTGGGTCAGACTGATCGTGTCAAAGGGGCTGTAACGGTCATCACCGTTTAGTCACCAAGTCAGCTTATCCGACACTCCACCAAACCAGCAGACATGATCCATTCCATTCCCCAGAATCAATACGAGACAAGACAAGACAATGTATGAACCCTTATAATGGTAACTCTCAGTCTTATATAGTTACAAACATGTCACAGGGACAATGAAACTCTCCACCCCCCTCAGCACACAATGGGGGGCTAACGATTCTCCATTACACATCCCACAGACTTTTCGGCACCGGTCTGACATAATTAACATGACCTAATTACTACACCTGAGAAGTCACATTCCACACCTATTATCAATACTATCTTTACACAATGAAAAGGTCTGTAGAGCAGACCTAATTAACACAATGGACAGGCCCCTTGGAAGCAGACCTAATTAACAAACCAAAAGCATGTGTCCCCACATTGAATGAAAACACTTCATTGTCCTGTTGGAGTCAGACTTTAACAACTTGTAATATTTCAAGATATCCTGCAATACATGAATTGTCACTTCTCAGTCACCCTATGCCCCAAAAGGGACTCCCGTTACAGGGGCCTAAGGCTGCTTTCACACTAATGCAGTACAGTGCACCTGTGGCTTTCGTGCGGGTTAGCTGCACTTTGTCATAGACTTCTATTATATCCTGCAGGTGTGGTCACTTTCTGAGGTGCACCAACCCACAGGTAATAACAGATTTCTTTGGCTCAGTGCAGGTAATCTGCAGATGTTCTGTGTTGCACCTGTGAATCAGTTTGAAAGCAGCCTAGTAACCACTGCAGAACAGATATGCCCATATACTGTGATTTTAGTATTAAACGTACCTTTAATAACAGTCTTCCATTCAGGTATCGCCAGCTGTTGCTGTCCCAGGCGAGAATTTGGTATCACGCCACCCGTGACAGGAGTTGGCGCCATACATGGAGCATCAGCTTATGCCAACCCGCTATTTCAGAGCAGAAGGTCGCGGGCCACATCAGAGGGCTCCGCGGGCCACATGTGGCCCCCGGGCCACTGGTTGGGCACCCCTGCTCTATAGGGTTACGGTGTGAAGGCCCCACACCCAAAGAACAATATTTCTGCACCCGTTACAAAACTAGAAATTCAACGTCTGTGGTAGAGACACCAAAATGTATCCAAAAAATCTTGAATCTTGTTCCCCGTGCACTACTTTGTGGCCTCTAGACATGTGCACTGCCGAAAAATTATTTTTTCCGTTTGTTATTTTCGTTTTTTTTTTTTATTTATTTTTCGGAAATTGCGGAAATTCTAAAAAAAAATGGCCCAGATTCACGTACATCTGCGCATTATTGGACCGGCGTAGCGCACCGCCTTTACGTTAGACTTGCGCAATTTTGCCGCGTAATCACCCTATTCTCGTAGCTTTTGCGCAGGAAATTGCGCATACGTAACGTTTTTCCAGAGGCGTAAGGAGGAGTAATACAAATTGGGAAGGACGTGGGCGTGTTACATTGAAATGAGCCGTGACCCCATGCAAATGAAGGGCCGGCTGGCTCGCGCATGCGCGCTTGAACGAGACCATGTCAGCTCCGATGTGCGCATGCTCACAACTCGGGAGCGGCGCAATCAGTGAAATTGGAAATGGACTAGGGCAACGTTGTGAACTACGCAAACAGCATAAATAGACACACACAAACGCACTTCCTTTGCAAAAGTACATCCCTTTGTCCCTTCCCATTTAACAAAGTGCTTTTGTTCTTGTTGTTCGTTGCGGTGTGTTTTGTAGTTGTCAGATTAGTGTTATGTGTGATCAAGTGGTTGTTAGTAGATTTTTGAAAGTGGTTTTTGATAAGTGTTTGAGAGACTGTTTGTTTGATTGATATATTTATTTTTGTTTCTTTTCCTGCTGTATTTTTTTTTTCTTTTTTGGGGACTGTTTCTTGGTGAGTAGTTTTCTCTCTGTGTGTGTTTTTTTGTGATTGGTTGTGCTTGTTTGTGTGCGTGAATTTTGTTGACTGGGACTGTTTTTTTTTGGAAGGATGACTGAGAGAAAACGAAAGCTTAATTTTACAGTTGTGGAAAAACAGATTCTTGCCCGGGCCATTAGCGAGTATGGGCGTTACCTCCACGGCCCAGAGAGTGCCAACACCACCCCGGCCAGGAGGAGGGAGATTTTGGATAGGATCACTGACCAGGTGCATTCTGCGGGGCAGGGGGAGACACGGACCAGGTCTGGGATTGACAAAAAAATCAATGACCTCGTCTGGTCAAAAAGAAGTTGGCCAGAATGCATGCCCATGCCAGGGGCACAGGAGGGGGCCCACCATGCCGTATTAGCCTGACAGCGGAGGAGCGTGCGGTGGCCCTGACCTTTCATCGGCATGAAGTTGAGGGCCTGCTCGGCTTTGACTCCAGTCCCCAGCCCGTGGTGCCAGGTAAGTTGTTTTCTTTTTTAATATCAGGTGTGTAGCATGTGTGGGGGAGGGGGTGAAAGGGAATATGTGGCAAGTGTGTGGATCCTCCAACCTGTGAATGTTTTGTGTCATCCACAGATGTGCAGGAGGGTGCAGGGCCATCTGGCCTGACCGCACCAACCCCAGGACAGCAGCCTAATGAGGCCCCCCCAACAAGGCCGGAGTCCACGGAGGAGGTTCAAGAGGAGGAGGACAATCATGAGGAGCAGGACAATCATGAGGAGGAGGAGAATCATGAGGAGGAGGAGTCCATGTCAGGCACTGGACGTTTGGGTTTTGAGGACTCCTCCCCTCTGGCTGCCAGCAGGCAGGCCTCCCTAAGGGGGAGCCCCCCCCTCCTCCCCCAACATGGCTCCCCTCACAAGGGCCTCCCCTTCTCCCCGGCCACAAGCATCAGCTGGAGGCAGGATGTCATCCCAGACCACCAGGGGGTTGGCCGATCTCCTGCCCGCCACCCTGAGAAGGGACCAGTTCCTACAGACCCGCCATCTAGGACAGGTCAGCCAGACATTGGTGCAGATGGAGGAGAGCCTGTCCTCCATCAAGGATACGCTGGGGAACCTGGACTCCCACTCCCGGGCTTTCACAACCTGCCTAAATGAACTGCAGACGACATTAGCAGGCGTTGGGCAGGATGTGAGGGCCCTTACCCTGGCTATCCAGGCCAACACGGCAACAGTTGGTGCTGCCCTGGACAGAATTGCCGTGGCCTTGGAGGGCAGGCCACCAGGTGGGCAGAGATCAGGGGCTGATCCTCCTTCCCCGGTTTTACCCCTTCCCCATGAGTCTCCCCTGAGAAGCCGGGGCCGTGGCCGGGGGCGCCCCAGGCGTGGCTCACGCAGAGGGCAGTAATTTGTTTTTCCCCCAATTTTTTTTTTTTCTAATTTTTATTTATTTTTTTGTCTTTTTTTTTTTTCTGGAAATTTTTTGATTTTGCAGGTCATTTTTTTTTTTTGGGTTGTGAATGCTGTGTGAATGTAGGGGTGACATTCCTGCCGGAAAAGGGGTGTCACCCTCAATTTTGGTGGAGAAGGGTTCCCCAGGACCAGGGAGAAGTGATCCCCAGGTCCGTGTGAAAGGTGTATGAATGTACAGTGACATAATTGGAGCCTTGGCGTGGCGTTGCTGCTCACAAGTCCAGCATGGTAGACTGGTGCCAATCCAATTTGATGTGGATGTGGGGTGTGTGTGCTAGGGACCACAGTGGTGTGCATGCATGCATTCTCATTGTGCCATGATTAATGTGTATGTTTAACGTGCAAATATGCCCAATGTGAGCTGTCTCCTGGCTGCTCTTCCCTCAGAAGACGGGTTAACCTCGGTTAGGGGGGATTGTCTGGTTCAGGGGTCAGGTCATCACGTAGGTCAATCTGCAGGCCCTTTCTTTCTGCAAAGTTGTGCAGCATGCAACATGCACCGATGATCTGGCACACGAAGTTTGGGGAGTACAAGAGGGTACCCCCAGACTTATCCAGGCATCGGAAACGTGACTTTAGGATGCCAAAGGTGCGCTCCACCACTGCTCGTGTTTGAGCATGTGCTTGATTGTATCTTTCCTCTCCTGGAGTTTGGGGGTTCCGGATAGGAGTCATGAGATGGGGTCCCAGTGGATATGCAGAGTCACCTGGAAGGGAAAAGACAGGAGGATGTTAGTCATGCATGTGCCCCTTGTGATGTGCATCATGGGAGGGGATAGTCATGCCTGCCACCCATGTCACTCACCAACCAGCCAGGTGTCCCCATACACGTTCTGATCGAATTCCATTCGGATGTGGCATTGATTGTATATGTAGCTGTCATGGCTGGACCCTGGGTGTTTGGCACGGACGTGCCATATGAGGCCTTGGGCATCGACTATCACCTGTACATTGATGGAATGCCAATGCTTCCGATTGCGGTACATGTGCTCTGTCTCCTGGGGGGGCTGAAGTGCCACATGTGTGCAATCAATGGCCCCCACAGTGCGTGGGAATCTGGCAATTCTGTAGAAATCTGTCATTGCCTTCAGCCGCAGGTCCTCAGTGGTGGGTTTGATGATTTGGTTAGCCATGCGTCTGAGTATTGCAGGGACAACCTGGTGCACACATCTGCTCATGGAGGACTGTGACATCCCAGCCACCACTCCACTTGTACGCTGCAAAGAGCCACTGGCAAGGAAATGGAGTGTTGCCAGGACCTTGACCAGTGGCTACACTGCATGTGAGCGGTGTGTTGGGCTGGTGATGTCATCCTGCAGGGTTGTGGTTAATTCCAGGATGGCATGAGGGGTGAATCTAAAGATGCGATACACCTCAGAATCACTCATGCCAAACAGGTCTATGCGGGTACGGTATATCCTCTCCCGTGCCATCCTCCGTGCCATCCTCCGTGCCCTCCTCCTTCTTTGTTCATCTAAAGTCAGTAGTATAGCTATGCGCAACGATGCCCCTGGCATGTTGGCATACAGATTGTTGAGCAACACGTGTGACTGCTGAGCTGCTCACTAACAGTGTTGCTTTATCTAACAAGTAGACTTTTTTTCTTTTTTTAGACCAGCTTTTATCAGCTCTAATTTTAGACAGGACATTTTGCTGTTGCGCACACTGCGTCGCCTGCGCTGCCCCAACGTTGTTTTGTGGATCCCCGTAAGTCCCTCATTAGCATATTTGACTAGCAAATCAATGGTGTGTCTATCGCACTTTTGCGCGGACGGATGCGCCAGTCTAACGAAATTACGCGGGACAGATTTTTTGCGTATCTCGTTCTGGGGATGCCGCGCAACGAAACGCACGCGCACATTTAGACTTACGCACGCGCATCTCCTGTTGCGCAGGCGTAATCGCTCTGTGAATCTGGGCCAATGTTTTTCCGTTTTATTCATTTTTTTTCCGTAAATTTGGGAAATTCGGAATTCAGATTTCCGAATTCAGAATTTTTCGGATTTCCAAAAAAGAAAAAAAGCGAATAAAACAGAAAAAATGATCGTGTGTACACAGCATAAGGTCTGATTTACACTTATGCAGGATGCAGTTTGCATATTGTAGGTGCATTTTGCATTTTTCAATACATGCTTTTTATCTATTGAAATCTATGGAACCAAAAACCAGAAAAAGCCCCTGGCCCTTTCTGAAAACGTTTTAGTAAAGTCTCATTTTTCAGGAGGTAAAAATAACAAACATGTTATACTTACTTGCTCTGTGCACTGGTTTTGCACAAAGCAGCCTAGATTCTCCTTATCTCGGGTCCCTTGTCTGCGCTCCTGGTCCCTCCCTACTGCCAAGTGCCCCCATAGCAAGCAGTTTGCTATGGGGGGCTCCCAAGCCAAGCCGCCGCTCTGTGTGTCCATTCAGACACAAACCCACGTCTCAGTCCCACCCTTCTCTCTTCTCATTGGCTCGCTGACTTTGATTGACAGCAGTGGGAGCCACGTAACTCAGGGAGAACCAAGCTGACAGAGAATGCTATGTGGTTGCCCTGTTCCTAGTGATCAGGAACAGCGATCTCTCTGTACTCCCAGTCAGTCCACTCCCCCTACAGGTAGAAACACCTCCCTAGGGAACACTTGACCCCTTGATCACCCCCTAGTGTGAACCCCTTCCCTACCAATGTCATTTATACAGTGATCAGTGGCTATTTTTAGCTCTGATCATTATAATAATGTCACTGGTCTCAAAAAAGTGTCAGATCTGCCTGGCGCAATGTCGCCATTACTAGTAAAAAAAAATTATGATAAAAATGCCATAAATATATTCACTATTTTGTAGACGCTACACTTTTGCGCAAACCAATCAAAATACAATTATTGCAGATTTTTTTTTAACCAACAATATGTAAAAGAATACATATTGGCCTAAATTGATGAAGATTTTTTTTATTTTTGTGGAGATATTTATTATAGCAAAAAGTAAAACATATTGGGCCAGATTCACGTACATTGGCGCATATATTGACCGGCGTAGCGCATCTCCTTTACGTTACACCGTCTCAATTTGGAGGCACAAGCACCGTATCCTCATAGTATTTGCGCACAAATTTGCGCCGGTGCAACGTAATTTCCGAGGCGTAAGGCGGTGTAATTCAAATTGGGAAGGACGTGGGCGTGTTCCATTTAAATGAGCCGTGATCCCATGCAAATGAAGGGCCGGCCGGATTGCGCATGCGCACATGAAGCAGACCATGGTCAGCACCTCTCTGCGCATGCTCACAACTCGGCACGGCGCAATCAGTGAGATTGGAACTATGCCCGGTCAACTTAGTGAGCTACGCAGAGAGCTTAAATAGACAAGAGAAACACCCTTCCTTTGCAAAAGTACATCCATTTGTATCCCTTCCTATACAGCAAGGTGCTTTTGTTCTGTTGTTTGTTCGCGTTTGTCAGTTTGTGACTTGTGTTTGAGATATTTGGTGACTGTTTTGTATAGTGTTTTGGATAGTGGTTTTCAGAGTGTTGTTTGGTGACTGATTTTTGGTGATTGTTTTGATTCCAGTTTGTGAGAACATGAGTTAAAGGAAGCGAAAATTAAATTTTTCAGTGCGGGAGAAGGCAATTCTTGCCAGGGCCATTACCCAATATGGCCGTTTCCTGCATGGCACGGAGAGTGCCAACACCATCCCAGCCAGGAAGGCTGAGATATTGCAAGTGGAGGGGCTGCCTGGCTTTGACTCCAGTCAGGAGGCCGTGAGGCCAGGTACGGTTTTTTTTTCTATCTGGTGTGTAGCATATGTGGGGGGGGATATGTAGCAAGTGTGTGGATCCTCCAACCTGTGAATGTTTTGTGTCATCCACAGATGTGCAGGAGGGTGCTGGGCCATCTGGCCTGTCCGCACCATCCCCCGGAACAACAGTCGGAGGAAGACCCCCAGACAAGGCCGGAGTCCTTAGAGGGGGTTGAGGAGGAGGAGTTTGAGTTGGAGGAGGAGTTCATGTCAGGAAATGGCTTGTTTATTTTGGAGGAGTCTTCCCCTATGGCTGGCAGCACCCAGGCCTCCATCAGGGGTAGGCCCTCCCACTCCTCCCCCAACAGGGCTCCCCACCCAAGAGGCTCCCCTTCTCCCCGGCCACAAGCCTCATATGGAGGCAGGAAGGCAACCCACAAGACTAGGGGGGTGGCCGAGGTTCTGCCTGTCAACCTGAGAAGGGACCAGGCCCTTCAGACCCGCCATCTGGGACAGGTCAGCCAGACTTTGGGGTGGATAGAGGAGAGCCTGTCCTCCATAAAGGATACAGTTGGGGACATGGCCTGCATCTCCCTGGCTCTGATCAATTGCCTAAATGAACAGTAGGCTACCACAGCAGGCATTGGTCAGGATGTGCGTGCCCTCGGTCAGGATGTGCGGGCCCTCACCCAGGCTATCCAGGCCAATACGGCAACAATCAATGCTGGCCTGACCAGAATTGCCGTGGCCTTGGAGGACAGGCCGCCAGGTGGGCAGAGACCAGGGGATGCTCCTCCTTCCCCGGATTACCCCCCCATGAGTCTGCCCTGAGGAGCCGGGGGCCGTGGCCACCCTAGGTGTGGGTCACGCCATCGGCGGTAGTTTTTTTTTCTTTTCTGATTTTTTTTTTTTGCTGGTAATTTTTTTGGGTGCTGGGCAATTTTTTTTTTTTTGGGTTGTGAATTATTTTTGAATGTGGGGGTGACATTCCTGCCGGAAAAGGGGTGTCACCCTCATTTGTGGTGGAAAAGGGTTCCCAGGACCAGGGAGAAATGATCCCCAGGTCCGTGTGAATGGTGTATGAATGTACAGTGACATAATTGAAGCCGTGGCGTGGCATTGATGCTCACAAGTCCTGCATGGTGGGCTTGTGCTAATCAAATTTGATGAGGATGTGGTGTGTGTGATATAGGGAGCACAGTGGTGTGCATGCATGCATTCTCATTGTGCCATGATTAATGTGTGTGTTTAACGTGCAAAGACTATCACCTGTACATTGATGGAATGCCAATGCTTCCAATTGCGGTATATGTGCTCTGTCTCATGGGGGGGGGGCTGGAGTGCCACATGTGTGCAATCAATGGCCCCCACGGTGCATGGGAATCTGGCAATTCTGTAGAAATCTGTCATTGCCTTCTGCCGCTGGTCCTCCTGGGTGGGTTTGATGAGTTGGTTGGCCATGCGTCTGAGAATTGCAGGGATAATCTGGTGCACACATCTGCTCATGGAGGATTGTGACATCCCAGCCACCACTCCACTTGTTCTTTGAAAAGAGCCACTGGCAAGGAAATGGAGTGTTGCCAGGACCTTGACCAGTGGCTGCACTGCATGTGAGTGGTGTGTTGGGCTGGTGATGTCCTCCTGCAGGGTTGTGGTTAATTCCATGATTGCAGCAGGGGTGAATCTGAAAATGCGAGACACCTCAGAATCACTCATGCCAAAGAGGTCTATGCATGTGCGTTATATCCTCTCCTGTGCCCTCCTCCATGCCCTCCTCCGTTCCCTCCTCCTTCTGCGCTCATCTAAAGTCAGTAGTATAGCTATGAGCAAGGATGCCCCTGGCATGTTGGCATACAGATTGTTGCCCTGCAAGTGTGGCTGCTCAGCTCGTCCCTAACGGTGTTGCTTTAGCTGACATGTAGACGGATTATCTAATTTAAAGCCTGCTTATATATGGACTAATTTTAGACAGGACGTGCAGCTGATGCGCACAGCGCGTAGCCTGCGCCGCACAAACTTACTTTTGCATATTTGCCTAGCAAATCAATGGTGTGTCTAGCACATTTTTTGCCGGTCTATCGAAATTACGTCAGATGAAAATGACTAGATTTCTGGCGTATATCGTTTTGTGGATACGGCGCATAGAGACGCAGGCGCATATTTCCAATTACGCAGGCGCATCTCCTGAAACGCCGGCTTAAGTGCTTTGTGAATCTGGCCCTTTGTTTTTTTTTCTAAATAGTCGGTCTTTTTTTGTTTATAAGAACTGCAGAGGTGATCAAATACCACCAAAAGAAAGCTCTATTTGTGTGAAAAAAAATTAGTTTGGGTACAGAGTTGCACAACCCTGCAATTGTCAGGTAAAGCGACGCATTGCCGTATCGCAAAAAATAGCCTGGTTAAGGTGGTGTTTACAGAGAGACTTACATTTAACCCTTTCTATGGGGGATTGATTGACCAATTTGTGGGTTTGACTTGCTGTTGTGGACAATTTGAACTCTACTACAAGGACTGCACTTTTTTTCTTAATGCATAGAATAGTTACATAGTTACATAGTTAGTCAAGTTGAAAAAGTCCATCAAGTTCAACCATAAGAAATAAAATATAATAATAATAAAATAATATCATACAATCACATATACCCAATTCTATACCCACAGTTGATCCAGAGGAAGGCAAAAAAAAACAGCAGAGCATGATCCAGTTTGCTACAGCAGGGGAAAAAAATCCTTCCTGATCCCCCATGAGGCAATCGGATATTCCCGGATCAACTTTACCTATAAATGTTAGTACCCAGTTATATTATGTACATTTGGGAAAGTATCCAGGCCTTTCTTAAAGCACTTTACTGAGCTGGACAGAACCACCTCTGCATGAAGTCTATTCCACATTTTCACAGCTCTCAATGTGAAGAAACCTTTTGGTATTTGGAGGTGAAATCTCTTTTCCTCTAGACGTAAAGAGTGCCCCCTTGTCCTCAGTGTTCACTATATGGACCCCCTTATATATTTGTACATGTTGATCATATCCCCCCTTAATCTCCTCTTCTCAAGAGTGAATAAATTCAGTTCCTCTATTGTTTCCTCATAGCTGAGCTCCTCCATGCCGCTTATCAGTTTGGTTGCCCTTCTCTGCACTTTCTCCAGTTCTCTGATATCTTTTTTGAGAACTGGAGCCCAAAACTGGACTGCATATTCCAGATGAGGTCTTACTAATGATTTGTACAGGGACAAAATGATATCTCTCTCTCTGGAGTCCATACCTCTCTTAATACAAGAAAGGACTTTGTTCGCTTTGGAAACCGCAGCTTGGCATTGCATGCCATTATTGAGCTTATGATCTACCAAAACCCCCAGATCCTTCTTCACTATGGATTCCTCCAGAATGCATTAAGATAAAAAAAACTTTTGCCTTTAGCATCATTTTAAGGTTTAAGAAGGGCTTGTTATTGTCAGTGGGAAATTATACACTACCTGACCTTTGTAATGTGAATAAAAATAACATATGTGAGTCTGGCTCTTTTTAAGTTAGGTTGAAGATTACTTTAAAATTTTAAAGCGTTAAGGGTCCATTCACGCTACAAAATGTTGCACTCTTGCTGTGCAGTGCGATTTCGGCCCATTCATTTTAAATGGGATGAAATGGCAACACATCACAGCAAAAATAGTGCATACACTACTTTTGTAAATGCCCTGCAAATGTGTTGCATGATTCAGACAAATGCACTGCATTTGCGACCTGCATTTGGGGTGTCATTAACTTTGCACTGACACCCACAGCAGATTGCAAGGGCAGTGAAATTGTAATGCTGTGCGGGAAACCGGCATGGAATGCAAGTCTCTTGCACTGCGTTCTAGAGTGAACAGGCGCTAAGTACCTTTGTTTTATTTTTTACTTTAGCTCATTGTCATATGCACATAAACTAAAATATTGAAATAAAAGTATAATCTTCATCAGATCATCCCCCACAGTTATTACCTTTTGTATCACTTGACCCTCCCTCCTTGATTGTAAGCTCTAAGGAGCAAGGATCTCTGATTCCTCCTGTATCGAATTGTATTGTAACTGTACTGTCAGCCCCCATGTTATAAAGCACTGCACAAACACGCTATATAAATCCTGTATAATAATAATAATAATAATAATAATCTTACACTCATTAAGTAATATAAAGAAAAAACAAAAATGCTAAATTAAAAATAGAGTTAGTATTACTTTAAAGATTATTTTCTTTTTTACCCATCATTTTTTAAATTGTTCTAAAACTAGGTAGAATGTAACAAACAAATTATGATCTTACATGCTGTACAAGATGGAAAGAAACGGAAAAGTAACATGGAAGCAGATGTGCTGCTAGATCTACAGGCTTCTGCCAGCCATATGGCATCTTAAATAAAGATGGTTGGAGCGTCTGGATTAGCAAACATTTAAGAGAGAGAGCCATGTGTCGTGTTGGTACAGGCAGTTTGATTTAGCTCTGTGCAAAAGGCTGCAGGAGATTGTGTAATGGAACAAATGGTACTGCAGGCCTTGTAACAGTCTTACCGCTGCTGGAAAGGCAACTAGCCCTGAGGTGGAAACTATTTCTCTCTTATTATCATTTTTATTTTGCTTTTTTGTGAATTCTTGAGTGAATTAGGCACATCAGAATTAGTTTAATAATTTTTGTTCATGGAGTGTGATTTACTTCTCAGTTCTGAGAAAATAAGATGATAAACAAAAAAGGCACTATTCAGTAAATTGCATTTAATAATTTTTCTTTAGCAGTATATCAAAAATCATAAGAGTATGTCAATATAAAACGCGGTGGTATATAAAGAAATTATATGTGGTTATTTTACTCTTAAAATAGCTTTTGAGTTTGGGACAGTATGAACTTAATTTACTATTCTTATTGTAGAATATGTTATCAAAAATGTACATCTTTTTACTTTTAATAGGTTAAAATGTGTTCTTATAGTTCACAATAACCTATAATTGGTTTAAAGGCTTTACATGACAATGATCTTAACTTAAAAAAAATATTTATCAACAACTGATAACATTTACATTTAAAAACAGACAAATAAATAGCCATTGCCTGATTTGTTAGCTGAACACATGTAAAATACACATAAAAACACATACATCCTTTTGTATTTTTTTTTTAAGCAAACTATATAAACTGAGTGTAAAAAACTGTTAACAGTAATTTAATTTACCTATATAGAATGGGTGATGCAGAGCCGATCCTAGGGTCACAGGCTCCTTGTGCAGAAATATTTCTGGCGCCCCCACATGGGCGTCGTAATTTTACTAACTCCTCCCCTTTACAAATGTTTCTATGGCAATGACTCAACCACAGAGATGCTCCCCCACGAAGTCTTCATTAACCTGGGATCCTTACATGATCTATTAACAATAAACAAAATACAGAAAGAGAAGCAGAGAACTTTATTGGGACCTGGACACAGAGAGGGCTTCTGTTAGAGAGTCTGTTCGATTTCCGCCGCCACCCACCTCTGCAGGCGCCTGGGTGCAATGCACCCTGTGCACCCTGCCTAGAATAGGCCCTGGGGTAATGCTAACAGAAGTCCATCTTATTTGTAAATGAAAGGAAAATGACAATTGTTATTTTGACTAATTTATCTGTTTCTGACCATACGATTGGGTTGATTTACTAAAGGCAAATCGACTGTGCACTTTGAGGTGAAGATTCACTTTGCAAAGATTACCCAATCACACGCAAGTAAACTAAAAAATAAAAAAACAGCATTTCTCTTTCGTTCATGGACGGACACAGCATCAATCTTGACAATGTGGGTATTCAGCCTTCAATCAGGAGAGGACTAGACAGAAACAGGTTAAATGTTTAAACACATCAAAAAACTGTACAGTACAGCCCATGGGGCTGTCCATCTAGGTACAACCCCTCTCCCTGCCTCATGTAGCCCAGTTTTTTTCTGCCTTGTGTTGGAGATGGACATGGCTCCCTTCGGGCCCATGGTCCGGCTGAATTTATTTAAATTTTTCTACTTTTTTATACTTTTTGTTCCTGAGTATCTACTATCAACTTCCGACTGGGTGACAGGCTGGATCCCAGATCCTTGTAGTCCCCCCAGTTTCAGCCATCGAGTGTGTGCCGACCTCTAGCTATGCACTGGGTTGTCCACGACGTGCCCCGTTACTCCAGGGCTGGCTGGTGAGCTACACGCTCCAGGGCACACATATGACTGGGATCTATGCCTGAATCACACTGTGCCGGGCCGACAGCCACCCCCGTAACCACGTGGGAGATGGACCTATCAGGAATGCCTTCCACACAGGACGGGTGAGTAGTAGCTCCCCTGCCTCGGCAGGTGGACTTAGCTGGACATTTCTGGGGGTTCGCTTAGGGGGTATAACCCTACTGTTCCACCCTCTCTTCCTTCCCCCGTACCTGGGTCCCTGAACTAGGATGACTGCATGTGTTGGGGGTCCGCCCGGGGGGACTTTGTCCGTTGGCGGGTTCTGCACTGCTGCTCTGGCCTCCTGGGGGGGTTGTTTTGGCTGCCATTAGTGTGAGGGGCCTCTGTGCGGAGGCCCCGGGTGCTTGCGGCCTACTGCATGACTGTTCTTTTATCTCACATGCGGCCAGCAGCCATTTTGGTGTAACCTGGCGCCGCTTTGGCTTTGGAAGCGGACGCCTCCTCCCAAGTCCACCTGAGTTAGCAACGGGTGCCCCTGCACCTGCTGTGTCAGTGGGCGCTCTGTCAGCTGTCCTGGAAGCCTTGTTACAAGGTGGACTACTAAACGCCCCCTCTCCCACCATCTTCGGGGGACAGCCGAGAGGTAGAGCCAGGCCTAGCTCCGTCTGGGGGCCCTGGTACTGATGCGTCAGGGTATGGGGACCACTACCGGTCGGACAGTGGGGATGTCCCTGTGTCCGGCTCAGCAAGCAAATAGGCTCTGGTAAGTGATCTGATCACCGCAGTATGTGCTACGGATGGAGAATTCTGCGGATGCAGCGGGGATATCGGTCCCTTTCAGGTTCCATAACGCAGCGCGCACTGCCAGGTGTTTCCTTGTGTAGTTTATCTGGATAAGCTTCTGTACATAGATTTGGGAAAAACCATGGAAGTTTTTTTCTTTGGCCCCAAAAAATTTGGTGGTCCATTGCCTCCTTGGGGAGAGTTTCCTGAAGAATTGGACCTCTTCTCCTATAGTGGACCCTCCTGTGTCCAGACTTAACATAGTGACCACAATTCCGGTGTTGGGGGCCCCTACTTTCAAGGATCCTGCAAACACAAAGGCTGACACAATTGCCCGCTACCTGTACTTGGTGGTGGGCTCAGCGGTGCATCCGGCGGTGGCTGGGGCCTTGGTGTCTCGGGCCCCTACTGAAATGAAAAAAAGGTCCTCCATAGGTTAAAAGCACGTTGGGCTCCCCTGGACGGGGTGGCTCTGGCCGACCTATTGGTACAGGGCCTTAAGTTTGTCTGCGAGTCAGGCTTAGATATGTTTCCTCTTACTGTCCGGAGCCTTGGTCTATGCAGTGGTGTTACACCACCTTATCTGGCTTCCAGGATGGCCCTGATGGACTTGCCCTTTAAAGGCGACTGACTTTTGGTGCCCCTCTGGATGACATTATCAAGTATACCACAGAAGGTGTGAGCAAGCTGCTCCCACAAGCCGAAAAGAGTAAGGAGCCTCGCCGTAGGCAAGGACCCTCCTCCGCACGCAGGTGTTTGTTTTACCCACCAAGTGCGGCAGGTAAACGACCCTAGGCTGATAAGGCGCCTGCGGAGGGACAGAAGCGTCCCTGGTTTCGCTAACCCTATGAGCCTATGGACGAATCTGCGTCCGCATGAAGGTCTGCCCTCGCCCATCTCTCGGGTGGGGGGGACGTCTTCGCAAATTCTTTACTCGGAGGAAATCTCTGGTCCCTGACCGTTGGGTTTGCAAGATAATTCCCTTGGGGTACAAGATAAAGTTTTTCTCTTGTCCACCGAACAGATTTTTTCCCTCCAACCTCCAGCTTCAGCCGGCCCGTCTGGAAGCCCTGTTTGGGGCAGTTCGGGATTTGCTGAACTCGTGGGGTGATCATACCTGTTCCAATGCAGGAGCAATTTCAGGGGTTTTTACTCAGATCTGCTCTTAGTGCCTAAGACGGATGGGGTCTGTCCTTCCTGGACCTCAAAGCCCTCAATTGTTTTGTGTAAGTACAAAGGTTCAGGATGGAGTCAGGATGGAGTCAGTTCACTCTGTGGTTGCTGCTCTTCATCCAGGAATTTCCTGGCATCCTTGGGTATCAAGGATGCACACTAGCATGTCCCCATATGCGCCAGGCATCATTGATGCAGCGGCTGCTTCAGAGATCACTCACTTCTTGAGGTGGGCAGTACGGAGTGTGCCGGCTCTCTCGGCCGTATACATTCTGAGTTTTGGAAAACTGGCAAATGAGCTACCTGAGGGCAAGATGCTGCACCAAGGCGAATGGTCTCTACGCCCGGTTGTGTTTTTGACTCATTCACTGGGGATGGAACACGCCAGACGTGGACATCATGGCTTCTCGTCTCAATCGGAAAGTATTGAGGTTGTGGCCAGGTCAAGGACCCCTGGGCAGATGCGACAGACATGTTGGTGTTGGGGAGAACGTGGGGTCAGTATCAGCTGATCTATGCCTTTTCTCTTCTAAAGTTTTTTACACGTCTGCTCGCAGAGTGGAGGTCGAAGGGATCCCGATGTTTCTGATTGGCCTCGGCGTCCCTGGTGCGCCGACCTAGTGGTGACAGACGTTCTCTGATGTCTGCCGCTATGAGAGGGCCTTCTTTCGCAAGGTACCGTACTTCTTCTTGCCTTGCAGTCACTGGTTTTTACCGGCATGGCTGTTGCAAGCCTGGTGTTCCGGGACCGAGGCCTGTCAGGTTTGGTGATTGCTACCATGTTGAGGGCACGAATGTCATCCTCTCAGAAGATTTACTGTTGCACCTGGTAGGCTCACATCTCTATGTGTGATGAGATGAAGTGGCTTCCGCATACTTATTCGGTTGCCAGAGTCCTGCTGTTCTTACAGCGTGGGGTGGACCAGAAGCTTCCTTATTTATGTTTAAGCGGCAGATTCTCTGCTTTAGCTGTCTTTTTTCAAAGGCCTTGGCGGCTCACTCTCTGGTGAGTACGTTTGTACAGGGGGGTTCGATGTGTGGCCCCTCCGGTCCGTCCACCACTTCCACTGGTCCTCTCGGTGCTTCGGGATCCACCGTTTGAGTACATTAGATAGTTTCCCTTACTGGCGCTTTCTCAGGAAGTGGTCTTCCTGGTGGCTATTACGTCAGTTAGACGTGTTTCTGAGCTGGCAGCCTTGTCTTGCAAGGCTCCATATCTGGTCTTCCACAGCGTTATGGTAGTGCTGCGTCCGCAGCCTTCTTTTCTTCTTCTCTTCTTGAGGTCGTTTCGACTTTTCTTCTTAATGGGGACATTGTGCTTATATACCTGTGTCCGGTGTGGCATTCCTTGGATGTTGTCCGAGCTCTGAGAGAATACTTGTCAACCACCGATCCATTCTGGAGGTCAGACTAACAGTTTGTTTCAGTGACTGGTCGACAGGTAGGGCCTGGCGGTCTCATCGGCCACCATCTCTAGGTGGATCCGACAGATCGTGCTTCAGGCTTTCACCATGAAGAGTCGGGCGCCCCCCCTTTCCTGTCACGGCGCATTCGACCAGGGCAATTGGTGCCTCTTGGGCCTTCCAAAGTCGAGCGTCTGTTTCCCAGGTGTATAAGGCAGTGACCTAGTCGGCCATTTACACTTTTGCTGGATTTTACAAGGTTGATGTGAGTGCATCTTCGGATGCTTCCTTCAGCCACAGGGTTTTTCAGGCGGCTGTTTAAAAGTAAAGTTTTGTTTTTAATGCTGTTCCCATCCTTCGGTTTTTGACACTGCTTTGGGACATCCCACTTTGTCAAGATTCATGCTGTGTCCGTCCATGAACGAAAGAGAAAATAGGATTTTTGTACTCACCGTAAAATTTATTTCTCTGAGTTCATGGACGGACACAGCACCCATCCCTCCTTTTTCTCTATGTTTGTACTTTTGACGAACTGAGCTGCATGAGGCAGGGATAGGGGTTGTACCTAGAGGGACCACCTTAAGGGCTGTACTGTACAGTTTTTGATGTGTTTAAACATTTAACCTGTTTTTGCCTAGTCCTCTCCTGATTGAAGGCTGAATACCCACTTTGTCAAGATTGATGCTGTGTCCGTCCATGAACTCAGAGAAACGGATTTTACTGTGAGTACAAAAATCCAATTTTTTTCTTGCACATGATTGGATGATGAAAATCAGCTGAGCTTCACCTCAATTTACTAAGCTATTTAGCAACTGCACTTGCAGGGTGCACAGACTATTTGGCTTTAGTAAATTAACCCAGATGTGTACCACAAAATAAAAAGTAAATAAATAAATAAGAATAAGCTTTACTTTGCTGAGTATGTATAGGCACATATGGACTTTGTCATTGGTTAAGTTTTGAAATGGCTATCAATCTCCTTTGCACAAGGAAAAATATTTGAATATGTGTACATATTTGAACACAGTGATCTGTAATAGATAATGTCCATGTGAGGGGTCTAGCGTGATCTTCTTTGCCCTTTTCCTGACTTTTGACTGAAGTCCTGGATTGTGTACAGGTCAGACCCGATGATTTTTTTGCACAAGGTAAAGGGGGGTAGGGGGTGCACAAGATGAAGGGAGGTGAAGGGAATGCACAAGATATGGGGGGCTGCACAAGGTAAAGGGGAAGCACAAGGTGGGGGTTAAGGATGAAGCTGAAAAATGTGAGGGGGGGACAAGGTAAGGGGGAGTGTCTAGGGGTGAACAAGATGAGGGGTGGGGAGGGAAGTTGCTTAAGGTGGAAAGAGGGGAGGACAAGGTTGGGGAAGCTGCACAAGGTGGTGGGTGGAGGGGAAGTGCACAAGGTGAGGGGGAGGGTGGGATAGAAAAATGGGGGGTTCTGCTGTGGTGGTAGTGGCTTGTGCACAATGTAAGCTATGTGGGACCCATTAATAACTGCTGTATGATCACATGGCCCTTGTGTGCTCCCTTGACCCCCTCTCCCAGAATGATGTCAGCTGTTTATTATGCTTCAAACAACATTAAAAATGATTTAATTAAAATAACAAACATGTTATACTTACCTGCTTTCTGTAATGATTTTGCACAAAGAAGCCCCAATCCTTTTCTTCTGGGGTCCTCCACAGTCGATCCAGGCTTCGTCTCTTCAGCAAAGCTGCTTTCCATGGTGGCACCGTGCACTCTTGCTCCTGAGCCATCATGTTTGTCTATGTTTATCTGAGCCCCCCCATTTTCTCGGCACGATGGCTCCCTCTGCTATCAATCTGCCCTGGGAGAGGGACAGCGGCAAGAGCTGCTGCTTTTGTGGACTTCGCTATATCAGTTTAGGCTCAGGTATGAAAAAGGTTTTTCATCTTAATGCATAGAAAGCTTTAGAGGAGAATTTGTCCTCAGTCCCTTTCTCTGTCTCAAAGGTGAGAAAAACTGACACTATCTACTGCCCTATTGACAGCATTTACTGGTCTACTAACGCTGTCTTCTTCAGGAGGAGGGGGGGTGCCGGGTGCAAGAATGTCTAGCTTTGCCACTGTCTGTTCCTATCATGTTTGGATTATGCACCTAATCAAGCAGTGATAAATGTTCAAAGAACAAGCTTGATTGCTGCAGTGTCTGATTGTATGGAAAGATCTGGAGGCAGGTAAACTCCCTAAGAAACTGTAGGAAGAACATGCTTTGCTCAGATCTTTTGAGGATGTGTTGAAGATGTCCACTTCAAGTCCTGAGAAACTGTAAATCTGATGGTCTCCACAGCTGACACAGTACTGTTAAGTATAGTAAGAGAGGAAAGTGTTGGGGGCTTCTCCTATGAAAATTATATTTCATATCCATGGTTTTTGAGCATGTTGAGCTCCAGGCTGTTACTACTGCACCACAGGGCAACCAGATACTGTATACTGTATGCTGATTCATCACCATCTTGGATGGGATCAATGATTGCTCTGTTATCCACATAATTTAACACCTTAACAGGTGAATTCTGTGGGGTGCTGTTTTGGATAAGCAGGAGGAAAAGAGTAGTGAGGAGAGCACACATCCTTGGGGATCACCAGTACAGGAACAGTGAGCTGGGTAAGTTTGGAGTGGGGGATTTCTTGAAAGAGTGGGGTGCCTAGATGAAAAAAGATGCTATTTTATAACCTGAACCCGTTGGCATGTTTTTAAATAATAAAACACAAAAAGTGAAATGTATTATAGTTGAAATCTAAAGTTTCTCTATAGCTTTAGTTACATCACTTACCTGTAATGAAGTATGATCCACATGGTGCAGGCAGCTGGATCTTGAAGAGATCTTCTGTTCTCATCCTACTGATGAACCTTTGGAGCTGCGATTGGTAATCACTAGGGATGAGCCAGATGTTCGAGTTGAACATCGGCTGTTCGATCGTTTGACGAAGATCGAACATTATGGGGCGTCATCGCAGTGCATTGCTGGCTGATGATTGGCCAAGCATGCACTATGACCCACATGCTTTGGCCAATCACAGCACTGTCAGCAAAGAGAGACATAATTGGCCAAAGGCAGAGTGCCTTTGGCCAATTATGGCTCAGGGGGTTAAGTGCACGCCCCACACTATAAAGGGTCGCCTGCACGTCGGCCTTGTGTAGTGTGTTGCTGGCATTGAGAGAGAGAGAGAGAGAGTGTGTGATTTCATTTAGTTTGAGCAGGCATGTGATTCAGTTAGTGTAGTATATATACATCCAGTTTTGTATATATATATATATATATATATATATATATATATACACTGCATTCTAGTTCAGCCAAGCCTATACTTGACTGTAAGCCAATACTGGAGTGCATGTTCAAAGACACTTTCAGGCAGGCGACTGCAGTGAGCTGCAGTGCATAAAAAAACATATACAGTCTCCTACATATATATCCACTGCATTCTAGTCCAGCTAAGCCAATACCTGACTGTAGGCCATTCCTGGAGTGCATAGTTAAAGACAGTTTCAGGCATGCAGGCAGTTGATTCAGTGATCTGCAGTGCATAACACATATATATATATATATATATATATATATATATATATATATATATACACACAGTCTCCTACATATATATCCACTGCATTCTAGTCCAGCCAAGCCTATACCTGACTGCAGGCCATTCCTGGTGTGCTGTTTTTAGTAAACTTCAGGCTTTGTTTTGCTAATCTAATTGTACAGTATGTCTGGAAGGCCACCAAGGAGAGGCAAGTGCTCACAGGGCACTAATAGAGGGCAAGCAGGCTGTGTGTTTACAGCCGACAGTGCTGGTCATGGACATGGTGCATCCTCAGCATGTGGCCGTGGGGCACGCTTGGCTTTTTTTTGGCAGCTGGCCGTGTTGAGCCACAACATGCAGAAGAGTTAGTAGAGTGGATGACCAAGCCGTCCTCATCCTCCTCATCCTATGTCACGCAGGATCAGAGTACTTTGTCTGTCAATGCAGCTGCCAAAGTGGCCTCTTCCATCGGCTCAATGTCACTCCTTTCCTAGCCCCACCATCATGCCCAAAGGAGTCCACCAAACTGTTCGACCACAGTGTAGGGTACATGCTGCAGGAGGGTATGCAGCATTTTGAAGGCTCTGTTGGTACCCAGGTTGAGGATTGTAACGGTATGGTCCGTGGGAACCAGAGTAGTTTAAAGGATGCGGGATACTCCTGTGCCAGCTTCACCAATGACTGTTGGGTCTAGGGTCATCCTATGTCCGATAGGGGCATAGGATGACTGAGAAATTATATCATGAATTACATTAGATGGGACATTAATGATAATTCATGTATTGCAGAATATCTTGAAATATAAGTTGTTTGTTTATTCTGACCTCAACAGGTCAATAGAGTGTTTCATTCAATGTGTAACATAGACTGTTGAGGTGCTAAATAAGTCTGCTCCTAAGATATTTCATTGTGTATGCTAATGACACTGTATTGTGTGAAAGTCTATTGATGATAGGCTTTCAGGTGTAGTGGATTAGCATGTCAATTATGTTTCAGCTTGTCGCAGAGGCAGAACGTCTGTCTAAAATGTGGATTGAGGGGAACTCATTGTGTGATGCTAATACTGTTTTGTGTGAATTCTGTGGATAATAGATGTGGAATGTGACTTGTCAGCTGTAGTAATCAGTTCATGTTAATTATGTCAGACCGGTGCAGAAAAGTCTATGGGATGTGTACAGGAGGCGCGTTAGCCCCCCATGGTGTGATGTTGTGGGTGGAGTGTGTCATTGTCCCTTTGATGCAGCATGCTTTTTGGTTGTGAACCGTATAAAAACCTGAGTTTTACCATTAAAAGATTCATTCATTTTGGAACCAGAGAACAGAGCTTATGTCTCGTTTATTCTGGGGAATGGAATGGGTCGTGTCTGCTGGATTGTCGGAATGTCAGATAAGCTGTCTTGGGTTGGTGGAATGGAAATCGTGAACAGTGTTAACCCCTTACCGTAACAAGGATGAAGGCAGTAACATGAGCCCAGATAGAGGGGTGCCCAAAAAGGACATTAAACTGGCAGTCATGTTCCCCCAGCTGCAGCATACTGCCAGGTTTGCTCCAGTGACGAGGAGGGAGGGGGTGATGAGGTCACTGACTATGTGGGTGCCTAATAGGAGAGAGGAGAAGGAGGCACATCTCCAACGAGGCAGGATGCCCTCCAGGGGTCAGCTTAAGGGCAGCCAACCGACTGCATCACACACCATAGAGCTCCACATGTGCAGGGTGCTGCTGACTCCATGCGTTTCTCCAAAAGTTCTTTGGTGTGGGCCTTTTTTGAGACATGTGCAGCAGATCACACCGTTGCTGTTTGCAACATATGTCTGAAGCGCATCAAGTGTGGCCACAACAGCATCCACTTGGTCACCACATGCTTGACCAGAAATATGTTGAATTCCCATGCAGTCCATTGGCAACAGTTCCTAAAAGACCCACACCAATGAACAAGGTGGACCTCTCCTCCTCCTCATCAGCTAGGATCTCCGACCCCTCTATACCTTCAGTCCTCTCAGAGACCTGCACTGAGAGGAATGAAGGTGTAAAATTAGGTGTCCCAAGCACTTGTGGGCAATCTGCTGGTGGTACACCTAAATCTGATTGTAGCAGGCAAAATTCCCTACCCCAGTTGCTAAACCATCGGAAGAAATTTGGTCCGAGACATCCACATGTTAAATAAAAAATGCTAGTTTGGCTAAATTGCTAGCACTCCAACTGCTACCTCTTCAGCTAGTAGACTATGCCCCCTTTCGAGAATTTGTGGAATGTGCAGTACCTCAGTGGCAGGTTCCCAAACGCCATTTTTTTCTCTGAAGGCCATTCTGGCTCTCTACCGACATGTGGAAGGCAATGTCTTGGCATTGTTGGACAGGGCAGTCAGCTGTAAGGTGCATATTACCACTGACTCATGGTCCAGCAAGACATGGACAGGGACGTTACCTTTCTTTCACGGCGCACTGGGTAACCCTGCTGGCAGCTGGGAAGAATGCAGGACAGGGTGCAGTATTGTTGGAGCTTGTTCCTGTCAGGAGAGGTTATAGATCAGTACTGTGTGACTGCACAGAGGAAACCAAACAAAGAGATAGTGAAGTGAAGAGGTGTTTATTTACAAAATAAGTGGGGACAACCAGTGAGAAACAGCAAACAGTATATACAAACAAAAGGTGATACCGTATTCATAAATCAAGCCAGGCCGAGGTCATACACATGGGATGTCAGCAGATAGGTGAGGATGGGGACAGAACAGAGCAGGGAGAGGATGGATGGACAAGCTGCGGGGTAAGACTCCAGGGAAGACAGGAACCAGGATACAGGGCGGAAGAGTCCAGGCAGGGATCAGGATCAAGGATCACGGAACATGGTCAAGGCACAGAATCTGGATCCAAAAGACAGGGTCAGGATACAGGCTCAGGTCAGGAAGGAATGACGATACCAGGGCGAGGTCTGCTTGAGCTTGCCGGGTATAAATAGAGCTGCTGATTAAGTTCATGTTACAGCTGAGCGCAAGAAAGGTTGTGTGCTCCAAACTGTCAGGATCCATCCGCTGGTGGAGGCCAGTACTGCGTCCCAAAGGTGATATACCAGCAGGGGGAAGTTCCCCTGACAGCTCCGAACTGCCAGGAGACCCCTGCTGGTGGGACGCAGCACTGCAAGACAGAACATAAATAGCACCAGCGGATGGAACCTTTCCTGACAAAGCCTCTGGACGCTCCAACCAGCTGTTGCTGGGGAAGGCTCATGTCAAGCTGGGCAGTGGATAAAGTCTCCGGGTCATCGAGCTGGGCGGCGGACGAAGGCTCTGGGTCATCAAGCTGGGCAGCAGACAGAGGCTCCGGGTCATCGAGCTGGGCAGCAGACAGAGGCTCCGGGTTATCAAGCTGGGCAGCGGACAGAGGCTCCGGGTCATCGAGCTGGGCAGCAGACAGATGCTCCGGGTCATCGAGCTGGGCAACAGACAGAGACTCCGGGTCATCGAGCTGGGCAACAGACAGAGGCTCCGGGTCATCGAGCTGGGCAGCAGACAGAGGCTCCGGGTCATCGAGCTGGGCAGCAGACAGAGGCTCCGGGTCATCGAGCTGGGCAGCAGACAGAGGCTCCGGGTCATCAAGCTGGGTGGCAGACAGAGGCTCCGGGCCATTGAGCTAGGCAGCAGACAGAGGCTCCGGGCCATAGAGCTGGGCAGCAGACAGAGGCTCCGGGTCATCGAGCTGGGCAGCAGACAGAGGCTCCGAGTCATCGAGCTGGGCAGCAGACAGAGGCTCCGGGTCATCGAGCTGGGCAGCAGACAGAAGCTCCGGGTCATCGAGCTGGGCAGCAGACAGAGGCTCTGGGTCATCAAGCTGGGTAGCAGACAGAGGGTTGGCAGGATAAGGTGGGTCGTCAAGCTGGCAAGCTGGCACAGGAACGTCAGGCTGGCAGGCTGGCACAGGAACATTAGGCTGGCAGACTGGCACAGGAACAGCAGGCTGGCAGACTGGCACAGGAACAGCAGGCTGGCAAACTGGCACAGGAACAGCAGGCTGGCAAACTGGCACGGGAACAGCAGGCTGGCAGACTGGCACAGGAACAGCAGGCTGGCAGACTGACACAGGAACAGCAGGCTGGCAGACTGGCACAGGAACAGCAGGCTGGCAGACTGGCACAGGAACAGCAGGCTGGCAGACAGGAACAGCAGGCTGGCAGACCGGCACAGGAACAGCAGGCTGGCAAACTGGCACAGGAACAGCAGGCTGGCAAGCTGGCACGGGAACAGCAGGCTGGCAGACTGGCACAGGAACAGCAGGCTGGCAGACTGGCACAGGAACAGCAGGCTGGCAGACTGGCACAGGAACAGCAGGCTGGCAGACAGGAACATCAGGCTGGCAGGCTGGCACAGGAACAGCAGGCTGGCAAGCTAGCACGGGAACAGCAGGCTGGCAAGCTAGCACGGGAACAGCAGGCTGGCAGACTGGCACAGGAACAGCAGGCTGGCAGACTGGCACAGGAACAGCAGGCTGGCAGACAGGAACAGCAGGCTGGCAGACTGGCACAGGAACAGCAGGCTGGCAGACTGGAACAGGAACAGAAGGCTGGCAAACTGGCACAGGAACAGCAGGCTGGCACAGGGACAGATTGAGCAGAGGGCACTGGGACAGGCTGGGTAACTGGAACGATGGTATGGGTTGGGAAGTACTTCCGTTTCTTTTTAGGCTTAGACACTGCGGGTTTGTTAACAGAGGCGATGTATGAAGAAGATGGAATTAAGTAGGGGGAGGGGTTGTAATATGGCAGAGACACAGGGATGGTGACTGGAGGAGGTTTTTGTGGAGTTGTTACAGGTGGATTATAGGCAGGGTAGGTACAATTAGTAGAAATTGGGTAGTAATATTTGGTAGGGTGCGGAATTAACTGGGCGAAAGCTGAGGTTGTCATTGGTGATGGGCGGATAGATCCTTGGGAAGGTAGGGGCTTATTAGCAGGGCTGGAACAGACTGGTTTGGCTGGAATCAGGAGATCTGACCATGCCTGCAGCACAGGTCGAACAAAAGCAGGTTCACACACACCTTGTCTAATCAGAGACTGCACAGAACTAATACACTCAGATAACTTTTGCTGGGGACAAGAAAAATAATACTCATCAAAAGACGCCGGATCATCCTCTAATAACCACACCAGGGATTCAACTTGGTCATGACTGAAGGGGGAAGAGAAATCGTCCCTACCGACAGGAATAGATGACAGGGCTGTCTTTACACACAACCAAATTTGTAGTCAGAGTCTACACCGAGGAATACGATACCCTAACTACCCAGGCCTGAGGTGTGCCATTAGCCTCGCTGGACAGTACGCCTATAAGTGGGCATACCCTGAAGTAATTATGAAGAAATGAATGAAGAAAATGATAACATGAAAAAAGGGGGAACGGGTGGGTGGGTACCCAGAAACCCCACCGACGCCGGACATTAGAGGGGAGGAGGGATAAATAGCCCTCCGACTCCTCCTACAAACTCAGGCACGCCTGCGGCCCTGCCTTCCACTTGTAGTCAGAGTCTACACCGAGGAATACGATACCCTAACTACCCAGGCCTGAGGTGTGCCATTAGCCTCGCTGGACAGTACGCCTATAAGTGGGCAAAAAGACCCAGAAGTAGGTGTGATAAAGAAATGGAAGGGCACGAATATCTGTCTGGTAGAGAAAGCACGCCCTGACAGTCTCAAGAACGGCTCCGATAACCATCCGTTACGACAGCAGAAAAACCAGCGTCCCAAGAACCGATGATTGGAAGGAACCCCGAAACCAAATGACTGTCCCGTGCCTGACTGACTAAGCTTTCCTTCAAAAGCACAGACATGGGAACCACTGCTGGTGGCGAGAGGATACGTGGGGGAATGGAACAAGGGCCGCCCTGAGGAGCCCTGTAAAACAACACCCATGTCAAACACCCACAACCACTGACCTAACTATCCATACCTGGTAAGGGGACGTGAGAAGGAGAGATGCAAAAAACGGACAACTGATAGGAGGGAAAGGGTTTGAGAGCCGGGTACCCGAAAGATGAGTCGCTGATGTTAATGGACGAGGCCACCCCGCAGTAGCGATATGCACCGATACAGAGACAGAACCAGACATGGAATGACCGGACCTACCCGAGTAACTGGGACCCCCCCTATCAACAGGCCGGGCAATGGACAAAGAGCCTGGCCTGACGGACCCGCCCCGACGATCTGGCAACCTATGAACAAGAGAACAGCCCCAAAGATAAGAAGCAACGACTCCATGGATGAGAACCCTAATAAAATTGTCCTAGCAGGAACGGCCAGAACACGCTAAATGCTGGTATGTGAAGCAGCCGGGATGGAACTGGACCCAAACTGAAATGTACCGCCTACCCTGCTGCGGCCGGAAAAGGAAAACCCCTTGTAGACCTACCACCCTGCTGAGCCAAGTACGGGCCAACCCCTGCGTGACGGCGTACTGACATGCTCTGTACCCCCCACGTGGAGCAGGCGGGATGCACCAGAATGTGTCGCCCCCTAAACGTGCCGCACGCCCAACCCTAGAAAACCGAAAGAAAAGACAACAGACAAACAGACAACAAAACATGAGACACCCCCCCCCCCCCCACTGTAGCTGCCTGGGCCAATGATGTGAGCAGAAATGACCAGACCTCAGCGCGTGAATGAACCTGACGACAGATCCTACCCAAGTGTATGTGACAAGTGTAAGCAGTAAGCGAGCCCGAGTAACCTGCCGCGCAGACAGGTAATTAAAAAACGACACACTCAAGGCGATGTACCCACAGACCGTGGTGGGTAGATGTATAGGCGTAAGAATGAACGTGCACGTATGACGTATGTTATACAGGCGAGAAGATTGTGGTCAACAATCATTTAAAAACGAAACCTCAGCCCGTATGGATCTGTAGACGTGACAGATCCTGAGATGCGCACCCTGGCTACCTATACCCGAAAGAACAGTATGACGAGACAAAGAAAACAAATAAAGCTACAAGGCTGTTTGCGTGCTGTGACTGCATAGAACCGACAAGCTCTGTGCCCAACCCTGCTGGAGTAGGACCCTCAACAGAAACACAACCCCCTCTGTGCCTACCCAAGTATGAAGACCTGGCCGTGACGGAGGAACCCCAGCATGTCAAGAACCCGACGACCCAACCCCCCCCCCCCCCGTGAACAATGTGAGTGAGTGCGAGTGACCTGCTGCACAGCAGAACACTGAGGACCCGTGCACCCACAGACCGTGGTGGGTAGTCCTGCCCGTGAAATGAAACCCAATGCGTAGCAAGACGTGACATGACAGGCGAGAAGTTTGAGGTGAACAATCGTCTGGAAAACAAAAACCTCAGCCCGAATGGACCTGTAGACGTGACAGACCCCGAGATGCGAGCCCTAGCCAACCGGACCAGGAAAGCAACCTATGCAAAATAATGAGACATGGAAACGAACAAAGCTAGAACGGCCACTGGTGCAAGCTGGACCTGCGCGACGACAGAAACACGCCATGACAGACACACGCCATGACAGACACACGCCATGACAGACACACGCCATGACAGAAACACGCCATGACAGAAACACGCCATGACAGAAACACGCCATGGACTGAGCTGCTGTGACCGAGACTGATGACAGAGCGGCGACAGTGAAAATGCTCCGCGACAGAAGCATGCTGCTGACCGCATCGCTATGACCTGACAGGAAACATACAGTGACTGCAACCGCTATGACAGAACATGCTAAGACAGAAAACATACCGCTGACAGAACCGCTGAGACAAACAACATACTGACAGAACCGCTGAGACAAACAACATACTGACAGAACCGCTGAGACAAACAACATACTGACAGAACCGCTGAGACAAACAACATACTGACAGAACTGCTGAGACAAAAAACATACTGACAGAACCGCTGAGACAAAAAACATACTGACAGAACCGCTGAGACAAAAAACATACTGACAGAACCGCTGAGACAAAAAACATACTGACAGAACCGCTGAGACAGAAACATACTGACAGAACCGCTGAGACAGAAACATACTGACAGAACCGCTGAGACAGAAACATACTGACAGAACCGCTGAGACAGAAACATACTGACAGAACCGCTGAGACAGAAACATACTGACAGAACCGCTGAGACAGAAACATACTGACAGAACCGCTGAGACAGAAATATACTGACAGAACCGCTGAGACAAAAAACATACTGACAGAACCGCTGAGACAAAAAACATACTGACAGAACCGCTGAGAAAAAAAACATACTGACAGAACCGCTGAGACAAAAAACATACTGACAGAACCGCTGAGACAAAAAACATACTGACAGAACCGCTGAGACAAAAAACATACTGACAGAACCGCTGAGACAAAAAACATACTGACAGAACCGCTGAGACAAAAAACATACTGACAGAACCGCTGAGACAAAAAACATACTGACAGAACCGCTGAGACAAAAAACATACTGACAGAACCGCTGAGACAAAAAACATACTGACAGAACCGCTGAGACAAAAAACATACTGACAGAACCGCTGAGACAAAAAACATACTGAAACCGCTGAGACAGAAACATACTGACAGAACCGCTGAGACAGAAACATACTGACAGAACCGCTGAGACAGAAACATACTGACAGAACCGCTGAGACAGAAACATACTGACAGAACCGCTGAGACAGAAACATACTGACAGAACCGCTGAGACAGAAACATACTGACAGAACCGCTGAGACAGAAATATACTGACAGAACCGCTGAGACAGAAACATACTGACAGAACCGCTGAGACAGAAACATACTGACAGAACCGCTGAGACAGAATCGCTGAGACAGAAACATACTGACAGAACCGCTGAGACAGAAACATACTGACAGAACCGCTGAGACAGAAAACATACTGACAGAACCGCTGAGACAGAAAACATACTGCTGACAGAAACCGCTATGACAAAAACATACTGCTGACAGAAAAACGCTATGACAAAAAACATACTGCTAACCGAACCGCTATGACAGAAAACATACAACTGATGACACCGCTATAACAGAACATACTGACAGCAAGCGCCATGACGGAACATGCTACTGACAGACAACCGCTAAGAAATGAACAACGTGAGGCAAGCACAAGCCATGATAACCCACCAACCAGCCCCCCCCTTCTGGACTGCACTCCCTCCCCTAGAACCGTGCCCCCCCAAGGAAGCCAGACTATCATGAAAGATTCCCCCCCCCCCCATGGGGCCATGACAGGGCACGTCCCGGCCTGGCAACCATACCTGGAATACCTGCTAGTGTGACCCTGAGTGGTTGCGTGACCCCTGGAGAAGTGGGTGGACAGCCTTCCCCCATACTGCCAGTATGACCCCTGGAGATGCGGGGGACAGCCTGCCCCCCCCCCCCCCAAGCTGGCGTCCCCTGAGCGGCGATCAGCGGGGAAAGAAGGAGGACGGCGCGCAGACTAACCTGCCCAGAAGGATCCTCCTCACCATGGTCCGGGCATGCCCCCCGTGTGACAATACCACCCCTCTGGCAGCCATATCCCTCGAGGGATAACCCCTGCCACGATACTCAGGCCGCTCTGCAAGAAACCGGAAGTGACGTGCATCGGGAGAGGCGGGCGGCCTCCTCGCTAGAAGGAGCAGCGTAGGTGGAGGTGCAGCCCCCCCTCCCCCGGCGCGAGCCAACTGAACGGCAAGGTGGGTGGGCAGCTAGATGGACGGCCCCCCTCCCCCCGGTAGGAACAAGCACCGGATCCCTGACGTGCCCTGGGAAATCGGCAGGCGGCCTCCTCCCGTTAAATGGAGCCCCCCGCAGCGTGGGTGGGTGGGTGAATGAGCACTGGGAGAAGCGGGCGGCCTCCTCAATACCAGATGGAGCCCAGGCAGCGTGGGTAGGTGTGGATGGACGGGTGCCCTCCTCCAGCGTGACCATGGTGAGACACATGCAGCCGACCTGCACGAAACCGGAAGTGACGCGGCTACCCAGAAACCCCACCGACGCCGGACATTAGAGGGGAGGAGGGATAAATAGCCCTCCGACTCCTCCTACAAACTCAGGCACGCCTGCGGCCCTGCCTTCCACTAATGGCTGAACATCATTAAAAGTCATGTAACCCTGATCCACACAGAAATGAGCTAATCGGATAGTTTCCATTAGCTGGTCACTAGTCCAACCCTCCAAAACCTGGTGACAATACCCCTCATCCTCTTCAGCCAGCAGAGAATAATAAAGGATGTCATCATAATTCATGTTTAGAGCAATGCACTACACCAGAATGGTTCCCTAATGCAGTCACGTCTGATTAAGAGTGGCCCTGGTATACTGTCAGGAGAGGTTATAGATCAGTACTGTGTAACTGCACAGAGGAAACCAAACAAAGAGATAGTGAAGTGAAGAGGTGTTTATTTACAAAATAAGTGGGGACAACCAGTGAGAAACAGCAAACAGTATATACAAACAAAAGGGGATACCGTATTCATAAATCAAGCCAGGCCGAGGTCATACACATGGGATGTCAGCAGATAGGTGAGGATGGGGACAGAACAGAGCAGGGAGAGGATGGATGGACAACATGTGGGGTAAGACTCCAGGGAAGACAGGAACCAGGATACAGGGCGGAAGAGTCCAGGCAGGGATCAGGATCAAGGATCACGGAACAGGGTCAAGGCTCAGAATCTGGATCCAAAAGACAGGGTCAGGATACAGGCTCAGGTCAGGAAGGAATGACGATACCAGGGTGAGCTCTGCTGATTAAGTTCATGTTACAGCTGAGCGCAAGAAAGGTTGTGTGCTCCAAACTGTCAGGATCCATCCGCTGGTGGAGGCCAGTACTGCATCCCAAAGGTGATATACCAGCAGGGGGAAGTTCCCCTGACAGCTCCGAACTGCCAGGAGACCCCTGCTGGTGGGACGCAGCACTGCAAGACAGAACATAAATAGCACCAGCAGATGGAACCTTTCCTGACAGTTCCACCACCACGGCTCCAAAATGCTGGTAGTGGTGATTCTGCCACACCTCTCTCCTCCACCCCCTCCTCCTCTTCTTCCTCTATGGCATTTTCCTGTGCTGATTTGTCCTCAGAACCAGCGTGCTCCGTAGGCGTTCTAGGGGCTACGCAGGCACTCAGGCAAAAAGATGCCATGTGGTGCTTGAGTTGGTCTGCCTAGGGATCAGGAGCCACACTGGGGCAGAGATTCTGTCAGTCTGCGGGAGAAGGCTCAGAGGTGGTTGACGCCACACCAGCTTCAGCCAGGAATGGTGGTTTGCGACAATGGCACCAACCTCCTCTCCACCCTCCGACAGGGACACTTGACCCATGTTCCCTGTTTGGCTCACGTCCTTAAATTGGTGGTGCAGCAGTTCTTGTGCAGGTACCCAGGCTTACAGGATCTCCTGAGGCAGGCCAAGAAAGTTTATGGGCATTTCCGCTGGTCATTTAATGCCATGCTCGGCTGGCTGACCTTCAGAAGGAGTGAAAACTGCCCAAGAACTGCCTCATCTGTGACATGTCCAGCAGGTGAAACTCAACGTTGACAATGCTGCAGCAGATGTACACGCAGCAGAGAGCCATCAATGAGTACCTGTGCAAGTATGGCACCAGGACAGGGTCAGGGGAGCTTGTTTGTTTTCACCATGCGAGTGAGTCATGATTAAGGATGCATGCACTGTCCTGTTACCATTTGAGAAGGCTACGAGGATAGTGAGCAGTGACAGTGCATGCATCAGTAATACTGTCCCTCTTGTCCACCTGTTGGAGCACACGCTGCATGGAATAATGAACAGGGCACTTGAGGCAGAACAGAAGGAGAAGGACTTCCTTATGTCTCAAGGCCCCCTTTATCCAGACATTATTCCTTGTGGGCCTGCCACTCACACAGGAAGAGGAGGAGGATGTGGAAGAAGATTATGTCAGCATGGAGGTAGAGCCTAGCACTCAGCAGTCTTCAAGGGATCATTTACAGTCCCCAGAAACCCATGGACTTGTATGTGGCTGGGAGGAGGTGGCTGCAGATCATGTCATCCTTAGTGATCCAGAGGCCTCCAGACTGAATGCCTCAGCAAACCTATGTTGCATGGCCTCCCTGATCCTGCAAAGTCTGTAAAGGACCCTCGGATTTGTGTGATCAAGAAGAGGGATCACTACAGGCTGGCAACCCTTCTTGATCCACGTTACAAGGGTAAGGTTGCGTAACATATCCAGCCTTCGCAGAGAATGAAACATCTTCAGAAGGCCTTGCAGAAAGGTTTGTGCAATGTGTTTCCAGAGCCTGGAAGCTTACAATTTCCTGGTCCTCCTCGACAGCGTGTTGCTGAGGCTTCGGTCAGTCACAGAAGGAGCGGTGGAGAAGGTGGCCACCTGACCATGCATTAAGACAATTTTTTAGTCCACAGCCCCAAGGTCTTAACAGTTGCAGCAACCATCGCCAGTGTCTGATTTACATGGTGCATTAATACCTAGGGGCAAGATCAGACTTGGAGACCTTTCCAACCGAAAATCCACTCTCTTACTGGGTCTTGAGGATGGATCACTGGCCAGAGCTTGCACAGTATGCAACGGAGCTACTGGAATGTCCTCCATCCAGTGTTCTTTCGGAAAGCAAATTCAGTGCTGCTGGAGGATTTGTAACCGATCAAAGAGTGTGCCTGTCCACCGACTTGGTTCATCGGCTCACTATCATAAAAATTAATCAGTCTTGGATCATCAGCTACCAAGCACCTGATGCTGATGCAACCAATATTTTTTTTTTTTTTTTTATGAATGTGAGATCCCTTCAAGACTGCATATGCTGATGCTGAGTAACTATACTGTTATGCTGAGTGACTATCCTACTCCTCCTCAATGTTCATTTTGATAGCTTCTAAGACAATTTTTGGTTTTTGGCACCAGCACCAGTGCCTAAAGCCCAATTGTTCTGCCCCTGTTTGACAGGGGGTGTGTAATTACAATGTTTGCTGTAATATTTTGCAGCAGGGCTTGTTCCTGCTCTCAACTAGTGTGTCTGTGAGGAGTTGCAGTGTTGTGGCACCAGCACCAGTGCCTAAAGCCCAATTGTTCTGCCCCTGTTTAACAGGGGATGTGTACTTACAATGTTTGCTGTAATATTTTGCAGCAGGGCTCGTTTCTGCGCTCAAATAGTGTTTCTGTGAGGGGTTGCAGTGTTGTGGCACCAGCACCAGTGCCTAAAGCCCAATTTTTCTGCCTCTGTTTAACAGGGGGCGTGTAATTACAATGTTTGCAGTAATACAGTATTTTGCAGCATGGCTCGTTCCTGTGCTCAACAAGAGTATCTGTAAAGGCTTTACAGTGTTGTGTCACCACCACCACCACCACCGCCGCCTAAGGCCCAATTTTTCTGCCCCTGTTTAACAGGCGAGTAATTACAATTTTTGATCTAATATTTCACAGCAGGGCCCATTCCTGCGCCCACCAAGAGTAACTGTGAGGGCTTACAGTGTTGTGGCACCACCACCACCAAAGGCCCAATTTTTCAGCCCGTGTTTAACAGAGGCATGTAATTACAATTCTTGATATAATATTTCACAACAGGGCCCATTCCAGCACCCACCAAGAGTAACTGTAAGGGCTTACAGTGTTCTGGTACCACCACCACCACTGCCTAAGGCCCCATTTTGTACAGAGTGGATAGGACAGGCCGTATAGTATATACAGGCAGTCCACTACTTTCAAACATCCGACTCACAAATGACTCCTTTTCTGGCTCCTCCTCTACATCCTCTTCTCCAATATCCATGTGTTGATGTTTTATTTTTAGAGGTGTGATAAATTGTGCTATCTTCTGGGGTCTTGGGCTTTGTATTTAAGGGTGTATTCGGATAGTTTTGTGAAGCTGATTGGTAGGTCTAAGAAATTGGTGGGAGTAAGGGTGGTTAATTTGGATTGGTTGTCAGGAGAGGTGCTGAGGTCTATGGAAGTTTGCTCCCATGAGAGTGGTGGTGGTAGGAGGGGGGAGTAGTGAGCCTATGGCTACCGCTGTTGTCTCAGCTCATGAGAAGGGAGATACACATTAGAGCCGAGGCTTTGGTGCACATTGCTGGATCAGGATGGGGTCAGATAATCTTAGGGGCAGCTGGGGGCGCTGCTGAACACAGATGGGTTTTTACCTTCATGCATACAGCGCAAAAAAGTAAAATAACTTGAACCTTTACAACTACTTTAAGTGTGGTGGTTATATTAGTTCTCTTTTTTTCAGACTGTTGGAAGGCAACATGAGTTAATATAAGATTTCTGGAGTTTCTACATATCGGTTTCCTATTCCCCAAAGATCAGCCAGGCTGCCATGGTTTTAAAGAATAAAGATATTCTCACTCTCTGTAGGACTGTTTTTTGGCTCCCAAGTTAGGATGTACTCAATTAAGCCTCTAACTTTACAGGACACTACTGGCTCCAATCTGTCTACGAGAATCATTGATTAGTCACTCTGCAAGCAAGCTTCAAAGAGAGTTGTGATTGCCAAAATAATTGGTGGCAAAGATCAAATACCAACAAGCTATTGGAGATGATATGGGCAATACTGCCCCAGAGGCCAATTATGGCAAGGAGGTCAGTAATAATACCCCAGGAACCCTCTGATTTGTATAAAACCAAGTTAGGCTGGCAATGGGAGGGGGTTTGGATGATGTGTTATTGAGGTTTGTAAAAAGGACTGTTGCAAACAAAGAGCTCTCTCTTTCGCTCCTGTCCTGCTGGTGAGAGCCTCGTGGAATCCTGGCTCGAGCCTAAGCCATGTGGCCCACAGCTCTCTCTCTTTTAACATCTGAGACCAGCCAACGAGGAGTCTACCTAGAGGATGTGTTAAGTATCTGTAATGTTGGAGCTGTGGTGGCTCAACGTGATTGGCACTGCGCTGACAAGCCGTTCACCTCTGCAGCCAAGGGTTCGGATCCCGGTCTCGGCTACATGTGAATTGAGTTTGGTGGTCTCAACCCGGCTCCCGGTGGGTGTGCTATGCAAGGTACGCCTGAGACGCACACGAAATTGGTTTAACACGCATGCACTTTGGCCATGCGGTCTCCTAAAAAAGAGAGGCAAAGGACCTACGGGGCTGGCTGAGCAGGGGGGGGGAGTCCCTCTGCCCTGTTGGGGTCCCGTCGGGCTCCCAAGTGGAGCAGGTAGGGCGGGGTGAGTGGGAGCCCCTCCCTTACACCCGCCATTGCCGCCCGGGGGCATGGAGAAGAATGGCAGATTGCCTCTGGGGGGAGGGTCTGCCTACTCAAAACTCCTGCAGTCCGGCTCCTTGATAAATGTGTCAGGTTGCAGCAGGTTCATACAGCAGCTTGGGCCAAGTGATTGCAAGATACGACGTGCGGATCAGCTGTAAGCATAAACAAGAAACTCTGGTATCTGGCGTGCTGTGCTCTATTTTCTATGAATTTCACGCTCCTGCGTGCGTCACCAGGAAAATGGCGCCGCCGCCATGATATATAGAAACAAGTGATCCTCCAGAAAATGGCGCCACCGCCATACTCCCGGAGCCCACTACACAACCAATACTACATCGCTAGTGCTAAAAGACCAGAGGTCATATAAACTTTGTTAGCACCAACTTAGATAAAAACCAGAACGAAAGTAGAAAAGCCTTCTGTCTTCCCTCAGTGCCGCGATTTTAACACAGATTACAACATTGTGTTTGAGAACATTTAAAAAAACATATAAAACAATACTAATTGCGTGCCTGGTAGCCTACAAATCTAATAATCAGCTACATCAAAGTGGTCATGCAAATATTAGTAAATCCCTAATAAAAATGTTATTTTGTATTAATTTTCAAACATATATGGTGAAAAAAAAAATTGTGAATTAATAACAATAATTAAACCAAATAATAATGGCCAAAAATATACATAAAATTAGAATTAGCCTTAAAATTAAATCTAATGTTAGGCTCAGGGAATGTCGTGCATATCTCCGTCTAGTGGTTGGACGTCAAACCACTTCTAATTGCACATAGCCATAGGAAACACTCTATATCAATCCTAACGGTCTTTTATCCAATGATAAATTCATGATAGGGGCATTAAAATCGGTTAAAGAACAGTTCAAATCAATATCTATATTCAACCCGGCGGGCATAAGACTACCTAATTCAAAAATTCACCGGGTCTCAGCCTGAGACACACAAATTCTCATGACGCTACCTCTCTGATGTGGTATCATTTTATCTATACCAAAAAAAATTAAGAGTGCAGGTTTTTTTTGATGGTGAGTCCTAAAATGATTACCTGCCCCGCTGGCGCGGCGTGTCCCATTTACTCTACGCCGCTGTAAGTTACAGCGGCGTATCCTTATCCACAAAGAAATGCCGCAGTAACTTACGGCGGCGTAGTGTAAATGGGCTGGTGTACGCGGGTTTAAATCAAATTTACTATTGGGGGGCGTATAAAAGAAAAAGAACAAGGTGGATAGCAATGTTTCCCCAAAATTGGGGGGCGTGTTTTATTATAATTATGGATGACCCGACGCAAACAACGCTTTTTTTTAACTGCGCATGCGCCGGCCGTGGACGTATCCCAGTGCGCATGCGCAAAATCACGTCGCAAAACATAAATGAAAACGACGTGAACGTAACTTACGCAAATCCCTATTCGCGAACGGTTTACGTGAACGACGGAAAAAACAACGCTGGCCCGACGTCCATACTTAACATTACGTACGCAGGGCTAACTTTACGCCAGACATACGCTTACGCAAACTACGTAAAAACACTGCGCCGGCCGTACGTACGTTCGTGGATCGGCGTATGTAGCTCATTTGCATATTTTACGCGGACAAACAACGTAAGCGCCCCTAGCGTCCAGCGTAAATATGCAACTTAAATACGACGGCGTAAGCAAAAAAACTGCGTATATTTGAATTTATGGCGGCGTATCTGGAGATATGCCGCCGTAAATGTCTGTAGATCTGGCCCTCTGTTTCCTAAAACCATTGGTAATATTTGTGACATTCTTTGGTTCCCCCCACATAAATTAACCCGCATGGGCAAGTGAGGAGATACACCACATACCTTGTATTGCATGACACAAATTTCTCAATTGTGTATTCTTTCCCGTAAGCTCCTCTAAACACCTCAGTTTTTCTTCTTTTATCAGCTGTGGTTCTGCATGTCTAGCACCGCCCACACCTATAAAACCCTGTGGTGCCCAGAAAGGTTTTATTTCTCTTTTTGGGTGAGTCCACCACATTTTTGGCTATCATATTTTTAAGGCCTGGGGCTTTCCTATATGAAGGATGGCTTACGTGGCAAGATTTTGTTAAGGGTATTATCCTTCAACAAAATCGCCAAAATTTCTTGAGAGATTTTTCAACCTTTTTGTAATCTAGATTGAATCCAGTTACAAAGGCCATCTCAAACTTCTTTGTTTTCTCATTAATGCGGTTTACAAGATCATACCTATTAGCGTTGGATATTTCCATCCTGATCTTATCTAGATCTGACTGGTTGTATCCCTTTTCTAGAAAACGCTTCATTAAAACTTGTGATTGGGTCCAGTAATCCTCATCTACATCACACTTTCTTCTGATACAGGTAAATTGACCTTTCGGTGTGGCCTTTATCCATCCTGGATGGTGACAGCTTTTTGTAGAAATATAGCCATTTTAATCCACCTACTGTATTTAAAAAAGGTCTTGGTCAACAACCTATGCCCTTTTAAAAAAAAATCCAAATCTAGGTATTGTATGTCGATGACACTGTATTTGCTGGTTAACTTAATACCATAATTATTGCTATTAAGATGAGTCATGAACGACTGGAGAACCTCAAGAGTGCCCTCCCATACAAAAAACAGGTTATCAATATACCATCGGTAAAATGCTAGCTGTGGTACAATGCTAGCTGTGGCCATTCATCTGTGAAAATGTCTTCACTCTCCTACTTGTTCAAAAATATGTTGGCCACACTGGGGGCATATTTAGCCCCCATAGCTGCCCCCTTTATTTGATTATAGAAGTCTCCTCCATACCAGAAACAATTGTTGGACAAGATCCTCTACTAAAAAAACTATTTGGCTCTGTTTTATCTTGGTGTTTTTATGTAAAGCCCACTTCACTGCATCACGTGCATCGTTCTGTCTAATATTCGTGTACAGGGACTCAACATCCGCTGTGACCAGCAAAGTCTGTCCCTCCACCCATACATCTTTAGGCAAATTTTTCAATTCCTTCCCAACTTTCAGATAGGCTGGACCTTTAGTAGCCAAGGGCTGGAGGAAGGTATCCAAATTTTTCCACAATTCTGGAATATATGGAATTGATTCCACTAACGATTGGTCTCCCTGGTGGAGAGACTTTGGGCCAGATTCAGGTACATCTGCGCATTATTGGACCGGCGTAGCGCACCGCCTTTATGTTAGACTTGCGCAATGTAGCCGCGCAATCACCCTATTCTCGTTGCTTTTACGCATTAAAATTGCGCATGCGTAACGTTATTTCAGAGGCGTAAAGGCTGAGTAATACAAATTGAGAAGGACGTGGGCGTGTTACATTGAAATGAGCCGTGACCCCATGCAAATGAAGGGCCGGTCGGCTCGCGCATGCGCGCTTGAAGAAGACCATGGTCAGCACCTCTGTGCTCATGCTCACAACTCGGGAACAGCGCAATCAGTGATATTGGAAGTAGACCCGGGCAACTTTGCTGAACTACGAAGACAGCATAAATAGCCAGACACAAACGCACTTCCATTGCAAAAGTACATCCCTTTGTATCCCTCCCTATACAGCAAGGTGCTATTGTTCTGTTGTTTGTTAGCGTTTATTTGTTTGTTTGTGACGTGTCGTTAAGATCTTTGGGGACTGTTTTGCAGAGTGATTTTTGTCTTTTATGTGTTTTCTTTGTTGTTTTTTTTTTTTAATTATATTTTTGCTGGGCTTTTTTTTTTTAGGTTCTGTTTGTGTATGATTTGGGAATGTGGGGGTGATATTCCTGCCGGCAAAGGGGTGTCACCCTCAATTTTGGTGGAGAAGGGTTCCCCAGGACCAGGGAGAAGTGATCCCCAGGTCCGTGTGAATTGTGTATGAATGTACAGTGACATAATTGGAGCCTTGGCGTGGCGTTGCTGCTCACAAGTCCTGCATGGTGGGCTTGTGCCAATCCAATTTGATGAGGATGTGGGGTGTGTGTGCTAGGGACCACAGTGGTGTGCATGCATGCATTCTCATTGTGCCTTGATTAATGTGTGTGTTTAACGTGCAAAGATGCATATGTGAGCTGGCATGAGATGGGGTCATGAGATGGGGTCATGAGATGGGGTCCCAGTGCATATGCAGAGTCACCTTGAAGGGAAAAGACAGGAGGATGTTAGTAGTGCATGTGCCCCTTGTGATGTGTGCATCATGGGGGGCCCGGGGGGGGGACAGTCATGCCTGACACCCATGTCACTCACCAACCAGCCAGCAGTCCCCATACATGTTATGTTCGAAATCTGTGGGGATGGGGCTATGATTGTATATGTAGCTGTCATGGGTGTCATGGGTAGTGTCATGTGCTGGGCTGCTGATGTCCTCCTGCAAGGTTGTGGTTAATTCCATGATGGCATGAGGGGTGAATCTGAAGATGCGAGACACCTCAGAATCACTCATGCCATAGATGTCTATGCGTGTGTGATATATCCTCTCCCGTGAAGAATGAAGAGTGAGGGTCTTGTATCAGATAAGAATATTGTATTAGATTAGATTAAATAGTAAAGTTTATATAAGCAAATAAAAAGTAAAAAAAAAAAACATCTCCCGTGCCCTCCTCAGTGCCCTCCTCCTTCTTTGCTCATCTAAAGTCAGTAGTATAGCTATGAGCATGGATGCCACTGGCATGTTGGCATACAGTTTGTTGGGCAACACGTGTGACTGCTCAGCTCCTCACTAACAGTGTTGCTTTATCTGACATGTAGACGATTTTTCAAATTTTAGACCAGCTTTTTTATGGTCTAACTTTAGACAGGACATTTTGCTGTTGCACACAGCGCGTAGCCTGCGCTGCACCAACTTTCTTTTGTGGATCCCCGTAACTCCCTCATTAGCATATTTAACTAGCAAATCAATGGTCTGTCTAGCGCAGCTTTGCGTGGACGGATGCGCCTGTCTAACGAAATTACGCTGGACAAAAAAAAAGTAGATTTCTTGCGTATCTCATTTTGGGGATGCCGTGCATCGAAACGCACGCGCACATTTAGACTTAAGCCGCGCATCTCCTGTTACGCAGGCGTAATCGCTCTGTGAATCTGGGCCTTTGTTTTTGTGCATTTTCGGGTATATATATATAACTGGTATTTTTGGTGCCCTTATGTCTAGATATTTTGCTTCTTTTTTGTCAAGATTCAAGAATACCCTTTTTCGTACCTTTCTTAAGCCATTCACCCAGTTTATTTTTATTTTTAAGAGTTAGATTACCTGGCATTTTTACATATGTGTCTTTGTCATCCCGAATTTTATTAATTTCTGCTCTATATTCACTCTTCTTTAACCACTTCCCCACCGCGCCATAAGCATTTTACTGCTACGGCGCGGTGGAGTTGCTTTGACACGACGTCCCTGGGACGTCCTCGTGCACTTCCGCGATTGCGCGTCCCCTGGGACGCGCTCGCGAAAGTGTCCGTGCTCGCCGGGTCTAGAAGACCCGGCGCATCACGGATCACGGTAAATTGCCGCTGATAGCGGCCGTTTACCACGTGATCGCGCCGTCGAATGGCGGCGCGATCACTTGTAAACAAACCGGCGTCATTTGATGACGCCGGTTCCTCCCTCTCCTCGCTCTCCTCTCTGTACAGTGTGCGAGGAGAGGGGGGGGGAGCGGGGTGTCAGCAGCTGAGCTGTGGCTGGATCTGTGACAAATGCAGTCACAGATCCAGCCATCCCTCAAAACATCCCAGCTCTGCAATCCCCTAGTACCCTGCAATCCCCAGTACCCAGCAATCCCCCAGTACACAACAATACCCCACAATACCCCAGTACCCCACAATACCCCACAATACCCCAGTACCCCACAATACCCCAGTACCCAACAATACCCCACAGTACCCCAGTACCCCACAATACCCAACAATACCCCAGTACCCCACAATACCCCAGTACCCCACAATGCCCCAGTACCCCACAATGCCCCAGTACTCAACAATACCCCAATACTCAACAATACCCCAATACTCAACAATACCCCAATACTCAACAATACTCGGCAATACCCCAATACTCGGCAATACCCCAATACTCGGCAATACCCCAATACTCGGCAATACCCCAATACTCGGCATGATACTTTGCAATACCCCAATACTCGGCAATACCCCAATACTCAGCAATACCCCAATACTCTGCATGACACTTTGCAATACCCCAATACTCGGCAATACCCCAATACTCAACAATACCCCAATACTCAACAATACCCCAATACTCGGCAATACCCCAATACTCGGCAATACCCCAATACTCGGCAATACCCCAATACTCTGCATGATACTTTGCAATACCCCAATACTCGGCAATACCCCAATACTCGGCAATATCCCAATACTCGGCAATACCCCAATACCCTGCATGATACTTTGCAATACCCCAATACTCTGCAATACCCTGCGCGATACTCTGCAATACCGCCTATGGGGATTTTTAAGTAGCGAGGTTTGGCGCCATTCCACGAGTGTGCGCAATTTTTAAGGGTGACATGTTGGGTATCTATTTACTCGGCGTAACTTCATCTTTCACATTATGAAAAAAAATTGGGCTAACTTTACTGTTTTGTTTTGTTTTAAGCACAAAACAGTTTTTTAAAAAACACGCGTTCAATAAATTTCTGCGAAAATACCGTGCGAGATAAAACGTTGTAACGGCCGCCATTGTATTTTCTAGGGTCTTTGCTAAAAAAGCATATATAATGTTTTTGGGTTCTATGTAATTTTCTAGCAAATAAATGATGATTTTTCCATGTAGGAGAGAAATGTCAGAATTGGTGTGGGTGTTCCAGAACGCCTGATGGCGTTCCCTGCATGTTGGGCCTCTGTATGTGGCCACGCTGTGTAAAAGTCCCACACATGGGGTATCGCCATACTCAGGAGGAATAGCAGAATGTGTTTTGGGGTGTAATTTGTGGTATGCATATGCTGTGTGTGAGAAATAACCCACTAATATGACAGAAACAATTTTTTTTTTTTTTTTTACAGAATTTTCAGTCGTTTTTCTTTTATAGCGCAAAAAATAAAAAACCCAGAAGTGATCAAATACCACCAAAAGAAAGCTCTATTTGTGTGAAAAAAAGGACAAAAATTTCAAATGGGTAGAATGTTGTATGACTGAGTAATTGTCATTCAAATTGTGAGAGCACCGAAAGCTGAAAATTGGTCTGGTTAGGAAGGGGGTTTAAGTGCCCAGTGGTCAAGTGGTTAATACCACTAGACCACCCCCTTTGTCGGCGGGTCTGATTACTATTTATTTTCCAATTTTTAATTGCTTCCAATACTTTTTTAGTTTGTCTCTTCTTATTACTTTCAATTAATTTGACGTCTTCCTGAACCATATTCTTAAAAACATCAATATATTTATGACTGTAAGGTTTTGGGTTAAAAGTAGATTTATTTTTGAACCCACTATGCTCATAATTGTTTTCTATGAGTTGTGTGTCTTTAGATTTGGCTTCACCTGCCAAATTAAAAATGCCGGACTTTAACTGTGTTTTTTTTTCTTTTTTTGTCTGCCTTCTCTACATCCTCTTTTCTTTTTTCTGTTTGGGGTTTCTGGGGTGTATGCACTACTTTGTATGGTTCTCTCCAATCCCTCTATTCCCCCGACTGTTGATAGTATTGGTTTTCATAGGCATACGGAGGGGCAGGAGGTCTAGGAAAACCACTGCCTCGATTACCCCCTCTAAAAGTTCTCCCTCTGTATGGTCTCCTATGTGGGGGCTCGTATGGCCTATAATGTTGAGGTGGGGGTGGCTCCTTGTAGTAAGATCTATCCTCATAATAATCCCCATTGTCATGTTGATAACCATATCCCATTCATAAGGTGGATGTCTTTTTGGCGTAAAGTCTCTGAGGGGCAGAAATCTGTTCTCTGTGGCAGTGTGGCCAACATATTTTTGAACAAGTAGGAGAGTGAAGACATTTTCACGGATGAATGGCCATAGCTAGCATTGTATATTGATGACCTGTTTTTTTGTATGGGAGTGAACTATTCTTGCGCAGTTCCGGAGCTTGCCGAGCCAAGCATATGCTGTATTCGGCTGCCAGGGGGCGGATTGTGACTAAATAATTTCCCCTTATTATATCGAAAATAACAAAAATATGTTTTTTTTTTTTAAACATTCAAAGTTTATTGTGTCACACAAAATAGAACAATGTAAATCACAAATGTCAGAAATTAACAGCTGCTCGCAGGGTAACACTATTAGTAGAAACATAACAAGGCAAGCAGTACAATATACCTGAGAATACATAAGCGGGGGGAAAGAGAAAACGCCCCATGTTAATTAACATCAAGCCAGGTACAAACAGCGTACTAAGCACAGAAGCCCGCCTTATATCTGCAACAGCCTTCTATTGGCCGGTCTGAACAGGCCATCTGCAGACTACACCGTTCATCAGTAGCGCAGTAAGGCATAGTCACTAAATGGCCAATATAGGCTAATTCTCCAAGCAGCTAACATTAAGTATCAAGATTTAAACCAGAAACAGAAAAAAGAAAGACATAGAAAAGATCTAGAGTAGGAAAACATGGTAACAGTCAATGTAGTATGCATGGGCCTACGCCCAAAACACCTCTCACGAGTGTCCTAAATAGGTGCCTGTGTCAGGTTCTCTGAGTATGCAGAAGAATATCTAAACTCCACCCATGGTCGCCACATCTCCTGGAGTTTGTCCACCTGATGGGTCGACTGAGCCAGGGTTTCTTCCATGGCATAAACGTCCGAAATTTTCCTGAGCCACTCAGCAATGGATGGAACCCTCAGAGATTTCCAGTACAGAGGGACTAAGGATTTAGCTGCGTTCAGTAGATGTCTCGTCAGAGAGCCTTTATACCTCTTCAATGAGGTGTTTGTGACATGAAGTAAGCAGGAGGCCGCATTCAGGTCAATACTCGTGTCAGTAATTTGTTTGGTCAACCGAATGACCTTGTCCCAAAACGGTACAATGGATGGGCACTGCCACCAAATGTGGACTAGGGATCCCTTTCCGGATCCACACCTCCAACATTCGTCTGGGATTTGAGGGTTCCATCCATGCATTTTAGTCGGGGTATTATACCGGTGGGTCATGATTTTGTAAGCCGTTTCTTGCATTGCAGTACTTATTGAACATTTATGCATCATAATACCAGCGTACCTCCATTGTTTAGGGGTGATCTCAATACGCAGCTCCTTTGACCATCTCGCTCTGAGTGCCTCGGCGGCTTCATGCTCCTCGTTCTGCAACCATAAGTAGGCCGTAGAGGTAGATTTTACACAGCGTGAACCCTCAAGACAGATTGACTCCAAGGCTGTAAGGGGTCTACTGCAAGCCTCCCTCCTAGACCCCCCTCCCAGATAACTACGCAATTGAAAGTATGCCCAAAGGGGCATCTGTGGGACATTCGCATCCCTCTTAAGAGCGGTCCAATCCCTAAGTACCCCATCTTTGAAGCAATCTCCCGCTAGAAGGGACCGTGAGTCTACAGACGATCTGAAGTGCGGGTTATTAAGGCCCGGTGTGAAACCCAGGTTATTTCTTAGAGGGGTTAGTGGGCCTGGCTGTAAAGTAATTGCAGGGGTCTTAGCAAGCTTGTGTATAACTTCCAAAGTGGAGCCCGTAATAGGGTGGGAGTTCAGTTCTGGTGGGCAATCATCCCGAGGAATCCATGGGGCGAACTGGAGCGGAAGCGGGCAGAGATCCGCTTCCAGTGACACCCAGTCTTTCAGAGAACCGTGGCAATGCCAATCAATGACCCTGGTCAAATGAGTAGCCTTATAATATGACATAAAGTCAGGCAGGCCCATCCCCCCTCTGTCTTTAGGTTTCAGCATCAAAGAGTATTTAATTCTGGGTCTTTGCGAGTTCCACAGAAACTTCAGTAATAGAGATTTTAGTGAAGCGAAAAAGACCCTGGGAATTCTAAGGGGTAGGGTATGAAAAAGATAGAGCAGACGGGGAAGAAGTACCATCTTAATGATGGCTGCACGTCCGAACCAAGAAAAACGCCCGGATCTCCATTTCTCCAGATCTACCTCCGCATTTTTATGGAACTGGGGGAAGTTTTGTCTATATGTGTCTGTTAGGTTTGGCGTGAGCCAGACTCCCAGATACTTTAAAGATCTAGTTTCCCATCTGAAGGAGGACGACGCCCTCACTTGGGACAAGACATTATCCGGCAACGAGACATTCAGGGCTTCAGATTTGGCATAGTTGATTTTGAGGTTAGAAACATAACCATATATAGCGAACTCCTTCAGCAAAACTGGCAGAGATGTCACAGGGTTGGTGAGAAAAAAGAGAAGGTCATCCGCGTAGGCGGCGACCTTATATTCCTTGTTCAGAATCTTGAAGCCCCGAATGTCTGCATTGTTCCTGATCATCCTAATGAAGGGTTCCAAAGATAGTATGAACAGAAGGGGAGATAACGGACACCTCTGCCTAGTGCCATTTGCAATCGAGACCTTCTCCGATAGGGAGCCATTTATCTTCAATTTAGCCGAGGGACTTTGGTACAACGCTGAAATCCTGACCATTATGTGGGGACCTAGACCTACCTTAGTGCATACGGCCAACATGTAGTCCCACGCGACGCGATCGAAGGCCTTCTCCGCATCAGTGGACAGGAGAAGGCCCTCGATATTTCCGGCCCGAGCCGCCTGTTTTAGCAGTAAGGTTTTAATTACATTGTCCCGCGCTTCACGACCCGGCATGAAGCCCACTTGATCTGACCCTATCAAATCAGAGAGAACGGGACTCAGCCTGGACGCCAAAACCTTTGCGTGTATCTTGGCGTCAAGATTAAAAAGCGATATGGGACGGTAGCTGGCACAGTCAGTGGGGTCCTTACCCTCCTTGTGTAGTACCTTCATGTGGGCTGAGAGAAAGTCTGGCGTGACCGTTCTAGGTTCGGACAGAGAGTCCAGAGCAGCTCTGAGGGGCCCCACTAGGGTCTGGGCGAAGGTTTTATAATATATAGAGGTGAAGCCGTCAGGGCCCGGGCTCTTCCCCGGTTTAAGCTGCGCTATAGCGGTGGCTATTTCATCCTGTGTAATCGGACCTTCTAGTAGAGCGATATCTGATTCTGAGATAGCGGGTAGGCCACTGTCTAACAGGTAGTCCCTAATTATCTGAGCCCTATCTCCTTCCCGTCCCTCCGGTCTATGTCCAGTCGGTAGGTTATACAGCTTTGTGTAAAAGTCGTGGAAGTGTCCCGCAATCGCATCCGTAGTGACATCAAGCGTGCCATCGGCCCGACGAATTCCATGAATGAAATTTTTGTTTGTTTGCTCTTTCAGGGCCCGGGCCAGGAACTTCCCAGCCTTATTGCCAGACTCGTAATAGATCCGACGTCTAAAAAAAAGGAACCTCCGCGACCGCTCGTCAAAAAGCTGTTGCAGGTCTTTCCTTTTCTCTAGCAATTCCGCAGCTGTCTGCACAGACAGGGACTGTTTATGAAGTGTCTCTAAAAATGTTATCCGATTCGCCAGGTTGCTAATGGTTACATCTCTATCCCTCTTACGTCGAGCACCCATTTTCATTAGTTCGCCACGTATCGTACACTTGTGTGCTTCCCACACCACTAGGGGGTCAGCGTCGGCCGTTGCATTTCTACGGAAAAATTCGCCCAGCGATACAGTCAATTCTGATCTGAGGTCAGGGTCCGTCAGGAGAGACGCATTTAGTCTCCAAGCAGGCAGTCTATGTGGAGTGGAGAGATCCCCCAGGGAGAGTGAGATCGGATAATGGTCTGAGAAAGACCGTATGCCTATACGCGCCCCTGACACCTTCGTCAGATCCCTCTGGGATATAAAAAGATAGTCTATGCGAGAATGTCGGTCGTGCGGGGGAGAATAAAAAGTGAAGTCCCTCCCATCTGGGTATAAAAACCTCCAAGCATCAATCAGTTGCAAAGATTGAAGCAATGTTTTGATGCGCCTGAGGGTCCTATAGGTAATGCAGGTCTTCCCATTTGATGTATCTGATAGCGGGTTGAGTGGTATGTTGAAATCCCCCCCTAGAATCAGGCATCCAGAGGAGAAGCCCAACAGTTCCCGGACTATCTGCTGGCAAAAGGAAACATGAGCCTTGTTGGGGAAATAGACATTAGCCATAGTTACAGGTGTACTACCGTATAGGCCTTTTAAGAACACGTATCTACCCCCTGGGTCAATAACCTTTTCCTGGAGAACAAAGGGTGCGTGTTTGCTGATTAAGATAGATACCCCCCTAGCCTTGGAGTCATCACTCGTGGCATGGTATGCCTCCGTGTAACAGGAGTCCGTCACGCAGGGCACGTGGTGCGTTTTGAAGTGGGTCTCCTGAAGGAACACAAACTGGGGGCTTACCATTCCTGAGTTCCCGCAGGAGAGTGGAGCGCCGCTCAGGGATGTTTAGACCCTTCACGTTGTGAGATACCACGAATGGGTTCCGCCCGAGATCCGTGTATGCCATGGTCAGGACTCAGAACGAGATGGGCTGAGAGCACCTGTAGTAGATGAGAATCACAGGACACAGACACCCGTTAATCAGGATCAAATAGACACAATTAGCAAGATCGACTTTACCAAGAAGAAGGAGGGGAGGCAGTAGTGCCAGTAAGAGAAATTGAGAGAGAAGGAAGGGGAGAGAGAGGGAGCAAGAAGAGCCAGAGAGCAGAGAATGAAAAAGAGAATATTAGATTTCCCTGCCCGGATGGGGGGTGAAACCCACCTCTGGGCGGAATAAGTCAGTGAGTCTGCAAGCACTCAGCGAACGCGGAGGCACTGGTTTGGGGGTAGAGGGAGGCAGTCAACAACGATGTTGACTGTCAGCTATACCAGTACATTCATAAAACTTGTAAAATAAACTGTAAGCGTTATAAATTTCAACTACAAAACACACACGGCCTGCGAAAAAATGGCTAACGTAGCTTTGTCTATTACTAGACATGTCTTCCCGGACCCAAAAAAAAAGAAAAAAAAGGAAAAAGGGTTAGAACAACACTGCACGTCCCATATGAACCACCACAATCCCCCCCCCCCGGTGCCAAGGATAGATTTATTCAATATATGTCAGCACTCTGTCCTCTTTGGGGTCCCCCCTGGGTCCTGCAGGCCATAATACGATGCCCACTAGAGGTCTCGCCTCTCCTTCCCAAGTCCTAGAATCTTTGATTCAGTCTCCATGCAGCATAGCCATAGACCTGGAGATCAGAGTAAGGCATTGGTAGGGAGCATACGTCAGTTCACCCATAGTGCCGATGCAGGAGGAGCCCCCTTCCAGCCACCAAGTGGGCAACGCGAGTTAGGCAGTACTTCCACGTGATCAGTATAACAAACTAAACACAGACTAAAAACGTGGGAGGTAGGGGGGGGATCTGTGGGTAGACCGTCCAGTGTACCACATCAGCAATAAGCAGACAGTGAACCAAAAATAGTCAAAGCAAAAACAGAGCAATTGCTAGAGGGCTAAGGCATGAGGTGGCGTGGTGGGCCGCAATCCCATAGATGGCAAACATGATCAGTCCTCCCCTCGCCCCCTCCTGGAGGAGTGTGGAGTGCCCGCTTTAGAGCTGCCTGGGCGAAGGGGTTTCTGCCTTTTTGGGGACGTTTCTCTGGTGTGGAGAAGGGAGATCTGGTTGGTGAGCCATCCGGCCGTGGGTCCCGGAACTCTGCATACCAGTCAGGGAGTGGGACATAATCCAGATCCAACGCAGCACAGAAATCTTGTAAACCATCTGGGTCCCGCAAAGTATGTTGGTGGCCACCAGATGTCACTGACAGGGCAAAAGGAAATTTCCAGGAGTATCTCAGATCACGTTCCCTCAGCTTGTACAGCAGTGGGCGCAGAGCTCTCCGGTTCTTTAAAGTGATCTGTGAGAGGTCCTGGAACAGCATAATTGTGTCCCCATTAAACACGATGTGGTCGTTTCCCCTTGCTTTCCTCATTATCTCCTCCTTCAGGGGGAAGCTTTGTAGACAACAAATAATGTCCCGTGGAGGAGCAGAGTCAGGCCCCCTCGGTTTAAGTGCTCTATGAGCCCTGACAAATTCAATCGCGACATCCTCCTGCCTCTCTAACAGACTATTAAATACACGCTGCAGGGCAGGCATGATGTGAGCAGATTCTACAGTCTCAGGGATGCCCCTTCTATGAAGTGGTAGTTGTGCGTGGAGGAAGCCTTTTCCAGGCGATGGATGGCCCTGTCCCTCTGCTTTCCAGCAGATTCTACCCCCGCCATGTGCTCATTAAGGGCCAGGAGGTTGGATTTAATGTCAGTGATAGCAGCGGAGAACGCAGACTTAATGTCTGCAGCTATCACTGACATGTCAGCCAGTGTAAGGAGGTGGTTGGAGCGGGTCACCTCCCTACCTGAGTCCTCCGGGAGGGATTGTGAGTCCTCACTGAGATCCTCCTCGTGGTGCTGCTCCAGCGCCATCTTGGCCTTCCCCATCGTGCTGCGGATCCCCGCTGATGGTTTAAACAGATCCGTGATGATCCGGGCTGACGCTGTGGGATTTCCTCTCCTCGAGCGGGGCGCCGTAGGACCGTTTTCCCGGCATCAGAGCGCCGTGGGTCGGGGAAGGAGTCATTTGCAGGCCGTGTGTGCCCCGGAGCTCTCCTACTGAGCGACCATGTCCGTTGCGCGCCAAGCCACGCCCCCGTAACCTTGTTTTAATGTCCTAAAATATGTTTTTTTTTACCTTAAATCACATTGCAATTTGCCTAGCGTACTTGTTTGTAGCCTAAATATTGAAATTTACACCTAAAAATGTAAATTAGTAACTTTTGTGAAATGCCAGCAAAAACGTAGCTGCGCCAGTAAATTTTCGGGTGTCGTGCCAGTAAATTTTTAATCTGGTAGGTTGGCAACACTGATTGAGGAGGCACATAGCAGCGACATGGTGGTGCTAAAGGCTGAAATCACCTCCCTCTCGGATCACGTGGAGACAAGTGCCACCTCGATCTCCTCCTTAGAGCACAGGGTGTCGGCCCTGGAACACTCCAGGGCCTCCTGCGATTCTAGGGCCATGGATATGCACCTCCACCTGGAGGAATTAAAAGACCGCAGCTGCCGGAACAACTTACGACTGCGAGGCATCACAGAGGTCACTGTGGCAGAAGACCTGCTGGCGACAGTTATAGCCATCCTCCAGGAGCTGATGGAAGCTCCCCCTCAGTCATTGGAGATTGAGTGCATAGAACCCTTGGGCCTAAATCCTCTGATCCTGACAGACCCCGGGATGTTTTCTGCAGGCTGCACCTCTACTCACAGAAGAAGCTCATCCTCAGGAAAGCCTGGGAGCATGGACCAGTGGAGTTTGATGGTGTACAGGTCCTGATTCTTCCAGATATGTCCAGAGTAACGCTGCAGAGACCGCCCCTACTGAAACCGCTCCTGGAGGTCGCCAGGAGACAGGATTGCACCTATAAGGGATATCCTCTGGCAGTCACATTCCGGAAATCCCAAGCCTCCTTCACACTGCGCAACCTGGCGGATCTACCTGCTCTCTTCATCTTCCTAGATGCCGACCCAGTGCAAGTCCAGGACTGGCTATAGTTTCTCTCCAGGCAATCGGGATGGTGAGGCCCCTCCACATCCCGAAACAACCAGCCTGCCAGCTCTCAGAGGTACAGATGGAGATCACGGGGCTCCATCCATGGAGAGGTCACGTGAGTCCTAGCCACCCACCTGGGGTGCAGACCATGGGGCCCACACAGGTTGAATGCCTACTCTTCTCACTCCCTCCCAATTCCTACTTTTTACTTTTTGTTACTGATTTTTGTTTTCTTGTTTACCCTTTTGTTGGCCCACATTTGATAGCCCTCAATACCTGTGGACACATGATTTTGCTCCATCGTGACACCCTTTGCCACCTGTACAGCCCCCACCTGGCCAGTTGAACATCCGGACTGCCTCTGAGGCCTGGTATATCGGCTCCGGCCACCACCTGATCTTTAATGGAACTGTTTCCTCCAGTTGAGCGGAGCCCGGCTGGCTGCTGAGGTATAACTTTGAACTAATATGGTACGGGAGATGGGGCGCATGGCCTGTGCTGCTATGGGGGAAAGGGGGACACCAACAGTACTCACTGCCATGTTAGGTTATATGAAATTGCCTGTATTTCTGAGCACTCCCTCCCCTCGAGTAGAACAGTGTGAATACTTGATGTTTACTATGCCATGTTATCTGCTAACTTTTTATTTGGATTCCAGGTTTAGATTATCATCCGGGCTCACCTCACTTTGTTTATCTCGCTGCTCATAGGTATTGAGACCCTGGCGCACTGCCCTGGGGTGGAGTGCGGGACCTGCACCACGTGAGAGCACATCCCTCTTTAGCCAAACTCTTTCTTGTGACAGACTATGTGCAGGCATGTTGCTATTCGGGCGAGGTCCCTGGGGACGCTGGGTCTGTAATTGGCTGGGAGGCACAACTGCATTAGAGAGTCGGCCACACTTACATATCACCCTCGTCTCCCCCTGGTGGGCCGCATTGGGGATCCCTGGCCACGGGGCTGTACACACCACATCAGAGGGGTTGAGGGTGGGTGGGGCTGGGACCAGTCATGGTGGGGAAGTTGGGGCTCCCTCCACGTTATCCCCCGCAGGCGCATTTCTCCCTAGTTGAGGAGGGGGTATTAAGTTAATGTTATTCTGTAAGGATGTCGGGCTTGGGAGGTTAACATGGGGGTAGCCCTTAATAATTCCTGTGTGGGTCAACCTGTGCGCCCTTGGGCTCTAAGTGTTATTCTGCTCTATATACTTTAGTTATGTTTGAAGTTTCAGTATGCATGTCATTAATGATTATATATTTATGTGTAATTCACAAGCTTCTTATCTTCCTCAGTCAGGGTTTTCAGATGTGGTAGGGAAGTTCTTCTCTGGCTATTGTTGATCACATTCCCACGTAGGCCTACGCTCGATTACCAGGCTGGTACTGGAGAGCGTGTTAACATCACTTTGCTACCATGCTAGTTTCTCTTCCTTCATAGAAGATACTTTCTACAAAGTTAATTATTTTTTTATGTATTTTTATTTTATTTTTTCACACTAACCCCTTCGGGATATTTACCCACATGGGTTCCTTTCTTTTTCTGCTACTTTGTTTTAACCCCCCTTATCTTCTACCGCTAACCCCCCTGCTCTTCCTAACACCCCCCCCTCCCCCTCTCACCCCTCTACCCTATTCTCCACCTATCTCTTCTTCTTCCCCTATTTTCCCCCTCCCAATTATTTTTGTCGGGGAGCCATGAAGGTGGTAAATGTGCTCTCACTGAACGCAAAGGGTCTTAACGTTTCTGAAAATAGACAAATGTTATTGCATGACTTGCACCGCATGAAGACAGATGTCGCTTTTTTTCAAGAAATGCAATTCAAGGATGGCAAGTGGCCGGTCCTGAAAAAACAATTTTTCCCGGCGGTGTATCACTCCACCACGAGGAGTGTCATTACCAAAAATGTCCCCTGGAGTTGTGTGGAAGTAAAGGCAGACCCTGGGGGTAGATACTTATTCCTTAAGGGAACAATCGGAGGCATCAAGGTTACTTTGGCAAGTTTATACGCCCCCAACACTCATCAAGACCTTTTCATCACTAAAACTCTGGACTGCCTGGTGGAGTTCACTACGGACCAACTGATCCTGGGTGGTGACTTTAACACCCTGCTGATTCCAAAGGAAGTATCCTCCACAGAGACCTCCTCACTACTCCCTGGCCCTAGAAAACGCATCACATGCTCCATGCATAAGGCACAACTGATTGAAACTTTTCTCCTCTCCCACTCAGCTGAGCGAGATTACACCTTTTATTCCATACCACATTACAGTACTCTAGGATTGACTACTTTCTGATTCCACATTCCCAACTATACTCGGTCAGGAATTCCTTGATAAGGTCTATTACATGGTCGTACCATGCTCCGAACCTACTGTCCTACACACTGACTGATAGTCTCTCAGCCAAGACAAGAACTTGGAGGTTGAATTTAAGCCTCCTACAAGACAAGGGAGTACTCCAAGACTTTATCCAGGAACTGGACTATTACTTTTAGACCAATGACACACCAGACAGCAACAATGGCTGCGTGTGGGAAGCACACAAATAGATGATTCACAGAGTGCTTATCGAATTGCTGACTTATTAAACTTCAAGGCCAAAGCGGCGATCCAAGTATGCAGGAAAACTTCATATGAATCCGGAAACAAATGCGGGAAGCTCTTGGCCAAATCACTGCGAGATCAACGGCTAGTGAACTACATACCCCATATAAGATCCCCTTCAGGCCTGAAAATCTCCCTTCCCAACCACATAGTGAAGGAATTCCAGCGGTTCTTTGCATCTCTTTATTATCTTTAATGGGATTCTCCCTCTCAAAAGCAAGTGTTGGACTACCTAGCCAACTCTCAGATGCCAAAACTGTCCCCCAATGTGAGCAAGATATTGGACGACCCTATCACAATAGAGGAGCATGATGCGCGATAGGCACTACTAATTTTAGGGTAAGCTCCGGGCCTGGATGGGCTTACCATCTTATACTACAAAACTTTAATACCCCCTTCGGCAAATTTTTGCACAAATTCTTTAACACCTTGGTGTCCGCCACGACATTTCCCCACGACACACTCTCGGCGCATATCGTGGTAATCCCCAAGGAAGGCAAGGACCCCTCCTTGTGCGGCAGTTACAGGCCAATTTCGCTGCTCAACACGGACCTTAAGATTTGTACAAAGATCCTGCCCGCTAGAATCCAGCAACATCTCCCATCTCTGATCCACTTGGATCCACTTGGACGTAGTGGGAGAAAGACCTCAAGGGCTCGCTCTCCCCACAGCAGAGGCAAAATGCCCCACATTTTACGTGTAAGTTACACCCTGACGCAAAAACTTTATTGCAGAAAAATTATAAAACTATAAAAAAGCACATGATTTTCTGAATTTCCAACACTGCCCTGAGTAAAATAAATTTAAATATTACAATAAAAATTTCCCACCCTATAAAAACCTCTCACATCAGGTCCAAAAAATGTTGACTCAGCTATCATTAGTAGAATTAATAGTACATTTTTAATTTACTCATGGACCCCATACCATGGGGACTCCAACCTATTTGTTTACTGATTCAAACTGATAGACACCATGTAAACTTCAAATTGTTAACATAAATAATAAAACATTTTTAAAAAGCTGGCAAATCTATCTTTACTCCATCAGAACTGTCTACCTTTTAGGATCCTGATCAGCCAGCAAAATGTTAGCTACAGCATCCTGTTAAAAAGTGCTGTGGCCTAACAAATACAATATATTAATCGGTTTAATAATCATCATATTTTTAATTTCACTAAAATGTATTTGATCTATGTATACACAGTGTCTATTTTCACAGTATATAAACAGTTAAATACGTAAGAAATCAACTTTTCTAATTAATGTTATACATATGAACAGATGTACAGATCTATTATTATTATTATCATTATACTTTTTGAAACTGGCAGGTTTATGGCTCTCTAATTGGCTTCATAGCTTTACAGAGTAATTACAGCTTCGAGCAAACTTTGTCATCTGTGGCTCAGAATGGTGTAAAGAAAACAGAACATTTTGAAATGTAGTTTGCACTTTAGTATTTGCAGTGGGATTGACTGCTAGTAATGCCAATGTTAGAAATATAATTAAATTAATCTTTTTAAGAGCTTTTTTGATATAAACTGTAGTATTCATTATTACACCATGGAGAATTTTTATGTAAGTGATTCCTTAAATAAGTTAAATATGAGTGGCTAATAAAAGTGTGTATATTTGCTAGTAGAGTTGTTTGGTTTATAGTATTTCTAGCAGTTGTCTGTGAATGTTGTCTTTTTCAGTGGTCAGAAAGGATCAAGAGTCATGAAATGTATAAAGAAAGTTATATAAATGTTCTCAGAGGCTCACAAGTATGTACCAAACGGTCAAACGATGTAACTGCCCTTCATACAGTAATTTGGCAAAAAGTGCTTGAGCAGAACTAAACTGATTCTGTCATTCACCAGCTCGGACTTTTAAGTGAGTCACCCATTCCAAAAATTAAAGATATAAAATCAGTAAAATAATGTGATAATATACTACAATCTCTTTTATATAACAATCTCTTTTTACAATTAACTTGATCCAAAACCTTACTACATTTTGCTACATCAAAAGGCAACAATACTTCGTTAATTTTTTCACTACAGACTTTTATAAGATTCATATTTATTTTTTCATGGATGTAGTAGTAATTCATGATTAACTTTGTGAAGATGAGGTGACTGAAAATAATTGCATTCATAATTGATTCATTTTTGTGACTGGAAAATAAATTCAAATAATGTCTTTGTATTGTAGTGTCTCATGTTAAAAATTATTCTGTTGATTTTGTTGGTGACGGTTGAGGCAGTAAAGAGATAATGCAGTGTGGAGCAAAAACATTTATAGCCATCTTTGAGAGAGCTGTGAGAAGCTGAATGTAAAACATAACTTGCCAATATAATAATGTACTTTTTCTATTGAAATGTTAAAAAACCCTCATTTTAATTTTAATTTAGAAGGATCTAAAATCATTGATTCCTAATGGGGATAAGAAAAAGTGAGGTTTTTGCTACACTGAAAATTTGGCGAAGAATCTAAAAATGGAAGCAAAATTTTGCTATTTTGTTAAATGCAATGGACTCAATAGGGAAGGATGAATTACTTTGTTTTGTTAAGAGTGCAGTGGGCTCCTTTCAACTTTTTAGGACCATTTCTTACACCAAAAAACAGTCCATTGTTACCAAGTGCTGAAACAATCTTTTAAGCATCCAGTTCTGCATTAGTGCAGAAACGTCTGGGTATAATTTGCTACACTCCTTCCCACTGTACATGAGCGGTGAGAAGGGGGACAATTATAGTGGCCCTAATACCCGGGAAGGGGATATTATACTGGCTACTAACTAGGTAAGCAAAGGGGTGTTTTACCAACCATTAATGCCTAGAAAGGGGGATGTACTACAATGAACTAGTAGTAGGTAGGTAGTCTACTGTCAAATAATTGGGGGGGGGGGGGTTCTACTGGCCACCAATGTGGGCAATGTATGTTTTTAAACATCAATTCCCCCCGGTGACCATCAATGCCATGGGAGGTATTGTTCTTCCCACTAACATCAACAATGGGACATTCCTCCATCAACTGATCACAAACATTTTTCCTCTACTGACCTATATATGTTGTGCTGTAAATCATACTCCTGACCCTGCATTCTATAAAATATGCTGTGTACATTACATACTGCTGACTGCATTGTATATCCTGTTTTACATTATGTAGTCCTGACTAGGGATGAGCCGAACACCCCCGGGTTCGGTTCGCACCAGAACGTTTCGAACAGACCGCGGGTTCGTGCGAACATTTCAAACCCCATTGAAGTCTATGGGACCCGAACGTTCGAATTCAAAAATGGTCATTTTAAAGACCAAAATTCAATTAAATGTTGGAAAACGTCTTTCAGAACCCGGGTCTTGCCCCAGGGAACATGTATCAATGGATTTTTTTTTTTAAAACGTCCGTTTTTTGCGGAGCAGCCATTTTAATGATGCTTAAAGTGAAAAAAAATAAAATAAATTCCTTTAAATATCACACCTGCTGGGTGTCTATAGTAGTGGCATGTGTTTAGAAATGTCCCTGCACAACATGAAAGGACCAAAAGAAAAAAGTAATTAATGCTACTTGCGCAAGTTCTGTGTGGCAACATTATGTCGAATATTTTAGCGGTGGTGGGGGGCCATTATTGTTGTGTGAAAGCAATTTTTTAGAAAAAAGGGCACCCCTCAAACATACTGTAATTGGAGCGCAACAAGGAGCCACGTGAAAATTATTGCATCAAAAATTGTTATTAAGCGCCCCTGTTAAACAGGGGCTGGAAAATTGTGCCTTGGGCACAACACAACACTTGCAACCCCTCCCAATAACTCCAGTTGTAGCGCAACAAGGAGCCACGTGCAAATTATTGCATTAAAAATTGTTATTAGGTGCCCCTGTTAAACAGGGGCAGAAAAATTGTGCATTGGGCACAACACAACAATTGCAACCCCTCCCAATAACTCCAATTGGAGCGCAACAAGGAGCCACGTGCAAATTATTGCATCAAAAATTGTTATTAAGCGCCCCTGTTAAACAGGGGCTGGAAAATTGTGCCTTGGGCACAACACAACACTTGCAACCCCTCCCAATAACTCCAATTGGACAGCAACAAGGAGCCACGTGCAAATTATTGCATCAAAAATTGTTATTAAGCGCCCCTGTTAAACAGGGGCTGGAAAATTGTGCCTTGGGCACAACACAACACTTGCAACCCCTCCCAATAACTCCAATTGGAGCGCAACAAGGAGCCACGTACAAATTATTGCATCAAAAATTGTTATTAGGCGCCCCTGTTGAACAGGGGCAGAAAAATTGTGCATTGGGCACAACACAACACTTGCAACCCCTCCCAATAACTCCAATTGGAGCGCAACAAGGAGCCACGTGCAAATTATTGCATCAAAAATTGTTATTAAGCGCCCCTGTTAAACAGGGGCTGGAAAATTGTGCCTTGGGCACAACACAAAACTTGCAACCCCTCCCAATAACTCCAATTGGAGCGCAACAAGGAGCCATGTGCAAATTATTGCAACAAAAATTGTTATTAGGCGCCCCTGTTAAACAGGGGCTGAAAAATTGTGCCTTAGGCACTGGTGGCGGAGCCCAGAAACACAACATTTCTTACTAGCTATCAGCAAGAAAAGTGAGGAGGAGAAGGATATTCCATCAGCAGCATAAGAGGACAGTCACTCAGCATCAGCAGTCTAAAAGGGATCCGACATTTCAACAAAAAATACATTATTCATTAATATCAGCATCAGGTGCTTGGTAGCTGGTGTTGATCCAAGCCTGATTCATTTTGATGAAGGTCAGTCGATCAACAGAGCTGGTGGAGAGGCGCACCCTGTGATCAGTGACAAAGCCTCCAGCAGCACTGAATGTCCGTTCTGAAAGAACACTGGATGCAGGGCAAGCCAGTAGCTCAATTGCGTACTGGGCAAGCTCTGGCCAGTGATCCATCCTCAAGACCCAGTAAGCCAGAGGATTTTCGGTGGGGAAGGTGTCCAAGTCGGATCTTGCCCCTAGGTATTCCCGGACCATGTAAAGCAGACGCTGGCGATGGTTGCTGGAACCGGTCAGACCTTGGGGCTGCGGACTAAAAAACTGCCTGAACGCATCGGTCAGACGACCACCTTCTCCACGCCCCTCCTGTGACTCACCGAAACCTCAGCAAGACGTTGTCCAGAGCCAGGTTTTGGTAATCCCCCCGGTTCGGGGAACATATTGCACAGACCCTTCTGCAAGGCCTCCCGCAGAAGTTTCATCTTCTGCTCCCTCTGCGATGGCAACATAAGGTCTGCAACCTTACTCTTGTAACGTGGATCAAGGAGAGTCGCCAGCCAGTAATGATCCCTCTCCTTAATAGCACGTACACGAGGATCCTTACGCAGGCTTTGCAGAATCAGGGAGGCCATGCAGCGTAGGTTTGCTGAGGCATTCGGGCCACAGTCCTCTGGGTCACTGAGGACGACAGGATCCACAGGCACCTCATCCCAGCCACGTAAAACTCCACGTGCTCCTTGGGACTGTAAATGATCCCTTGAAGACTGCTGCTGCTGAGTGCTAGGCTCCACCTCCATGCTGCTGATACAATCCTCCTCCTCCTCCTCCTCCTCATCCTCTTCCTGTGTGCTAGGTGGGCAAGCAGGACCACTGTCTGGGTAAAGGGGGCCTTGAGAGGTAAGGAAGTCCTCCTCTTCCTCCCTCTGTTCTGCCTCAAGGGCCCTGTCCATTATTCCACGTAGCGTGTGCTCCAACATGTGAATAAGAGGGACAGTCTCACTGATGCATGCACTGTCACTGCTCACCATCCTCGTGGCCTCCTCAAATGGTGACAGGACAGTGCATGCATCCCTGATCAAAGCCCACTGGCGTGGTGAAAAAAAACCTAGCTGCCCTGACCCAGTTCTGCTGCCATATTGGCACAGGTACTCATTGATGGCCCGCTGCTGCGTGTGCAGTCGCTGCAGCATGGCCAACGTTGAGTTCCATCTGGTGGGCATGTCACAAATTAGGCGGTTCTTGGGCAGGTTGTATTCCCTTTGGAGGTCAGTCAGCCGAGCAGTGGCATTATATGACCTTTGAAAATGCACACAGACTTTCCTGGCCTGCTTCAGGACATCCTGCAAGCCCGGGTACCTGCCCAAGAACCGCTGCACCACCAAATTGAGGACATGCGCAAAACAGGGCACGTGGGTGAGTTTTCCCTGTCGTAGGGCAGAGAGGAGGTTGGTGCCATTATCGCTGACCACCATTCCAGGCTTCAGCTGGCGTGGCGTCAACCACCTCTCAGCCTGACCCTGCAGAGCTGAGAAAATCTCTTCCCCAGTGTGGCTCCTGTCTCCCAAGCACACCAGCTCTAGCACCGCATGGCATCTCTTGGCCTGCATTCCTGCGTATCCCCTCGTACTCCTACGGAGCACGGCTGGTTCGGAGAAAACATCCCCACAGGAAGAGGCCACAGAGGAAGAAGAAGAGGAGGGGGTGGAGGAAAGAGGTGTGTCACAAGCAGTAGTATTTTTTTGGAGGCGTGGTGGCGGAACAACCTCCAAAACTACTGGACCTTGCCCTGCGTCCTTCCCAGCTGCCAGCAGAGTCACCCAATGCGCCGTAAAAGACAGGTAACGTCCCTGTCCATGCCTGCTGGACCATGAGTCAGTGGTAATATGTAGTGTTGCTCACGAATATTCGCATTGCGAATATTCGCTACGAATATTGCATATTCGAGTATTCGCGAATATCTCGAATATCGCGGCAAATATTCGCTATTTCGAATATTCGTATTTTTCAAATTTCGCTATTTTTTTTATTTTTTTTTTATAAAATATAGCGAATATTCGTAAATATCGAATATTCGTGATATTTTATCCCAAAAAAAATAGCGAAATTTCGCAATCATTTTCGCTTTCGCATATGCGAAATTTCGCTATTTTATTTTTTTATAAAATATAGCGAATATTCGTAAATATCGAATATTCGTGATATTTTATAAAAAAAAAAATCGCGAAATTTTGCATTAGCGAAATTTCGCATTGGCGAAAATTCGCAATTTTTTTTTTTTTATAAAATATCAGGAATATTCGATATTAACGAATATTCGCGACTGCATATGTGAAATTTCGCTTTTTTTTTTTTTTTTATAAAATATACCGAATATTCGTAAATATCGAATATTCGTGATATTTTATTAAAAAAAAAAAAAATCCCGAAATTTCGCATTAGCGAAAATTCGCATTGGCGAAAAGTCGCAATTTTTTTTTTATTTATAAAATATCACGAATATTCGAGATTAACGAATATTCGCGAATATTCTTCGAAATATTCGCGAAATATCGCGAAATCGAATATGGCGTATTCCGCTCATCACTAGTAATATGCACCTTACCACTGACCGCCCTGTCCAGCGAGGCATGGACATTGCCTTCCACATGCTGGTAGAGAGCCGGAATAGCCTTCCGTGAGAAAAAGTGCCGTTTTGGTACTTGCCACTGAGGTACTGCACATTGCACAAACTCACGGAAGGGGGCAGAATCTACCAACTGAAAAGGTAGCAGTTGAAGTGCTAGCAATTTCGCTAAGCTAGCATTCAACTGCTGGGCATGTGGATGGCTGGGATTGTACTTCTTTCGGCGCTTCAGCAGCTGGGGCAGGGAAATTTGCCTGGTACTATCAGTAGATTGACCGCTACTACTAGCTTGTGACACACCTATTTCTACACCTTCACTGCAGGCTTCAGAAAGGACTGGGGGTCTACTGGGGTTGGAGGTCCCAGAAGGGCAAGGGGGGGTACGCTTCTGTCTTTGGTGTGGGTCTTTCTGGTGTGCTTGCCAACGAGCTGCATGGCATCTTGTGGACATGTTTCAAAAAAGGCCCACACCAAAGAACTTTTGCTGTACCGGTCAGACACATCAGCGCCATGCACAAGCGCCGTAGATGTGCACTGTAATGCAATGGGTGTGACCTTAAGCTGACCCCTGGAGGGCATCCTGCCTCTTTGGAGATGTGCCTGTGCCTCGTCGTCCTCCTCCTCCTCCTCCTCCTCTCTCCTATCAGGCACCCAAGTAGAGTCAGTGACCTCATCATCCCCTCCCTCCTCATCACTGTCAACAACCTGGCAGTATGCTCCAGCTGGGGGAACATCATCACTGACAAATTGCTGTCCCTCTCGGCCACCCCCTCTCCCTGGGCTCACATCAATGCCTTCCTCTATCAGTGTTCCGTCACCTGAGTCTTCAAAACGCTGCGCATCTTTCTGCAGCATGTACCCCAAACTGTGTTGAAACAGTTCGGGGGACTCCTCAGGAGGACATGGTGGTACTAGGGAAGTATTGTGTGAAGCCATTGTGCAGAGGGAAGAGGACGCCTTTGCAGCTGCTTTGCCAGATAAACTTTGATCTGTCTGTGTGAGAGAGGATGAGGAGGATGAGGACGGCTTGGTCATCCACTCTACTAATTCCTCTGCATGTTGAGGTTCAACACGGCCAGCTACCGAAAAGAATGACGAGCGGCCACGGCCACGGGCTGAAGAGGATGCACCACATCCACTACCAGCGTTACCTCTACATGCAGAGCCTGCTTGCCCTCCTGACTCTCTGCCTCTCTTTGTTCTCCTTCCAGACATATTGAAGTGCTCAGGTGGTATGTAACAGCACAAGCGGAGTGACACCAAATACGCTAAGGTGATATATAACAGCACACGTACAGTGGCACTACCTGCGCTCAGGTGGTATATAGCAGCACACGTACATTGGCACTAACTGCGCTCAGGTGGTATATAGGAGCACACGTACAGTGGCACTATCTGTGCTCAGGTGGTATATAGGAGCACACGTACAGTGGCACTATCTGTGCTCAGGTGGTATATAGCAGCACACGTACAGTGGCACTAACTGCGCTCAGGTGGTATATAGGAGCACACGTACAGTGGCACTATATGCGCTCAGGTGGTATATAGCAGCACACGTACAGTGGCACTATCTCTGCTCAGGTGGTATATAGGAGCACACGTACAGTGGCACTATCTGTGCTCAGGTGGTATATAGCAGCACACGTACAGTGGCACTATCTGTGCTCAGGTGGTATATAGGAGCACACGTACAGTGGCACTATCTGTGCTCAGGTGGTATATAGGAGCACACGTACAGTGGCACTATCTGTGCTCAGGTGGTATATAGCAGCACACGTACAGTGGCACTATCTGTGCTCAGGTGGTATATAGCAGCACACGTACAGTGGCACTATCTGTGCTCAGGTGGTATATACCATCACACGTACAGTGGCACTATCTGTGCTCAGGTGGTATATAGCAGCACACGTACAGTGGCACTATCTGTGCTCAGGTGGTATATAGGAGCACACGTACAGTGGCACTATCTGTGCTCAGGTGGTATATAGGAGCACACGTACAGTGGCACTATCTGTGCTCAGGTGGTATAAAGCAGCACACGTACAGTGGCACTAACTGCGCTCAGGTGGTATATAGGAGCACACGTACAGTGGCACTATCTGTGCTCAGGTGGTATATAGGAGCACACGTACAGCGGCACTATCTGTGCTCAGGTGGTATATACCAGCACACGTACAGTGGCACTAACTGCGCTCAGGTGGTATATACCAGCACACGTACGGTGACCCCAAATGCGCTCAGGTGGTATGTCACAGCACACGTACGGTGACCCCAAATGCACTCAGGTGGTATGTCACAGCACACGTACGGTGACCCCAAATGCGCTCAGGTGGTATGTGACAGCACACGTACGGTGACCCCAAATGCGCTCAGGTGGTATTAAACAGCACACGCACAGTCAGAGCGACTGCGTTTCTGTGCAATTCAATAGCCCACTTGCATTAACAGCAACTGCCTTTCTGTGCAAATAAATAGCACACGTGCAGTAACAGTTAATGCGTCTATGTGCAATGAACTAACACGTGTACACTAACACGTTAGAGCATCAAGCACAATCTCCTGCCTGACAGATACTAATAGCAGAACTAGCTAAGCTATACAGTTTTTAAATATATTGACAACTCCTAGGGATGTCAATATATTCTCTACAAACTGTACATTTAACTATACTAACTAGTAGCCTCCCTGATCTATCTATCTATCTATCTGAAAAGACACTGGCCCAGATTCACAGAGCGATTACGCCTGCGCAACTGCTGTTGCGCGTGCGTAAGTCTAAATGTGCGCGTGCGTATAGTTGGACGCGATTCACAAAACAATATACGCCAGAAATCTACGTTTTTTGGTCCGGCGTAATTGAATTAGACATTCGCTTCCCTTCGCGCAAAACTGCGCTAGACACACCATTGATTTGCTAGTCAAATATGCTAATGAGGGAGTTACGGGGATTCACAAAAAACGCAGTTGCTGCGCAGGCTACGCGATGTGCGCAACTGCAAAATGTTCTGTCTAAAGTTAGAGGACCTAAAAGCTGGTCTAAATTTTGAAAAAAAGTCTAATTGTCAGATAAAGCAACACTGTTAGTGAGTAGTTCAGCAGTCACACGTGTTGCCCAACAATCTGTATGCCAACATGCCAGGGGCATCGTCGCGCATAGCTATACTACTGACTTTAGATGAACAAAGAAGGATGAGGGCACGGAGGATGGCACTAAGGAGGGCACGGGAGATGTTTTTTTTTTTTTTTGCTTATATAAAATATACCATTTAATCTAATCTAATACAATATTCTTATCTGATACAAGCCCCTCACTCTTCACTTGATATATCACACACGCATAGACATCTTTGGCATGAGAGATTCTGAGGTGTCTCGCATCTTCAGATTCACCCCTCATGCCATCATGGAATTACCACAACCTTGCAGGAGGACATCAGCAGCCCAACACATGGCACCACCCATGACACCCATGACAGCTACATATACAATCAGAGCCCCATCCCCACAGATTTCAAACAGAACATGTATGGGGACAGCTGGCTGGTTGGTGAGTGACATGGGAGTCAGGCATGACTATCCCCTCCCGTGATGCACACCTCACAAGTGGCACATGCATGACTAACATCCTCCTGTCTTTTCCCTTCAAGGTGACTCTGCATATGCACTGGTACCCCATCTCATGACCCCATCTCATGCCAGCTCACATTATGCATCTTTGCACGTTAAACACACACATTAATCATGGCACAATGAGAATGCATGCATGCACACCACTGTGGTCCCTAGCACACAAAGAGAAAAAGAACACCCAAAAATCACACTAGCACTCAGCAAGAAACAGACACAAAAAAATCAGATGAAAAAATAAAGCCAGAAAACAAACGCTCAGAAATATATCAATCAAACAAACAGTCTCAAACACTTATCAAAATACACTTTCACAAAACTACCAACAAGCACTAGATCACACAGAACACTAATCTGACAACTACAAAACACACTCTAACGAACAACAGAGCAAAAGCACTTGATTCAATGGGAAGGGACACAAAGGGATGTACTTTTGCAATGGAAGGGCATTTGTGTGTGTCTATTTATGCTGTCTGCGTAGTTCACAACATTGCCCTAGTCCATTTCCTATTTCACTGATTGCGCCGCTCCCGAGTTGTGAGCATGCGCACAACGGAGCTGACATGGTTTCCTTCACGCGCGCATGCGCGAGTCGGCCGGCCCTTCATTTGCATGGGGTCACGGCTCATTTCAATGTAACACGCCCACGTCCCTCCCAATTTGTATTACTCCTCCTTACGCCTCCGGAAAAAACCTTACGCTTGCGCAATCTCTTGCGTAAAAGCTACGTGAATCGCGGGATTACGCGGCTAGATTGCGCAAGTCTAACGGAAAAGTGGTGCGCTACGCCGGACCGAAAATGCGCCGATCTACGTGAATCTGGGCCACTGTGTCTCTATCTATCTATCTCTCTCTCTCTCTGTGTCTGTCTGACTTCTCTCTCTGAAAGCAAGCCGGAAACACTACACAAGGCCGCCCGGGAGGTGGCCTTTTATAGTGTGGGGCGTGTGCTAAAGCCCTGAGCCCTAATTGGCCAAAGCACCCAGGCTTTGGCCAATTAGGTCTCTTCGTTTTTTGGGCGCTGTGATTGGCCAAGCATGCGGGGTCATGGTGCATGCTTGGCCAATCATCAGCGCGCAACGCCGCAGTGAATTATGGGCCGTTGCGCGTCATTCGAATTTGGCGCGAATAACCCGATTTGTTCGTTTTCGACGAACAATCATACGGCCGATGTTCGATGCGAACATGTGTTTGCATCGAACGCGAAGCTCATCCCTAGTCCTGACTGCTGCATGTTAACCACTTAAGGACCTTGGGTGTTTTTCAGATTTGGTGTTTGCAAGACTAAAACATTTTTTTTTGCTAGAAAATTACCTAAAACCCCCAAACATTATATATTTTTTTCTAACACCCTAGAGAATAAAATGGCGGTCATTGCAATACTTTTTCTCACACCGTATTTGCATAGCGGTCTTACAAGCGCAATTTTTTTGGGAAAAAATACACTTTTTTTAATTAAAAACTAAGACAACAATAGATTTGGCCCAATTTTTTTATATATTGTGAAAGATAATGTTACGCCCAGTAAAATGATACCCAACATGTCACGCTTAAAAATTGCGCCCGCCTGTGGCATTACGTCAAACTTTTTCCCTAAAAATCTTGAAAAAATTCTATAGGTTGCATCTTTTGAGAAACAGACAATGTCTAGGGCTAGAATTATTGCTCTTGCTCTAAAGATTGCAGTGATACCTCACTTGTGTAGTTTGAACACCATTTTCATATGCGGGTGCTACTCACGTATGCGTTCGCTTCTGCGCGCAAGCTTTTTTTGTTTTCTTATTTATTTTTATTTATTATATTATTTTTTACACTGAAAAAAAAAATTGTAAACATCCCTTGTAATAGAAAAAAACATTACAGGTCCTCTAAAATATGAGATCTGGGGTCAAAAAGACCTCAGATTTTAGACTTAAATGCAAAAAAGAAAAAAAAATTTAAATGTTGTCATTTAAAAAATAAAAAGAAAAAAATGTTTACTTAAGACGCATTGGGCGGGACTGACGTTTTGACGTCACTTCCGCCCTGCAGTGCTATGGGGACAGGTCATCTTGCCCTCACTCACATCCCCACACAGCAAGTAGCAGGACCCGATTGCCTCCAACGCTACTGACAGCTCAGGTAAGCGGCGGAGGGCGTGGGAGAGCGGCGGGAGGGGGGGCCGAATCTGCCCCGGAGACCGCCGTTATTGTTTACAGGACTGCTCGGATTGTGAGCTGCTGCCGTTACCGAGCTATCCATCTTTAAAAAAAGGATGTATATATCCATGAGCAGGTTCTTAAGTGGTTAAGTTATTCTGTAAAAAAATGTATGCCTGACTATGTTTTTTTTTTTTATTTGTTTCAACAGTTGCTGTGTAGTAATGAACCAAGAGATGTTCATTGAACTGAAAAAAAAAACACATTGGGCCAGATTCAGGTAGATCAGAGCATCTTTGCTCCAGAGTAACGCTTCTCATTTGTACTCAGAGTCTCAGGTAATCGTGCTAGGGAAAGGACTGAGGGGAAACAGGGAAAACGACCTGCGGAGGGAAATGACCTGAGGTATGCCGGGGTCACGTGGTCAGTATGCCTAAAAGGGGGCATACCCAAGTAGAAGTAAAAGAAGAAATAGCAATAAAAAGGGGATGGGTGGGTGGGCCACCAGAAAACCGACGCCCAGAAGGAGGAAGGAGGGTGGGTTTAAATACCTCCCGACTCCTCCTACAAATGCAGGCTTGACCTGCAGTCAGCCTTTAAACTTGTACTCAGAGTCTCAGGTAATCGTGCTAGGGAAAGGACTGAGGGGAAACAGGGAAAACGACCTGCGGAGGGAAATGACCTGAGGTATGCCGGGGTCACGTGGTCAGTATGCCTAAAAGGGGCCAAAAAATAACACAGTAGGATGAGCTAGGGAAGGGATTGAAATGAAAGTAACTGAATGTACCACAAGCCCCTAATGCAAGAATGCCTGTGACTGACATGTGATCTGGGATATGTCTGGAAAAGAAAGCTACCTACCGCCCACCTAATTCTTCAACGACAAGAAAACAAACCCCCTACGAATAGCAGCAAAACTGCACCTGTACTGAAACCATGGCCCGGAGTGAATGATGAAGTGCCACCCTAGATAGGAAGCAGGTAATGACTAAATGTCATGCCTTGTGCTAGCAGGGAAGGGGGTACTAGGGAAAAGGAAAAGTGGCCTATCCCTGAGTATGTCCACAACGGTCTAGCGCCCAGAATGTCCTGGACCCAGCTAAAACCCGTTTGAAGCTGCAAGTGGCAAAAGAAAGCAAACGCAAGTAGGTACTGGCATGTTTGTGAGAAAAGAACCCAGGATACCGAGATAGGAACGCCTGGAAGATATCCCAGGCCGAGTCACGAGTTTCCGGGCTGTATTGAAAAGGACTTGAAGATCAAGCTTCGTCTATGACAAAATCGGAATATACGAGGAGGGTGCACTACCATGTGAAAAACCTGTAACTGGAGAAGGATGGATGACGGCACAATCTGCGATATCTGCTGCCCGTGACATGAACTCTGCAAAGAAGCAAGACATTGTTAAACAAAACCAACAAGCCCCAACTTACCTTAGGAAAAGGAAAACCCCTACCTCCCCTTACCCCTACCTACGTAAGTGTCCGTGATTGACACATGCAGTGATGTAGAGCAGGACAGAGAGCGTGTCAGTCTGCGGAACTGACGAGGCTGAGCAACCTGAGGCAAAGCAGGCCAACGGAAAACGTAACACTCAAGCCTAACAACCTGAAGACATGTCGGGTAGGTGATGTAAGTGACGAGATTACGTGACGTATGAAAAATGTAATGAAAGCCGTGAGAAGCGGATGAGGGGACTTGCCACTGCACAAGCCAATTAGAAACGAACATCTCAATCCGACAGTACCTGTAAATGTGACAGGTAACCAGCAGTGGAGAGTGGTCATGAACTAACGTGAGAACATGAATGTGACCTGTATGTATGGACTGTGCAAATGAAACGTGGGTAAGTGTAGGACTAGTGCAGCTGGACTGAGAACGTGACAACCCCATGAATAGCAAAGGCCGAGCGACCTGCTGCGTAGCAGGCAAATTAAAAACGTACACTCAGGCCTGATGAACCTGAAGACGTGTCAGGTTTTTGTATGCGAAAAGCCAAGATGCATGAACGTGTGAGAAACGGATGAGGGGACTTGCCACTGCACAAGCCAATTAGAAACGAAACATCTCAATCCGACAGTACCCGTAGACGTGACAGGTAACCAGCAGTGGAGAGGGGCCATGAACTAACATGTATGCCCAGACTATGAAAATTAAATGTGGGTAAATGTAGGACAAGTGCAGCTGGACTGAGAATGTGACAAACCCGTGAATTACCAAGGCCGAGCAACCTGAGGCGTAGCAGGCAAATTAAAAACGTACACTCAGGCCTGATGAACCTGAAGACGTGTCAGGTCATTGTATGAGAGATGAAATGTCAAGATGCATGAAACGTGTGAGAAACGGATGAGGAGACTTGCCACCGTACAAGCCAATTAAAAACGCTCATCTCAATCCGTAAGCACCCATAGACGTGATGGGTGACACACACCCCCCCCCCCCCCATCGGTGAACGCCATGAATCAAAATGAACATACCAATGCTACCAACTAGAAAACATCCCAACTGAAACCTGCATGAGAAACGTAAGTTGCATGAAACGCACACACTAGAGAACATGAAAAGCATGGGAAACAAAAACATGAGAAATGTAAATACCTGAGAACATAAAAATACCCTGAGAAACGGAATCGTATGCATCACGACTGAAACCTGTATGAGTAACGTAAACACTTGAGAACATGAATAGCATGAGAAACGTAACGTAAAACGGAAAGTACAAACGTAAAATTGCATGAGAAACGGAAAACATGAGAACAGAAATAGCATGAGCAACGTGAACACCCGAGAACATGAGTAGCAAGAGAAACATGTACACTTGACAAACATGAATCGCAACCACAAGGCAAGCATGAGCCACGCGATTGCACAGGAACATGACAACCATAAGAAACGTAATCGCATGGGAGAAACCATACGCAACGCAACGCATGAGCCAGGTAATCGCATGAGAGCCAACCAAGAGAAGCGTGAACGCATGAGCAACTACCATGCGAAACGCAATCCCATGAGAACCAGCCATGATAAACGTGATCGCATGAGAACCTACCATGATAAACATGGCCACCACGCGAACGCAACTGCATGAGAACCACCACGCGAACGCATGAGAACTACCACACGAACGCAAACACATGAGCACCACCACGCGACCGCATGAGAACCACCACGCGACCGCATGAGATCCACCACGCGACCGCATGAGATCCACCACGCGACCGCATGAGATCCACCACGCGACCGCATGAGATCCACCACGCGACCGCATGAGATCCACCACGCGAACGCGACCGCATGAGAAACCACCACGCGAAACAAAATCGCCTGCAAAACGTAACCGCATGAAAACTGCAATCGCACCAGAAACGTAATCGCATGAGAACATGATACCATGGAAAACGTAATTGCATGGAAACATAGTCGCATGAAAAACAGTCGCCTGAAAAAATGTAATCGCATCAGAAACATGATACCATGGGAAACGTAATCATATCAGAAACATAATACCATGGGAGACGTAGTCGCATGGGAAACGGAGTCGCATGAAAAAACATAGTCGCATGAAAAAACGTAGTCGAATTAGAAACATACCATGGGAAACGTAGTCAAATGAAAAACGTAAACGAGTCAGAAACATACCACGGGAAACGTAGTCGCATGGGAAACATAACCGCATGAGAAGACACCATGAGAAACGTAATCGCATGGAAACGTAGTCGCATGAAAAAAATAAAAAAAGTAATCGCATCAGAATACCATGGGAAACGTAATCGTATCAGAAACATAATACCATGGGAAACGTAGTTGCATGGGAAACGTAATCGAGTCAGAAACATACCATGGGAAACATAGTCGCATGGGAAGCGTAGTCGAATTAGAAACATGATACCATGGAAAACGTAGTCGCATGGAAAACGTAGTCGCATGGAAAACGTAATTGAGTCAGAAACACACCATGGGAAACAGTCACATGGGAAGCGTAGTCGAATTAGAAACATATACCATGGAAAACGTAGTCGCATGGAAAACGTAATTGAGTCAGAAACACACCATGGGAAACATAGTCGCATGGAAAACGTAATTGAGTCAGAAACACACCATGGGAAACATAGTCGCATGGAAAACGTAATTGAGTCAGAAACACACCATGGGAAACATAGTCGCATGGGAAACAGTCGCATGGGAAACATAGTCGCATGGGAAACATAGTCGCATGGGAAACATAGTCGCATGGGAACCGTAACACACGAGGACCGTGATCGCACATGAACATGATCGCATGAGAAACATAATCGCATGAGAACTACTATGCGAAACGTAATCGCATGAGAACCACCATGAAAACCGTGATTGCATGAGAAACGTAACACGATGACCACGATCGCACGCGAACGTGATCGCATGAGAACGTGACCGTACGTGAAACATAATCGCATGAGGACATCACTAGCATAAGAAACACATTGCAGGAGGACATTACTGGCATAAGAACACATAGCATGAGGACATAACTAGCATGAAAAACGTAATCGCCTAACATGAATCGCATAACATGAATCGCATAACATAAGAGAAACATAACCATCAGAAGAACCTTAACTAGCAGGAGAAACTCAGAAACTTTGACGGGGAGCCCTCAGCACCCACTGGGCTGTCACTGGGAGACATGTGTCACAGGGGAGGAAACAGGCCGCGCTGGGGAAGATGCTCCTTCAGCCAAACAGCGCTCAGCTACATGACACAGCTAGGAGGAAGCAGAGTGCGGACAGGAAAAGCACATGCCCACACACTCGACCCCCCCCCCCGCACCGGGATGTGACCTCTGATGCTGACTGAGCCCACAAAACTACTGCACCTGACCCAACCAACATCCCCCCATGTGAGGTACTAGACTAGCTTGAGGAGCCATGGAGCGGGTGACGTCATAGGAGCAAACGGGGGGTGGGAGGAACAGGCGGGCGGTCTCCATGGAGCCCTGTACCACGTGGACGTGGGTGCCCGGAGGAGTGAGAGGGAGGACGGCTGGCTCCCCTCTCACCGAGTATGCCCGGAGGAGCAGGAGGGAGAATGGAGGGACCCCCCACAGCGTGAGCCCGAGTGGAGAAGCAGGCAGCCCCTATGATGCTGACAAGGGCCTGGCTGACATGGTGGACAGCCCCCCCAATGGTGCCTGCCACAACTACAAACCTGCACCCCCCCTGCAAGCATCGGGAGAAGCGGGGGGGGGCGGTTGGGGTGAGCGGTGCTCAGCTGACAGAGGAGGATGGGGTGCAGACAGTCCGGTCCACTGGGAATCCTGAGGAGAGCACAATGGACACCTGCAGCAGCTGCCTCCATTGCTCTGGACAGAAACAGGAAGTGACGTGCAATACCCAGAAACCCCACACACCAGAAAACCGACGCCCAGAAGGAGGAAGGAGGGTGGGTTTAAATACCTCCCGACTCCTCCTACAAATGCAGGCTTGACCTGCAGTCAGCCTTTAAACTTACGTTACTCTGAAGACCCTTTCAGCGCAAGTACTGTTATTCACATAGCAGTTGCGCGTAAACTTGCGCCAGAGTAACGATAATGCGCTGGCGTAACCCGACGCAAGGGGAAGTGGGTGTGATCATATGTAAATGATGGGCGGAGCCCAGTGCAGAGGCTTACGTTCAGCGCATAAACCACGGAGCATGCGCAGTGAGTGAGGCTCCACTCGCCCCCTTTGTGCGCATGCTCACAACTTCCGTCGGCACCACTTCACGGGAAACGTCAGCGCAATGCCTTCCGTTGGGCGTTTAAATGCGCCCGTAGAAGCGCCATTCCGGCACTAAAGTATATCCTGCTCCCCCTCCCCGCAGTGATGTTACTTTTGTTCTGAGATGGCTGCTCCCGTTCCCCGCAAACACACAGGAGAAAGCTGAACTTTAATGGCCAGGAGCTGTCAGCCGTCATCTCGGCTATGGAGACCTATGATGTCTTCCTCCATGGCTGTAAAATTTGACAGACAAGCATGGACAGAGGTGTTGTCCTGCAAGTGGGGGTGCTCAGCTAGCTCTTATCGTCGGTAACGCTGCTGTAGCTGCTCTCCTGCTGACCTGTGACCGTCTGGAGTAAAGATAAAGCAGCCTTTTGTAGAAATAACTTTGCGCCGGACAGACGAGATACGCGCGGCGCATGTAGCCAGCGTATGGTGCTAATCTGTTCGTGAATTGGGAAATCTCCCTCATTTGCATATTTGCAGGGGAAATCAATAGGCGCGACTGTTGCGCCCAGCGAAATTAAGCGCTGACGATACTCTGGCGTCGGAACGTTCCGCCGGTCGCAAATGACCCGTTATTGGGCGCATCTAGTTTGGTGGGTACGGGCACATAGAAACGACGGCGCATCATCACAGTGACGCGGCGCATATCGAAATACTCCAGCGCAAGTGTTCCTGAATCTGGCCCATTGTGAATTAGAAATGTTAATATGAACCACATTGATGTCTATAGGGGGACACATCCTGTATATTAGTTTTGCCCTATGTGAATGCTATTCTGCAAGGCTTTGTCAAACAAAAGGCACAGGGAGCTGGATATAAAAAAGACATATACCAATGCAAAAGAAACTACAATTCAGGAGGAAGCAGCACTTTTTAAAAAGGCTTAAAGGACAACGAAAGAAAATACGTAATTCCTTCAAATAATGTTCTTAATGGATGTTTTAAACCTGCCTGTGAAGTAGCATACCTGTATGATACACTAAAGTAAAAGCACATAGGCTAACTGGTTAGCACTTCCACCTGGCAGCACTAGGGTCATTGTTTCAAACCCCAACCAAGGCATTCCTGGAGTTTGCATGTTCTCCCTGTGCTTGCTTGGGGTTCCTCTGGGTACTCTAATTTCTTCCCACACTTCTAATGCCCTGTACACATGATCGGTTCGAACCGATCGTGTGTGGGCCCCATATTTTTTTTTCCCATCGATGAAAAAAAATAGAACCGGTTTTAAAAAATTCTGATGGTCAAAAAAACTGAAAAAAACAATCGTCTGTGGGGAAATCCATTGGTCAAAAATCCATGCATGCTCAGAATCAAGTTGAAGCATGCTCGGAAGCATTGAACTTAATTTTTCTCAGCACGTCGTAGTGTTTTACGTCACCACGTTGGACCCGATCGGATTTTTAACTGATGGTGTGTAGGCAAGACTGATGAAAGTCAGCTTCATCGCATATCTGACGAAAAAATCCATCAGTCCATTTTCATCGGATAAACTGATCGTGTGTATGTGGCATAAGACATCCTGTGAGGTTAATTAGCTCCTTGCTAAATTGACCCTAGTATATATACCGTACATATACCCGTGAGTTAGGGACCTTAGATTGTAAGCTCTTTGAGCGCAGGGACTGATGTCAATGTGAAATTAATATGTAGAGATTAAATTGGAGGCACTGTATAAATACTTAAAATAAATAAATGATAAACATAATAAAGTGACATTTACAAAGAAAAAAAGGACTTGAAATTGCTGTTAAATTACAATCTGCAACTTTGTTTGATTTGTATTGAAACCAGGCATTCCCTTTAACATCTTTAAAAAATAAAAAAACCTTATCCAGGATAATGGTCTGGTATGCATTGTAAGGGGACCCCTCCACAAAAAGAATTGTTGTAGAATCCCCCCTTAATGCATCCCAGATCCTTTGGGTTTGATATGGTCTTAATGGTGTACCCCACACAAAAGAAAAAAAAGAGCACAGTGTCTCACCCAAAATCTATACTAGACCCTCACCTGAGCATGCAACCCAGCTGACAAGGAAGAAAGTGTGCCCCCCTTCTTAAACTATACCAGTCACATGCCCTCATATTGGAGGGAGTACCTTATGGGGGGGGAGAATTCTAAAAAAAGGCACTGTGTCCCCATGATGATGGAGACAGGGGTCTCATCCCCACATGCCTGGCCTAGGAGAATTGGAGAGCTTATTGGAATCTGGATGCCCCCTTTAAAAAGGGGGCCCCAAATATCTGACCCCCCTACATGGTACCTCTGGTTACTCTTTCACAAAAAAAGTCAAATAATAAACACACAACATTGTTCATAAAGTCCTTTTTAAACAACAAAAAAAATAATGTCCCATGATGTCCAAAATATAATCTATATATATAAAACTCAACGTGTGTGTGTGTGTGTGTGTGTGTATGTATGTATGTTCCAGCATCACGTCCAAACGGCTAAAGATATTAACATGAAACTTGGCACACATGTTACTTATATGTCAGCAACAAACATAGGATAGGTGGTTTGACCCTTACCCACCCCCATTTGCCATGGTCGGGTTTTTCTTTAAAGTCCCATTCAACTCTATGGGAAATACATGTTAGGCCGTGTACACACGGCAGAGAACCTCGACGGGCAGAACACATCGTTCCGCCCGTCGAGGTTCTCTGCCGGCCGTCGAAATCGGCGACCCGCCCGTCGGGAATGGCAACCAGCCATTTATCCAGGCGGGCCGTCGAGCAAAAAGAGAGCGTGCTCTCTTTTCGCTCGACGGGATTCCCGACGGGCGGGGCGAGCGCTCTGTGTACACACGGCCGAGGTCCTCGCTGGAATGCAGCTTCCAGCGAGGTTCTCGCTGGTTTCCAGCGAGAACCTCGGTCGTGTGTACGCCGCCTTACTTCATAACTTCCAAACGGCGGTTTTTGTTTGTCAGCAACAAACATAGGATAGGTGGTTTAACCCTTACCCACCCCCATTTGCCATGGTCTGGGTTTTTCTTTAAAGTCCCATTCAACTCTATGGGAAAGGGTTTTTCTTTAAAGTCCCGTTCAACTCTATGGGAAATATATATTTTCCTCCCCAAAAGGTTAAGATAGGAAGACCGGGCAACGCCGGGTATTCAGCTAGTTTTCTATAAAGTAGATGTCCTACAGCAATCATCTCCCACCAATCTTCTTGGTATAAATGATATCAAAGCTTAAATAGTTGCTAGGACCATAGAGGCTGCCGGCATCCTAGGAACTACTATCCCACTGTGAATGACAGAACTACTTCAATGGTTGCTTGGATACCAACCCCCTATCCCACTGCTGACTTTTTTTAAATTGTAAACAATTTGGCAGTTATCCCCAGGTGAAGTCACCTAGCACCTTAGTAACCAATGATACTTTGAGACCCAGCCATATTTGCTTAATCATGTCAGCCAGCATCCCTGGCTAGAATTCAGCTCCCTTCTAGGAAATGCCCCTGGCTGCCATTTGCATCCTGGTCAGAATCCTCAAGCTGAAGCTGTCATTCATTTAGTGGCGGTAGTAATTCCATCACTTATGCCGTGTAAACACGAACGGAAATTCTGACAAGAAAATTTCAATGTGAGCTTTTGGTCGGAAATTCTGACCATGTGTAGGCTCCATCTGACTTTTTCTGTCGGAAAGCAAAAATTTTAGAGCTGATTCTCAATTTTTTAGACAAGAAATGTTCTTGTCAGAAATTCCCATCTTCTGTATGCAATTCCGACGCAAAAAAAAACATGCATGCTCAGAATCAATTTGACGCATGCTCGGAATCATTGAACTTAATTTTTCTTGACTTGTTGTAGTGTTGTACGTCACCGCTTTCTTGATGGTTGGAATTGTGTGTGACCGTGTGTATGCAACACAAGTTTGAGCCAAAATTCACGGTTTTCTTGTCGGAATATTCGATCCTGTGTACCAGGGCTGTCTTTTCCATTGGGCACACTGGGAAGTTGCCCGGGGGCCCCACTTGCCTGGGGGGCCCCCATCGGCTGCCCAGCGACCCCCGTAAAAAATGGTGGAGAATGGCGGGTCAGAACTGTAGAACTGTATCGTGTCTACAGTCTCTGAGGAAGAGTCTGGAGAGGAGTTAAGAGTGGGAGCGCCGCTGGGATGGGGGTCACAGGAGAAGTCAGACATGAAGAGACTATAGGATAAAACCAGAGCAGCCAAGCTGGAGCCATCTGACTGAGCCTTGCATGGTGCACCTGAGAGGAGGTCAGTGATAGCACCACCAGGCCAGTCTAAGGGCGGGTGGTTGCTAAAGAAAGGGGGGTGTGAATACAAAAATATTAGTGCCCCCCTTACCTTAGTGTATTTACTCTACGGAAGGTGGTTCCCCTTTACATCAGAGTCTGCAGAGTCTGCAGGATTCCCCCTTACAGTGCTAGGGGGAACTCAGTCTGAGGACCGTGATGTAAATGTAAAGAGAAAGCAGTGGATTCTGATATAAGGCGGTCTCTGGTCACCAGAGCCCCCCTCCACATCAGAGTTCCCCCTTACATCATGATCTGCAGTGTTCCCCTTTACATAAGAGTTCCCTTTGACTGTAAGGGGGAATCCTGCAGACTCTGATGCAAGAGGAAACTCTGATCAGGCTGGGTTACAGTAACCTAACCTTCATGCCAATGAAGAAATTTGTAAAACTGTAATTTTAGGTAGTTTTTTGCAGTGCCAATAAAAAATTGTGGTTCTGCCAGTAAATTTCATGATTTTTGGCAGTAAATTCTTGTGCGTGGTTGCAGTGGCGTAACCAGAGTTATGGGCGCCCGGGGCGGAATTTTTTTTTTCGCCCCCCCCCCCCCTTTATATAAACATCCACGTATATATGTGCGAAAATGTGGGGGACTTAAACATTTGAGCTTTTTTTTAAACTTTTATATTTACTTATTTTGTTTTCACTCTTTTTATGTTTTTTTACACTTTATGTCATTGCTATTACATAGGGGGATAACAATCCCCCTATATAATAGCACAGGTACACTGACAGGTCCTCTTTATGGAGACATTAGGGGTCTCTAGGACCCCTAATGTCACCTGGGGACCCCAAAAGAAGCTGATGAAGCACAGATCCGCTTCTTCTCTCTGGCTATAGCAGCCAGGTGACTGACAGGTGAATGCGGATGTAATCCACATCACTTCTGCATTCACAGCCTGGAGGGAGATCAGCAAGGAGGAAGATGCTGGTCTCCCTCCCATGTTACCTCCTGACACCCTCTCGAGCCGGTCCCAGGCCGAAGATGGGGCAGCGGATCCCGGGATTAAAGGTGAGGGGTCAGGAGGGGGGGGCGGCGGCAGTACTGGAGGGGGTAGGGGGGCACGCAGCCAGCACAAATACACACTTGGCAGGCTATAGAGCCGCCGATCGTGTATATGTGAAAGTTCAACCGGTAATGGCACTGACCCTGACCCCTACACTGACCCTGACCCTACACTGACCCTGACCCCTACACTGACCCTGACCCCTACACTGACCCCTACACTGACACTAACCCCTACACTGACACTGACCCCTACACTGACCCCTACACTGACACTGACCCCTACACTGACACTGACACTGACCCCTACACTGACACTGACCCCTACACTGACACTGACACTGACCCCTACACTGACACTGACCCCTACACTGACACTGACCCCTACACTGACACTGACCCCTACACTGACACTGACCCTGACCCCTACACTGACACTGACCCCTACACTGACACTGACACTGACCCCTACACTGACACTGACCCCTACACTGACACTGACACTGACAGCAATACTCGCACCCCCCTCCCCCCAGCTTGGTGAAAATCCATCCTCCGCCATCCACCCGCAGCCCGCTCCATGTCTGGTGTCAGATGCTGCAACTCCCTCCATGCTCCCATCTCCACACAGCGCCGTTACGCCGTACCACAGAGCGGAGGGGAAGACAGCGACCATGGCAGCTCACACTTCCAGTGCCTGTCTCCCGCCGCCATGTTCAGAGTTTCCCGGCGCACTGTGATTGGGCGTATGGCGTCATGTGCGGAGGCGGGACTTCCAGCCCCACGCCTCACATGACCCCCATATGCCCAATCACTGAGCGGTGGACATCAAACATGGTGGCTGCCTGGCCGGTCTGCACATCCGCGTCGGTGACACGGAAAATGAAAAATAAGGAGGTGGCACGGAAAGTCGCCCCCCTAAATGTCGCGCCCGGTGCAACAGCACCCCCTGCCCCCCCCCCCCTTGCTACGCCAGTGCGTGGTTGTGTAGACAGGGCCCCAGTGCACTGTATTGCCCGGGGGCCTATAATGCTCTTAAGATGGCACTGCTGTGTACGTGGCATAATAATTGACTTCCTGCATGACCAGTGTCTAATTTCCGGGCTGTCTTTAGGGCAGGGCAAAAGGGGAAGCTGACCTGGGCCCTGTCATTGTTGTGGGGCCCAAAGCAGCTGCCTCATACTTGCCAACTATCCCAGTCTAAATTCCCTTGTCCCTTTGGTCCTTTGCTGTGTCCTGATATCTCAGTGTGAAGTGCCGCTACTAATGCTGCCCAGCTCTGCCCTATTGTTGTGTGCAGATGACTCACCTGCAGACCCTGTGTTTTCATGTAAATAACCGTCAATCATATGTAAATAACTGGAACATTCATATGTAAATAACAGGAACATTCATATGTAAATAGCAACAGCATTCATATGTAAATAAGGGCAGCATTCATATGTATTTTATGCCCCTCTGCAGTGAAGAGTTGATGTGCTGTAACCTCTAGCAACCAATCAGTGAGCAGTATTACTGTACAGTAATCTCTAGCAACTAATCAGTGACCTGTAATGTGTGCTATAACCTCTAGCATCCAGCTGGTAAGTGGCAATGATATGCTGTAACCTCTGGCAACCAATCGCAATCACTGCCTGATCTGATACAGTAAACTGATTTTAAGTCTAGCTGATATTTATTGTATGTCTCAGAGCAGGTGGAGAGCAAAATTGCATGGGGGGGCCCTAAGAATTTTTTTTGCCCAGGTTCCAATCAACATTAAAGTCGGCCCTGGGCTAATTGCATTGATGAAGGCAAACAAGCCATTTGGTTCACCCATTTGCCAAAGCACATACAGTTAGGCTCCATGCACACTGGACTTAAAAAATGTTGATTCTACAGGCGTTTTCTATCAGGGACGTTCAGAGGCAGGAAAAAAAACCTTCTCTATCGCGTTTTCTGGAGGAGTTCAGGAGCTGTAAAAACGTCAGTCTCTCCTAAACTCTCCTAAACTTCTCCTTAACTCTTCTGAACGTCAAGTGCCTACGTTTTTTTTAGGTGTGTTGTGGGAGTAAAAACTTTTGCAGAGGGGAGTGTAGTGCAAAAACGCCTATAAAGTAAACTCTCATAGACTCGCCTAAACTTTGTAGATTATGCTTTCATTCTGCATATTTTATGCCACGTTTTTCAAACTAAAAACGTTGACGTTTTTTCTGCTCCTAGTGTTCATGGAGCCTTAAGCAAGCAATTTATGGATCGAAATTTGATTAATTTATCAGGGTACAGCTGAATTTCGATCCATGTATGGGCAACCTGGTTGGTTGTGCACAAGTTGATCTATCAACTGACTTGTGTACAACTAGCCTGTTGGAAAACTGTCTCTTGTTCAGCATCCCACAGCAATAGCCAGCAGCAGTGCTGATCAGTGAATTCTGACGTCTGGGAAGTCTCCCCGCTGTCAGAATACAATAGGCCAACTGGAGGGATTCCCCCTCCAAATCAAGTAATTCATCAAGTCTGCTGCCCCCATTTTTAAAATGTACACATTTTTGTATTTTATTTTTGGTTAGTTCTTTTTAATTAACCACTTGACCACTGGGCACTTAAACCCCCTTAATAACCAGACCAATTTTCAGCTTTCGGTGCTCTCACAGTTTGAATGGCAATAACTCAGTCATACAACACTCTAACCAAATGACATTTTTGTCCTTTTTTTCCCACAAATAGAGCTTTCTTTTGGTGGTATTTGATCACCTCTGCGGTTTTTATTTTTTTCGCTATAAATGAAAAAAGAACGTAAATTTTGTAAAAAAATGAATTTTTCTTCATTTCTATTATAAAATTTTGCAAAAAAGTAATTTTTCTTCATAAATTTGGCCTAAAATGTATACTGCTACATATCTTTGGTAACAAAAAAAAAAAAAATTGGATAATATTTAGTCTGGGTGAAAGTTATGGGGTCTACAAGCTATGGTACCAATTACTGAAAATTGATCAATTTGATCACATCTGATGTACTGACAGCCTCTCTCATTTCTTGAGACCCTAACATGCCAGAAAAGTACAAATACCCCCCAAATGACCCCTTTTTGGAAAGAAGACATTCCAAGGTATTCAGAAAGAGGCATCGTGAGTTTTTTGAAGTTGTCATTTTTTCCCCACAATTCTTTGCAAAATCAAGATTTTTTTATTTTAATTTTTTTTCCACAAAATGTTCATATTATTAGGTTATTTCTCACACACAGCATATGCATACCACAAATTACACCCCAAAACACATTCTGCTATTCCTCCCGAGTATGGCGATACCCCATGTGTGAGACTTTTACACAGCGTGGCCACATACAGAGGCCCAACATGCAGGGAACGCCATCAGGCGTTCTGGAACACCCAGACCAATTCTGACATTTCTCTCCTACATGGAAAAATCATCATTTATTTGCTAGAAAATTACATAGAACCCCAAAACATTATATATGCTTTTTTAGCAAAGACCCTAGAGAATACAATGGCGGCCGTTACAACTTTTTATCTCGCATTGTATTTGCACAGCAATTTTTCGAACGCGTTTTTTTTTTGGAAACAAAACAGTTTTGTGCTTAAAAAAAAAAAAAACAGTAAAGTTAGCCCAATGTTTTTGCATAATATGAAAGATGAAGTTACGCCGAGTAAATAGATACCCAACATGTCACCCTTCAATATTGCACACGCTTGTGGAATGGCGCCAAACTACGCGACTTAAAAATCCCCATAGGCGACGCTTTAAATGTTTTTCCTGGTTACATCTTTTTAGTTGGAGAGGAGGTCTAGGGCCAAAATTATTGCTCTCGCTCTAACGTTCGCAGCGATACCTCACATGTGTGGTTTGAACACCGTTTTCATATGTGGGCGGGACTTACGTGTGCGGTCGCGTCTGTATACGAGCACACGGGTACAGGGGCGCTGTAATTTATTTTTTATTTTTTTATTGTTCATTTTACTTTATTTATTTTAGTTTGACACCTTTTTCCCCAAAAATAAATGTTTTGGTTACTTTTATTCCTATTACAAGGAATGTAAACATCCCTTGTAATAGGAATATAGCATGACAGGTCCTCTTTACAGTGAGATATGGGGTCAATAAGACCCCACATCTCCCCTCTAGGCTGGGAAGCCTAAAAAAAAAACGATTGCAGAGTATTGCGCGGGGGAGTATTGCGCGGGGGAGTATTGCGCGGGGGAGTATTGCGCGGGGGAGTATTGCGCGGGGGTACTGCAGAGTATTGTGCGGGAGTATTGTGCGGGAGTATTGTGCGGGAGTATTGTGCGGGAGTATTGTGCGGGAGTATTGTGCGGGGTACTGCGGGGTATTGCGGAGTACTGCAGAGTATTGCGGGGTACTGCGGAGTATTGCGGGGTACTGCGGAGTATTGCGGGGTATTGCAGAGTATTGCGGGGTATTGCAGAGTATTGCGGGGTATTGCGGAGTATTGCGGGGTACTGCGGAGTATTGCGGGGTATTGCGGAGTATTGCGGAGTATTGCGGGGTATTGCAGAGTATTGCGGGGTACTGCGGAGTATTGCGGGGTACTGCGGAGTATTGCGGGGTACTGCGGAGTATTGCGGGGTACTGCGGAGTATTGCGGGGTATTGCGGAGTATTGCGGAGTATTGCGGGGTATTGCGGAGTATTGCGGGGTACTGCGGAGTATTGCGGGGTACTGCGGAGTATTGCGGAGTATTGCGGGGTATTGCAGAGTATTGAGGAGTATTGGGGGTATGCAGAGTATTGAGGAGTATTGGGGGTATGCAGAGTATTGGGGGGGGTTATGCAGAGTATTGGGGGGGGTTATGCAGAGTATTGGGGGGGGTTATGCAGAGTATTTGGGGGGGTTATGCAGAGTATTGGGGGGGGTATGCAGAGTATTGGGGGGGTATGCAGAGTTTTGCGCAGGGAAGGAAGGAGTTAATGCAGGGATGGCTGAGCAGGGATGGATGGATCTGTGACTGCAATAGTCACAGATCCATCCCACACTGCTGCAGCCATCCGCGCTCTCCTCTCACGCTGTACCGATCGGTACAGCGAGAGGAGGGAAGAACCGGCGTCAGCAAGTGACGCGGTTTGTTTACATGTGATCACGCCGTCATTTGACGGCGCGATCACGTGGTAAGGAGCCGCCACCATTGGCTCCTTACCGAGATCACTGACGCTGCGGGTCCCGTGGACCCGCTGAGCGCCGTGACCGCGTGTGCGCGCCCGCTCGGGCGCGCGGATCTGACGCACGTCAGATTTGTTTACACACGTGGTCGCGCCGTCATTGGACGGCGCGATCACGTGGTAAGGAGCCGCCGCCATTGGCTCCTTACCGCGATCATCGGTGCTGCGGGTCCCGTGGACCCGGTGAGCACCGGTGATCGCGTGTGCGCGCCCGGTTGGGCGCGCACACCTGACTCTAACGGAGGACGTCCATGGACGTCCTGTTAGAGTACAGGAACCGCCCTATAGCCGTATTTCGGCTATAGGGCGGTGATTAAGTGGTTAAAGTGATGTCAAAGGCAAGTCTAAAAAAAAAAAACAACAACAAACATGTCATACTTACCTGCTCTGATCAGCGGTTCATATTTTTGTATTTTATTTTTGTTTAGTTGTTTTTTATTAAAGTGATATCACAGGCAAGTCTAAAAAAAAATAAAAAAAATAACAAACATGTCATACTTACCTGCTCTGATCAGCAGTTTTGCACAAAGTAGCCATGATCCTCCTCTTCTTGGGTCCCTTGCAGGCACTCCTGGCCCCTTACTCCTGCTAAGTGCCTTTAGAGCACCCAAGCAGGCTTGCTCCCAAGCCATTGCTCGGCATATCCATTCACTCACAGAGCCATGGCTCAGCCCCATCCCCTCTCTCTCCTCATTGGCTCACTGGCTGTGATTGACAGCAGCAGGAGGGTCCACATAGAGCTAAAGCTCTCGTGCACATGGCTGGATTGTGATGGAGCTCAAGCTTTAGGGGGGGGGGGGGGGCTGCTGTACACAGATGTTTGTTTTACCTTCATGCATGAAGTTAAAAAACTTTTAGACTTTAGAACCAATTTAACGTTTACGTCCAACGTTATAGATATGGATCTGCGTCTGTCCCAAGCATGATTAAATCATCTTACTGTTTATTCCATACTAAGTGCAGCACTTGTCATGAACACATATATTAGTGAATACAATAAACTGAATACAATATAAAAATAAGTCCTGTGTATAAGAAAAATAAAAGCCTACAAATGTGCACAGAAATGTGCTTTCCTTAACCACTTGCGGCCCGCGCTATAGCCGAATGATGGCTACAGTGCGGACCTGAATATCCAACCCGCCGTCAATTGACGGTCGCCCCTTAGGGCGTTCCCCGCACATGCTACAGAGCGTGCAGCGGGGAAGCTCTGTGTTGGCCGTGTCCCTTGGACACAGCCAATCACAGATCGCGGTGAACGGCCAATCAGAGTGGCCATTTGCTATGCGATCTGCACGGCCGATGAGAGATGATCTCATAAGTAAACATATGAGATCATCTCTCATTGCCGTTTTACACAGAGACAGTGTCCTGTCTCTGGAGAGCAGACCGATCTGTGTCCCTTGTACATAGGGACACAGATCAGTCACCCCCTCCCCAGTCAACCCCCCTCCCCCCACAGTTAGAACACTATGTAGGGAATACATTTAACCCCTTCATCACCCCCTAGTGTTAAACCCTTCAATGCCAGTCACATTACTACAGTAATTAGTGCATATTTATAGCACTGATCGCAGTATAAATGTGAATGGCGCCAAAAATGTGTCAAAAGTGTCCGATGCATCCCAATAAAAATCGCAGATCGCCGCCATTTCTAGTAAAAAATAAATAATAAAAAACAATAATTCTGTCCCCTATATTGTAGGCGCTATAACTTTTGCGCAAACCAGTCGCTTATTGCGATTTTTTTTTTTACCAAAAATATGTAAAAGAATATGTATCGCCCTAAACTGAGAAAAAAAAAAAAAATTCTTTTTTTTTTACATTGGGCTATTTATTACAGCAACAAGTAAAACATATTATATTTTTTTCAAAATTGTCGCTCTTTTTTGTTTATAGCGCAATAAATTAAAACCGCACAGGCAGGGCCATCTTAATAGCATCATGGGCCCCTGGGCAAAGTAATGCACTGGGGCCCCTAAAAGCCTTCCCTAATTTACGCACCTACTCCCAAGAATGAAAGTATAAATAGTCGATAAATTCGAACAAACAGTATAAAAAGTTTTATATTCTATTTTATCACTGGATTTGTGTCACTAGTGATGTCAGTGTCAGTTAGCCAGTGTACCTCCCTGTGAGGGTCTGTTAGTGCCAGATTGGCTGATACCCTATCGCAGTCCCACTAAAAGTCATACAGTAACTATACACTGACACTGTACTAATGACACTGGCTGCGAAGGGGTTAACATATAAGGGTTAACTGTGTGCCTAGCAAGTGTAATGTGTGTAATATGTGCTGTTTTTACTCACAGAACTGGCAGTTTTTTTCCCCTGCTTTCCAGGGAGAAGAAACAGCCAAATTGCTGTTATGTGTACAGAGTTATGTGTGTTTTTCTTTTTACACAGAACTCTGTGCTGTGATTGGACACAGCTGATCAGCAGGATTCCTTCAAAAACATTGGATGAAACCTGTTGAGTAACTTGTACTATGTCCAATCACAGCATTGCATGTGGCAGTATGTTGTCTGTCCTGCCTGGGCTCCTTACCCTCAATAAAACTATAGCGGGTGGGTAGGAAGTGGTTAAGGTATATTTTACACTAGATGTGATGGGACTGTGTTGGGTGGCTATTTCAGCATAATCCTATCACATGACAAGGCAAAATACCTTATCTCTGGCATGTCCAATTCACAGCACTGCGGCCAATTGAACTTTATAAAAAGTCAGTGTGACATTTCAATAAAGTTTGTTTAACCACTTGCTCTCCTGAAGGTTTACTCCCCTTCATGACCAGGCAATATTTTGGTAAACAGAACTGACAATTGCGCGGTCGTGCGACACTCTACCCAAATAAAATCAACGTCCTTTTTCCCCACACAAATAGAGCTTTCTTTTGGTGGTATTTGATAATTTCTGCGGTTTTTATTTTTTGTGCTATAAAAGGCCGACAATTTTGAAAAAAAACAATATTTTTTAAAATATTTAAACTCCCAAGAAGCGTAAATTGATTTGTTTGCGCAAAAGTTATAATGTCTACAAAATAGGGGATATATTTTTTTTACTAGTAATGGCGATGATCAGTGACTTATATATACTGTGATATTGTGGTGGACAATGTAGGACACTAAGTGCACTTTTTGGGGACCAGTGACACCAATAAAGTGATCAATGCTAAAAACATGAACTGTACTAATGACACCCAGGAGTTAACTGTGTGTCTAGGGAGTGCTTGCTAACTGCGTGCCTAGCCTGCTCTTGGTTACTGTGGGGGGGGAGCTTTTACCAAGGGAAGGCATTTATTCATGTTCCTGCTTTGCAGAAACACAGGATCAATACCTTCCCTACTGACAGAATGGCAGTCTGTCTTGTTTACATAAGCAGACCGCCGTTCTGCTTGTGTCCCGAACAATTGGCAGGTGCTGGCGGACATTGAGTCCGCCTGATCTGCTGATTGGCACCTGCTGTGTCAAATCACAGTGGGAGTGGATCGCCAGCAGTGTGTGTGCGTCCCAAACCTGGAAGTGCAGGATCATGCTGCGCAGGAGAGCCGCTCTGCGACCGTATATATACACAGTATAGGGTTGGCGATTGGTTAAAAAAGGCAGAAGCTGGAGGGGTGTACCCATGCTGGAGCCATGATGCTTTGATTCATGACTGCAAGAATTATATCCCCAGTTGCATTTGGTGGGCAGTGGCACTACTGCTTACCAAATGCAACCTAATCAAATAAGTGTCTGTGCTGCAACTTTCCCACAACCATGTGCAATGCATATAGTTGTGGCGTTGGTGATGCAGCACTTAGGGGGTTAAAATAGGTGGTGAGGAAGCAACATATCACCTCCTCACCACCCATCTAATATCTCTGAAAAGCAATCCATGTGCAGCAGTTTTTTACAGTAAGTGACTAAGTGCCGGTTCAAACTTTTGCGTAGTGAATTCTAAACCAATTCTGTGCAGATTCAGCACCACATCCAAATCACAACCCGTTCATGCGAACTGCTGCAGGTGCGTATGACAAGGTAATGACACCCTCACTTAGCAAAACGCAATGTGATTTGCAGAATTGGATCGCATGGGTATGAACACCCATGCTATCTAATTCTGGGTTTGCCAAAAAAATAAGGGTCCTGCTATACTTTTATGCAGATTTGATGCGATTTAAGCCATACAGAATCGCATGTGATTTGAACAGAAATGCGGTGGGATTCCTGTTCAAATCACATGCAGTTCCTGCACTGCATAGTGTGACCCACTCAGAGCAGTAAAAAAGGACATTTGTTATTTTGAGGGGGATCTGCACAGTGGACTTACCAATTTTCCAGCATCTTGTCTCCTCCAATTGCAGTTTTCATTCTGCAGCTGCACACATACCTATCTAGCACCATGCTGTCTGTGTGTGTGGGGACATCAGGGGGTGGGGTTGCTAGCCCGGGCACAGCAGGGAATCAGGGATTGGTTAGTTCACAGGGGTCCTCAGCACATTGAGGTCCTGTGCTGTTCACTCTGAATCCCCCTGTGAGAATGAGGAGTGACAATGCAGGATCGGCACAGGCAGCTACAAAGGCAGCACACTTCACTGGGCACACAACCTGCTGCTGTGGAGGCAGAGCTTCCGACATTCAGATCACTCAGAGAAGAGTGAAGGAGAGGAGAGAGAAGTGACAGCCAGTCCCGCAGGCAGAATAAAAGTGTCTGCCCGACCGATCTCCCGAATCAGGCAGCCCCAGCGCTCCGCTGATAGTTGTCACTTGTCCGTGCAAAGACAACACACTGCATTCCTTCCAGCTCACCTCCTGCACGCGTATGACAGAACCAGCCCTGATGGGGCCCCCAAGACCATGTGGGGCCCCTGGTCTGTGCCCGGGGGTGCCCGCTCAGTAAGACGGCCCTGGATACTGTATATATAAAAACACATCTACCATGATAACCAATACAGTAAATAGTGACACTAAAAGTAATTAGCATAAACTATGAACATCACCCAGTGAATATGTGAATAATTCAAGAATAAGTAAATAAAAAAACAAAGAAATTCATAGAAAGTCATCAAAATAAAAAATCAGATAATGTTCAATAATATGGTTGTAAATGAAGGATCCAGCTTGAGGGACTCATGCACCCCACCACGTGCAGATTGTGACACCACTCCCCTATAGGTTTCAACTCACCAGGATTTGTCCTGGCTTGGCAAAATCCATTCCATTAGGATGACTCGATTGCCACATTTATGGTACTATTTTCACTCCCTACACATATCGATCGTTTGGTTGGATTTTTCTAAGTTCCAAACCCAGAAAATCCATAAAAAATTGTGGGAAAGGGCTACAGATTGTCAAAACAGGTCCTCTGTATTATTCAATGGTGGCTCAGTTTTTGGCGGTTTAATCCCACAATCTAAAACCCCAATAGATAGCTATGGTGAGAAATGAGGTACACTCAGTCCCTTTGGATTTTAATAAATGGCAGCATGTGAAACGATGGTTGGCCATTCTTGCTCCTACTTTGTCCTATTCCCTAGCATTCAAACAATCCTAACATAATTTTGTGAGAAGGGGTATTACCGCGCTACCAAAGGACTTGTAAAGGGAAAACTGAAGGGAAGAGAGGAGGGGGTAGGAAAGTGGGGAGGGAACGTGAACCAACAGGGGGGAAAAAAAATAACTGCTGCGGCACTGCAAGCGTATCAAAACTCAAAATTAAATGAATAAAAAATAGTGCTGCGCTGTAGGGAATAGGAAATACTATAATTCTCATTTTTATAACATAATTTTGCCTTTTCAGACATTGGCTTACCTTTTTGACGAATCATGATCCAGAGGTCCTCCAATGGTGGTTAAATAAAGGTCTCTACAGAATTGATCATATTTTGACACCCTTTTACCTTGCAACACTGTCACTCAAATTTAAAAACTCCTGCCTTGGAGACTCTCTGATTCTACCAAATGTCATTTTTTTGTGCTCCTTGGGACTCAGGGTAACCAGGGACCCCAGGGTCACCCCCTACTGGCGCATTCAGAATGTGGGTCAGAAAGAGAGGATCTCCACCATTTACATGCTATCAAATTCCCTATATGAGGGCGTGGGACACAGTTTGGGTTTATGAGAAGGATCTGGACCATTGGCATACCTGTTTCCACTTAAATTACAAGGATATGTTAATTTTGTCAGTAGGGCAGTGGAGGGTGTCAGTAGGGCAGTGGAGGGTGTCAGTAGAGCAGAGGGCGGTGTCAAATAATAAAAATGCCATAAAACTATCCCCTATTTTGTAAACGCTATAAATTTTTCGCAAACCAATCAATAAATGCTTATCGCATTTTTTTTTTACCAAAAATATGTAGAAGAATATGTATCGGCCTAAACGGAGGAAACATTTATATATATATATATATTTTTTGGGGATATTTATTATAGCAAAAAGTAAAAAATATTTTTTTTTTTAAATTGTCACTCTATTTTTGTTTAAAACGCAAAAAATAAAAACTGCAGATGTGATCAAATGCCACCAAAAGAAAGCTCTATTTGTGGGGAAAAAAAGGACGCCAATTTTGTTTGAGTGCCACGTCGCACGACCGTGCAATTGTCAGTTAAAGCTACGAAGTGCCGAATTGCAAAAAGGGTCTTAAGTGGTTAAAGGCATTGTGCAAAAATGTACAAATCTCCTCCAGTCAGCACACTCCCCCGAAACTGAGGGGTAGACATGAAATGAGGGGAAGTTCTGCTGATTTTATTATCCAATCATGTGCAAGCTAAAATGCTGTTTTTTTATTTTCCTTGCATGCCCCCCTCGGATCTACAGCGATCTACAGCGACTGCACTTTCAAGTGCACTGTCAGTGCAATTTCAAGTGCACTTGTAGTTTGCACTTGTAGTGCGAAGTGGATTTGCCTTTAGTAAATAACCCCCTCTGTGTTTTTCCCTATATAACACTGGTTAGTGTTTGCTGTCAGAAAAGTTTTTGTAAACATAAAACATTTGTTTGAATTGGGGGGGGGGGGGGTGTTTTCCTCATACAACTGGTTAGTTTGTTAATATCTTGCAAACATAAGACAAAATTAGCTTTATTTTTTACAAATGTTGTGTAAGCATAAAGTATCCGATTGTTCATAGACTGACTATGTCCTTGCAACAAATTTCTCTATATGCAATTCTGTTTGTATAACAAACTGATTTTGTTCTGCTCTGGGATAGGTAAACAATTTGACAAATTAAATCTTTTGCTTATCTGAAGTTTCCCAGGTTCTCTCACAAGCCATGTTTCATAGTTCAAAATCAAAGAAGCCATGTATCATAATTGTAATTCATAGGGGCGCTGATGGCGGCTCATAACCCTGATGACTGGTGTGATAACGATCAAGCAGCAGAAAGAGAATAAAGCACAGATCCATATAATTAATGCAGTAATGTAGAGAGCCTTAAATTGCAGGTCTTTGGGTACAGCTTCCTTTTCAGCAGACCCCTATGCTGCGTACACATGATCAGAATTTCCGACAGGAAAAGTTCGATGTGAGCAATTCCGAGGTGTAGGCCCTATCAGACTTTTTCTGTCGGAAAAAATTTGAGAGCTGGTTCTCAAATTTTCAGAAGTGTATGCAATCTCGAGGCGCGAAAAAAAATTTGAGAGCTTGTTCTCAAATTTTCGTCTGTATGCAATTCCGAGGCGCATAAAAACGCAAGCTCGTAAATAATTTGACGCATGCTTGGAATCATTGAATTGAATTTTTCCCAGCTCGTTGTAGTGTTGTATGTCACTGCATTCTTGATGGTTGGAATTTTGTGTGACAGTGTGTATGCAACACAAGTTTTAGCCAAAATTCCGTAGGAAAAAAATCCTTGTTTTTTTTGTCGGAATTTCCGATTGTGTGTACGCGGTATAAGAAGTTTTGTGAGCAAAACAAGAATGATGCCATCAAATCTCACTTCAAATCTTCTGCAATCAGAGGCAGCAGTATAATATTACATGGCAGATTTTAGGTTACAAGAACTTCAAAAATCCAGAAGTGCTCTATTATATTTCAAGAGGAATTTAAAGCTTACTGTATCTATAGTCAAAATGTAAAATCATATATTTATTTCGACATTGTATTCCAATTATTTCAGGTCATGAACAATCTTGGAGTTTGTAAACTTGCTTTGTAAAGATTCCCTCAAACTCAAAATATGAACAGTATTTTAACAGTCATGAATCAGAAAAACAACTAGAAATGTTTTCATCACTTACTGTATGAGCAAAAAAAATTCAGCACTAATACAGCAAAAAAATCTATTAAAAAAAAACACTAGAAAAGCTATTTCACCGTGAGAACTTTCAATATTCTTTATATATGTATCATAGGTTTGAGTTTATTGCTTGCATTGCTAAGATAACCCATTATGATTGGGTTCAAATTAAAAGTTGTCAATAAATGGTTTTGGGTTTGCTCAGTTTTCATCTTCGCAAATCTCATATGCTTTACTGCTAGTTCCAAAATATTTTTCCTTACAGAATCTCTTTCTACATTAAAATATATTTAGTTAGCAATTATGGTAAAATGTAATTCACTTACCATTTTTCAAATAGTTAAACAATATATTTATGATACACCATGGAAGATAGACATAAAATGTTCCTGAAATAAAATATGCATTCAGTACAAAATTAAGAATAATGGGAACCAATGGGCTCAACAGGTAATAAACAATTTCAATCCTTCTTTGTGTAATGTGTCCAGTTGTAGTTTAACACCTGGTATTTCTTAATTGTTTTGTGAACATTCCAAGCTGTTAAATTATTTAACTTAGAAATAGATGTTTGGATATCCTGGTGACAGCGTGCCACATTGTAGAACGTATCTTGCACTTGTACATTTGTATATTTACCTTAAAGATATATTTGATTTGTAATTTTATAAAACACAAATTTGATCTTGGGCAACATTACATTGAGTATAATTCAGTTCATTAGAAAAATAGGATTTTTTAATACAACTTACCTGTAAAATCCTTTTCTTGGGAATACATGACGGGACAAGGAGCCTTATTTACTTAATGGGTTATGTAGTCACCACAGGTGATTGGACACTGGTTAACCCAATTAAAATTGAAGTTCTCCCCTATATAACCCCTCCCAAATGGAGAGTGCCTCGGTTTTGTAGCAAAGCAATAAGTGTTCCACGTTTAACTCCGAAGAGGGGTGGGAGCTCTGTGTCCCATGATGTATTCCCAAGAAAAGGATTTTACAGGTAAGCTGTATTAAAAAATTATATTTTCTTGATCATACATCACGGGACACAGAGCCTAATTACTTAATGGGATGTCCCAAAGCAATGCTAAAATTGAGGGGAGGGAGACACAGATCAGAAATATGATCATCGGGCCAGAGGATCTATACTGCTACGCCCAAAGGCGGCATCCTCATACCCTTTCACATCTACCTGGTAGAACTTAGTAAATGTATGGACCAAAGACCAAGTAGCAGCCTTACAGATCTGAGCCATGGAGGCCTGGTGATGCACTGCCCATGAAGCACCAACTGCTCTAGCTGAGTGCGCCATCACCTGAAAAGGAGAAATCTTCTTTTCTAACCATAGGCCTGAATAATGACTTGTCGAATCCAATCTGCAATAATAAATTTTGACGCTGCCTGGCCCTTCCCTGAGCTCTGGCAGAATAAACAGACAATCAGTCTTTCGTATCTGAGCCGTAACTTGCAGATAAACTTTCACCGCTCTTCTTTCTATAGAGTGTAGACCAGGCATGTCCAAAGTCCAGCAAAGTGACAAGAAACAAAGTCTGTGATCCGTGAATAACAAATGAAACAATAAATGAAAGCACTCAGTGATGGTCCATACACGCTGATGTCTAATGGACTCCTGGGTTATTCTTCCACCACACCACAAGTGTAGAAGTGAGTCCACCACCCTGTAGAATCATGAACTCACCACAAATAAATGCCTCACACTCTCGTGTTTTGGCAAATAAACTTTAAACAGGAAACCTCAGGTCCGTAGGTGATGATCCAAATCAAAGTAATGATGTATCAAAGCACGTCATATAGTGAGGGAAAAGAAAGCGCACAATAGTGTAATATTGCAAAGCAACTTTTAATAAAACACCAAACTCAAAATCCTCCAAAATGTGCACTCACAAAGAATCCTTTAAAATCACGCATTGAACATACACATGTGATAAACAGCTACTCCAGGTGAACCAGTGGTCACGGCAGACCAACGAACAGCAATCCAAACGTACTCACGGTCCCTTTTTAGTGTGCAGCGTATTAGTAATAGGGGGTGCCGGTCTCCACTCGAATCATGTAACACTTCAAATATCAGGATACAGCTGAAATAATGACCTAGTGACCAAACTCCGACATGTTTCGTCACGTGGACTTAATCATGGAGATGGTCACTAGGTATCCGGTCATTGTTTAAATACAAAAAAACGCCAATTGGAATGGCGAATGGTGTATCCCATCGTGGTCAGATGGTACTCGTTAACCATAACGTCATCCGCACTCGACGTACGCTGCGTAAACAGCGTCAGCAGCGTGCGCCCGCGTCATTGCGTGTCATGGACGTGCACGCGCGGATATCCCCGCGCATGAGATGACCACATCATCACGTTCCGCTGTGCGTGATCGATCGCGCTCGCGCTCGCGCATGCTCCCCTTAGTTGTCTATACAGTGGCCAAGTGAGGGTACTACAGTGGCAGTCTTCCCAACGATTGAACAAGGGAACTGCAGCTTCAAATAGCCACCGGATTGAAGAAACAAAGCAGGACTGCTGGTCGAGTACAGCCATGACCCCCGGTTACTAAATATAATCAAATGAATTATTATACAATATTACACCAATGCATTTAAAAAAATATACATGTCGTTTGGATTTTTTTTTGAATATTACACTATTGTGCGCTTTCTTTTCCCTCACTATATGACGTGCTTTGATACATCATTACTTTGATTTGGATCATCACCTACGGACCTGAGGTTTCCTGTTTAAAGTTTATTTGCCAAAACACGAGAGTGTGAGGCATTTATTTGTGGTGAGTGCGTGATTCTACAGGGTGGTGGACTCACTTCTACACTTGTGGTGTGGTGGAAGAATAACCCAGGAGTCCATTAGACATCAGCGTGTATGGACCATCACTGAGTGCTTTCATTTATTGTTTCATTTGTTATTCACGGATCACAGACTTTGTTTCTTGTCACTTTGCTTGTATATTAAGTGGCCATTCACTTGTTCACTTTCATTCACTTGGAAGATATTTATGCATAGTGTGTCATTTGCTTCATTTAAGCGCTGCTTTATACATTTTTTTGATAATTAATTCACATTATCATCAACACTGGTATATTTTTTTCATATTTCTTATTTTAATAGCAGCAGCTATCCACTTATTTAGTGTAGTTATCTGTTTACTCCAGCTGAGCGCAGGGGGGTGGTAACATCAGACGGCCTTATTGTTTACTACCAACCTTTACATGTCCAAAGTCCAGCCCGCAGGCCAATTGCGGCCCCCCTGGTGATTTAATATGGCCCCCCTGGGGATTTGGATATATATATTGTTTGTGGCCACCAGGGCCACAAAAGATATATACTGTATTTATCAGCGCTGCCTCGGAGGGGACAGGGAGGGGGCGGGACAAGTTCCATCAGATTACATGAAGAGAATCTCCTGTTTACTTTTAGGCGTCTGTAATAGGAAGTCCAGTCTCCTGGGATGCCATTGAATGACTGATCATAGGAGGCGGGACTTTGTATTAAAGAGGTAACCGAGTAAACAAAGATTCTCCCGTTTTGTAATTTATTGGCACTCATCCCCCCCTCCCTGTCCCCCCTGAGGCTGCAGATGGGCATCAATCAGGCTGTACTGATAGCAATTGTAAGGCTGCATTCATGGCACATGTGAGGCTGCATTCATGGCGCATGTGAGGCTGCATTCAGGCACATGTGAGGCTGCATTCATGGCACATGTGAGGCTGCATTCATGGCAATGGTCAGGCTGTGCGTGTTATTCGCTGATAAATACGGCATATCCAAATAACACGCCCAAGCTCCTCCTTAGTCCTGAGTAGCACTCTGGGATTCGTTGGGGCCACAAAAGAGATATACAGTGTATCCATAGAACACGCCAAAGATCTTCTCTCCACACACAGCCACAAAGGCAAGAGAATTCTTGTTGGGCAGTGTATTAGTTGCTCAGACGAACACACTTAGACCGAATTTTAATGGTTCAAATAATGTCAGGCAAAATGGTCGGCCCCTTACGCATGTTCACTTCATCAAATCTGGCCCTCGTTGAAAAAAGTTTGGACACCCCGGGAGTAGACCTTCTTCCTCGGCAGACTGCGGATCTGGAAAAAAAGACAATAGGACTATATCTTGATCCAGATGAAATCCTGAAACCACCTTAGGTAAAAAAAAAGGCGGGTGAGGATGTAGAACCACCCTGTCATCATGAATAACCATGTAGGGTTCTTTACAGAAAGATCTGCCGATACCCTCCTTGCCGAGGATATGGTTACAAGAAAAAAACTGTTTATTTTTTTTATTTTTTATTCTTTATTTTATTTTCCGTTCTTAAACAATTCATTTACCAATCTATATAGCTTACATAAACGTTTACACAGTTTTAACACTTTCTTAGATTTATCTTTTCAAACATTGTTCCTCTTAGCAAGCTCTCCAAACTCCTTTCTACCATCTATAGATATATTATGTATTCTCCAAATTTCCCCCACAACCTCCCTTACCCTACCCCACCCCCACCTCCCTCTGTGGACCCCCCCCCCAAAAAAAAAAAAAAAAGAAACCCCCCTCCCTTCTCCCTGCGACTCTCTCCTCCCTCTCTCCCCTCCTCCCACCTCAAAGGACTCACTCTCTATATCTTATATATGGGGTCCAAATCTGTCTATACTTCTCCTCTTGCTCTCTTATTCTCATTGTCAGGTTCTCCATCTCCATCAGCTGGATTTCAGTTACTCTGTCTAACCATTGTTGTCTAGTTGGTGTAGATGTACTTTTCCACAAGAATGGAATACAAGCCCTTGCTGCCGTCAGCAAGTGTCTAAGCAGAGAATTTTTAAACTTTGCCGTGGATATCGGGAAATCATACAATAAATACTATAGGTGGCTGGATTATCTCCAAGCTCCACATCTGTGATTTCTTTTATCGTGCACACAATCATTTTCCAAAGTTCTTTCACTTTTACACATTCCCAGAAAATATGTAAGATTGTGCCCTCCTCATCTCCGCACCGCCAACACCGATCTGAAATTTCCGGGAGGAAACGTTTTAATACGGCGGGGGTTTTGTACCATCTAGTTAAGATCTTGTAGCCTCCTTCCTGGTATCTGGTGTCTAGAGAGGCCTTATGTGTAAAAGCGAAGATTTTTGTTTTCTGGGTCTCTGAGAATTTTATCCCCAAGTCTCTTTCCCATGCTTGTATAAATGGTAAATTTTTAGGGGCTTCTGAGTCTACTAACAGGCTATACATTAATGACAGGCCATGTCTCCGCGGTTCTCCCTTCAAGCATATTCCTCAAATCCTGAGAGCTCTCTAGCCGGGGTGCCTTGTGGGTTCATTGCTCTAATTGCTGCTCTCAGCTAGATTTCTCTCAGTGGGTCCAGTTCACTTCTAGGGGCCTCCTCCATCACTCCTCCAGTTGCCCTTTGCTTATCCATGTCAAAATGTATTAGCCTGCTCATTCCTGAACGTCTTAAATTGTTGAAATATAGGTCTGTAAGACCTAGTTGAAACCTGGGGTTTCCCAGGACTGGCACAAGTGGACTTGTATATTCTGAGATATTAGTTTTGCTAAATTTCCTTTTTGTAACTCGTAGTGTGGCGCCTAATGTGGGGTGTTTTTTAACTTCTTGTGGAATGTCTACCTCTTGAATCCACGCCAATCCCTCCAACGGGATCTTCGTGGTTTTTTTGTTCCATGCAAATCCAAGGTTTGGTCTTCTGAAATGCGCACCACTCTACTACTCTTGTTTAGTGGGCTGCCTCATAGTATCCCAATGGGTCTGGTAGACCCACCCCTCCCCTTTCCTTTGGTAGCATCAGGATCTTGCGTCGTAATCTCACCGATTTTCCTGCCCAAATGAACCTAGTGAATCTGGCTCTCAGATCCCTCAGGAACCCTAAGGGAATCTTTACCGGTAAGGTCTGGAGTAAATAAAGTAGTCTTGGCATAATGTTCATTTTAATGATATTAATTCTCCCAAACCATGTAAAGATTTCCTTGTCCCATCGTTGGAAATCTGCCTTGAACTGTCCTATCAAGGGTACAAAATTTAGCTCAAAAGTTCTATTCAAATTTTTAGGTATTTTTGTTCCCAGGTAGGGTATATGGGAATCCGTCCATCTAAAGGGGAAATTTGCCGCTAATTGTTGCTGTGTCTAATTGTTGTAATTCACTTTAAAGTTCCCCTATCTCCTTTAATAAGGCTGGTAAAGACAGTTCTGGCACCGTAATTGAGAATAGCAGATCGTCTGCAATGCAGCTACTTTGTACTCAGATCCCATAATCTGGAACCCTCTTATGTCTGTGTTAGCCCGTATAATTCTCAAGAACGGTTCCAGAACAAGAATAAAAATTATTGGGGAGAGTGGACATCCTTGTCTTGTCCCGTTCCGTATTGGGAAGGGGTCAGATATTGCCTCATTTACCTTCACCCTAGCCGTAGGGCAGGAATAGAGACTGGCTATCCAATTTTGCATCCCTTCCCCCAATCCAATATGTTGTAATGTGGTTCTCAAAAATCTCCAATTCACTCTGTCAAAAGCTTTCTCTGCGTCTGTTGATATTAATACTGTTGGCTTCTGATAGAGTTGTGACATATAGATAGTACTCAATAGTCTCTGTGTGTTCTCTCTCCCTTCCCGCCCAGGTGTAAAACCCACCTGGTCTGGGTCTATTAGGTGCGGTATACAAGGCAATAGTCTGTTAGCGATTATTTTTGCGAATATCTTCGGGTCTACGTTCAATAGGGATATTGGTCGATAGCTAGGGCATAAGGTGGGATCTTTTCCTTCCTTTGGGATAATTGTTATGTGTGCCTCTAATGTTTCTCTACGCATCGGCTGCCCATCTTTTAGTGAGTTAAAGGCCTCTAGAAATCTAGGTGCCAATTTTTCATAGAAGTTTTTGTAGTATAGTAGAGTATATCCATCTGGACCTGGGGATTTGCCTGATTTAATTTCCTTTATTGCTCCTAAGGCCTCGTACACACGAGTAAATAGATTTGTTCAAAACGGTCTGTCCGACCGATTTGAACAAATCTGTCTGCTTGCATTTTGGTTTGCTCGCGTGTACACATGAGCAAACCAAAATCCCCGCCAGCAGACAGCGCGCTGACGTGTCGGTGACGTGGCGGTGACGTTGATGTCTGCTGGTTAGCGTACTAACCAGCAGACATGTCGGGCGGACGGGTTCCCAGCCGACAGATTTCAAAGCATGCTTTGAAATCTGTCGGGTGGCCAAATCCGTCTGTTTGCCCGTACACACGATCTAATCTGTCTGCTGAAACGGTCTAGCAGACCGTTTCCAGCAGACAGATTTGATCGTGTGTACGAGGCCTAAGAGTTCCTCTGGTGTGATCGGCCCCTCCATGTTAGCGGTGACTCCTTCTGGGATTGTGGGCATTCCTGACTCCCTAAGATATTCTTTTATTCTCTCCTCTCTTCTCTGACTTCTTACTAATGTAGGTTGGTTTTCCAAGTGGTACAAGTCACTATAATAATCTTTGAATGCTTTCGCTCTTAGATGCGATGAGCTAACTAAGTTGTCTCCATGAGTTTTTATTTTTTCAATGTGTTATTTGGTTCTTGTTTCTCTCAGTGCATTAGCCGAAATCCTGCCCGGTTTGTTCCCATGTTCGTAGTATGCCCTCCTGCATCTCCTCAATTTGGCCTTCTCTTTCTCCATCAGTAATAAGTTTAATTTATCTCAGAGGGACGATAGTTTCTCTTCAGCAGGTGCTCTTTGCGAAATTTTATGTTAGTTTTTTGCTATTCGGATCTCCCCAAGCAGGTGGTCAAGCTTTGCACTGAGAGACCTCTTTCTATGCGCCCCAAGTGAGATAAGGATTCCTCTCACGTAGCATTTGTGTGCTTCCCATTTACATAGGGACAAAGTTTCATCTTCTTTGTTCATCTCAAAAAACCTCTCTATTTCCAGGCTCACCTTACTTTCATATTCTGGGTCTTTAATTAATGATTCATTAATCCTCCAGACCCATTCTTTGGGGGCTAATGCCCCCCAATCAATGGCACAGTGAACTGGGGCATGATCTGAGATTGTAATTGAGCCAATTGAAGTTTCTCTTAAATTTAACAGTATGTTTTGGTCCAGGAATATATAGTAAATTCTTGTATATGTTTTATGTTTTGGTGAGTAAAAGCTATAGTCTCTCTCATGTGGATGTAGAGTCCTCCAAGTGTCTATTAACTCTCGGCCTTGTAAAATTTTCCTAGCCTGTCTCAGTTTGGTATTAGATATGTTATAGGACCCCTTAGAGGAGTCCAATCTCGGGTCCAGTACCATATTGATATCTCCTCCCAAAATCAGGACCCCCTCTCTGTGCTGATTTACCACGTCTGCAAATTTTTCCAAAGCGGAAACCGGGTCTTCATTGGGAAGGTAGATGTTTATTAGAGTGACCTTATGCTCATTTAGTGTCCCTATCACCATAAGGAATCGTCCTTCCTCATCTGCAGTTACTTTAGATTCTTTCCATTTTACGTTTTTAGCCAGCAGGATTGCTACCCCATTAGCTTTTGAGGTCTGGGAAGCTCCCATGTATACTACTGGGAATCTTTGACACTTCATCTTGGGTATCTTACCTTTCCTAAAATGTGTTTCTTGCAGGAAGACAATTTGTGTTTTTAGTTTTCCTAATTCCATTCTTAGTTTAGATCTTTTTTCTGGGGTGTTTAGCCCTTTAACATTATAGGTGGTAATATTTATTCTATCCATCCTGAGGATTCCTAATACCGTGGATGCCCTGGGGCATCCAGAGGAGATGGGAGAACAAGAGAGAGTCCGGAGAGACACACAAAAAAAAAACCGCCCCCCTTGTATCTCGGATTCTAGTCCTCTGTCCAAGTGTCCGAGTAATTTATTGGCCTACCTCCATGGGGTATTCTGGTCTACAACTGCCCCGCGGTTTAATGAGGCCAATAGAGAGAAAAAAAAAGAGAGAAAAAAAAAAAAGAAAAAAAAAAGAATTCCCACGAGCGTCTCCGACTTTCCTCCCGTAAGAGGAGAGGCGCCCTGGTGGGGGAAAATATAGAGACACTACGGAAAGTTCTGCTTCTACCCGGGTGGGTGTGCCCCAACTGTTTTTATGCAGCCTGTTCTCCCCCCATTGAGTCTCCCCCCTTCCCTCCCCCTTTCTGGCAAAAAAAAAAAAGCCAGGGGGGGAGGGGGGGCCGGGGAGAGTCTTCCCCCCCTAATGTCCCCCCTATCTATAGAAGATGAGGTCAGATCAGATCCTTAACCCTCATGTAGCAACCATCAAGTCATATTAAATTAATCATAATCATAAGAAATTATACAATTAGCAACTACAAAGGCGGAGACCTTCTCCCTAAGCACAACATAAATCATAAACCAAGTAAACCTTTTCCTGTAGGGATCTGGGGGTCTTCCCTTGTTACAAATCACACAGTCTTCTATAATAATTTATAATAAACCATAGTAATCTTATGATACTTCCTGCTTTTAAACCAAGGTCATATATATACGCCCCCTTCCCCTTTCCATATATCAGTCCCCTTCCCTCTCCCAACACTCAGGTTTTGTCTGTTTTTTATCTCCACCACTCCTTCCCCTCCCATTCCCTCCCCACTCAACCTGTACGTCCTCCCCCCTACCAACCGTGCTTTATCCCCCCCAAGTCCCCCAGTCCCCCCCTGAATCCCCTCCTCCCTTCCCTATTCCCTCCCTCCCTCCCTCCTCCCGTTATCTACATCGACACACCCACATAAAAAAAAAATAATAATAATAAAAAAAAAAAAAAATTGCCGCACGGCATTGGATGGTGTATGTGTACCTACCTATATAAATAGCTAGGTTTTACTGTGTGAGAAGGTGAAGTGTAAAAGGAAAGACAAAATATATATATATTAAAAAAAAAAAAAACCCTTAAAGTGCCTAAACGGTCGTGGATGTGTTATTACTCTATCAAAAGGCCCGCGTCATCTAACTGGGCCACTATGGGTCAGATTCAGGTAGAGTTAGGCTGGAGTATCAGTGATACTCCAGCCTAACTGTCACTTTAAGCCGGCGTTTTTGTTTTCTGTAACCAGAAAACAAGAAACGCCGGGTTGGAGTTCCGATGCGAGCGGCGTAATTGAATTTTGCCATCGCATCGCAACTTTAATTTAAAAATGGCGCTGGGGGCGTTCCCGCTGATTAACGCCGAAAAAATATGTTAATCAGCGGCAATCGGCAATTCACGATCGTATTCGGGCACGACGCAGTGACTTTCCGACGTTTCCGTAAGAGATACGCGGCGTAAAGAAATACATGCCCCCTAGGTGGAGTATCCTATGTTAAGTATGGCCGTCATCATCGCGTCGAAAAAAAAATTTGAGTCGTTTGCGTAAAACGTCCGTGAATGGGGATTGACATCATTGACGTTCCCTGAAAGAATTTGGAGCATGCGCACTGACAGTCGACGCATGCGCAGTACTTTCGCCGCGGGATCGCGCATGGTTAACATAATACACGCCCCGCAACCGCCCAATTTGAATTCCGCCGGCTCATTTTCGATACGCTGCCGCAACTTTAGGAGCAAGTGCTTCATGAATAACAGCACTTGCTCCTAAAATTTCGCCAGAGTAACGTAAATGAGAAACGTTACTCCAGATTAAAGATGCTCCCATCTACCTGAATCTGGCCCTATATGTGTCATATCTATCTTAAAGTTACTCAAAAAAAAAATGTTTCTTTGTGAAAAAGACTAAGGCCTCGTACACACGATCAAATCTGTCCGCTGGAAACGGTCCGCTGGACCGTTTCCGCAGACAGATTCGATCGTGTGTACGGCCGAGCCGACGGATTTGGCCACCCGACAGATTTCAAAGCATGCTTTGAAATCTATCGGGTGGGAATCCGTCCGCCCGACATGTCTGCTGGTTAGTACACTTACCAGCAGACATGTCGTCCCGCACCGCCGCCGCACCGCCGCCGAATGGATTCGGCGCATGCGCGGAAGTGTTTTACTTCCTGCTGCGGTGACGTGGCGGCGTCAACGTCACCGCCACGTCAGCACGCTCTCTGCTGGCGGGGATTTTGGTTTCCTCGTGTGTACACGCGAGCAAACCAAAATCCCAGCAGACAGATTTGTTCAAATCTGTCGGACGGACAGATTTGAACAAATCTGTCTGCTCGTGTGTATGGGGCCTTAAAGGGTCACTAAAGGAATTTTTTTTAGCTAAACAGCTTCCTTTACCCTACTGCAGTGCTGTTTTCATGTCCTCATTGTTCGTTTTTGCTTTGATGTTGCTGTAATTCTGCTCTGATCTCCACACTTCCTGGTTGTCTGTTTCCTGATAACCATAGTGCTGGGAGCTTTCTCACTGTGGTCACTAATCAAGGAGGTGTGATTACTGTGTGTAAACTGAAACTGGGTTGGTGCTGAGGAGTTTTAGACAAACCATCACTGCCCTCTATTGGCTCTCTGGCTCTGTACATCAGAGAGACAGGAAATAACAGCAAAAACGAAACTAGAACTGTAGGTTGATTATATGATTGATTTTTATCTATTTTTATTCATTTTTAAAAGGAATCAGTTAACTTTTATGTCTCTATACCCTGTAAACAGTCATTTCAGCCCAATTTTTTTTTCCTTTAGTGACCCTTTAAGAAGCATGGTGTAATGGTTCAAAAGGTAGCTTCTGTAAGACAGATAATACCAAATTCAAATGGGTACACGGGAGACTTAACCAGCGGATTCAAGTGCAGTGCTCCCTGAATAAGGCCCAGACTAGAGAATGAGGGGCAAGCGGTTTTTGAAAGAATACTGACAAGGCAGAGATCTGGCACTTGATAGTGCTTAAGGCCAACCTCATATTTAAGCCCAACTGAAGAATAGCAAGATTCCTATTAATTTCATACTTCCTAGGATGCCCCCTTCTGGGTTCACACCAGGAAACATATACCTTCCAGATTCTGTAGTAGATGAGCCTGGAGGCCAGGTTCCTAGCATTAACCAGAGTGGATAGGACTGTACCCGAGAGCCCATGTTTCCTCAGAATGTGGGTCTCAACAGCCAAACCGTCAATTTAGACTTTGTGAGGCAGGGTGGAATATTGGACCCTGCGATAGTAGGTCCGAGCGTAGTGGCAGAACTCAAGGTCTACCTACTGCCATCCTTATGATTTCTACATACCAGGGTCTCCTGGGCCAAGCCGGGGTGATCAAAATCACTGGTTTTTCTTCCCTCTTGACTCTCTGAAGGAATCGTGGGAGAAGAGGAACTGGAGGAAATGCATAATCAGAGAATAACAATCCCCATGAATTGTCAGGGCATCTGACCCTTGTTCAGCTTTGCGTTGAACCGGGAAGCCAACAGATTTGCATTTTGGGTACCCCATTTTTGACATTTAAAATATGTTGGGGTGTAGAGACCATTCTCCTGGACTCAGCTGCTGGCGGGTTAAAAAATCCACCTGCCAATTTTTTACCCCTGGAATGAAGAGTGCAGACAGGCGAGGATATGCCTTTCTGCCCAGGCCAGGATGTGATTCACCTCTCTTTGGGCATCCAGACTGGTGCCTCCTTGGTGATTGATATAGGCCACGGCCCTAGCATTGTCGGACTGAATTCGAACAGGCCAACCTTGCAGTCTGTAAGACCAAACTTTGAATCTCAAGAATGTTGATGGGTTGGAGCTTTTCGGCTCCAGACCACTTCCCCTGGGCAGATGCTTCATCTAGAACTACCCACCCCTAGCCAAAAAGGCTAGCGTCTGTGGTTACCAAATTCCAGGTAACCGGAGTAAAGGATTTTCCTTCTGACAGATTTTGGGGGATCAACCACCAATTGAGGCTCTGGTGAATCTTTGGAGATAAGATCATAGGAAGGTCCAGGGCCTGAACATCTTTGTTCCAAGCTGACAGAATTCTGCCCTGTAATGGCCTTGAGTGAAACTGGGCGTAAGAAACAGCCTCAGATGAGGATACCATCTTCCCCAATAATCTAATGCATAGACGGATGGAAAGCCTTCTCTTTGCCTTTATCACTCGGACCAAGTCTCCTATGGCTTTTGCCTTTGGCTTGGGAAGTAATACCTGGCTTTGGGACGTGTCTATAATCATGCCCAAGTACTCCAGCCTTCTTTGAGGCTGCAAGGAGGATTTCCCCAGATTGAGGACCCAGCCTAGGTACTCTTTCACTGTGCTGTGCACATAGTGGTCCAAGCGTGCAGCTGACTGATCTATGATCAACAGATCGTCCAGATAGGCTGTTACTGCTATGCCTCATGCCCTTAGCCTTGCCAGGGCCGGGCCAGTATTTTTGTGAACACTCAAGGTGCTGTAGCCAGCCGAAAAAGGAAGGGCCACAAACTCAGAGTGGCGCTAAACCATCACAAACCTTAGAAACCTTTGGTGAGTGGGAAATATTGAGAAAAGGAACTAAATTTGGTCCTCCCCCATCCCCCTCCCCTCTTCCTGTGATGCGGGGGTGGGGGCGGGCAATCCTGTTGCCAATCAACGTAACGCCCTTCTCCACGCCATAATGCTACGTCGTCATTGATGTCGTTGGTGCGTTGGCGTGATGTCCATAACACCGGCGCTACACACCTAGTGATGTCTGGTCGGCGGGCAAATGTCGCGCTTCACTCATCTACTGGCTCCGTCCCTCCTTGTGTACTGCAACGTTAGTTTAGCGGGTATCCCCACGCACTAAAGTCTTTGCACTTCAGTCCACCCTAGAAAGCATTCCCTGGGACCTCCCTCATGTACACTTTGCGCCACTATTTTAAATTAACCTTGTCCTTAGGTGACCCAGGTATTATATTGCTACAATTTCACCTTTTTATCACTATTTTATATTTTTTCATTTTATTCTACTTTTTCTACTCTCCTCTCCGTATTGCTTGGGGGGGGGGACTGGTCCCCTCCATGTCACTTAGGACAATTGTTGCTCACCTATTTGCAAACATTGTTACCATTAGTTTACCATTATTACTTTTAATATAAGCCCTGTTACAACTACACCTCTCACGTAAATAGACGTAATCTTACCCTACCTACCACATGATCAGTCACTAAGCTAGGCACCATCTATTATAATACTATTTCTATATCTTTATCTACTTATTTTTTTAGATGGGATTTATTCTCGTGATTTACACTTTTCTCACAATTCATGGGGTTACTACCATTGTAATGCTTTTCCCTGGCGATATTTCCATCTCTGGTTTGGGGTTCGCCGCCTCTCGGCCCGCCACCAGTCTCCACGTCCATGCCCAGATCTGACTTGCAAGTATGAGTGATAGATTTTATATATTTTTTCTACAGTCTCAACTATGTTGTTACATGACCATTCATTATTATATCTATTTTTAATATCTATAGAGAAAAATGGGACATACTGCGCTACTAAACACATCAAAATTTAAATGCCACAGCTCATAATGTAGGACCATACATTAAAACAAATACAAAAGAGAAAAAATAGAGCTGCGCAACACAAAAAAATGATAAAGTGAATTACCATGAGTGCCAAAGCTGACAAATCAATAACCAATGTGATGTGAAACATAAAAAACATAATATATATTTATGGTTGGAGCCCTACGGCCCATACGGACATGGACACATACTAACTAGGACTCACAACATATAATGGGCCTGAAGTGTGCGCTGGCCTTAATGGACGGTACGCCAAAATAAGGGGGCATACCCTGTTAAATGATGGATGTTGGAGAGAAATGATGCTGGGCATTCCTGTGAAATGGGATGGGGGGGTGGGCGAAGTGCACCGGAAGCCTGTGTAGGAAGCAGGAAACCGACGGGGCCCGGAAGCAGGCGAGGGGTTTATATAGCCTGCCGGGCTCCTCCCATAAACACAGGCCGCTGCTCGGCCTTCTAACTTATGGTTGGAGCCCTACGGCCGATACGGACATGGACACAGACTAACTAGGACTCACAACATATAATGGGCCTGAAGTGTGCGCTGGCCTTAATGGACGGTACGCCAAAATAAGGGGGCAAAGACATTCAGGTAGGGTACAGTTTTATTAAGTCAGAAGATTAATGAGCCAGTTTGGCGAAGGCTTGAGCCATCTCTGCCTGAGGGTCAGGAATGTACCGGGCGAAGCAGGCAGACTTCCACCTACCTAGCTTCCTAATGATGTGGTCGGGGACCCCGTGTCGCGAGGCGGCTGAGGCTGCTCCGATACGAAAGGAGTGGCCCGAATACTGGGTAGGATTGAGGTGCAGACCCCGTAAGAGGATCCTCACGTGTCTAATGAACTGACTGGTGTTGAGGGGTTTGTCCAGAAAAGGGAGTAGAGGAGCGGAGTCTGATTGGGCTGGCAAAAGTAACAGTAGGCGGTCCAACACGGTCACTGGGCACCAGGCGTTACCCGTCTTGTAAATGGTGATATCTAAGCCTGGGCCTGATTGCTGTGTTTTGGAGGTAGTGAGGTGGAGCTTGAAGCGGTCTTGATGGCGGACCAAGTGTCGTCTGCACAGGACTTGGCCGGCAGGGCTGTTGACGGTAAACTCGCTTGGTCGGAGGAAGCCATAATACGCTAGGTAGATGGCTGCTTGTATGACCAAGCTAGGTAGGAGGCCAAACGGGGATGTTGCAAGGACGGCGGATAGATTTCTGAATATGGTGCTGGTTATGGGCAGGCGTTTGGCGTTGATGGGTGGTTGTAGCTTCTGGACTGCGCGTAGGGCGGCTTTGACCGCATGAAACGTAAACAACGAAGGCTTCGCCGGGTCTTGTAAGGCCAGAAAGTGCTGGACGCCTGCCAGGTAAAGGCGGATGGTGTTATATGAAAGGGACTGGCAAGTATGGCAGTAGGAGATGAAGGCCAGTACGTGCTTGACAGTCGGGTTGGTGTTCGCCGAGTGGTGCGTCAGGAATTTGTTAAAGGTGTCCCATGCTATGCGATAGGACTTGAGGGTATTGCGGGAGAGGGACTGGTTAATCAGCTGGGTAGCTAGTTGTAGGTGCCGTGTCAGTCCAGGGTCAGATGAGACCAAGGTGGGATAGGGGCTGAAGATGGATCGGCTCTGGGTTTCTGCTAAAAAAAGAAGCATAATTAAAGCGGGACAAGGCGTCTGCGGCGAGATTACACTTGCCGGGCAGGAAAGTACAGTGTACGTTGAATTGGTGTAGTAAGGATAGTTGCACCAGCCGACGTAAGAAGGACATTATAACAAGGGACCTGGACCTGCCCTTGTTGATAATGTCGGCTGTGGCCTGGTTGTCGGTGGTGAAGGTAACCGTTTGTCCTGCCCAGCTGTGGCCCCAGAGTTGGGCGGCTGCTACGACTGGGTACAACTCGAACAAGGAGGACGTCTGGGTGAAGCCCGGGATGGCTAGTATTTCTGGCGGCCATGGTTCTGCAAACCAGTGGTGGCCAAAAATAGCCGCGAAACCTGTGGAGGCTGCGGCGTCGGTCACTATTTGTGGGGAAAGGGGCGACACTGACGGTATAAACATTGATATACCATTCCAGTTGGTAAGAAATTCTTCCCACATTGAGAGGTCTGCTAAGGCTGCAGCATCCAATTTGAGGATCTGATCGGGGTCCTGTGCTTGGGAAAGGAAGACCAGGAGACGTGACACGAAGGACCGGCCCTGAGGGATGATCCTTACCGCGAAGTTGAGCATCCCGAGGAGGGACTGCAGCTGCTTCCTGGTGCAGGCCTGCGTTTGAGTGAAAGTATGGAGGACTGCCCTGATGTGGGTCAGTTTGTCGGGGGGGAGGCTGGCTTGCATGGAGGTGGTATCCAGGTTAACTCCCAGGAAGGTGATGGAGTGTGCTGGGCCATCCACTTTGTGTTCTGCTATGGGGACATTGAGATTCTTGAAGACGATTCTCAACTTTTGGAGGTCCCCTGGAGACGTGTCGGGTGGTTCGATCAGCAAAAAGTCGTCCAAGTAGTGGATGACTTCTTGGCACTGGGCTTGGTTCACAAGTATCCACCTGAGAGTCTGTGCGAAGGTGTCAAAGAGCCAGGGACTAGACTTGGAGCCAAATGTCAGCTTGGTGGCGAAGTAGTATGAGTCTCTCCACTTCATGCCGTGCCAACACCAGAGGGATGGGTGGATAGGCAGAAGTTTGAAGGCGTCTGAGATGTCGGCCTTGGAGAGCCAGGTGCCCGTGCCGGTTTTGATTATGGCTTGGATTGCCATGTCTACGGACGCGTATTTTAGGGAGATAAAACCTTATATACACACAAATGTACATAAACAACGCGCTGCTAGAAAATTACAAAGATTAGCTGCCAGCACCACAAAACTAGATCAATTTTGCAAAATAAAATAAAAACAAATAAGGTGCGGCGCTACAAATAGTGATAGACTCAATAACTGAATATCTATATTAATTAAAAAAAGTCAATCAACACAAGAAGAAAAAAAAGTCCATAAAAAAACTTCTGTCCACCCAGTGAAAGGAAAAACATCAGTGATTGATAGAAGCTCCGTCACCAAAGATATGTAATTGAGCTTACCAGAAGGTGAGACCTAACTGAGTGTATACTCATCAGGTCATTCGGGCTTAAAGAAATCACAAATCAATGTAACATCCAATGGTCAGAAACTTGTATGTCCCGCAGAGCAGCTTGATGCAGTCTTCACATAGGACCCACAGATTTTCATACACCAGTATCAATTGTGCCAAAGAAAAATAGAATGCACATAGCTTGATACTTAGTAACTGCATACTCTATACTGCCATTGTCTTCCACAGACAGTTCCTTAAGCTTTTCAAAAAACGTTTCATCATAAGGTCCATCCAACAGTAGTGTGCTTCTTCAATGGTGCCGCTCCTTGGAGCGGCACCATTGAAGAAGCACACTACTGTTGGATGGACCTTATGATGAAACGTTTTTTGAAAAGCTTAAGGAACTGTCTGTGGAAGACAATGGCAGTATAGAGTATGCAGTTACTAAGTATCACGCTATGTGCATTCTATTTTTCTTTGGCACAATTGATACTGGTGTATGAAAATCTGTGGGTCCTATGTGAAGACTGCATCAAGCTGCTCTGCGGGACATACAAGTTACTGACCATTGGATGTTACATTGATTTGTGATTTCTTTAAGCCCGAATGACCTGATGAGTATACACTCAGTTAGGTCTCACCTTCTGGTAAGCTCAATTACATATCTTTGGTGACGGAGCTTCTATCAATCACTGATGTTTTTCCTTTCACTGGGTGGACAGAAGTTTTTTTATGGACTTTTTTTTCTTCTTGTGTTGATTGGCGTATTTTAGGGAGAACTCCTCCGATGGGATTAAGGAGTTCAAGCTGGGTGTGGGGGAAAAATGAGGCGCAGACAGGTCGTAAACCAAACGTGTTTTATTAGAGAACTTGCTCTTAACAAGCCCGATAGGGCTGACTCTCCAGGTGCTGAAAGGGGGCCTGGTGAAGGGGCCTATGATGAAGCCTCGCTCTAGCTCTGTCTGTAAGAGCTGGTCTATGGCCTGCTCGTCTGTGGCGGCTGAGCGCAGGTTTCTACACTCGTGCGATGTGTGGGGCAGTGAAATGAGGCCTGTGTGGAACCCTTCTGTGAAGCCTTGGACGAGGAAGGTGGTGAGAGAGGGGGTGGGATGGGAGGTGAGGTAGAGTTCCAGCCAGGGGATGTTTATGCGGGCTAGTCAGGTCTTCTTCTGTTGCTTGACTAGGCAAAGGGTTCTGGGGTGCGCTCTGTGGCACGTAAGGCAGAAGTGGAGCAGACGGCATTGGCTGAAGTTGCAGGAGCCGTGGTTGAAATTATTACAGATGGCCGCGCCGCCTAGCGTCTGTACTGGCCGCCCAAACTTGTCGGCCTGGGTCGTCTGCTGGGTGGACGGTAGGCCCGAAGCTTCCCTTGAGGTGGAGGGGAGTTCGAACGGGCGAGTGTTGGCAGTGGTGGCAGTGTTGGCGCACCACGTGGCGGTGTGGGTGGATGATTGGCAAACTGCACATAAGGGTGAGCGCAGGCCGGCGAAATGACGGCAGAACAACTCGGTGTCCATGAGACTCCAATTAGTCGCGGTCTGGAATTGTAGCAGCCTGGCCGCTGCTTTAGCTGAGAAGGAGCGGTGGTAATCATAAAAAGAAAAACCTCCATATTTGTAACCCAGATCCACTAAGGTGTGGAGATAGAGGTCCAGCTCTTCCCTCCTACCGGGTGAGGCGGAGCATAGGACGTCCCTGAGCATGCCGAAGGCCAAGGCGAATTCCGGGACCGACAGCTTACGGTTGAGCCTTGGGTCTTTAGCCTTGAGGACCACTGAGACGTCTCCCCAGGCATAGGCTTTGTTCTCAGCTAGGTCATGGACCGAGATAAGGAGGGAGGCTAGGTTGACGTCTTTGCCGTCCAGGATGTCCTTCCTGATGTTGGCGGGGACCAAGTGTGCTGGGAGGACTACTGAGCACTTGCCTGCAGGTGTTAGCGGGGAAGGTAATTACGGTTGAACTGTTGACGGGTCCGGGGTGAGCGTGGATGGATCGGGAGTGGCCGTAGACGGGCGAGCATCGAGAAGAGTTATTCTCGCCTGTACATCTGTAATTGTGGTGGAGAGGGTTGCAACCATGGCGTGGAGTTGGGTCATGGTGGCGGCTATGGCGTGTAATGAGGCTTGCTGGGTGCTGGGTTCGGGTGAGGCTGGCGGGACATCATTTGACGCTGGAGGTGGGAACAGGAGTTTGAAAAGTTCTGCCTTCCTGGCTGTGGCCGGAAAGGGCACATTCTTGCGTCTCAACTCTGCTGTTAGTTTGGGGATGGTCCATCCCCTGAAGGAGCGTATGCTGCCGGGGTGGGTGAGTGCTAGCTTGGTGGCCGAAATGTCCCATGACAGAGGCCTGCAGTGGTGCGTTGCTGGCGTGGTTGACAACGCGGGGGCTCTGGAGCATGTGCTGAAATGAGGGCGACACTGTTCGGGGAACGTTCGAGGCAAGCCTGCCGGCGGGAACGAGCCGGGGTTGGGATCTGGACCTGTCAACTAAATGAGTGACAGAAATTCTCATGACAGAGATGCGAACCTCTGGAGCATGTGCTGAAATGGGGCTAGGAAGAGAGGGGTGTTTGGGACCGAAATGTGTATGAAAAGACGTGTGGACTCGAGGGTGAGTGTGGGCTTGTAGGGGCGTATTTGTGAGGCCCGGCAAGGGGGTAGTAGCGTATGTGCCTTGCGCATCACCGTGCACCGTAAGGTGTGCCGCAATGAATTTTACATGAGATGCCAATGCAGTACCCTGGCATTCCATGGTGGGAGGGATAGAGATACGGGTCCCGGTGCAGATTGGACTTTTTTTTTTTTTTTTCCTTTTTTTTTTGGAAAGGAACACAGCTGCCGGTGTGGCGAATCAGAGGAGCTGCGAATAGGTCACTAGAGAGAAGTGCATGTTTTTGAAAAAGACAATCACCATAATCACAAGGAAGAGTGAGAAGAGGGGAGAGAGGAGGAGAAGGAAATTAAAAGGAAAGAAGAGGGGGGGGGGGAAACATGGTTTTAAACGACATAAAAGCTGCTAGGAAGCCAACTGTGACAGTGCCTATAACCAGTGCATGCGTGAGAGGCTATGGCAGGCTAACAAGGTGGAAATACAATAATGACACACAGTGGGCCAGATTCAGGTAGAGCAGAGCATCTTTGCTCTGGAGTAACGCATCTCATTTACGTTACTCTGAAGACCCTTTCAGCGCAAGTACTGTTATTCACATAGCAGTTGCGCGTAAACTTGCGCCAGAGTAACGATAATGCGCTGGCGTAACCCGACGCAAGTGGAAGTGGGTGTGATCATATGTAAATGATGGGCGGAGCCCAGCGCAGAGGCTTACGTTCAGCGCATCATCCACGGAGCATGCGCAGTGAGTGCGGCTCCACTCGCCCCCCTTGTGCGCATGCTCACAACTTCCGTCGGCACCACTTCACGGGAAACGTCAGCGCAATGCGTTCCGCTGGGCGCTTAAAAGCGCTGGCGGAAACGCAATTCCGGCGCAAAAGTATTTCCGTTTCCCCCCACCCCAGGGAAGATACTTTTGCTCGGTGATGGCTGCTCCCGCTACCCCCAGAGAGAGGAGGAACCTCAATTTCAACGCCCAGGAGGTGTCAGTCATCATTTCTGCAATGGAGACTGAGAATGCTTTGCTCCATGGCCAAAAAAGCCGGAAGACCAGCCGGGAGAGGAAGCAGGGCATCCTGGAGTCCATTGCTGCCAGGGTGAATGTCTTGGGGTACTCCACCTGGAGTGCTTCTGACATTCAGAAGAAAATTAATGACCTGCGGCGCAAGGTGAGGGGCAAGGTGGCCACCATCAGGAGGCATGAGAGGGGCACAGGTGGTGGTCCCCCATGTCCTGTCACCCTGACCGCAGAGGAGGAGGTGGTCGCACGCTGCCTGGAGAGGGAGCAGGTGGAGGGGGTCCCAGGCTATGACTCCATGGAGGAAGTCTCCAGGACAGGTAAGTGTTTTTTATCCCCTATTTGGTGTGTTGCATGTGGGGGGGGGAGGGTACATGTGCCAAGTGTGTGGGACCACTGACATGTGTCTGCTTTGTGTCATCCACAGATGACGGAGCTGGGACATCATCGGTCAGCGTCCATTCAACCCCATCCCCCCCACGCCATCGTGTGCCCGAGCCACTGGGTGGTGAAGAGGTTGTGGAGGAGAGTGGCCACACCACACCTGCCGAGGTGGTTGTGGAGGATCCTGCTGTGGCAGAGCAGGACTTTTCATTAGTTTTGTCGGTCTCCTCCCCTTCTCCTGGGCCGTCTGTTATCCCCTCCCCCATCCTTGGAAGCCCCTCAAGGGCGACTCCCTCCCCCCGGGGACAACCATCTTCTGGCCCCAGGAAGGTCACCCAGAAGACCAGGGGGGTGTCGGATGATGTCCAGGACCAGTTGGCAAGGGATCACGCCAGGCAGACTGAACAAATGGGGGCCATAGTAGGCCATTTGGAGAAAGTGGCTGACAGCCTGGGCTCCGTTGCCAACATCAGCAACGCAGTGCAGGATGTGAGTTTCAACTGCGCTGCAGTGGTCACCAGTTTGGGGGAGGTGCAGGGGGATATTACACAACTCACTGCAGCCGTCCAGGCCAACACTGCTGCCATCCAGGGTAACAGTGCTGCCATCCGGGACCAGGGGAGGCTGAGTCGGTGGGCCCAGCATTACCAGGTCACCCGTCAGCTCCGGATGCAGGCCCAGACAAACTCTTACCTCGGCCGGATAGCCAGGGCCTTGGAGGGCATGCAGGCCACACCTGCCAGGAGTGGCCCACCTGGGGATCAGCCACCTCCAGATGCCCCCCCACCCCCACCCACTCCATCCAGACAGCTGAGGAGCCAGAGAGGTGCGGCAAGAAGAAGCCCCCGGCATCCCCGATGAGGCTTTTATTTTTTGGGGTTTATCTGATTTTTTTGGACATACTCAGGTCATGAGTTTTTGTTTATTTATTTTCTCAGGTTATGAGATTTTGTATTTCTTTTTTTACTGCACACGGTCAGGAGTGCAGGGGACAGTGTGAATGGTGTGTGAATGTGAGGGGGTGGCACTCCTGCCAGTAAGGGGTGTCACCCTCGGCCGTGGTGGTGAAGTTAACCCCACGGCTGTATGAATGATGTGTGAAAGGTGTATGAATGGACAGTGACATCATTGGGGCCTTGACGCTGGCGTTACTGCTCCCAACTCCTACATGCTGGACTTGGGCTAATCCAATGCGATGTGCATGTGGTGTGTGTGATCTAGGGACATCAGTGGTGTACACGCGTGCACTGTCTGTGTTATTAATGTTTTGGTTTAGTGTCCAAAGATGCCTACGGCGAGGACCCTCCTGACTGCTCTTCCATCAGCAGACTGGGTGTCCTCTGGCAGGTGGGGACTGTGTGGGTCGGGGGTCAGGTCATCACGCATGTCAATCTGCAGGCCTTTTCTCATAGCAAAGTTGTGCAGAATACAACATGCACCGATGATCTGACACACAAAGGTAGGGGAATACAATAGGGTCCCCCCGGACTTATCCAGGCATCGGAAACGGGACTTCAGGAGCCCAAATGTTTGCTCCACCACTGCACGGGTTTTGATGTGTGCTTCATTGTATTTTCTCTCTCCTCTGGTTTGGGGGTTCCGGAAAGGAGTCATTAGATGGGGTCCCAGTGCATATGCAGAGTCACCTGTAAGGGAAAAGACATGAGGATGTTAGTCATGCATGTGCCACTTCTGTTGTGCATCACGGGAGGGGATAGTCATGCCAGACTCCCATGTCACTCACCAACCAGCCAGCTGTCCCTATACATGTTCTGGTTAAATTCTGCTGGGATGGGACTCTGATTGTATATGAAGCTGTCATGGCTGGACCCGGGGTGTTTGGCATGGACTTGCCATATGAGGCGTTGGGCATCAGCTATCACCTGTACGTTGATGGAATGCCAATGCTTCCGATTGCGGTATATGTGCTCTGTGGCACTGGGGGGCTGTAGGGCCACATGTGTGCAATCAATGGCCCCCACAGTGCGTGGGAATCTGGCAATGTTGTAGAAATCTGTCATTGCCTTCTGCCGCAGCTCCTCAGTGGTGGGTCTGATGAAGTGGTGGGACATGCGTCTGAGGATTGCAGGGACAACCTGGTGCACACATCTGCTCACGGAGGATTGTGACATCCCAGCCACCACTCCACTTGTACGCTGGAATGATCCACTTGCAAGGAAATGGAGTGTTGCCAGGACCTTCACCAGTGGCTGCACTGCTTGTGAGCGGTGTGTCTTGCTGGTGATGTCACCCTGCAGGGTTGTGGTTAGTTCAAGTATTACATCTGGGCTGAATCTGAAGAGGCGATACACCTCCTCATCCCCCATGCCAAAGAGGTTCATGCGCGTGCGATATATCCTCTCACGTGCCCGCCTCCTTCGTTCCGGGGGACCCATCAGTAGTTCTAGGACCACAATTGCCCCTGGCATGTTGGCACACAGAGGTGTTGTCCTTGCAAGTGTGGTTGTTCAGCTAGCTCCTATCGTCGGTAACGCTGCTGTAGCTGCTCTCCTGCTGACCTGTGACCGTCTGGAGTAAAGATAAAGCAGCCTTTTGTAGAAATAACTTTGCGCCGGACGGACGAGATACGCGCGGCGCATGTAGCCAGCGTATGGTGCTAATCCGTTCGTGAATTGGGAAAAATCCCTCATTTGCATATTTGCAGGGGAAATCAATAGGCGCGAGTGATGCGCCCAGCGAAATTAAGCGCTGACGATACTCTGGCGTCGGAACGTTCCGCCGGTCGCAAATGACCCGTTATTGGGCGCATCTAGTTTGGTGGGTACGGGCACATAGAAACGATGGCGCATCATCACAGTTACGCGGCGCATATCGAAATACTCCAGCGCAAGTGTTCCTGAATCTGGCCCAGTATGTTTATAAATGATTCATGTGGTTTTGAGCAAATAGCCCCATGGTACTATGTCTATTGGTTTGGTATGTCCTTTCCTATACATATATATTTGTGGATGTAAGCGGCACGACTGTCTGCTACTGCTGTGAGAAAGTGACAGTAGCACTCTAAACAAGTAGCTGTGTGGAGGTACGAGGGACAGGAGGCACCAGGCGATTGGCCGGCAAGTGAAACAATTTAAGCCAAGGGGTGATATGACAATCGGTGGGGATGTGTTGGCTGCTGTGGCGGAGAGCTGTTATGAAATGACACCGCAAGTATGCTGGCTGTGTTGGAGCGGTGGGGGGCTGAAATGAGTGGCGAGGTGGTGATGTAGAAGGGGGACGGGTGCCGCGGGGGGGGGAGAGCCTACCTTGTCGCGGTCGGGCGAACGCAAACGGAGCGGACGACTCGGCGTCGGCGGTGGAGCAGGTCGGCTGGATGACGCGGCTGCGATGACGTAATCGAAGTGCGCCGGAAGCCTGTGTAGGAAGCAGGAAACCGACGGGGCCCGGAAGCAGGCGAGGGGTTTATATAGCCTGCCGGGCTCCTCCCATAAACACAGGCCGCTGCTCGGCCTTCTAACATATATATATATATATATATATATATATATATAAATCAAGGTGCATATATAGGGCCAGATTCTCAAAAGAGATAGGAGGGTGTATCGCAGGAAACACTGTCGTATCTCTGTTTTTTTTACTGGGTATCTATGCGTGTGATTCATATAATCACTTACGCATAGATACAGCGAAGATCTGACAGGTGTAAAACACTTACACCGTCGGATCGTAGATGTAATTACTTTGCTGGCCGCTAGGTGGCCTTTGCCTATGCAAATGAGCCTAATACGCCGATTTCCGAACATTTTTACGCCGCCTCGTCGTTGTTTATGTAAGCGTAAACCTACCCCTGCTATATGAGGGGTAGGTTTACGAAGTTCCGTGGTATGCCATGTTAAGTATGGCTTCGGTCAGCGTCGTCTTTTTCCGTCGGTTACGTCATTTTACTAAGTAGTTCGCGAATAGGGCATTGCGTAAGTGACGATCACGTCGTTTTCCCGTCCGTTTCAACAACGTTTTCCGACGTGAGCTGGAGCAGTTCGATCGACGCGGGGGCGCTTAATTTAAATACAAGCCGCCCCCTTTGAATTACGCAGGGATACGCAGGGCCATTTACACTACACCGCCGCAAACTACGGAGCAAGTGCTTGGAGAATACGGCACTTGCTCCATTAAGTTGCGGCGGCGTAGTGTAAATGGCTTACGCTACGCCGCCGCAGATTCTATGTGAATCTAGCCCATAGTCTATATGTGAACCAAACAAAAAAGGCAAAAGGAATATCCAATCACTGATGAATCGATAGGGAAGTAGACATGCTGACGTCATCGCTTTGAACGGGAGATCGCATGCCGGCTGGCTCTCCATTGTCCTATACGGATATTTGTTGCTCTTTTAAACTGTAAGTTGCCATTTTGGTTATTAAATTTGATTCACCATAAGATACACACTGTGGGCCAGATTCTCGTAGATCTGCGGCGGCGTAGTGTTTCCTATTTACACTACGCCGCCGCAACTTAGAGACGCAAGTGCTATATTCTCAAAGCACTTGCTCCGTAATTTGCGGCGGCGTAGTGTAAATGGCCCGGCGTATCCCCGCGTAATTCAAAGGGGGCGTCTTGTATTTAAATTAAGCGCGCCCCCGCGCCGAACGAACTGCGAATGCGCCAGCCGTAAACGTAGCCCAGTGTGCATGCTCCATAGTACGCTGCAAATACATTGGTTTCGACGTGAATGTAATTAACGCAAAGCCCTTTTCGCGAACGATTTACGTAAACAACGTAAATGACGGAAAAAGAGACGCTGACCCGACGTCTATACTTAACATGGCGTACGCATCACCTACACAAAGTTACCCCTCATATAGCAGGGGTAACATTACGCTTACGCAAACGACGTAAACTACGACGACGGGGCGCAAATACGTTCGGGAATCGGCGTATCAGGCTCATTTGCATATTGAACGCAGAAATCGAAACGGAAACGCCACCAGACAGTATTATAGTACTATGCAATGTTATTTTCCTGGCTGCAAGCTTCATTAAAAAGTCCAAAATTTAGTTTAGCAAACTTATTGGGGATGGAGGTATATCTAGCTGGCCTCATAAAAAAGTCCCATTATTTTTCTCATTGTTTATTATGAGTGGGAAATATTGGCATATGTAGATATGCATTTCTGATGTCTATTGATCCTCTGGGGCTAACTCCATAATTACCCCTTGGGCCAACAGCAAAGGCCTTCTTTTTTCTGGATCTTTGGCAACTCTTGATCTGAGAAAGTTCTCTGAATTCTAGCTTGTAGCCTGAGGACCCACTTGTTATGAACTTTGTTCCGCCAGGCGTTTGCAAATTGCAGCAGCCTTCCCCCCACTCGGCCGAGCGGGGGCATCCATTCATAGGGAAGTTTTAGGGGTCTGCTTAGACTTTGGACCCTAAGTCATTTTCTGCCCTTGGGCTTGGCTCTGGGCCTCTCCCCTAGTGTTAGACTGGGTAGGCTGTCGCCAGTGCCTGGAGAATGAGGTTCCAGGGGCTGGAGAGAAGAGAACGCTTACATGAAGGATGTTTAATCTTCTTTTTAACCGTTAACAGAGTAGACTTGCCTCTGGTAAACTTTTGGATGTATTTATCCAGGTCATTCCCAAACAGGCGTTCTCCCCCAAAGGGGAACGCTGCCAAGTATCTTTTGCAAGAAACCTCGGCCTCCCAAAGTTTTAACCAAAGGGACCTGTGGGATGCTTGTTGAACAGAGTCCATAATCGCATCAACCGCAAAACACAGGGCCTTAGGAAGGTCTTCATAAACAGCAATCTCCTCTGAAGGGAGGAGGTTAATCATCTGCTTCATTTGTTCCTTGAGGAACTGACATACACCAATGGCTGCAACTGCAGGTTGTACTACAGCCCCAGCCATGGCAGAGGAGGCTTTCAATAGGGACTCCAGCTTTTTATCAGTTGGATCCTTAAAACCCTGAGTATTGTCTATAGGACAGGTTAGGCTTTGGTTTGCACAAGAAATAGCTGCATCTATAGCAGGTACCCCCCATTTCTTAGTGAAACCTTCCCCCATAGGATAAAGGAGGGAAAACTGCCTAGGAGGAAACAGTTTATCTGGGTGAACTCAGTCATCATACATCAGTTTATCCAGCAAGGGATGAACTGTTAAGGAGCATGCAGCCTGCAGGGACTTCTGCGATCCCAAAAGAGGAAACAGAGAACATAGAAGCTTCCACAGAAGGCAATTTGTAAGTGGCACGCACCATCTCTACATAATATTGCACCTGCATCTTTAGCGTCTGAGGCCTCGTACACACGTCCGAGGAACTCGTCGTTTTAGAAAAATCCTTTTCCTCGTCGAGTTCCTTGTTAGGCTTGTCGAGAAACTTGACAAGCTGTCTTTGCGTACACACTGTCAAGACCAAATCTCCTCGTTCTAAAAATCGGTGACTTCAACATATACAACGGCAGGGGCTGCTTTTGCTAATCTCATGTTACTGCGTGTTAGGAAAAAGTTTGGTAAGACACATTTGCACTTTTCAGTCTGTTACAGCGTGACAAATGTGCTATTTCCATTACAAATACAACTTTTACCGAAGGTGCGCAGGTTTCTAAGCATACACATCAACGTGTTTCTCGTGGAAAACCAGCCCGACAAGGAACACGACGACTCCCATTGAGGAAAAAGAGAACTTGCTCTCTTTTTTCCTCGTTGAGTTCCTCGACAATTTACTCAATGAAATGCATACACACGACCGTTTTCCTTGGCAAAAAAGCTCTCCCACCAAGTTACTTGATGGATTCTGTCGAGAAAAATGGTCGTGTGTATGCGGCCTGAGAGTTAGCAAGAATTCTCAGACTGCACATGATTCTCATCTCCAGAAAGGCATGTTTCACCCGTCCCTCAGAAGGCTCATCTGATGAGAGAGCCGGAGCAGATGAAAGGGATCTACCCCGTTTTCTGCTATCTTTCTAGGGGGTTGCAATAATAGGAACAATCCTCCTTCTAAGTCATCCAAAGCAACTTTTAAAGCGTCCTCAGTGACGTATACCGGAGCTGCCATAGCTGCAAAAACCAGGCCAGGAGCCCATCCTGTGAGGCTGCTATCAGGCTGACAGAGGGGAATGGTAAACTGCAGGCAAGCTCAGATTTCTTAGCCATAAGCAGGGATCTTCTAATGCCTCTTTACTAGACATGTGCACTGCCAAAAAAATCGTTTTTTCATTTATGTTATTTTTTTTTTTGGAAATTCTAAAAAAAAATGTTTTTGTTTTTATTTCATTCGTTTTTTTTTTATAAATTCGTAAATTTGGGAAATTCGAAAAATTATTTTTTACGTTTTATTCGCTTTTTACTTTTTTCGTAAATCCCGGAAACTCGAAAATTCGGAATTTGGAAATTCAAAATTCTAAAATTCGGAATTCCGAATGTCCGAAAAAACAGATAAAATGGAAAAATCGAACCCCCCCCCCCCCAAATTTTTTTTGTCATTTTTAGTGCCACTGTACGTGTGCTGCTATATACCACCTGAGCACAGATAGTGCCACTGTACGTGTGCTCCTATATACCACCTGAGCACAGATAGTGCCACTGTACGTGTGCTCCTATATACCACCTAAGCGCAGTTAGTGCCACTGTACGTGTGCTGCTATATACCACCTGAGCACAGATAGTGCCACTGTACGTGTGCTGGTATATACCACTTAAGCACAGATAGTGCCACTGTACGTGTGCTGCTATATACCACCTGAGCACAGATAGTGCCACTGTACGTGTGCTGCTATATACCACCTGAGCACAGATAGTGCCACTATACGTGTGCTGCTATATACCACCTGAGCACAGATAGTGCCACTGTACGTGTGCTCCTATATACCACCTGAGCACAGATAGTGGCACTGTACGTGTGCTGCTATATACCACTATCTGTGCTCAGGTGGTATATAGCAGCACATGTACAGTGGCACTATCTGTGCTCAGGTGGTATATAGGAGCACACATACAGTGGCACTATCTGTGCTCAGGTGGTATATAGCAGCACACGTACAGTGGCACTATGTGTGCTCAGGTGGTATATAGGAGCACACGTACAGTGGCACTATCTGTGCTCAGGTGGTATATAGGAGCACACGTACAGTGGCACTATCTGTGCTCAGGTGGTATATAGCAGCACACGTACAGTGGCACTATCTGTGCTCAAGTGGTATATACCAGCAAACTTACAGTGGCACTATCTGTGCTTAAGTGGTATATACCAGCACACGTACAGTGGCACTATCTGTGCTCAGGTGGTATATAGCAGCACACGTACAGTGGCACTAACTGCGCTCAGGTGGTATATAGGAGCACACGTACAGTGGCACTATCTGTGCTCAGGTGGTATATAGGAGCACACGTACAGAGGCACTATCTGTGCTCAGGTGGTATATAGCAGCACACGTACAGTGGCACTATCTGTGCTCAGGTGGTATATACCAGCACACGTACAGTGGCACTATCTGTGCTCAGGTGGTATATAGCAGCACACGTACAGTGGCACTAACTGCGCTCAGGTGGTATATAGCAGCACACGTACAGTGGCACTATCTGTGCTCAGGTGGTATATAGCAGCACACGTACAGTGGCACTATCTGTGCTCAGGTGGTATATAGCAGCACACGTACAGTGGCACTATCTGTGCTCTGGTGGTATATAGGAGCACACGTACAGTGGCACTATCTGTGCTCAGGTGGTATATAGCAGCACACGTACAGTGGCACTATCTGTGCTCAGGTGGTATATAGGAGCACACGTACAGTGGCACTATCTGTGCTCAGGTGGTATACAGGAGCACACGTACAGTGGCACTATCTGTGCTCAGGTGGTATATAGTAACACACGTACAGTGGCACTATCTGTGCTCAGGTGGTATATAGCAGCACACGTACAGTGGCACTATCTGTGCTCAGGTGGTATATAGCAACACACGTACAGTGGCACTATCTGTGCTCAGGTGGTATATAGCAGCACACGTACAGTGGCACTATCTGTGCTCAGGTGGTATATAGCAGCACACGTACAGTGGCACTATCTGTGCTCAGGTGGTATATAGCAGCACACGTACAGTGGCACTATCTGTGCTCAGGTGGTATATAGGAGCACACGTACAGTGGCACTATCTGTGCTCAGGTGGTATATAGCAGCACACGTACAGTGGCACTATCTGTGCTCAGGTGGTATATAGCAGCACACGTACAGTGGCACTATCTGTGCTCAGGTGGTATATAGGAGCACACGTACAGTGGCACTATCTGTGCTCAGGTGGTATATAGGAGCACACGTACAGTGGCACTATCTGTGCTCAGGTGGTATATAGGAGCACACGTACAGTGGCACTATCTGTGCTCAGGTGGTATATAGCAGCACACGTACAGTGGCACTATCTGTGCTCAGGTGGTATATAGCAGCACACGTACAGTGGCACTATCTGTGCTCAGGTGGTATATAGCAGCACACGTACAGTGGCACTAACTGCGCTCAGGTGGTATATAGGAGCACACGTACAATGGCACTATCTGCGCTCAGGTGGTATATAGCAGCACACGTACAGTGGCACTATCTGTGCTCAGGTGTTATATAGGAGCACACGTACAGTGGCACTATCTGTGCTCAGGTGGTATATAGGAGCACACGTACAGTGGCACTATCTGTGCTCAGGTGGTATATAGCAGCACACGTACAGTGGCACTATCTGTGCTCAGGTGGTATATAGCAGCACACGTACAGTGGCACTATCTGTGCTCAAGTGGTATATACCAGCACACTTACAGTGGCACTATCTGTTATACCTGAAGGGTTCCACATGTACTGGCACTTTAAGGCTGGCTCCACCCAGCAGTGATGACAAGGGTCAAGGGGTACGGTGGCCATCTTAGAGTGTGCTCATGTAGGAAGCAGATAAGATGTACTGTCCTGAGATGCATGTTGCAGTGTACAGCCTGTACTGAATAAACATCCATTGCTCCAGATCAGAGTCTTGTGTCTCTCACAACACACAGGACATCACAGTGGCGACGAGAATGGAATTTACAAAGTGTCTATCAGTCTGAGAGTGAGAGAGAGACAAAGACATTTTGGATTGTCACCTGGATAAAAGCAGTCACAGATCCCAGCAGGAAAATGTCATTAATCGGGACATTAAGTGAGTTTGATGGAGAACAGACATCCTGGAGTTCCTGGGTTGAGAGGCTGGAACAGTATTTTAGTGCAAATGACATCACAAATAACAGGCAAGTGGCAGTTTTTCTTACATTGGTCGGGTCCAAAACGTATGACACTCTTAGAGATCTGCTTTCCCCTGTAAAACCTTCAGCTAAGACATTGGCAGAGCTGCTGACACTGCTAGAGGATCACTTCCAGCCCAAACCACTAGAAATAGCAGAAAGATTTTGCTTCTATCAGAGGCAGCAGCAGACAGGTGAAGAGATTAAAGCTTATGTGCTTGCCCTTCGCAGACTAGCCTCTACCTGTTCTTTTGGGGACTACCTACCTACTGCACTGAGAGATAAGTTTGTTATGGGACTGCATTGTGAGTTGACACAAAAGAGACTGTTAACAGAGAAAGACCTTACCCTTACAAAGACAATTGAGATAGCTTCAGTGATGGAAATGGCTGTGAAAGATACAGAGCAATTGAACCCCCAGAGCAGAAGGGAAGAGGTGAAGCAGGAAGTTTTCAGAACAGCAGTCAAGCCAACTGCCGCAAACTGGAAATACCGACCCCCACCAACCCGGGAGTCAGCTTGTTACCGTTGTGGGAATACAGACCATGACCACAAAGTCTGCCGGTTTAAGGATCAGAACTGTCATAATTGCGGTAGGACCAGCCATCTGAAACGAGTTTGCCGTAGCAAGACGGTGCGAGATAAACAACCTCTGAACCCCAAGACAAAGACATATATGGTGGGAAGATATACATCATCATCTGAGTCAGAGGATGAAGAAGTGCTCCACAGGTTAGACATACATCATATGCATGCAGCACCCTCCGCAATGACTGTAGATGTAACCATTGAGGGAAAGAAACTCAAGATGGATGTAGACACAGGAGCAGCAGTTTCAGTTATCACCCAGAAACAATGGAGACAACTTCAGACCCGAAGAACTGTCTGCCCAACACCAATCAAACTGCAGACATACTCAAAGCAGATACTCCACCCACTGGGTTACGCAAAAGTAAAGGTATTGTACAAGGGTCAGACAAAGAGACTGCCATTATATATCCTGAAAAATGGGGGACCCCCTCTCTTTGGGAGAGACTGGATTGCTCACTTTGGTATGCCAGACGTCGCCATAAGTCCCTGTAACACCGTCACCATGCCATTAGGAGATGATGAGGGATGGGTGGTGTCCCTGAAGCAGCGGTTCCCAAAGGTTTTTGATGACCAGTTGGGAAAAATAAAACATGACTCTGTGAGACTCAAGCTGAAACCCAACGCTCACCCTAAGTTCTTCAAAGCTCGGACAGTACCTTTCGCACTCCGAGCAGGTGTGGAAGCAGAACTAAGTCGGCTGGAGGAACAAGGTGTCATCTCAAAGGTAGAGCACAGCGAGTGGCATCACCAGTTGTACCGGTAAAGAAAGCGAATGGGGACTTGCGCATTTGTGGCGATTTCCGCATGGCACTGAACTCTCAACTGGAAATAGACCAGTATCCCCTACCCAGAGTAGATGACATTTTTGCCTCTCTTGCAGGGGGTGAAAAGTTCACCAAGCTTGATCTCAAACAAGCATATTTACAGTTTGAGGTCCATCCTTCTTCCCGCAAATTTCTGACCATCAACACCCACAAGGGACTATATGAATATAATCGGATGGTGTTTGGGGTAGCCTCTGCCCCAGCCATTTGGCAACGAAAAATGGACGAGATTTTGGCGGACATTCCTTTTACGCAGTGCCTGCTAGATGACATGCTCATCACGGGACGGACTGACCAGGAACACAAGCAGAATGTGGAGCTTGTGTTGGCGAGACTCCAAGAACAGGGTCTGAAAGTGAACTTAGCAAAATGCCAATTCATGGTGCCTAAATTGGAGTTTTGTGGCCACCTTGTGGATGCAGAAGGTATTCACACCACGGAAGCCAAAGTTGATGCTTTAGTCAACGCTCCAGCCCCAACCAACGTCCAGCAGCTGCGATCATACCTGGGCTTGCTGAACTATTACCACAAATTCCTGCCAGATCTGGCACACACCTTGTTTCCGTTGAACAAGCTTTTGGAGAAACACTCCAGATGGGACTGGTCGGCTGCATGCCAGCGTGCTTTTGAAGTTTCTAAGCGGAAGCTGTTGGCGTCACGCATGCTCGTGCACTATGACCTCCAGAAGCCTCTCACCTTGGCTTGTGATGCCTCACCCTATGGTCTGGGGGCGGTACTATCCCACATCTTACCAGATGGTTCAGAAAAACCAGTGGCATTTGCCTCCAGGTCTTTGACAAAAGCAGAAAGCAATTACTCACACATTGACAAAGAGGCTCTTGCACTGATATGGGCAATTAAGAAGTTTCATCTTTACCTGTATGGTAGGGAATTCACCATACTGACGGACCATAAACCACTCCTTCAGATCTTTAGCCCTGACAAAGGCATCTCCCAGACTACTGCGGCCCGCCTCCAACGCTATGCCCTATTCTTGGGGGCATACAGCTACAAAATTCAGTATCGTGGTCATGATGCCAATGCTAATGCGGACGCAATGTCCCGACTGACAGGGAGGTCCATGGACTCTTCTCCACCGGTCAAGAGTTGTCGTTACACCAGCCTGTCCTTCTTGTCTTCTGGAGAGATAGCAGCCCATACAACCAAGGATACCTTTCTGAAAACAATACTCTCCTGGGTACGGTCCGGTTGGCCTGCAACTGTCACACAGGAGTATGAACCTTATTTCCGTAGGCGTATGGAATTAACTGTGGCTGGCAACTGTGTTTTATGGGGAGACCGAGTGATCATTCCACAGACCCTCCGGAGACACATTCTGGACTTGCTACATGCTGGTCATCCCGGGGGCACTCGTATGAAACAAAAGGCCAGAGGCTATGTGTGGTGGCCAAACCTAGACTCAGATATCGCAACATGTGTGAATGCTTGTGCTGGATGTGCACAAACGGCAAGAGACCCTCCTCGAGGGTGCGTCCAGCCCTGGACTTGGCCCACGGTTCCTTGGTTTCGCCTACACTTGGACTTTGCAGGCCCGATCAGAGGACACACCTTCTTGATCATAGTGGATGCCCATTCAAAGTGGCCTGAGGTCATTCCTGTTACTCAGCCAACGACTAAGGCAACGGTTTCCATACTGTTACATCTCGCTGCTACGTTTGGATACCCCAGAGAAATCGTCACGGACAACGGTGCACAATTCACCAGTCAGGAGTTTCAGCGTTTCCTGACTGCCCACAACATCAAGCACAAGTTGACCACACCTTACCACCCAGCTACAAATGGTTAAGCAGAGAGATTTGTGCAGACTTTCAAACGCTATTTCAAAGCTACAGTGGCTGCAAGTAAACAACAGTCTCTGTCACCCCAGCAGCTGGACTCCTTCCTTTCTGCTTACAGAAACACACCACATGCAACCACTGGTAAAACTCCAGCAGAACTCCTTCTGGGTCGGCAGCCATGGACTGTTTTGGATATGCTCCGCCCTCAAACAGTCCAGGAACATGTATTGCAGTCCCAAGACAAGATGGTCAAACACCATGAGCTTCCCGGATTCACAGCCCAACAAAAGGTATGGGCCCGATCTTATGGGTCTTCCAACACCCGTTGGCTTCCTGCTGTCATTGCAGAGACTTTGGGACCCAAGATCTACAAGGTCCGCCTGGAAGATGGTTCCATTTGCATTTTCTCAACTGCCCGAATCCCTCATGCCGGCTGAACCACCAGTGTCTCAAGGTTCTGCTCCCAGCGGATCAGGATGCACAGAGACTGATAATTGTGGGGACTCTGAACTTTTGAACTCAGCTCCAACAGAGCCCTCCAGCTCTGGTCCAGAGGTCTGTTTACCCTCTGAGTAGGGGGATCCCTTCTTGGCCCCGCCGGTACCCATTCCGGCCAGCCCTGTTTCCTCCGGTCCCGAATCGCTGGATGCCCGACCTCAACGACACTGTCGCCCTCCTGACCGGTTGCAGTTGCAAGAGCGGTTACGAGACTTTCGACGGGGCCGACGGAAGTGATTCAATGACATATTAACCGCAACTGTCCCTGGAAGCTTGAAGTCCTGTAATTTTCCTGTGTTTGGAGGACTGTTACTGGACAGTTATCAGTTAATGTTTTGTTTCTGTTATGGTTTTATTGTGGTTTTTTTTTTTTTTGAGGGATGGATGGAAGGTGTTATACCTGAAGGGTTCCACATGTACTGGCACTTTAAGGCTGGCTCCACCCAGCAGTGATGACAAGGGTCAAGGGGTACGGTGGCCATGTAGAAAGCAGATAACATGTACTGTCCTGAGATGCATGTTGCAGTGTACAGCCTGTACTGAATAAACATCCATTGCTCCAGATCAGAGTCTTGTGTCTCTCACAACACACAGGACATCACACTATCTGTGCTCAAGTGGTATATACCAGCACACGTACAGTGGCACTATCTGTGCTCAGGTGGTATATAGCAGCACACGTACAGTGGCACTAACTGCGCTCAGGTGGTATATAGGAGCACACGTACAGTGGCACTATCTGTGCTCAGGTGGTATATAGGAGCACACGTACAGTGGCACTATCTGTGCTCAGGTGGTATATAGCAGCACACGTACAGTGGCACTATCTGTGCTCAGGTGGTATATACCAGCACACATACAGTGGCACTATCTGTGCTCAGGTGGTATATAGCAGCACACGTACAGTGGCACTAACTGCGCTCAGGTGGTATATAGCAGCACACGTACAGTGGCACTATCTGCGCTCAGGTGGTATATAGCAGCACACGTACAGTGGCACTATCTGTGCTCAGGTGGTATATAGCAGCACACGTACAGTGGCACTATCTGTGCTCAGGTGGTATATAGCAGCTCACGTACAGTGGCACTATCTGTGCTCAGGTGGTATATAGGAGCACACGTACAGTGGCACTATCTGTGCTCAGGTGGTATATAGCAGCACACGTACAGTGGCACTATCTGTGCTCAGGTGGTGTATAGCAGCACACGTACAGTGGCACTATCTGTGCTCAGGTGGTATATAGGAGCACACGTACAGTGGCACTATCTGTGCTCAGGTGGTATATAGGAGCACATGTACAGTGGCACTATCTGTGCTCAGGTGGTATATAGTAACACACGTACAGTGGCACTATCTGTGCTCAGGTGGTATATAGCAGCACATGTACAGTGGCACTATCTGTGCTCAGGTGGTATATAGCAGCACACGTACAGTGGCACTATCTGTGCTCAGGTGGTATATAGCAGCACACGTGCAGTGGCACTATCTGTGCTCAGGTGGTATATAGGAGCACACGTACAGTGGCACTATCTGTGCTCAGGTGGTATATAGCAGCACACGTACAGTGGCACTATCTGTGCTCAGGTGGTATATAGCAGCACACGTACAGTGGCACTATCTGTGCTCAGGTGGTATATAGGAGCACACGTACAGTGGCACTATCTGTGCTCAGGTGGTATATAGGAGCACACGTACAGTGGCACTATCTGTGCTCAGGTGGTATATAGCAGCACACGTACAGTGGCACTAACTGCGCTCAGGTGGTATATAGGAGCACACGTACAGTGGCACTATCTGCGCTCAGGTGGTATATAGCAGCACACGTACAGTGGCACTATCTGCGCTCAGGTGGTATATAGCAGCACACGTACAGTGGCACTATCTGTGCTCAGGTGGTATATAGGAGCACACGTACAGTGGCACTATCTGTGCTCAGGTGGTATATAGCAGCACATGTACGGTGACCCCAAATGCACTCAGGTGGTATGTCACAGCACACGTACGGTGACCCCAAATGCGCTCAGGTGGTATGTCACAGCACACGTACGGTGACCCCAAATGCGCTCAGGTGGTATGTCACAGCACACGTACGGTGACCCCAAATGCGCTCAGGTGGTATTAAACAGCACACGTACGGTGACCCCAAATGCGCTCAGGTGGTATTAAACAGCACACGCACAGTCAGAGCGACTGCGTTTCTGTGCAATTCAATAGCCCACTTGCATTAACTGCAACTGCCTTTCTGTGCAAATAAATAGCACACGTGCAGTAACAGTTAATGCGTCTATGTGCAATGAACTAACACGTGTACACTAACACGTTAGAGCATCAAGCACAATCTCCTGCCTGACAGATACTAATAGCAGAACTAGCTAAGCTATACAGTTTATAAATATATTGACAACTCCTAGGGATGTCAATATATTCTCTACAAACTGTACATTTAACTATACTAACTAGTAGCCTCCCTGATCTATCTATCTATCTATATATCTGTCTATGTATCTATCTATCTGAAAAGACACTGTGGGGTAGATTGATGTAGATCAGCGGATCTTTTGATCCGCGTGATCTATCTTTTTTACGGTCCGCCTGCGCCAGTTTTTGAGGCAAGTGCTGTATTCAGAAAGCACTTGCCACGTAAGTAGCCCTGGCGAATCGTAAATTCCCCGGCGGAATGCAAATTCCGCGGCTAGGGGGAGTTTACTATTTAAATCACGCGCGTCCCCACGCCGATCGTACTGCGCATGCGCCGCCGGCTAAATTTCCCAGCGTGCATTGCTTCAAATGACGTCGCAAAGGACGTCATTGTTTTCGTCGTTAACGCAATTAACGTATGGCCGTATTCCCAAACGACTTACGTAAACGACGTAAAAAATTCAAAACTCGACGCGGGAACGACGGCCATACTTAACATAGGATACGCCGCACTTACCCCGCATATAGCAGGGGTAACTATCCGCCGGAAAAAGCCGAACGCAAACGACGTAAAAAAAAAGCGACGGCCGGGCGTTCGTTTTTGAATCGGCGGTTCTCCTCATTTGCATATTCGTCGCGTATAGTAATAGAAGCGCCACCTAGCGGACGGCGGGAGATTGCAGCCTAAGGCCTCGTACACACGAGGGGATATGTCCGCTGAAAACGGTCCGATGGACCGTTTCAGCAGACATCTCCGCTCGTGTGTATGGGCTAGCGGACAGATTTCTCCACCCGACAGATTTCAAAGCATGCTTTGAAATCTATCCGGTGGGAATCTGTCCGCCCGACATGTCTGCTGGTTAGTACACTTACCAGCAGACATGTCGGCCCCCACCGCCGCCGCGCCGCTGCCGAATGGATTCGGCGCATGCGCGGAAGTGTTTTACTTCCTGGTGCGGTGACGTGGCGGTGACGCGGCGGCGTCAACGTCACCGCCGCGTCACCGCCACGTCACCGCGCCTTCCGGCGGCGGGGAATTTGATCCGATGGTGTGTACACGCCATCGGATCAAACTCCCGATCGGACATATCCGATGGAAATGGTCCGCGGACCGTTTTCATCGGATATATCCGATCGTGTGTACGCCGCCTAAGATTCGACAGTGTAACTTACTTACACCAGTCGGCTCTAAGGGAGATCTATGCGGAACCTGATTCGAGGAATCAGCCGCATAGATCCGAGCGTCGGATCTCACAGATACGACGGTGTATCAGTAGATACACCGTCGTATCTCTACATGAATCTTCCCCTGTGTCTCTATCTATCTATCTCTCTCTCTCTCTCTCTGTCTGTCTGACTTCTCTCTCTGAAAGCAAGCCGGAACACACTACACAAGGCCGCCCGGGAGGCGGCCTTTTATAGTGTGGGGCGTGTGCTAAAGCCCTGAGCCCTAATTGACCAAAGCACCCAGGCTTTGGCCATTTATGTCTCTTCGTTTTTTGGGCGCTGTGATTGGCCAAACATGCGGGGTCATGGTGCATGCTTGGCCAATCATCAGCGCGCAACGCCGCAGTGAATTATGGGCCGCTGCGCGTCATTCGAATTTGGCGCGAATAACCCGATTTGTTCGTTTTCGACGAACAATCGAACGGCCGATGTTCGATGCGAACATGTGTTCGCATCGAACGCGAAGCTCATCCCTACCAGAGTGCATCTATAATTAAAACAATAGAGATGTCTTTCTGTTAGTCGGTTGTTAAGGTAAATGGGTTTGTAGCCATGTTCAACAAACTGGTACATATTAAAAGGATTGTCAGGTATAAGCTGAAAGCCACTCATCATGCTTTAACACCAACAGACTCTCATCTTTAATAAGAAAACAAGAAGGTGCCTGATCTCCAGAAGCCTTGTTGTCAACAGAGATCACAAACACAGTAACCAGAGTTAAGTAACTTTTAAGTGTATTTCTACTGTTACAGACCATAGGCTAGACAATTTGCTTGTTATACATATCTGTCAGTCTTGTACTGTATTCCCAAGATTTGTAATAGTTTTGTATGTACAGCATTTTTGTTCAGTAAAAGCACATTTACACACTGCAGAGGTCTCAGCTTCCTCGCTTATATCGCAAAGTGACCTTGCTAGATAGACGCAAGCATAACAGTCGACCGGACAACTATTAGTTGATAAACTCCACAGATCTGGCCTTTATGGAAGAGTGGCAAGAAGAAAGCCATTGTTGAAAGAAAGCCATAAGAAATCCTGTTTGCAGTTTGCGAGAAGCCAAGAGGATACAGCAAACATGTATAAGAAGGTGCTCTGGTCAAATGAGACCAAAATGTTACTTTTTGGTCTAAAAGCAATGTTCTATGTGTGGTCGAAAACTAACACTGCACATCACCCTAAACATACCATCCCCACTGTGAAATATGGTGGTGGCAGCATCATGTATGGCCCTTTTTCTTCAACAGGGAGCTGGTCAGAGTTGATGGGAAGCTTGATAAAGCCAAATACAGGGCAAATCTTAGAAGAAAGGAGATATAGGCCGCGTACACACGTGGAGATATATCCGATGAAAACGGTCCGACGGACCGTTTTCATCAGACATGTCTCCTGGGAGATTTTGGTCTGATGGGTGTACACACAATCAAAACAAAATCCCTGCGGACAGACAGCGCGGTGACGTGGCGGTGACGTTGCCGCCGCCACGTCACGAAACCAGGAAGTAAAATACTTTCACGCATGCATCGAATCCATTCGACGCATGCGGGAGATTTCGGTCCGCTGGTTAGGCGTATTAACCAGTGGACATATCCGACAGACAGCATGCTTTAAAACTTTTGTCTGCTGGAAACCTGTCTGCTAGCCCATGCACACGATCGGATATGTCCGCTGGAACTGGTCTGCGGACCAGTTTCAGCAGATATGTTTGACCGTGTGTACGCGGCCATAGAGTCTGCAAAAGACTTGAGACGGGGGTGGAGGTTCACCTTCCAGCAGGACATTGCCCAGCCAGAGCTACAATGGAATGGTTCACATCAAAGCATAGTCATATGTTAGAATGGCCAAGTCAAATTCCAGACCTAAATCCAAATGAGAATCTTTGACAAAGCTTGATAATTACTGTTCACAGATGCTCTCCATCCAATCTGACAGAGCTTGAGCTATTTTTTAAAGTAGAATGGGCAAACATTTAAATCTCTAGATGTGCAAAGCTGGTTGAGACATCCCAACAAAAAGATTTGCAGCTGTAATTGCAGTGAAAGGTGATTCTACCAAGTATTCACTCAGGGGGGTTGATTACAAATGCACGCCACACATTTTTCACATATTTATTTGTAAACAATAAATAAAACCATTTTTCTTGATCGTACATCACGGGACACAGAGCGCATAGTCATTACATATGGGTTATATGGGTACCTTCAGGTGTGGACACTGGTGTAATCAACTTCACAGGAAGTTCCTCCCTATATAACCCCCTCCCACTGAGAGTGCTTTAGTTTTTTCGCCAGTGTCTTAGGTGTTGGTCACGTCTAGCTGTCCCTCGGAGGTCTCGGGACCCAGGATAGCTAGCCGGATCCGTCCGAAGTGCTTCAGAGCCAAGATGTACGGTACCCGGGCCCTGCTGGAGTGGGGTTTTGCCTATAATGCCTCTCCTTGGAGGGCTGGATTCTGGGCTCCAGTCCCTTAGTCTCTTCCAAGAACTAAACGCTACTGATGCCAGGATGCTATATAGGTCCAGGGGTGTGGGTTCCTTAACACAGGACCCCGGTCCCTGAAGGTCCAAGACAATACCCACGGAGATGGGGGAAGGTTGGGCCTCTTGCATTTTGCAATACCCTGCGGCGTGGAGCAGGTAAGAGGGAACCTGCGGGACTTGGTTCGACAGTAGGTATCCCCCTGGGGGTTCTGGGTTGGCTAACAGTATGCTGGTGCATCAGCCACTATCTCCACTATGTCTGTTGAGGCAGGATGGGATTCTAATGTTTACCCAGATAACATGTAGATATATGTATACTTGTGTAAGTTATATATTTGCTACTCACCCCAGGTCTGCCTGTTAACACTGATACTGCAACCCCACATGTTTTAAAGAGGAAATTGCTGGTAAAAACTCCTGTCTCTTAGGAAGCCCATGGGGACAGCTTCCTCGCTGTGTGTGCACTACAATAAGATTAGTGCTTACCTGGTGTCTGTTGGTGCTGCATAACGCTGGTCCATGTTGTTCCTCTGCTCTGCTTCCTCCATGTGGTTTCAGCGTGGTGCGCGCGTGTGTGCGCGCGTGTGTGCGCGCGTGTGTGCGCGCGATTGTGCGCGCGTGTGTGCGCGCGTGTGTGCGCGCGCATACGCGCGCGCGTGCACGCCGCCTTTTATAGCGTCGGCGTGCGTCGGGGGGGCGGGCCAGCAGCGTCAGGGTCTGTATAAAGGGAAAACTTCTCTCTGGCTGGTCTTTCCTCCTGGAGGCAGAGGAAGAAAGGATACAGAGCGTGCAGCTGGGTCTTTTGGCCACACAGGGACACCTAGTGGCGTTTTTGTGGATCTTCAGGTCTAGGACTTAGGACCACTATTGACCAAAAAAAAAAAAAGAAGGTTTTTTTGCTTAAAGGGACTCAGCCTTAGATCCAGCAGTATCTGAGTCTACCTTGGACTCCGGCTAACGGGCATTGGTGTGTCAATACTCACAGGTTTCCTCAGTATTGCCACCTCCCAGGCGGGTAAAAAAAAGGAAAAAGAGAGAAATTAGTTCTTTTTCATTTTCCTCATACCTACCCTCATATTGGTTACTCCTAGCTGCAACAGTCAGGTGTTGGCTATAGGGGTGACCCAAGGTTGTACAATGGCTCCAAAGGGATCTGGACCAGCCAAGGCTGCTAAAGGTGCCAAAAAGCAAAAGGGGTCTCCATCGGGGTCAGAGGATTTGGGCCAGGCTTCTACGGCCCCACCCTCAGCAGTCAGGACACCGAGTGGCATAGTACAAGAGCCATTGGGGGTGCTGGGGGCAGAGGCGGCCCCCGATCCACCCATTCCCGTTTACGTGACGGAAGAAATGCTAGCAGCCACCATGTGTGGGCTAGAGAAAAGGTTAACTGCGTTGCTTTCCCGTCCTTGCCCAAGTAGCAAGCGGGCTAGATCCCCCTCACCCAGTGTGGGGTTTTCAGAAGCGGAGGTCTCCTCTTCAGAGGAACGGGACCCACAAGGGGATCAGGCAGACCCAAGTCCCGACGGTTCAGACAGGGAAAATTCCACTATAGATGAATATTTTTCGGCCTCTCAAGCGGAGGGCCTGTGGATCCAGTCTTTGACAGATATGGTTCGCACTGCCTTTAAACTTCCAGTGCCAGAACTAGTAGCCCCGGAGGTATCCTCATTGGGTTCTTTAAAGGCTCCATTAACTTGTGCATCTTTTCCAATGCACCCCCTTCTGCGGAACGTGATTTACCAGGATTGGGCTCGACCTGATAGAATCTTTGTCCCTCCTAAAAGATTCTCTATTCTCTACCCTATGGAAGAGGAATATGTAAAGAAATGGGCTCTCCCTACAGTGGACGCAGCCATTTCCTGCGTGAATAAATCCCTGACTTGTCCGGTTGAAAATGTCCATATGTTCAAGGATCCGGTCGACAAGAAATTCGAGACCCTACTGAAAGCCGCTTTCACCTCAGTAGGTGCCATGGTTCAGCCAGCAGTAGCAGCCATTGGTGTTTGTCAGGCCCTGAAGGATCAGGCAAAACATATATTAAAGGACATGCCGGCTCAGCATACTCATGAATTAGCAGAATTCCCTAGGGCTCTCTGCTTTGCAATAGATGCTATTAAGGACTCCATCCAACAGGCATCCCGTTCATCTCTACTGATGGTTCACATGCGTCGTCTTTTGTGGCTAAAGAACTGGTCAGCAGAGGCACCCTGCAAAAAGCTTTTAGCAGGGTTTCCCTTTCATGGGGGAAGACTATTCGGGGAAGACCTAGGTAAATATATCCACACGATATCAAGTGGAAAAAGTACTTCCTTACCGGTCAAGAAAAGACCGCGTGGGCCCACGTTTAAACGGCAGGCCATTGTAGGCTCGGCCCCTTCGACTTCTCGTCAGTATCGACGGCCTCCCGGGCGTTCAGCAGTTAATAGCCGCCCACAGGGACAAGCCGCGGCAAACAAGAGACCCTGGTCTCGCAAGCCGGCTAAACCAGTCATCAAGTCAGATTCATGAAGGGGCGCCCCCACTCTCTTGGGTGGGGGGGAGGCTTCAGTTTTTCTCCGAAGTCTGGAAGGCCAGAATTCCCGACGCTTGGGTTCGGTCCGTAGTAGCCTCAGGCTACAAACTAGAGTTTCGAGAAATCCCCCCTCCTCATTTTCAGGGGTCAAGTCTTCCAAGCGACCCGTTAAAGAGGGCCTCTCTCGTAAAGGCGTTGGATCGCCTCTTGCTCCAAGGAGTAATTGTAGAAGTACCAACCCAAGAAAGGGGTCTGGGACTCTACTCCAACCTTTTTGTTATACCAAAACCCAATGGCGACGTCAGGCCTATATTAGACCTCAAACGCCTAAATCGCTTTCTAAGGATTCAGACCTTTCGTATGGACTCCATACGTTCAGTGACAGCCAGCCTGCATCAGGGCGACTTCCTAGCATCTATAGACATAAAGGATGCATATCTGCATGTGCCGATTTACCCAGCACATCACAAGTTTCTTCGTTTTACGATAAATCAAAGTCATTACCAGTTCGTAGCCCTCCCTTTCGGGTTGGCAACAGCTCCACGGGTATTCACAAAGGTGTTAGCCCCGGTGCTAGCCGTCCTAAGGACAGAAGGCATCTTGGTCCTAGCATACCTGGACGATCTCCTGGTTATCGACAGTTCAGCTTCCAACCTCAATCATGCAGTAGTCCGCACAATGCGGCATCTAGAAGAGTTCGGGTGGATTGTGAGCCAAGAAAAATCAAGGTTACAACCCACAAGACAGTTGGAATATCTAAGCTTTCGGTTAGATACAGAATGCCAGAGGGTATTTTTACCTCAAAAGAAGATCAGGTCGTTGATTCAAACGATTCAAATAGTCTTAGGCAAAAAGAAGCCGACTATTCGCCTATGCATGCGACTGCTGGGAAAGATGGTGGCCGCCTTCGAAGCAGCGCCCTATGCCCAGATCCATACCAGAATTCTGCAAGCAGCTATTCTCTTTGCTTGGAACAAGTCCATACAGGCATTAGACCGTCCATTAGTTCTTTCCCCAGGAGTCAGGCACAGCCTGTACTGGTGGCTAATCCCTCAAAAATTATCAAAAGGGAAAACCTTTTGCCCCATCTCGTGGAAAATAGTAACCACAGATGCCAGCCTAACAGGTTGGGGGGCAATCTTAGGAAAACGGACCCAGCAGGGACAGTGGTCAGAGGCAGAAAGTCTGCTTCCCATCAATGTCCTAGAAATCAGAGCTGCTCGGTTGGCCCTGGTCGCCTGGACTCTCCCCCTGCAGGGTCTGCCAGTAAGGATACAGTCCGACAATGCCACGGCGGTGGCATACATAAACCACCAGGGGGGCACAAGGAGCCTAGCGGCTCAAAGGGAAGTAAACCTGATTTTTTCATGGGCCGAAGCCCATGTACCCTGCATCTCAGCAGTGTTCATCCCAGGGATAGACAATTCTCAAGCAGATTTTTTGAGTCGTCAACAGTTACTCCCGGGAGAGTGGTCTCTTCACCCCCAGGTATTCCAAGAGATTTGCCAAAGATTCGGAGTTCCCGATGTGGACATCATGGCAACAAGATTCAACAAGAAATTGGACAAATTCGTATCCCGAGCCAGGGACCCCTCGGCCTACGGGACCGATGCGTTGGTTTGCCCCTGGCACCAGTTTTCTCTCCTGTATGCGTTCCCTCCACTACAGATGATTCCCCGCCTTCTACGAAGGATCAGGGTGGAGCGCAGGCCGGTGATCCTGGTGGCCCCAGCCTGGCCCAGAAGGGCTTGGTACGCACTCATCGTGAGGATGTCAGTAAGGGCACCGTGGCCACTCCCCCTGCGCCCAGATCTGCTGTCTCAGGGCCCGATCTACCACCCTGCTTCACAGCAGCTAAATTTGATGGCTTGGCGGCTGAATCTCTAATTCTTAAGGGCAGAGGCCTCTCTGCCCAAGTCATATCTACGTTAATTCAAGCTAGAAAGCCAGTCTCTAGAAATATCTATTACAGAGTCTGGAGAACCTATGTGGAGTGGTGCGAGTCTCAAGGAGGGCATCCTCGCAAGTTTTTTATTGACAGGATCTTGCGATTCCTCCAGGTTGGCGTTGACAAGGGGTTGGCTCTTAGTACTCTAAAGGGGCAGGTGTCTGCCTTATCGATATGGTTTCAAAGGCCTTTGGCCACACATTCGCTTGTGAAAACCTTTTTGCAGGGGGTCTTGCATGTAAATCCCCCTATTAGAGCTCCCCTCTGCCCCTGGAATTTAAATCTGGTCTTGTCAGCTTTACAAAAGCAGCCGTTTGAACCTCTGACAGAAATCCCTCTTGTGCTGCTAACCCGAAAGTTGGTTTTCTTGGTGGCTATGGCTTCGGCCAGAAGGGTCTCCGAGCTGGCAGCCTTGTCTTGCAGGGAACCGTACCTGATTCTGCATAAGGACAGAGTGGTTCTGCGGCCTCAGCCTTCTTTCCTTCCTAAGGTCATATCCAGTTTTCACTTGAATCAGGACCTAGTCCTACCATCCTTCTTTCCTACTCCCCAGTCCAGAGAGGAAAGATTGCTTCATACTTTGGATGTGGTCCGAGCCATGAGGGTTTATCTCAAGGCTACAGAAAAGATTCGGAAAACAGATGTGCTTTTCGTTCTTCCGGATGGCCCCAAGAAGGGTCAGCCGGCTGCCAAGTCTTCCTTGGCTAGGTGGATTAAGCAGCTGATTTTTCAGGCCTATGGTCTGAAGCGTGTTCCACCGCCCTTATCAGTTAAGGCCCATTCTACGAGGGCCATGAGTACCTCTTGGGCGGCACACCATCAGATCTCTATGGCACAGGTTTGCAAAGCGGCAACCTGGTCTTCCGTACATACGTTTACTAAATTTTATAAGTTGGACGTCACAAAGGCTGCGGACGCAGCATTTGGGCAGGCGGTCCTACGGGCAGCAGTATAGAATCCTCTGGCCCGGTTCACGCCCCCTTTTTTTCTGTTGGTGGAGCTATTTTACCTCCTGATATATTTTCTGTTTGGCTATTTTTGGCCTTACGGTCTCCCTCCCTTCATGGAGCATTGCTTTGGGACATCCCATATGTAATGACTATGCGCTCTGTGTCCCGTGATGTACGATCAAGAAAAAGGGATTTTTAATAACAGCTTACCTGTAAAATCCTTTTCTTGGAGTACATCACGGGACACAGAGCTCCCACCCCTCTTTTTGGGGAACATTGTGTAACCTTTAGAGAAATTGCTTGCTACAAAACTAAAGCACTCTCAGTGGGAGGGGGTTATATAGGGAGGAACTTCCTGTGAAGTTGATTACACCAGTGTCCACACCTGAAGGTACCCATATAACCCATATGTAATGACTATGCGCTCTGTGTTCCGTGATGTACTCCAAGAAAAGGATTTTACAGGTAAGCTGTTATTAAAAATCCCTTTATCATTTTTCTTCCACTTTACAGTCATGTGCCACTTTGTGTTGGTCTATCACATAAAATCCCAATAAAATACATTTACGTTTTCAAGGCACTGTATTTAAATCTTTTATGGATAAGAGGAAGGTTATGCATTGTGGCATCAGTATCAGTGATTGCCAATGGTAGATGGACCATGGAAAATGAAATAGCATCCTTGAGCCAGGGTGAATAAAATGTGTTTCAATCTACAGAAATGTGGATATATTCAAATGTTTTGTTTTTAAACAGTTCAAGTAAAAATACTAATGCGCAAACCAAATTAATGATGAACTAAGTAGCTGCCACCATGAATGGTGTTCCCACACAGTGCTAATAATGTAATACATACTGTGGTGCTTACTCAATGTGTAATGTAATAAATCTTCAAACACAATATATAATACAAATGAACAAATGTGATAATACTTGATGTGCAACTGTACACAAAAATAAATGAATAAAGAACATTTTCTTCACACAACATAAAGTGCAACAATATCAAAGTGACAATGCAGTGAATAAATGGTATAAACGTGTCTAATCTCAAAGTTCATAAATAAAGTGTTTATGCAAAAAAGCAATTCAGTACATACAAATGCTTCCACGATCTGTATAGCGCCAGTGGTTTGCCCTAGCCTCTCACCGTTGACAAAGACCACTACAGGTCCAGTAAAACCTTTGTATGAATGCGACTCCAAGCTTCAAGGCAATGAAATCCTTTCTCCAGGGACATGCAGCCAAAAAGACAATAAGGCTTCCACTAGTGCTGATAATCTCTACACAGGTCCTCACTTCAAACCATATGCAGTACACATGCAACATAGAAAGGTCTCCATGGTGTAGTAATCCAATGTAATATTTATTAAACAAAGCAGCACACTTAAGCCTTGTACACACGATCAGTCCATCCAATGAGAACGCTCTGAAGGACCGTTGTCATAGGTTAACCGATGAAGCTGACTGATGGTCTGATGTGCCTACACACCATCAGTTAAAAAAACGATCGTATCAGAACGCGGTGACGTAAAACACAACGACTTGCTGAAAAAAGTGAAGTTCAATGCTTCCAGGCATGCGTCGACTTGATTCTAAGCATGCGTGGATTTTTAACAGATGGTTGTGCCTACTAACGATCGGTTTTGACCTATCGGTTAGGAATCCATAGTTTAATTTTAAAGCAAACGAAATAAAAGGGAAAAGTTGCGCTACTGAAATAACAAGAGTGTATAAGCAGCCTACATCAACGATAGAACAAATCGAAAAGAATATAAACAATAAAAAATGTGGAGCTACAAAGAAACATTAATTCCACATGGAAGTGAAAAATAAAACATAAACCATGAAAAACAGTGTATATTGAAATCACAACTGCACAGTGTTCAATATGGTGAAAATAAATCACCCAAAAAGGATCCTCAAAAGGACCATACAGGAATGCAGGGTAGGACACCCAAAGCATAGGAACATATATATAAGTCCAAAAAAGGTAAACACATAAAGTCCAGTGATAGTGACTGATGTGGGATATGTCAATCCAAGGTAGTATTCAAAGGATCAATGATGCAATCCAAAATGATCAAGAGAAATCAATACGCTTACCGGAAACGGTGGACACACTGACCGGTGGTAGTATGTCTAATGAGCAAAGGATGGATCACCAGCCTAGTATGGTTCATGGAAGACACATCTGAAGGCATCTGAGGGAATCCAAGGGTTCTTTGATCAAACACATCCGGGGTGATGGATAGATTCCTGCTTCCACCCTCTGCTTCCTCCAGAAGGAGACGAGGCCATGCTGCTCTCAGGCTAAAACTTTCCTCCCCGATGTCCTCCTGTCAGTCCTATCTCCGAGTGTAATGACAGGACAGATCTCCGCTGTGTGTCACTCAGTGATCCCGGCCTGTCCGCACCTCCTTGGATACTTTGTTGCAGCAGTTACGGCTTTTTTTATTGTTTATAATTTTAAAGCAAGTTGGCTTTTTTTTAACCTAAGGTTAAATAACCTATGGGGCCCCAACACGATCGGTTTTGACCGATGAAAACGGTCCAACAGACCGTTGTCCTCTGGCTAACCTATCATGTGTATGAGGCCTAACAGTATAAAATAGCGATGTTCAGCTTAACAAACAACAGGACTTATGGTCTCAGCCGCCCCCGGAAGTGACGTCCCCTGGCTCCTCTTTACGCGTTGAATCACAGATCACGTAACTTCACCCTTGATGATGCAGGTGGAGTTAAGAAAATGGTTAAGACAAGCTGAGTCAGTAAGTGGAAGCGGGGTAAGATCTATTTATAGGATTACAGGTTACACAGGAGAATGAAGACAAAACAGCACTGATCCTGACCACTGAATGAGTTTAAATAGTCCTTTGGCACCAGCATATGTCACAGGTGCATGCTAGTGCCGCTGTGCATATTAACTAGTGTTGCTCACGAATATTCGTATTGCGAATATTCGGCTCGAATATGGCATATTCGAGTATTCGCGATATATTCCGAATTTCGCGGTGAATATTCGCTATTTCGAATATTCGTATTTTTAGAACAGATCACATCCTAGAGATCTCCATCGACGTCTAAAAGCATTGCTGGTATGATTAGAGACCTTGGGCCGAGTAGCTGCAGCGATCATTTTATATTGCCGAAAAATCGCAATGCGATTATTCGGCAATAGCGATATCGCGCGATTATTTTCGAGAAATTCGCAATATTGTTTTTAGCTAAAATAACACATATATTCGATTTCAGAGTGTTACTGTCGAAATTCCGCAATCAATTTCTCATTCGCATTTTTGCGAAATTACGATAATAAGCCAATCAGAGTGCTCCTTCCGCATTTGCCGAATATTCGCAATTATTTTGTATTGTAATATATCACGAATATTCTGAGCCAATCAGAGTGCTCCATTCCGCATTTCTCGAAATTTTGCAATTATTTTGTATTATAAAATATCACGAATATTCTGAGCCAATCAGAGTGCTCCATTCCGCATTTCTCGAAATTTCGCAATTATTTTGTATTATAAAATATCACGAATATTCTGAGCCAATCAGAGTGCTCCTTCCGCATTTGCCGAATATTCGCAATTATTTTGTATTGTAATATATCACGAATATTCTGAGCCAATCAGAGTGCTCCATTCCGCATTTCTCGAAATTTCGCAATTATTTTGTATTATAAAATATCACAAATATTCTGAGCCAATCAGAGTGCTCCTTCCGCATTTGCCGAATATTCGCAATTATTTTGTATTGTAATATATCACGAATATTCTGAGCCAATCAGAGTGCTCCATTCCGCATTTCTCGAAATTTCACAATTATTTTGTATTATAAAATATCACGAATATTCTGAGCCAATCAGAGTGCTCCTTCCGCATTTGCCGAATATTCGCAATTATTTTGTATTGTAATATATCACGAATATTCTGAGCCAATCAGAGTGCTCCATTCCGCATTTCTCGAAATTTCGCAATTATTTTGTATTATAAAATATCACGAATATTCTGAGCCAATCAGAGTGCTCCTTCCGCATTTGCCGAATATTCGCAATTATTTTGTATTGTAATATATCACGAATATTCTGAGCCAATCAGAGTGCTCCATTCCGCATTTCTCTAAATTTTGCAATTATTTTGTATTATAAAATATCACGAATATTCTGAGCCAATCAGAGTGCTCCTTCCGCATTTCTCGAAATTTCATTCGCATTCGCATTCGCAATAGGGAAATTTCGCAATCATTTCATTTCCAAAAAATATCGCGAATATTCGCATTTAACGAATATATCTCGAATATTCGACTATATATTCGAGATATATCGCGAAATCGAATATGGCATATTCTGCTCAACACTAATATTAACTTAAAAATGCCCAGTTCTTGTGAGCACAAAAGGTAATATGTTTTAGCCTCTGCACAGAAGTTCCTCCAGGGGAGTTATCGTGTCTACTGGTGTGCCCATCTTGACATAACTGTTCTGCATTTTGGCACATCTTTGACGTTTTTTATGCACATGCTTATGTAAGTATAACATTAGTATTACAATTGTATTTTTAACCAATTCCCATCAGAGGTACACATATATGTGGCCTCTCAGTGGGTGGGCTTTAACGCCAAGAGGTTGCATATATGTGTCCCTTTGTAAACATATTTCTGTAACGAGAGCGTGCTTTCTGCGCACTCCCGGCCCAGTTAATGGCAGGTACCAGAAAGTTCCCAATGCATACTTGCAATAGTGAGCTTTCTAATCATGTGACCACTGTGACTGCTAATCACAGCTGTCACCTGATCGGAATGCCCACCTCCGCCTCCCTACATTTAGAACTGGAATACAGTTTTATACAGAATTTAACATTTCTTTCATAATCTTCCTGCTTTTTATCAATATTTAAAATTTTGGCCACTGACCATACCTGCTGTTACCTTAGACCTGGAACCTCCTAACCTACTTTTACACAGAGCTAGTCCCAGCCCTAAAAGACAAACTCCTTTGGGGAGAAGCTAATTGCTGAGAGCAAGATATTACAATATGACCTTTTATTGTGAATAAAAAGTGCAAAAAACAAAGAGTATTTGGCTGTTCACTCTGATCCTGTGGCTAGAATGGCTTTAGCGGGATGTAGCCGTCATTAGATCTTGTCTTTGGGCAGGTGCCCGTCTCACCCAACCAGTTCAGGCCTTGTCCTTCTGGAACACTCCGTCCGCGATCTCCGGTCACAGGCTTTCAGCTTGACAGTCTCCGATTCTTGAACAAGTCACTACTGTATTGGAACACCGTCCGATCACTCCATCAGGGGTTCTGTCTCTCTCTCTCTCAATGGTGCTCCGCCCGGGCGTAGGTAGGCCTAAACTCCGGCCTAGGCTTCCGTGGGGACACACACACAGGTGTCCTCCTGGGTTGAAGAGGCGGTCCGGAAAGAGTGCACCAAACACGCCCTCCTCCTTAAATTACCTCCCCAGCAGGCGTCACAGGGAGCAATGCACTCTGGGATTGTACAGTTGCACTATGGGTGTTGTAGTTTATAAATAAACCAGGGCAATGGAGTCCCTTTCTCCCTGTACTCGGTTTCCCATCATTCCTGATTGCCACAATGCAAAGTAAAGGGAAGGTGTCTATATCACAACTGGAGCCGAGATCCTTCTTGATCAGCAGATGGTAGTCTTTAGGTCACATAACAGGTGATGGCCCCGCTACACACTCCCCCCACTCGAAAATCTTTGGTCCCCCAAAGATGGTAATAGTTCACAACCTGGTACATGGTTTCTCAATAACATGCAGAGAAAATTAAGTTAATGCATGCATGACATCAAACAATTTGCATTTTTGTAAGGAGGAGCCTAAACTCAAGCAGCTTATATCATGACACAAATTCGATAGAGGAACCTCCCACTAATTGTCATAGGAGGTTGTCCTGTCCATAGGCCACCTGGACTGGTACAGCCTAACCATATGTGCCAGGGGGTGAGCTAGGGTTGCCCTCCTCTAAATGTACAGTGGATGGGCCAGGCATTTCAACTGTCCTTTTAGAAGTGAAAGTTGCTTCTTCAGAGCATTCACCCAGTTGGCTGTAAGTCAGTTTCTTTGGGGGGTGAATGACTCTTTTTCCCTTTTCTTCTGGCTCAGGCACGTAAAGTTCAACTTCCTCTTCTGGAACTTCTTCTAGAACTTCTTCTGAAACTTCTTCTGGAACCTCTTCTTCTGGAACTTCTTCTTCTGGAACCTCTTCTTCTTCTGGGGCATCTACTTTCTCATCTGAAACTTCTTCAGAAAGACATGAGGTTTCAGCAGAGTCTCCTTCTGGCGATAGACTCCGTTTATCTTCCAAGTCCTCAAAAAGCACAGCACGAGGCACAATTTCAGGAGCCTCAGGCCGAAGAGCCACATTGTCAGTCATTCCAGGAGGGGGTGGAGAGGGGCCGGTGATCTCTTGAGATTGAGACATAGCCAATCTGATTCCATCCCCTCCTCCTCTGAGTTTTCATCCTCCTGATCCTGAGGAAATGACTGGGATCTGGTAACTGGTCGTGACACTTGAGAGGTTGAAGGGGTCACCTGGAGACCAGACATGGGGGGTAGGCAAACAGCTTCGGAGAGAGGTAATAAATGGTTCTGGTGCCAGGTTTTTAGTGGTCCGGTACTCCCTTCAGGCCTAACCGGGTATACTGGGAGAACCGGGAGATGCTTGCAGATAATGTATGGCTGAGATTTTCAACGGTCTGCCAGCTTGTGTTTTCCCGGAACACCCAAATTCCTCAGCAATACTCTGTCTCCTGGTTTCAAGTCTTGGACCCTGACCTTCAAATCATAGTTCTGTTTATTCCTCTGTCCTCTTAGGTCTGAGATAGCTTGGGCTTTTTCATAGGCCGTTTTCAGACTTCTCCTCAGTCTGTACAAATATCCCTTATGGGAAGTGGCTGAAGCATTATCAAGGTAGACACCAAAGGCCAGATCCACTGGGAGCCTAGCCTCTCCTCCAAACATCAGCCGGTAAGGGGAGTATCCTGTTGCATCGCTTGTGGTACTATTGTAGGCATGCACGATGGCGGCTATGTGCATACTCCACTGTTGCTTCTTCTCCGCACTCAAAGGGCCAGATCCTCAAAGAACTGCCTATCTTAAGGTTCCTTATCCACAAAGATTTTGCGCTGTAACTTACGGCGGCGTAGTGTAATTGTGGCGGCGTAAGGCCGCGCAAATCAAATTTCTAAGATGTGGGCGTGATTTATGGTAAATCATCGTGACCCCACGTAATTGAAGTTTTTTTTTGAATGGCGCATGCGCCGTCCGTGGAGGTATCCCAGTGCGCATGCGCGAAATTACATCACAAATAGTCAATGCTTTCGACGTAAACGGCGGAAAATTCGACGCTGTCCCGACGTCCATACTTAACATTGCGTACGTCTCTATAGAGCAGGGGTAACTTTACCCTGGACATACGCTTACGCAAACAACGTAAAAAAATGCGCCGGGCGTATGTACATTCGTGGATCGGCGTATCTATCTCATTTGCATATTTTACGCGGAAAATCTATGGAAGCGCCCCTAGCGCAACTAAGATACAACGGCGTAATAGACTTACGTCAGTCGTATCTTAGCGTAATTCCGGCGTATCTTGTTTTGTGGATACAAAACAAAGATACGCCGGGGCAGATTTGAAATTACGGCGGCGTATCTGGAGATACGCCGCTGTAAAGTTTTGTGGATCTGGCCCAAAGTTCCTAACATGTCTAAGAGAGTACGGTTAAAGCGCTCTGGCTGAGCATCCCCTGGGGGTGATAAGTAGTAGTTCTGGACTTTTTTATGCCCAACAAGTCTAATGCCGCGTACACACGATCGTTTTTCGGGATGATTTAAAACAACGTTTTAAAAAACGTCATTTAAAATGATCGTGTGTGAGCTTCACATCGTTTTTCATCTTCTGAAAAAAAATTCGAGCATGCTGCATTTTTAAATGTCGTTTTTTAAAATGTAATTTTTCGGGTTGTAAAAAATTATTGTGTGTGGGCTAAAACGATATTTAAAACGATCTTTTAAACCCGCGCATTCTCAGAAGCAAGTTAGAGACGGGAGCTTGAATGGAACTTCCCCTTAAGAGTGCTGTCGTACGTCACGCGCTTTGCTCATGACGATGGTGTGTGGGCAAACGTCGTTTTTAATGATGAAGTTGGAAAAGCGTTGTTTTTCTTCATGCCAAAAAACAACGTTTTATTCCATGATGAAAAACGATCATGTGTACCCTTATCCAAAGGTAAGTGTTGGGGCAATCCATAATTGACGAAAAACTTTTCCACTAGCACTTTTGCCACTGTGGAAGCTTGTTTGTCCTTGGTTGGGAATGCTTGGGCATATCGGGTAAAGTGATCAGTTACCACCAAGACATTTCCCAGCCCACTCAGATCAGGCTCCAGGCAGAGGAAGTCAATGCACACCAGCTCAATGGGCCCTTGGCTTTAAAGATGGCCCATTGGGGCAGTTCAATGTGGCCTCTGGATATCCTGCATGCAGGAATGACAGTAACTCTCCACCTCAGCCGGCATGTGAGGCCAGTAAAACCTGTCCTTAACTAACTGGAAAGTCCTTTCAGACCCTATATGGCCATGATTGTCATGAAGGGCGTTTTAGGCCATCTCTCTGTACTTGGCAGGCAGGAACAGCTGCCATCTTTCTTCCAAACCATCGGAATGGCCCTTTGGTAGACCACCCCCTGATGTAACTGCTATTGGTCCCATTCTTTGTGCACCAGTCAAGCCTCCTTAGGAGAGTCTGTGAGAAGCACATCTGGGCATTGTTCTTCCAGAACCTTCAATACTAGTCTCCCTAGGGTGTCTTCCTGTTGGTCGCTCCTTAATTCCTTCTTCGACAGCTTTGGGAGGCCATCTTCTCCCACTTGGGATACATTACAGTAGCACTTGGGTACTCCAGTAGGCGAGACTCCAACTTCTTCAGCCCTGGATCCTCCTTTGGCTTGGAGTTCAGCCCCTTGGTATAGGGCTTGTACTCCTTCTGGAGTCAGTTGAGTCCATTCCTTAATAGGGTCACCAAGACCATGTGGCCTTCTGGATAGGGCATCTGCATCCCTGTTGGACACCTGGTCGGTATTTCAGGCTAAAAGCTAACCCTGAAAGGGCAGCCAACCATCGATGTCCTGCAGCATCCAGCTTGGCGGTAGTCAGAAGATAGGTGAGTGGGTTGTCAGTTCTCACCACAAATTCAGCCCCATACAAATAGTCCTTTAACTTGTCCACAACAGCCCACTTTAGGGCCAGGAATTCAAGTTTGTGAGTTGGGTAATTCTTCTCGGCTGGGACCAGAATCCTACTCACATATGCGACAGGATGTAAGTGACCATCATATTCCTGGTATAACACCCCACCTAATTCATCTCGGCTGGCATCAACATGCAGTTCATATGGTTTCTTGGGGTCTGCATAGGCCAAGACAGGGGCAGTAGTCAAGCTCTTTTTCAACTGAATAAATTCCTCTTCACACTTGGGGTCCCAATGGTCCTTTATAGACTCTTTGGGCTTCCTGGGTCCTGTAACAAGCTTCACAGGCTTGACCGCTTCCGGGACATCATCTTCCCCCACCCCTCTATCTTTAACAACTCATTCAGGGGTCTGGCTATTTTGGCAAACCCCTCCACAAATCTTCTGTAGTAAGAGCAGAAACCCAGGAATGATCGGAGTTCAGTCACATTAGTAGGCCTCGGCCAGGAGGTAACAGCATCCAACATCTCCGGATCTGTAGCCACCCCTTCTGCGGACACAATGTGGCCCAGGTAGTGGACCGAGGACTGGTAAAATTGACACTTTTCCCGGGAGAGCTTTAGTCCTTCTTCATGAAGTCTCTTCAGGACCTTTTCCAGCCTTTATTCATGTTCTTCTAGGGTTCTGCCAAACACGATGACATCATCTAGGTATACCAGGACTTCTGTCAGGTTCATGTCTCCCACTGTTCTCTACATCAATCTCTGGAAAGTGGCCTGGGCTTCTGACAGACCCTGAGGCATGCGGTTGAACTCGAAGAACCCTACTGGAGTAATGAAAGCTGTCTTTTCCCTTTCTTCAGGATGCATGGGAATATGATAAAACCCACTCTTTAGATCCATCACACTGAACCATTTGTCCCCTGACAGACTCTGTAGGGCAATAGCCTGACGAAGAGGTCCTGCGTGGCATCGAAACGTTGTAATCCTTGTGATGTTTTCATTGCATTAAATCTTTTGGATGTTTTGTACGATATGTGGTGTGCTGGCGAATATGTTCATATGGTTTGTTGTTCCAGTGCCCAGCTGGTGATCGCTTCCCATTTTTGTATTTTCGAGCCATTTCTCCAGAAAGGTGTGCGATTGGAATATTTTGAACTACCACAATTGGGGAGGCTTAAGGACTTCTAGACTCTCGGATTATCCCTATCCGCTTGAGCTGTGCCAGCTGCTCACGCAGATCTTCTAAGTTGCCTCGAGGGACCCGTCTGACTCTTTCCCTAAGCGGTTCTTGTGAGTGGCACTCCTTGCACACCCCACGTCATATTCATCCTTGGAGAATATCTTCTGCCATCTGGCCAGCTGAGCTCTGGCCCTTTCTCTCCATTCCAGTGGGAGGGCTATGTCTCCTGTGCAGAGCTTCTCTACCGCTGTTTCACCCCCCTCTTCCTTCTTCCAATCAGATGGGGTGATAGGGGTGGCTGAGTTCACTTGGCCTAGCAGCATTCTGGCTGGTACCTTTACAGGTGTGTTCATAGTGTTTCAGATGCTTACTGAGACCTTCCCATGGTTCTTCCGCAGTTCCCTCAATGGAACCACTTCAGGGATCACCTCTATCCCTTTCTTTCTCTGTGAATCTGCTTCAAGAACAATGAAGGGGCCCGGCTACTCCCAGGTGAGCTTGACAGAATCCTCCATGCAGGTCACTTCACCTGGCTGCAGTATTTTTTCCGTTCCATCCAGCCTCCAGATCTTGCCAACTCCTTCTGTGGGAGCCTTCTTTTTCAAGACTAGACGATGGTAGGCCTGCCTCAGCATTGGGTGCAGTCTTATAGGTGGGGTATCCTGCTCTTGAGCTAAAGGTGTCAAAAGCCTCGGACTAAGTCTGTGTTAGTTCCTATGATGAGAGAACTTTTCTCGGCTCCCGGTGGACGAGGACAGACTACTGCCAGAGTGTCAAAGGTTTCGACCTCCCCTGCCACTGAAGGGTCAAAAGTCAACTTTATCGGCAAGTATCCATCGTAGGGGAAGTTTTGAGCTCCGATTCCCCAAATCTCCAGCTCTTCCAGCTTGCGCAGCGGCAGGTGCTTATCATAGAAGTCCCTATATAGAACAGTCACTTGGGCTCCCGTGTCAAGGAGGCCTTTGGTGTAGATTCCTTCTACTTGGATTGAAACCACGGGGGAAGGTCCCACTAATGGTACTGTGCTGCAGCTTTTTCTGGACTTTGATATATTTCCCTGACATATCCAACCTCTCCACAGTTGAAGCAAATTGGTAACTTCCACTGTTTCTTTGGTGAGTCAGTGTTGGAGCTGGGAGGTTTCTTGGGTTCTGCTGGAGCGTTCCTGCTGGGCGACATGGTTGCTTGGCTCGTCAGGGCGGCCACCAATTCTATTAACTGAGACACTTGGGCCTTCAAAAGTTCCACCTGGTTGTCTCCCTCATCAGCACCGATTATTCTGACTTTAGCAGTGGGCTCGAGCTTCTGGGGTTCTCTTTTGTTATCCAGCATGATTTCTTCTTCCCTGACTAACCGGATTAGATCAGGGTATTCTAGGGTACTCCCAGCCAGGCGAGTTCGCAGTGCAAGGGCAATAGGGTCTAAAGGTTGGGCGCCCCGTATACCTTGTTGTGTACGGACCTCAAGTCTATGGGATTCGAACATTTTAAATCTAAAGTGCTAATTTTAAAGGCTAATATGCAAGTTATTGTCCTAAAAAGTGTTTGGGGACCTGGGTCCTGTCCCAGGGGACATGTATCAATGCAAAAATTTTTTTTAAAAACTGCAGATTTTTCGGGAGCAGTAAATTTAATAATGCTTAAAGTGAAACAATAAAAGTGAAATATTCCTTTAAAGTTCATACCTGGGGGGGTGTAAAGTAAGCATGTGAAATAGCGCATGTTTCCCATACTTAGAACTGTCTCTGCACAAAGTGAAATTTCTGAAAGAAAAAAAGTAATTTAAAACTGAATTGCGGCTATAATGAATTGTCGGCTCCCGGCAATTCAGAGAGAATTCATTCATTAAAAAAAGCGTGGGGTCCCCCCAAATTTAATTACCAGGCCCTTCAGGTCTGGCATGGATATTAACCACTTGCTTACTGGGCACATAAACCCCCTTCGTGCCCAGGCGAAATTTCAGCTTCCGGCACTGCGTCAATTTAACTGACATTTGCGCGGTCGTGCGACGTGGCTCCCAAACAAAATTGGCGTCCTTTTTTTCCCACAAATAGAGCTTTATTTTGGTGGTATTTGATCGCCCGTGCGGTTTTTATTTTTTGCGTTATAAACAAAAAAAAAGCGACAATTTAAAAATATATATACATTTTTTACTTGTTGCTATAATAAATATCCCAATTTTTATCCGCAATATCCGCAAAAAATAAAAACCACCAAAAGAAAGCTCTATTTGTAGGGAAAAAGGACATACATTTTGTTTGGGTACAGTGTAGCATGACCACGCAATTGTCATTCAAAGTGTGACAGCACTGAAAGCTGAAAATTGGCTTGGGCGGGAAGGTGCGTAAGTGCCTGGTATGGAAGTGGTTAAAAAGAAAAAAAAACAGCGGTGGTAGTCCACTCTTGGTCCCGGCTCCTTGCTCCAACGTTGTCGGTATCCAGCGACGGGTGATCTCCTCTCTGGTCCAGCGATGAGAAGATCGTCCGAGATCCAGAGCGCAGCATCGCCGGCCGCCTGTCTCCACCGGAGACAGGCCGATGAATGACGCTGCTGAAGCTAGTGACATTTCTTATATTGGTGTGGATCCCGGACCATCTTCTCATCGCTGGACCAGAGAGGAGATCACCCATCGCTGGATACCGACAACGTTGGAGCGGGCAGCCGGGCCCGATAGTGGATTACCACCATTGGATTTTTTTTTTCTTTTTAATAAAGGACTTTTTTCCACGGTGTGTGTGTTTTTTTACAACTATTTACACTTCCTTCGTGAAATGGTAGGGGTACAATGTACCCCATTACCAATTCACATAGGGGGGGCCAGGATCTGGAGGTCCCCTTTGTTAAAGGGGTCTTCCAGATTCTGATAAGCCCCCAACCGGGAGCCGACAATTCAGCCGTAAGTCAGTTTTAAATAATTTTTTTCTTCCAGAAATGCAGAGACAGTTCTAAGTATGGGAAACATGCACTATTTCACATGCTTACTTTACACCCACCCAGGTACAAAATTTTAAGGAATATTTCACTTTTATTGTTTCACTTTAAGCATTATTAAATTCACTGCTCCCGAAAAAACAGCAGTTTTTAAAACTTTTTTTGCATTGATACATGTCCCCTGGTGCAGGACCCAGGTCCCCAAACAATTTTTAGGACAATAACTTGCATATTAGCTTTTAAAATTAGCTCTTTAGATTTCTCCCATAGACTTTAACAGGGTGTTCCGCGGCTTTTCAAATTGTTTGTTGTTCGCCGAACAGGTGAGCAGGCATTGTTCGAGTCGAACTTGAGTTCGACACAAACTCAAAGCTCATCCCTACTCATCAACCCTTTTCAGATCCATTCCCTTCTTTAGTAGAATGTGGTATATGATCCGGTCCAAAAGTGTGACCATTCACATCTTGAAGAGCGCTCAGGTAGTATTGTGCAGTACAGTTTTTCTTACAGAGCTTTAAGTTACGTATGATCTGTAGGGCAGGGCCCCTCAGGCTCTCTGTGACCCTTTGTTTCTTTTGTGGTTCGGGAATCTCCCATTCCTCCAGAGCCTGAGTGCCACAATCCAGCCACTCTTCGAACCCATCTTCTGCTGAAGGCACTGGCTGTCTTCCAGAGAAGATTCTGAGCTTCCGGTATCCAGCCATCACATAGTCCGAAGGGTCTTTTTTGTACTTGCCGATAATTTCCCCAAGGACAGCACATAGTTCAGGGCTAAGGGAAGATAGAGACGGGGATTTTGATTCCACACTTGGACTGACCCCACTCGAACTAGGGGCAACTTGACTAGTGGATGTAGGGCCCCCTCTTGATAGGTCTGGACACGTTAGGAAAAACTCAACCTGATCAGCTGTCCTCACACTAGGACCCTTGAATTGGTCGGGGATCCCATTTTTCCATTCACACAAGGCATAAGTGTGGCGTCTGTTTTCACATCAATCACCAATGGCTTTCTATCTGGGGACAGTGCTCTCAGAACTGGAGTCAGTTTCTCTTCTGTCCAAGCTTCCCCTTTTATCTCAATCACTAAACAGGCTTCAGGAGAGGCATTCTCTTCCTCACACCACTTGGCGGTAGCAGCAGGATCCATTGTGATGTTGGTAAGGGTTTGTCCAGGGGGAGGTTGACTGCCAAAGCCGTAGAAATCCCGGACGAGCCCCCGCGTGTATCACTACCCCCAGAGAAGCTGCTGGTTTGTTTTGGGTCTACGCTCTGGCTATCAACCCATAGAATTTTCTCGAACCCGCCCTTGGCACAACTGGTATCAATGAGGATTGCGGACCCCAAAAAATGTTGGGGAGCACAATATCTTACTGCACCACAATCAATTATTTAAACAAATGATTACCTTGAGTTGTATTGATCCCGAAGGATGACAGATGAACTGCACACAAATTCTTAACCAATGTAATTCTTTACTTGTTAGAATACAACAAAAAGAAACAAAGGTAAAATGGTAATAAACTTCCTGCAAAGCCCTGCAGGAGTCAGAATCATTAGTAGCAGAGAAATATAAACTAATTTGTAATTGCTATGCAGACTTGTGTAAGAACCAGCGAGGGGTTCCCTCAGTAAGGCATTCACACTGAAGTACCTCCCCGCCAAGCCTCATCCAGCTCTCTCTCTACAGTATTTACTCACTTAGAGAATATGAAGACAAATATCAATAGTCTGCAATAACTAAACAGGCAGTCCTTAGATGATATATCTAACTAATGTGGTTTGGTTGATCAGACCAAACCCCAGGACAAATTATCCCAAAAGTCTGTGCACTGATGCGTTCGTTGGCATGATGTGGCGTGCAAAGGGATAGTTTGTAATCCAATAAGGCAACAAACAAACTGGTGAAAGAGGCCCAAATAGTCAAACCACAATGGTCAATGAGAACGATCCACCCTCCAGCAACACAGTCAGTAGATCTTGTCTTTGGACAGGTCTTGTCCTTCTTGTCCCATCAAGCCATCAGGTGTTCTGTCCCTCTCTCTCAATGGCACTCTGCCTGGGCGTAGGTAGGCCTAAACTTCAGCCTAGGCTTCCGTGGAGACACACACACTGGTGTCCTCCTGGTTTGAAGAAGCGGCCTGGAGAGAGTTACGCCAAACACGCCCTCCTCCTTAATTTACCTCCCCCAGCAGGCTGCGTGAGGAGCAAAGCACTGTGGGATTGTACAGTTGCACTCTGGGTGTTGTAGTTTATAAATAAACCAGGGCAATGGAGTCCCTTTCTCCCTGTACTCGGTTTACCATCATTCCTGATTACAACAGTGCAAAGTAAATGGAAGGTGTCTAAATCATAACTTGACCACTTGAGGGAGCCGAGATCCTTCTTGATCAGCAGATGGTAGTCTTTAGGTCACATAACAGGTGATGGTCCCGCTTCAACTATAGGAAATATTTTTCATTGGACCTCATGGCTATCTGTGACAGCAATTATAAATTTTACCGCTGTGGACATTGAGGCATATAGCAGCAGTTCTGATTTCAGAGTGTTCCGTGAGTCTGTAATGGGCCGAAGACTGCAAGAAGGGCAATTTTACATACTATCTAATCAAGTCTCTGTCTCTGCCTGGAACTGAAGTACCAGACCTGCTTTCGTGCTTGTTGCAGATGAGGCCTTCGCACTTTCTTAATATCTGCTTAGGCCTTATGCCAGAAGAAATCTGGACGACAAAAAGAGGATCTTTAATTATCGGCTGAGCCACGTAAGAGGACTCATTGAGGCCCAGAATCACAGAGAGTGGGCGCACATTTACGCCGGCGTAGCGCATACACAGGAGACAGGCCGATGAATGACGCTGCTGAAGCTAGTGACATTTCTTATATTGGTGTGGCGGGGCCACCCAATATAAGTGACCCCACCCCCTCTGACGCAGTGACGTAGCAGAGGGTGTGTCAGAGGGGGACGGGGTCACATGACGGGTGGCCCCACCAGGTACAACATTTTAAGGAATATTTCACTTTTATTGTTTCACTTTAAGCATTATTAAATTCACTGCTCCCGAAAAAACAGCAGTTTTTAAAACTTTTTTTGCATTGATACATGTCCCCTGGTGCAGGACCCATGTCCCCAAACACTTTTTAGGACAATAACTTGCATATTAGCTTTTAAAATTAGCTCTTTAGATTTCTCCCATAGACTTTAACAGGGTGTTCCGCGGCTTTTCAAATTTGCCGCGAACACCTCAAATTGTTTGTTGTTCGCCGAACAGGCGAGCAGGCATTGTTCGAGTCGAACTTGAGTTCGACGCAAACTCAAAGCTCATCCCTACTCATCAACCCTTTTCGGATCCATTCCCTTTTTTAGTAGAATGTGGTATATGATCCGGTCCAAAAGTGTGACCATTCACATCTTGAAGAGCGCTCAGGTAGTATTGTGCAGTACAGTTTTTCTTACAGAGCTTTAAGTTACGTATGATCTGTAGGGCAGGGCCCCTCAGGCTCTCTGTGACCTTTTGTTTCTTTTGTGGTTCGGGAATCTCCCATTCCTCCAGAGCCTGAGTGCCACAATCCAGCCACTCTTCGAACCCATCTTCTGCTGAAGGCACTGGCTGTCTTCCAGAGAAGATTCTGAGCTTCCGGTATCCAGCCATCACATAGTCCGAAGGGTCTTTTTTGCAGTTGCCAATAATTTCCCCAAGGACAGCACATAGTTCAGGGCTAAGGGAAGCTAGAGACGGGGATTTTGATTCCACACTTGGACTGACCCCACTTGAACTAGGGGCAACTTGACTAGTGGATGTAGGGCCCCCTCTTGATTAGGGATGAGCTTCGCGTTCGATGCGAACACATGTTCGCATCGAACATCGGCCGTTCGATTGTTCGTCAAAATTGAACAAATCGGGTTATTCGCGCCAAATTCGAATGACGCGCAAAGGCCCATAATTCACTGCGGCGTTGCGCGCTGATGATTGGCCAAGCATGCACCATGACCCCGCATGCTTGGCCAATCACAGCGCCCAAAAAACGAAGAGACCTAATTGGCCAAAGCCTGGGTACTTTGGCCAATTAGGGCTCAGGGCTTTAGCACTTGCCCCACACTATAAAAGGCCGCCTCCCGAGCGGCCTTGTGTAGTGTGTTCCGGCTTGCTTTCAGAGAGAGAAGTCAGACAGACAGAGAGAGAGAGAGAGATAGATAGATAGAGACACAGGGGTAGATTCACATAGAGATACGACGGTGTATCTACTGATACACCGTCGTATCTGTGAGATCCGACGCTCGGATCTATGCGGCTGATTCCTCGAATCAGGTTTCCGCATAGATCTCCCTTAGAGCCGACTGGTGTAAGTGAGTTACACTGTCGGATCTTAGGCTGCAATCTCCCGCCGTCCGCTAGGTGGCGCTTCTATTACTATACGCGACGAATATGCAAATGAGGAGAACCACCGATTCTGAAACGAACGCCCGGCCGTCGTTTTTTTTTTACTTAGTTTGCGTTCGGCTTTTTCCGGCGGATCGTTACCCCTGCTATATGCGGGGTAAGTGCGGCGTATCCTATGTTAAGTATGGCCGTCGTTCCCGCGTCGAATTTTGCATTTTTTACGTCGTTTACGTAAGTCGTTCGGGAATACGGCCATACATTAATAGCGTTAACGTCGAAAACAATGACGTCCTTACGACGTCATTTGAGGCAATGCACGCTGGGAAATTTAGCCGGCGGCGCATGCGCAGTACAATCGGCGCGGGGACGCGCGTGATTTAAATAGTAAACTCCCCCTAGCCGCGGAATTGCATTCCGCCGGGGGATTTACGATCCGCCAGGGCAACTTACGAGGCAAGTGCTTTCTGAATACAGCACTTGCCTAAAAAACGGGCGCAGGCGGATCGTAAAAAAGATAGATCACGCGGATGAAAAGATCCGCTGATCTATGTGAATCTACCCCACAGTGTTTTTTCAGATAGATAGATAGATAGATAGATCAGGGAGGCTACTAGTTAGTATAGTTAAATGTACAGTTTGTAGAGACTATATTGACATCCCTAGGAGTTGTCAATATATTTATAAACTGTATAGCTTAGCTAGTTCAGCTATTAGTATCTGTCAGGCAGGAGATTGTGCTTGATGCTCTAACGTGTTAGTGTACACGTGTTAGTTCATTGCACATAGACGCATTAACTGTTACTGCACGTGTGCTATTTATTTGCACAGAAAGGCAGTTGCTGTTAATTCAAGTGGGCTATTGAATTGCACAGAAACGCAGTCGCTCTGACTGTGCGTGTGCTGCTTAATACCACCTGAGCGCATTTGGGGTCACCGTACGTGTGCTGTGACATACCACCTGAGCGCATTTGGGGTCACCGTACGTGTGCTGTGACATACCACCTGAGCGCATTTGGGGTCACCGTACGTGTGCTGTGACATACCACCTGAGCGCATTTGGGGTCACTGTACGTGTGCTGTGACATACCACCTGAGCGCATTTGGGGTCACCGTACGTGTAATGTGACATACCACCTGAGCGCATTTGGGGTCACTGTACGTGTGCTGTGACATACCACCTGAGCGCATTTGGGGTCACCGTACGTGTGCTGGTATATACCACCTGAGCGCAGTTAGTGCCACTGTAGGTGTGCTGGTATATACCACCTGAGCACAGATAGTGCCACTGTACGTGTGCTCACATATACCACCTGAGCACAGGTAGTGCCACTGTACGTGTGCTCCTATATACCACCTGAGCACAGTTAGTGGCACTGTACGTGTGCTGGTATATACCACCTGAGCGCAGTTAGTGCCACTGTACGTGTGCTGCTATATACCACCTGAGCACAGATAGTGCCACTGTACGTGTGCTGCTATATACCACCTGAGCACAGATAGTTCCACTGTACGTGTGCTCCTATATACCACCTGAGCACAGATAGTGCCACTGTACGTGTGCTCCTATATACCACCTGAGCACAGATAGTGCCACTGTACGTGTGCTCCTATATACCACCTGAGCACAGATAGTGCCACTGTACGTGTGCTCCTATACACCACCTGAGCACAGATAGTGCCACTGAATGTGTGCTTCTATATACCACCTGAGCGCAGTTAGTGCCACTGTACGTGTGCTGGTATATACCACCTGAGCACAGATAGTTCCACTGTACGTGTGCTCCTATATACCACCTGAGCGCAGTTAGTGCCACTGTACGTGTGCTCTTATATACCACCTGAGCACAGATAGTGCCACTGTACGTGTGCTCCTATATACCACCTGAGCACAGATAGTGCCACTGTACGTGTGCTCCTATATACCACCTGAGCACAGATAGTGCCACTGTACGTGTGCTCCTATATACCACCTGAGCACAGATAGTGCCACTGTACGTGTGCTCCTATATACCACCTGAGCACAGATAGTGCCACTGTACGTGTGCTCCTATACACCACCTGAGCACAGATAGTGCCACTGTACGTGTGCTCCTATATACCACCTGAGCACAGATAGTGCCACTGTATGTGTGCTGCTATATAACACCTGAGCACAGATAGTGCCACTGTACGTGTGCTCCTATATACCACCTGAGCACAGATAGTGCCACTGTACGTGTGCTCCTATATACCACCTGAGCACAGATAGTGCCATTGTACGTGTGCTCCTATATACCACCTGAGCGCAGTTAGTGCCACTGTACATGTGCTGGTATATACCACCTGAGCACAGATAGTGCCACTGTACGTGTGCTCCTATATACCACCTGAGCACAGATAGTGCCACTGTAGGTGTGCTCCTATATACCACCTGAGCACAGATAGTGCCACTGTACATGTGCTGCTATATACCACCTGAGCACAGATAGTGCCACTGTACGTGTGCTCCTTAATACCACCTGAGCACAGATAGTGCCACTGTAGGTGTGCTCCTATATACCACCTGAGCACAGATAGTGCCACTGTACATGTGCTGCTATATACCACCTGAGCACAGATAGTGCCACTGTACGTGCTCCTATATACCACCTGAGCGCATTTGGTATCACTCCGCTTGTGCTGTTACATACCACCTGAGCACTTCAATATGTCTGGAAGGAGAACAAAGAGAGGCAGAGAGTCAGGAGGGCAGCAGATAGTGCCACTGTACGTGTGCTCCTATATACCACCTGAGCACAGATAGTGCCACTGTATGTGTGCTGCTATATAACACCTGAGCACAGATAGTGCCACTGTACGTGTGCTCCTATATACCACCTGAGCACAGATAGTGCCACTGTACGTGTGCTCCTATATACCACCTGAGCACAGATAGTGCCATTGTACGTGTGCTCCTATATACCACCTGAGCGCAGTTAGTGCCACTGTACATGTGCTGGTATATACCACCTGAGCACTGATAGTGCCACTGTACGTGTGCTGCTATATACCACCTGAGCACAGATAGTGCCACTGTACGTGTGCTCCTATATACCACCTGAGCGCATTTGGTATCACTCCGCTTGTGCTGTTACATACCACCTGAGCACTTCAATATGTCTGGAAGGAGAACAAAGAGAGGCAGAGAGTCAGGAGGGCAAGCAGGCTCTGCATGTAGAGGTAACGCTGGTAGTGGATGTGGTGCGCCCTCTTCAGCCCGTGGCCGCTCGTCATTCTTTTTGGTAGCTGGCCGTGTTGAACCTCAACATGCAGAGGAATTAGTAGAGTGGATGACCAAGCCGTCCTCATCCTCCTCATCCTCTCTCACACAGACAGATCAAAGTTTATCTGGCAAAGCAGCTGCCAAGGCGTCCTCTTCCCTCTGCACAATGGCTTCACACAATACTTCCCTATTACCACCATGTCCTCCTGAGGAGTCCCCCGAACTGTTTCAACACAGTGTGGGGTACATGCTGCAGGAAGATGCGCAGCGTTTTGAAGACTCCGATGACGGAACACTGATAGAGGAAGGCATTGATGTGAGCCCAGGGAGAGGGGGTGGCCGAGAGGGACAGCAATTTGTCAGTGATGATGTTCCCCCAGCTGGAGCGTTCTGCCAGGTTGTTGACAGTGATGAGGAGGGAGGGGATGATGAGGTCACTGACTCTACCTGGGTGCCTGATAGGAGAGAGGAGGAGGAGGAGGAGGAGGAGGAGGAGGACGACGAAGAGGCACAGGCACATCTCCAAAGAGGCAGGATGCCCTCCAGGGGTCAGCTTAAGGTCACACCAACTGCATTACAGCGCACATCTACGGCGCTTGTGCATGGCGCTGCTGTGTCTGACCGGTACAGCAAAAGTTCTTTGGTGTGGGCCTTTTTTGAAACATGTCCACAAGATCGTACCTTTGCTATTTGCAACTTATGTCTCAAGCGTATCTCGCGTGGCCAAAACATCAACCGCCTGGGTACCACATGCTTGTCCAGACATATGTCGACCTGCCATGCAGCTCGTTGGCAAGCACACAAGAAAGACCCACACCAAAGACAGAAGCGTACCCCCCCTTGCCCTTCTGGGACCTCCAACCCCAGTCCTTTCTGAAGCCTGCAGTGAAGGTGTAGAAATAGGTGTGTCACAAGCTAGTAGTAGCGGTCAATCTACTGATAGTACCAGGCAAATTTCCCTGCCCCAGCTGCTGCAGCGCCGAAAGAAGTACAATCCCAGCCATCCACATGCCCAGCAGTTGAATGCTAGCTTAGCGAAATTGCTAGCACTTCAACTGCTACCTTTTCAGTTGGTAGATTCTGCCCCTTCCGTGAGTTTGTGCAATGTGCAGTACCTCAGTGGCAAGTACCAAAACGCCACTTTTTCTCACGGAAGGCTATTCCGGCTCTCTACCAGCATGTGGAAGGCAATGTCCATGCCTCGCTGGACAGGGCGATCAGTGGTAAGGTGCATATTACCGCATGGACAGGGACGTTACCTGTCTTTTACGGCGCATTGGGTGACTCTGCTGGCAGCTGGGAAGGACGCAGGGCAAGGTCCAGTAGTTTTGGAGGTTGTTCCGCCACCACGCCTCCAAAAAAATACTACTGCTTGTGACACACCTCTTTCCTCCACCCCCTCCTCTTCTTCTTCCTCTGTGGCCTCTTCCTGTGGGGATGTTTTCTCCGAACCAGCCGTGCTCCGTAGGGATACGCAGGAATGCAGGCCAAGAGATGCCATGCAGTGCTAGAGCTGGTGTGCTTGGGAGACAGGAGCCACACTGGGGAAGAGATTTTCTCAGCTCTGCAGGGTCAGGCTGAGAGGTGGTTGACGCCACGCCAGCTGAAGCCTGGAATGGTGGTCAGCGATAATGGCACCAACCTCCTCTCTGCCCTGCGACAGGGAAAACTCACCCACGTGCCCTGTTTTGCGCATGTCCTCAATTTGGTGGTGCAGCGGTTCTTGGGCAGGTACCCGGGCTTGCAGGATGTCCTGAAGCAGGCCAGGAAAGTCTGTGTGCATTTTCGGAGGTCATATAATGCCACTGCTCGGCTGACTGACCTCCAAAGGGAATACAACCTGCCCAAGAACCGCCTAATTTGTGACATGCCCACCAGATGGAACTCAACGTTGGCCATGCTGCAGCGGCTGCACACGCAGCAGCGGGCCATCAATGAGTACCTGTGCCAATATGGCAGCAGAACTGGGTCAGGGCAGCTAGGTTTTTTTTCACCACGCCAGTGGGCTTTGATCAGGGATGCATGCACTGTCCTGTCACCATTTGAGGAGGCCACGAGAAAGGTGGGCAGTGACAGTGAATGCATCAGTGAGACTGTCCCTCTTATTCACATGTTGGAGCACACGCTACGTGGAATAATGGACAGGGCCCTTGAGGCAGAACAGAGGGAGGATGAGTAGGACTTCCTTACCTCTCAAGGCCCCCTTTACCCAGACAGTGGTCCTGCTTGCCCACCTAGCACACAGGAAGAGGATGAGGAGGAGGAGGAGGAGGAGGAGGAGGAGGAGGAGGAGGAGGATTGTATCAGCAGCATGGAGGTGGAGCCTAGCACTCAGCAGCAGCAGTCTTCAAGGGATCATTTACAGTCCCAAGGAGCACGTGGAGTTTTACGTGGCTGGGATGAGGTGCCTGTGGATCCTGTCGTCCTCAGTAACCCAGAGGACTGTGGCCCGAATGCCTCAGCAAACCTACGCTGCATGGCCTCCCTGATTCTGCAAAGCCTGCGTAAGGATCCTTGTGTACGTGCTATTAAGGAGAGGGATCATTACTGGCTGGCGACTCTCCTTGATCCACGTTACAAGAGTAAGGTTGCGGACCTTTTGTTGCCATCGCAGAGGGAGCAGAAGATGAAACTTCTGCGGGAGGCCTTGCAGAAGGGTCTGTGCAATACGTTCCCAGAACCGGGGGGATTACCAAAACCTGGCTCTGGACAACGTCTTGCTGAGGCTTCGGTGAGTCACAGGAGGGGCGGTGGAGAAGGTGGTCGTCTGACCGATGCGTTCAGGCAGTTTTTTAGTCTGCAGCCCCAAGGTCTGACCGGTTCCAGCAACCATCGCCAGCGTCTGCTTTACATGGTGTGGGAATACCTAGGGGCAAGATCCGACTTGGACACCTTCCCCACCGAAAATCCTCTGGCTTACTGGGTCTTGAGGATGGATCACTGGCCAGAGCTTGCCCAGTACGCAATTGAGCTACTGGCTTGCCCTGCATCCAGTGTTCTTTCAGAACGGACATTCAGTGCTGCTGGAGGCTTTGTCACTGATCACAGGGTGCGCCTCTCCACCAGCTCTGTTGATCGACTGACCTTCATCAAAATGAATCAGGCTTGGATCAACACCAGCTACCAAGCACCTGATGCTGATATTAATGAATAATATATTTGTTGTTGAAATGTCGGATCCCTTTTAGACTGCTGATGCTGAGTGACTGTCCTCTTATGCTGCTGATGGAATATCCTTCTCCTCCTCACTTTTCTTGCTGATAGCTAGTACGAAATGTTGTGTTTCTGGGCTCCGCCACCAGTGCCTAAGGCACAATTTTTCAGCCCCTGTTTTACAGGGGCGCCTAATAACAATTTTTGTTGCAATAATTTGCACGTGGCTCCTTGTTGCGCTCCAATTGGAGTTATTGGGAGGGGTTGCAAGCGTTGTGTTGAGCCCAAGGCACAATTTTCCAGCCCCTGTTTAACAGGGGCGCTTAATAAGTATTTTTGATGCAATAATTTGCACGTGGCTCCTTGTTGCGCTCCAATTGGAGTTATTGGGAGGGGTTGCAAGTGTTGTGTTGTGCCCAATGCACAATTTTTCTGCCCCTGTTTAACAGGGGCGCCTAATAACAATTTTTAATGCAATAATTTGTACGTGGCTCCTTGTTGCGCTCCAATTGGAGTTATTGGGAGGGGTTGCAAGTGTTGTGTTGTGCCCAAGGCTCAATTTTTCAGCCCCTGTTTAACAGGGGCGCCTAATAACAATTTTTGATGCAATAATTTGCACGTGGCTCCTTGTTGCGCTCCAATTGGAGTTATTGGGAGGGGTTGCAAGTGTTGTGTTTTGCCCAATGCACAATTTTTCTGCCCCTGTTTAACAGGGGCGCCTAATAACAATTTTTGATGCAATAATTTGTACGTGGCTCCTTGTTGCGCTCCAATTGGAGTTATTGGGAGGGGTTGCAAGTGTTGTGTTGTGCCCAAGGCACAATTTTTCTGCCCCTGTTTAACAGGGGCGCCTAATAACAATTTTTGATTTAATAATTTGTACGTGGCTCCTTGTTGAGCTCCAATTGGAGTTATTGGGAGGGGTTGCAAGTGTTGTGCCCAAGGCACAATTTTCCAGCCCCTGTTTAACAGGGGCGCCTAATAACAATTTTTGATGCAATAATTTGCACGTGGCTCCTTGTTGAGCTCCAATTGGAGTTATTGGGAGGGGTTGCAAGTGTTGTGTTGTGCCCAATGCACAATTTTTCTGCCCCTGTTTAACAGGGGCGCCTAATAACAATTTTTGATGCAATAATTTGCACGTGGCTCCTTGTTGCGCTCCAATTACAGTATGTTTGAGGGGTGCCCTTTTTTCTAAAAAATTTCTTTCACACAACAATAATGGCCCCCCACCACCGCTAAAATATTCGACATAATGTTGCCACACAGAACTTGCGCAAATAGCATTAATTACTTCTTTTTTTTTGGTCCTTTCATGTTGTGCAGGGACATTTCTAAACACGTGCCACTACTATAGACACCCAGCAGGTTTGATATTTAAAGGAATTTTTTTTTTCATTTTAAGCATCATTAAAATGGCTGCTCCGCAAAAAACGGCCGTTTTAAAAAAAAAAAAATTTCCATTGATACATGTTCCCTGGGGCAAGACCCGGGTTCTGAACGACGTTTTCCAACATTTGATTGAATTTTGGTCTTTAAAACGACCGTTTTTGAATTCGAACGTTCGGGTCCCATAGACTTCAATGGGGTTCGAAATGTTCGCGCGAACCCGCGGTCTGTTCGAACGTTCTGGTGCGAACCGAACCCGGGGGTGTTCGGCTCATCCCTACTCTTGATAGGTCTGGACACGTTAGGAAAAACTCAACCTGATCAGCTGTCCTCACACTAGGACCCTTGAATTGGTCGGGGATCCCATTTTTCCATTCACACAAGGCATAAGTGTGGCGTCTGTTTTCACATCAATCACCCATGGCTTTCTATCTGGGGACAGTGCTCTCAGAACTGGAGTCAGTTTCTCTTCTGTCCAAGCTTCCCCTTTCATCTCAATTACTAAACAGGCTTCAGGAGAGGCATTCTCTTCCTCACACCACTTGGCGGTAGCAGCAGGATACATTGTGATGTTGGTAAGGGTTTGTCCAGGGGGAGGTTGACTGCCAAAGCCATAGAAATCCCGGACGAGCCCCCGCGTGTAGCACTACCCCCAGAGAAGCTGCTGGTTTGTTTTAGGTCTACGTTCTGGCTATCAACCCATAGAATTTTCTCAAACCCGCCCTTGGCACAACTGGTATCAATGAGGATTGCGGACCCCAAAAAATGTTGGGGAGCACAATATCTTACTGCACCACAATCAATTATTTAAACAAATGATTACCTTGAGTTGTATTGATCCCGAAGGATGACAGATGAACTGCACACAAATTCTTAACCAATGTAATTCTTTACTTGTTAGAATACAACAAAAAGAAACAAAGGTAAAATGGTAATAAACTTCCTGCAAAGCCCTGCAGGAGTCAGAATCATTAGTAGCAGAAAATTATAAACTAATTTGTAATGGCTATGCAGACCTGTGTAAGAACCAGCGAGGGGTTCCCTCAGTAAGGCATTCACACTGAAGTACCTCCCCGCCAAGCCTCACCCAGCTCTCTCTCTACAGTATTTACTCACTTAGAGAATATGAAGACAAATATCAATAGTCTGCAATAACTAAACAGGCAGTCCTTAGATGATATATCTAACTAATGTGGTTTGGTTGATCAGACCAAACCCCAGGACAAATTATCCCACAAGTCTGTGCACTGATGCGTTCGTTGGCATGATGTGGCGTGCAAGGGATAGTTTGTAATCCAATAAGGCAACAAACAAACTGGTGAAAGAGGCCCAAATAGTCAAACCACAATAGTCAATGAGAACGATCCACCCTCCAGCAACACAGTCAGTAGATCTTGTCTTTGGACAGGTCTTGTCCTTCTTGTCCCATCAAGCCATCAGGTGTTCTGTCCCTCTCTCTCAATGGCGCTCTGCCTGGGCGTAGGTAGGCCTAAACTTCGGCCTAGGCTTCCGTGGAGACACACACACTGGTGTCCTCCTGGTTTGAAGAAGCGGTCCGGAGAGAGTTACGCCAAACACGCCCTCCTCCTTAATTTACCTCCCCCAGCAGGCTGCGTGAGGAGCAAAGCACTGTGTGATTGTACAGTTGCACTCTGGGTGTTGTAGTTTATAAATAAACCAGGGCAATGGAGTCCCTTTCTCCCTGTACTCGGTTCACCATCATTCCTGATTACAACAGTGCAAAGTAAATGGAAGGTGTCTAAATCATAACTTGACCACTTGAGGGAGCCGAGATCCTTCTTGATCAGCAGATGGTAGTCTTTAGGTCACATAACAGGTGATGGTCCCGCTACAACTATAGGAAATATTTTTCATTGGTCCTCATGGCTATCTGTGACAGCAATTATATTTACCGCTGTGGACATTGAGGCATATAGCAGCAGTTCTGATTTCAGAGTGTTCCGTGAGTCTGTAATGGGCTGAAGACTGCAAGAAGGGCAATTTTACATACTATCTAATCAAGTCTCTGCCTGGAACTGAAGTACCAGACCTGCTTTCGTGCTTGTTGCAGATGAGGCCTTCGCACTTTCTCAATATCTGCTTAGGCCTTATGCCAGAAGAAATCTGGATGACAAAAAGAGGATCTTTAATTATCGGCTGAGCCACGTAAGAGGACTCATTGAGGCCCAGAATCACAGAGAGTGGGCGCACATTTACGCCGGCGTAGCGCATACACAGTACGCTACGTCGGCGCAGCGCGGAGAGGAAAGCACTGCATTTAGCAAGCCATTGCTCACCAAGATGTGCCAGCGTAGCATATTTTCGAAGGTGCAGGCCAGCGTAAGTGGAAGTGGGCGTGATCCATGCAAATGAGGCGTGACCCCATGCAAATGATGGGCCGAGCGCCAGACAAAGTATGTTTAACGAACTGCGCATGCTCACAACCACGTCGGAACAACTGCCCAAGATACGCTGGATCACTGCGTACGCCGTTAACGTAACCTACACCCAGCCAGACACAGGTCAAACGTAAAATACGCCGGCTTGTGTTCCCTGGTTCAGACCTGCAGCATGTCTGTTGCTGAGTTACACCTCCTTTATAGGGAATAACTTTACGCCGAACGTACAACTTACACGCACCGCGCATAGCCTGCGTCGGGCGCACGTACGTTCGTGAATCGCCGTATTTACCTCATTTGCATGTTTGAATGGCTAATCAATGGGAGTGGTACCATGCACCCAGCCTAAATGTACGCCCACCCTATGCCGGCGTAAATAAGTTAAGTAAGTTACGTCGGCAGGGTGTAGCCTGGTTTTAGGCGTATCTCTGTTTGTGGGTCTGGCGCACAGATACGACGGCGCACATTTGCACTTACAGCAGCGTAACTTGTTATACGTTGGCGTAAGTGCTCTGTGAATCTGAGCCTGAACGTTAATTTGGCATATTGTCCAGTAAATGGTGTGTTTTCCAAACTACCTTGCCACTTAGTCTTGAGAATGCTGAGTTAGTAATTCAGGCCTGCTGCATTCTGCATAACATTGTAAGGGATAAGGACGGCATCCACGTTGAAGAAGAGGAAGCATTCCACCTGCCCTCCGTACAGTACAGCAGCGTACGAGCAAGGAGATCCTACGTTGCCATGCAAGAACAATTTGCTGACTTCATTCTATGTCCACCAGGAGAGGTTCCATGGCAATATCAATATATTTAGCCACTTAAAGCGGATCTCCACCCTAAAGTGAAGATCCGCTGATCGGAACCCTCCCCCCCTCCGGTGTCACAATTGACACCTTTCAGGGGGAGGGGGGTGCAGATACCTGTCTAAAGACAGGTATCTGCAACCACTTCCGGCCCGCAGTCTCAGGCAAAAGTCGGGTTTTTTGGCGACATCCCGTCGCCCCCCGTTGTGTGCTGGGAACTCTCGGCTCACAGCACACAGTGGGAGCCAATCGGCGGGCGCAGCGCAACTCGCGCATGCGCCGTAGGGAACCGGGCAGTGAAGCCGGAACGCTTCACTTCCTGGTTCCCTCACCGTGGATGGAGGGGGGAGCAGCAGGGTGACGAGCGATCGCTCGTCCTCTGCTGCGGACGCCGCTGGACTCCAGGACGGGTAAGTGTCCTAATATTAAAAGTCAGTAGCTGCAGTATTTGTAGCTGCTGACTTTTAATATATTGTTTTTAATGGCTTTAAGCCCCCGGACCAATATGCTGCTAAATGTTCAGAGATGTTTTTACAATTCGGCACTGCGTCGCTTTAACAGACAATTGTGCGGACGTGCGACGTGGCTCCCAAACAAAATTTGCGTCCTTTTCTTCCCACAAATAGAGCTTTCTTTTGATGGTATTTGATTGCCTCTGCGATTTTTATTTGTTGCGCTATAAACAAAAATATAGTAACATTTTTGAAAAAAAACAATATTTTTTACTTTTTGTTATAAGAAAAATCGAATAAGCTACATTTTAGTCCATAGCCAGAGAGGAGTAGAATCCAATCAAAATAGGCTAGACCGGGTTATGATGTCCAATATAGGACAGTCCAATGAGTCAGGGATCTGGATATAGATCGCTGTTGATATGTCCCGGGGGGAGTCAGACCTGTGGCGTGCAGCACAGGTCTGACTCCCCCCGGGACATATCAACAGCGATCTATATCCAGATCCCTGACTCATTGGACTGTCCTATATTGGACATCATAACCCGGTCTAGCCTATTTTGATTGGATTCTACTCCTCTCTGGCTATGGTCTATGTTTACTGCTGTGATCAGTCCCGGGTCCTTCTTTGATTTCTGGCTCTATCTCAGAAATACATTTGTTCATCTTTATATGATGATTCGCTGCTAACCATAGGATACACTTTTTCGTATATTTGGTACACTTTGTCTGCCGCATTGAGCTCTCACAAGCCATACGGATATTTACTTAATCCTTGATATAATCGGATGGACAGCAACTGTTTTGATATATGAAATTAGCAATTATATACTACCAGCCCTCTCTCAAACTCGCCCTGAAGAAGCCGTTAGGCGAAACGCGTAGGCGAGATGCAAGCTACCATTGCTGATATATACTCTGTATACCCTGTTTCTGTATATTTTAGTTTTTGTTTTTGTTTTTGTTTTTGGATTTTATGATATATAATTAAATATTTTTCTTAAATTTTATGTCCTTGTGATTGCCTGAAAAAGTCCGCCTCTCTACTACTTTATGTAGTAATTCCTATTTTTGATCGAATTATTTCGGATGTTGGCTACATGTGAGTGCTTTTATGTTTCCCCGTTCCCTATATTTCTGACGTATTCAGCCACATGTCTTTAGTAAAAAAAAATCGCAATAAAAAAAAAAAAACTTGCTACCTAGCGGCAACAGTGACACTAATACAGCGATCAGAAAAATGATCGCTTAGTGACACTGGCAATAGGGGGTGAAAGGGTTAACTAGGGCGGTGATCAAGGGGTTAAAACTTTATTAGGGGGGGTGCGGGGCTACCCTGGACCTAACACTAACTGCCTGTCACACTATCTGTCACACTGATCGGAAGGGGTTAAATGTGCCTATGTGTGTGGTGTCAGTGTAGTGTTGGTGTGACTCACTTGTGATGTCTTTTCTCCTCTCGGCAGATTGAAAATACGAGCTGAGCTGACATCACTTCCTCTGCCTGTGTTTACATCATACAGGCAGAGGAAGTGCAGGGCGGGGAGGACGCGCATTGGCTGGGAGCGATCCGGAGGGGGCGGACAAAAACGAACAGCCGCCCCCTCATCCCGTATCGCTCCCACAGCAAACCGGACCGCCGCAAGTACCGGGGAGGGGGTCCAATCGGCCCCCCGACCCACGTCTAGGCAGGGACGTACAGGTACGCCAATGTGCCTGTATGTGCCATTCTGCCGACGTATATGTACATGCGGCGGTACTTAAGGGGTTAAAAATGCAGTGCAAATTTCTATAATTGTACAAATATGTGCGATACCATATGTTTTTTTTTTTATTTGTCAAAACTTTGTCAAAGTTTGAAAAAAGCATAACATATGCAAACTTTCACAAAATTTGTAGTTTAGTATAAACAACAGGTTACAGATCCTGATAAAAAGAGGAGGGAGATGGGGAAAATGAAGTAGAAGTTTGGGAAGAAGAACCAGAGCTGGTTTGGCTATTAGCTTGAGAAACTTTGGCATAATTTGAGCTAGTGTTTGCACTTGGAGGATATGGAGGAAGCATAAGAAGGCTTCTGGTGTATTGTGCATTGAGTTGTATAAACACAGAGGTCTATGGATAGGGTGGTAGATATGCCTGGGCCGGATGGCAAGTGGGCTCATAGGAATATTGACGGCATGGCCACTGAGGGGGTTCATACTGGCTAATAGTGGGCAATGGCATTCCTGACTCGACAGCCCTAATACATCCCCCCACATAATTAAATATACCCATATGTATCTCCATCTGGCTCTCTGCTGGTACTTTTTGAAGTGTGTGATAAATTGTCCTCAGGAAAAATGCATTTGAGTTATTTGGATCATAGAATGGATCCTTACTCTCTTGTCTTTTAAAGGAGGTCATTTCGTCCAAGAAGCACTTCATGGCTTTGTCCATCTCTGTATTTTGTGGCCTTTTGCCACACCGCGAGGATCGTGATGTTGTTGGCCTGTCATGACTAACCTGTAGAGTATAATATGGCGATTGAGAAATGCAATGATGCCTTGGTGTACATCAGATAAAGATTAGTAATCAATAGTATGCTTACATTTACCGATCTTTGTGAGGATGTGCACTCGGACATGCTGTCTCATCCGCATTCACAGACTGGGACTGGCCTTCTCCCTCTTGCGTGGCTTGCTCACCTCCCTGCACTGCCTCTGTCTCATTACTTTCAGTGTTCTTCTCACACTCTGAGACGTTTGATGATGTATTACCAGTGCCGGCCCAGGACATTGTGCTGCCTGGGACCAAGAATGAAATGCTGCCCCCCAACAAAAAACACGCCCACCAAAAGGCCCCCACATCCATTTTATATCATAATAACTAAAAAGGAACTGTCATGGCTCTATACATGTATATAGGAGTATAAAAAGACCTGTCATGGCTCTATACATATACATAGCGGACCTGTCATGGCTCTATACATGTATATAGGAGTATAAAAATACCTGTCATGGTTCTATACATATACATAGAGGACCGGTCATGGCTCTATGCATGTATATAGGAGTGTAAAAGGACATGTCAGGGCTCTATACATGTGTATAGGAGTGTAAAAGGACGTGTCATGGCTCAATACATGTATATAGAAATATAATAAGAGGACTGATCATGACGGTCTATATGTATATAGGAGTATAAGGAGGACCTTCTATGGCTCTATACATGTATATAGGAGTGCAAAGAGGACTTGTCATGGCTCTATACATGTATATACAGTAGGTGACTGGGATATTGTGTCAATCTCGCTCCCTTTCTCTGCGAAATTGAGCACTTGCGAGCCCCATCGCGGGAGCCAGCGCCGAGCTGGCTTGCCGCGATGGAGACAAAGCCGTCATAGAAGCGACGGGGATCCGACGCGGATTCCCTCCAATTCTACACGTGGGGGAAGTTTGTTATGAATCCTGAGAAGGAACTCCCCGCTGGATTTTAAATAAAAATCCGGCATGGGTACCCCCCTCAGGAGCATAACTGGCCCTTAGGTCAGGTATGGGTTGTAGGGAGACGCCCCCTACGCCGAAAAAACGGTGTGGGGGTCCCCCCACAATCAATACCAGACCCGTATCCAAAGCACGCCGGCCGGCCGGTCAGGAAGGGAGTGAGGGCGAGTGAGCACCCCCCCCCCTCCTGAGCCGCACCGGGCAACATGCCCTCAACATGGGGAGGTCAGGTGCTCTGGGGCAGGGGGGCGCACTGCGGCCCCCCCACCCCAGAGCACCCTGTCCCCATGTTGATGAGGACAGGGCCCCTTCCCGACAACCCTGGCCTTGGTTGTCGGGGTATGCAGGCGGGAGGCTTATCGGAATCTGGAAGCCCCTTTTAATAAGGGGGCCCCCCAGATACCAGCCCCCCACCCTAAGTGAATGAGTATGTGGTACATCATACCCCTACCCATTCACCTGCAAAAAAAAGTGCAAACACATGAAGATAGCGGCGGCGAGTCCTGAAGAAGAAGACACCGGAGAGTGGGAGAAGACCCCCGGAGAGCGGAGAAGACCCCCGGAGAGTGGGAGAAGACCCCGGAGAGTGGGAGAAGACCCCGGAGAGCGGAGAAGACCCCCCCCCGCCGAAAATGTCGAAGGAAGCCCGGCGGCGGAAGAGAACCAGACGGCGGCGAAGAACAGCGGCACCCACCCCCCCGCAGAAGCCCACTGGAGGGGGGCGCTTTTATAAAAGCGACCATACACACCCCCCCCCCCCTGGCGGCCAACTAATAAAATATTTTAATACCCTGTGTGGTTTATTTGTGTTTGCTTTTTTTTTGCATGTGAATGGGTACCCCATACTCATTCACTTAGGGTGGGGGCTGGTATCTGGGGGGCCCCCTTATTAAAGGGGGCTTCCAGATTCCGATAAGCCTCCCGCCCGCATACCCCGACAACCAACGGCCAGGGTTGTCGGGAAGGGGCCCTGTCCTCATCAACATGGGGACAGGGTGCTCTGGGGTGGGGGGGCTGCAGTGCGCCCCCCTGCCCCAGAGCACCTGACCCCCCCATGTTGAGGGCATGCTGCCCGGTACGGCTCAGGAGGGGGCGCTCGCTCGCCCCCACTCCCTTCCTGACCGGCCGGCCGGCGTGCTTTGGATACGGGTCTGGTATAGATTGTGGGGGGACCCCCACTCCGTTTTTTCGGCATAGGGGGGTTTCCTTACAACCCATACCAGGCCTAAGGGCCCGTTATGCTCCCGAGGGGGGAACCCATGCCGGATTTTTAATTAAAATCTGGCGGGGAGTTCCTTCTCAGGATTCATAACAAACTCCGCCCACGTGTAGAATTGGCGGGAATCCGCTTCTATGACGCACTCGCTGGAATGTGCTTTTACTATTCCAGCGAGTGCAAGATGTCGGCAGCCTGTCGCCGAGAATCAGCGCGATGCTGTCGTGCTAAAAACACATTCTCTGCGGCAGGCACTGTAGGAGTATATAGAGCACCTGCCATGGCCCTATACATGTATACGAATATAAAAAGGGCCTGTCATGACTCTATACATGTATATAGGAGTTTAAAGAGGACCTGTCATGGCTATATACATGTTCATAGGGGTATAAAGAGGACCTGTCATGGCCCTATACATGTATATAGAGGACTTGTCATGGCTCTATACATGAATAAAGAAGTATAAAGAGGACCTGTCATGGCTCTATACATGTAAAGGAGTATAAAGAGTACTTGTCATGACTCTATACATGTATAGGAGTAAAAAGACCTGTCATGGCTGTATACATTTGTAGCACTACCCCCGAAGGAGCTGCTGGTTTCTTTTAGGTGGCATGTTACCTCTGTATCTCCGCCATTTAGGGTACTTGATGAGAGTTGTAGTAAAGGGAATGTCCAAACGACAGTTGTCTTTTCTGTGCTTTTATTACCCAGCCTGGTAAAAACAATTTAACAGTAGAAAGGTGAAGGAATAGCAAATAGGAGACAGCAGATTCAGGTTTAACTGCATATGGGAAACAGTCCTGCTTCCAAAAACATTTTACTTCGCCACTCCAGCTGGAGTGGGTATAGCGCACCTGGGCAGGCCTCTCTCACCAGCCTGGCAGCCAGGGTGTCACTCGAACTTAGGATCAAGTCTCTGCCACAGATCCTTCTAAAAGAATGGAGACAATTATGGTCCGGTATCCTCTCTCAGTAGATTCAGCACCCGGATCTCCTTTAGGTAGTTTTGCAAAATTAGCGACTGACAGGCAACCAACATCCAGCCTGTCAGATCCCAGGTTGTTCCCCGATGAAAAGACAGGCCCCTCCTGGAACACCAGCCTTATGCTTGGTATCCTTCAGACAGACTCCTCATCGGTCAGCTTCCTCCAATTGGACGGACAGCTCGGAACCCCCTCCAGATTGAGGACCCAGTCGATCACTGGGCCCACACAGTAGATCGATTGCTCCGGGCCAACGTGGTCCTGGAACCAGGAACACTGCTACCCACGCATACCCCGGGCAGGAGGGCCATATGCGGGTGGTGTCATTGAATGGCTACCCCAATGGTGGGTGGCACACAAGGAAGAAGAACCTCGAGGCATTGGCCTCTGCCCCCTTTATACCCCTTCCCAGCATGCACAGCGAGGTGGCTCACCCCTGATTGGCCGCTAAGGAGTGATACTCAGACTCACTTGACCCCACTGCTGCCACTTGCCGTCCGGGGGCGGCGGGAGTCCCCGGACTAAAGGTTGGCCCACAGTACAGCCAAGCTAGAGCAGAGACCCAAATTTAAACAGTCAAACTAATATAGAGCTAACTATGTCTCTGAATTCTCCCCTAAATGTAACCTAGTACCGGCTCTGAAAGTAGCCAGGCGCTACACACTCCCCCCTGTCAAATAGACACTGGCCCAGTGTCAGAAAAAAAATGGTGTTCAATCCTGAACACCTACCTGGATCTGCTTAACAGTAAAGTAGAGTAGAAGAAAAGAAGAGTTAAAACAATATAAAAATATAAACTTTTTAGCTTCACACAATGATACATTTGACATTAAAATGTCTAACTATCTAGTCTGCCCATTCCCACGACAGCTTTGACAGGTGATCCTCAGGACCTGAAAAACAGAAACAGAAGAACACACACAAATATTACATTATTTACAGCCACTAATGCCGTGTACACACGATCACTTTTTGTGATGAAAAAAAAACGACGTTTTATGTGACGAAACAAAACAACGTTTTTCAAACTTCATTTTCCAAAACGACGTTGCATACACACTGTTGTTGTTCCAAAATGCTCTAGCAAAGTGTGGCAACGTACACCACGTTCGACGGCACTCTGTTCCATTGAAGCTCCGTCTCATAACTTGCTTCTGAGCATTCGCGGGTTAAAAAACCTTGTTTTGCCCGCACACGATCACTTTATATGACACAAAAAATGACATTTTGAAAAACGACACAAAAAATTCAAGCATGTTCGAATTTTTTTTTGGTCGTTTTTTTGAAGACATAAAACGACGTTTTGCCCACACACGATCATTTTTTTCATCACAAAAAGTGATCGTGTGTACGCGGCATTAGGGTGAATGAAGCTCCTTTTAAAAACGAAGGTAAAACTTCCGTCCTCCCCCTAGGAGCATCAAAAAAATGAAGTGCTAGGCATTGTCAATTGTAAAGGCCTCTCCGAGCAGAAAGTAGCAGAACACTGCCCTCTAGCGGCAGCGTTCTGATCAAGTAAGTGCTCTAAAGTCTGTACCAGGATATAGAACATGTTGGCAAGAAGAATCCTCTCTCTTCAGTAATGGAGTCCACAGGAACCCAGTCTAAACTGACTAAACATTTTTATTCCCCCCAGAGTCAGTCACATCACAGCAAACATGGGATGGGAGAAAAAGAAAAAAAAATATTGTTCCTGTGAAGAAAATAGACTTTATTCTGTATTTTCTCATAGGTTTGATTTTTTTTAAGAACCCCTGGACCGATCTGAGTGAAATTTGGATATGTTGGTCCCCCAGATCAGGGCTATCAGGGGATATGTAATTGTAGGGATACCTTGTGTGGAAAGGGGTGTTTCAACTTTTGGGAAAATTGTACGCTCTCTGCCTGGAGATAAATGGTTTATTCCTTAACTGATCTCAATATCTCCCAGGCAGAGAGAGGGCGGGTGTGGGGTACTCCTGTTTCAGCTTCACCGATGACTCTTGTGTCTAAAGTCATCCTATGTCCACTATAGGCATAGGATGACTGAGAAAAGATATCTTGGATTACAGGAGATGGGACAGTAATGATAATTCACAATGTATTCCAGGATATCTTGAAATATTACAGGTTGTTGATTCTAAACCTAACCGGTCAATAGAAAGAGTGATTCATTCAAGTGGGAACACAGACTGTTAAGGTGTTTAATGTCATCTGCTACTGTCATGTAAATGAACCTTAGTCTGGCTCTCAAGAAAAAGTGCTTCATCCTGTTGTGAACGTCTAGTTCTATGCTTCACACAGTGATCCACTCCAATCTGCGCTCCTATATGGACCGCACTCACCAGATTTGTGCCCCCTCTTGGGGTTTGCAGCATTCACAGTGTATGCCACTGTGCAGCACTCTGGCAAAGGCACGTCCTGCTGTGGTCCTGGTGGAGCTCTCAGTGTTTATCCCATATACAGGAAAAAAAAAGTAGGAAGGGGTCCCAAGATAGTGTAGTACTGTTTAAAAATTCAGCTTTTATTGGTAAAAAAACAAATGGGTACTCACAATTTTGTTGAAATGACAGAGCATTACTTTAGCATGCAGAAAACAGTATTGTGGAGTTCTGTCGGATCGCTCGACCGGTTTTGTCGACCTGACTTCATCTGGAGCGTCCTGAATGCCACAATCACTTCCTCCTTTATAGCAAAACACTGCCTCTTGTGTTACGGCGGCCATATTTGGTAAGTTCCCAGGACAGGAGCTCGTATGCTCTAGTGACCTATGTCTTGTACTATGGTGGCCATGTTTGGTGTGATCTGGGGACAGGAGACCATCCCCTAGTGGATACACATGGTGGCCATTTTTGGTTATATACTGGGGACCAAAGCCCGAGTGTTATAATAGATGTAAACATACGAGGGCACAGACATGTTTCACGATCCTCTCTCCTGGGCGGGCAATCACTCTGTCCTTTGGCGCCAAACACGCCCCACGTCTTACGCAGGAGTGGGTAACTCCTCCCACATTGAGGTATTTTCTGCAGGCACACTTCACTCCGCTGCACATGCGCCCAGACTTTCAGTACCTGAAGTTAACCCCTTCACCAACACAGTCCAACACCACGACAATTCCAGGCTCTCAATGGCGGAATATTGCCAGAGGTAACAGCCAATCCTGGACGAGTCCCCACATGTAGCACTAGCCCCGAAGGAGTAAAAAAGACCTGTCATGGCTCTATACATGTGTAGCACTACCCCCGAAGGAGCTGCTGGTTTGTTTTGGGTGGCATGTTACCTCTGTATCTCCGCCGTCTAGGGTAGTTGATGAGAGTTGTATTTTCTGTGCTTTTATTACCCAGTCGGGTAAAAATGATTAAACAGTAGAAAGGTCAAAGGATAGCAAATAGGAGACAACAGATTTAGGTGTAACTGCATACGGGAAACAGTCCTGCTCCCAACAACACTTTACTTTGCCACTCCAAATATATATATTTTTATTAAGGGGCCCAGAGGTCCCCAGGACCCTAGATGGCAACCCCCCTTTATTTTATAAAAAAATATATATATTTTTTATATATTTATATTATATTTATTTCTCTCTCAGTAGATTCAGCACCCGAATCTACTTTAGGTAGTTTTGCAAAATTAGCGACTGACATGCGACCAACATCCAGCCTGTCAGATCCCAGGTTGTCCCCCGATGAATGGACAGGCCCCTCCTGGAACACCAGCCTCATGCTTGGTAGCCTTCGGATGGACTCCTCATCAATCAGCTTCCCCCAATTGGACGGATAGCTCAGGACCCCCTCCAGATTGGAGACCCAGTCGATCACTGGGCCCACACAGTAGATCAATTGCTCCGGGCCAACGTGGTCCTGGAACCAGGAACACTGATACACCCCGGCCAGGAGGGCCATATGCGGGGTGTGTAGTGGAATGGCTACCTCAATGGTGGGTGCCACACGAGGAAGAAGAACCTTGAGGCAATGGCGTCTGCCCCCTTTATACCCCTCCCCAGCATTCACAGCGACTGCACTGCCAAGTGCACTTTCAGTTCAATTTCAAGTGTACTTTGCACTTGTAGCTTACACTTGTAGTGCAAAGTGGATTTGCCTTTAGTAAATAACCCCCAGAGTGCCACGTGATTTGGCTCTGTTTCAACGAGAGACTGAACAGTACATTACTCACATGTTTCCATAATCTCATGATTATATAAAAACACTGACAAGAAAGCATGCTGCATTTGGGCAACACTTACCACGTTGATCACGCTGTTTGGGAGTCATGGTGGACCAAATTGGTGTCACAAGCTTAGAGATTTCATCCCATAAGTGCTCTGTTCTTACTCTGTCACTGTAGTCCCGACAGGTTGAGTCCTACAAGCCTTGCCTTTCGTGGACCAGGCTTATTAGGTCCTCATGGGAGACATCTCTGGCCATGTTTCTCCTTGGGGATGATGTACTGGGGATGCACTTCCTATTGTCCAACTACTGCCTGGGTCATAGGTTGAGTTCACAAATAAACAAAACATTTTTTTTTCAAAATCGATCTTAACTGATCGGACGTTGACGAACATCGTCCGTTAACGTCCGTTAACATTCATTTTCATGGATCTGGATGTAGTCTTGTGCGTTAAAAAAAAAAAAAAACAGATAAAATGGGAAGCGTGGGTTAAAGGATGGTCATCCGTCTGCTCATATGAATGCATTGTCGTACGTTGATGGATGGAAGAAAAATGGATAGACAGTCCGTTCATGTGAAAGTGGCCTTAGGTCATTGGTATTGATAGGTTTGAGGTAATAACATACGTTAAATATCCAAACATTAAACATATTGAATTTTTGAGCTTCATAATCCCATTCTCCCCGGGGACTAAACGTAGAATGTTATATTAACTGCTTTATCAATAACAGCAAAGCTGCAGATCCATTTTTTCTGTGTTTCTTATTTCCAGTTTTTATACATTTTCAAAATTGCTCCTTTCTCTAGTGTGATTTACTTATTATTCTATTATTTTTATTTTGTTGTTATGTGCTTTGTATTTAACATCTATTTGTATTCTTGCTGTCAATTATGTTTTTTTGTGTTTTTAAGTATTTTGGGTCTTTACATGGGATTTCTGGTTTTATTCCATTTCATTATATATGTTGGTAAATGATTGTCATTTCCCTTCACAACCTCAGGGGCACATACAGAAGGACATACAAGAACTACCAGAAACAGAGGTCAGGAGCAGCAGCACGTGATCCAAAGGAGCCCAGGCTGTGGTACTACAATGAGCTCAGCTGTTTATATCATCAACTGGAGGGCCGGGAATCACTTTTGAGTCTTCCTTCCATGCTTCCTTCCACGCTTCCTTCCAGCGGAACTTCCACGGTTCCCCACACCCCTGCAGAGTCCGCCCAGGAGCTGGCTGGCACAGAGGAGCCAGATATGGTGCTCTTCAGTGAGGTATAGTAGTTTACAACATATTTCTTGGCTGCTAATTATTGTTGGTTTATTGAGATGATTTTGTAACCAAAAAGGAAAGCTTGGAAACATAAACACAAGTCGTGGGCAGAAATAATTATGTCAGGGTTGCCAACTGCAGCGGTCAGAATGAGAGTCTGTTCAATTTAAATTAAGAAAAAAGAAAACAGTCAAGAGCATGAAAATGTGTGTGATTGATTGTGCAAAATATTACATGTCCCTTTTTTCTACACAGGAACAGAACAGACAGGAGGCGCCAGCGCCAGAAAATGCCAGCCAGGTGGAAGAAGTGAGTGGCAGCCAGGAGGAGGCCGGGCCAAGTGGATGTCAGCAGGTCACCAGGCCCAGGCTCAGCACCATCTCCCAAGTGCCTCCCCTCCAGATGCGCCGACCAGGCCAAAGGAGGCGCTTGAAGCAGTTGGAGGAGGAGAGCCTGGAGGTGATCAGGGAGGCAGCCCAGATCATGAGGGCCCCCCTGAACCCAACCGAGAGCTTCAGCTCATCCCTCGCCAATGACCTCCATGAACTGGGTGAGGAACAAATAGGCCTTGCTAATGACATTATCAACAAGGTCATGTGGTGGGTGAAAAGGGACCTGCTGACAAAGGACACGGATTTAAGTGACCCGGCCCGGCCTGCTCCTCATCTTCTTCTTCCTCCTGCTGCCACATCAGCACCACCTGCAAGGGGCCGTGGACGGGGCCGTGGAAGTTCCACTGAAAGGCAGCCTGGAAGGAAGGCTGTAAGGAAGACAAGAAAGTGATTCTCTGCCTTCCAGCTGATTTTGCATTAAAATGAGCTTGTTGTAGTACCACAGCTTGGGTTCCTTTTGTCATCTGCTGCTGCTTCTCATTTCTGTTTTTTGGCAAGCACATTGTGACTCCTGAGGTTGTTAATTTTCATCTTGATCATGTTGGAATGTGCCTTTGGTGTCCAAGTCTGCATGTATTTTGTGAACTGATCAATTGTTGCCATTCTTGTTCTAATTTTTTGTTGTGCCAGAATAAATGGCAATTTTATTTACGTTCAAACATTGTCTATTGTGTTTTACTGTGGCGAATAGCCATCAAACATTTCCAAAATACAATGTGTAATTTACAAGGGGGGGGGGACATTTGGTGTGATAACTTGCAAAAAAAAAAGACCACCATAAAGTAACAAAAAAAAAAAAGATTTCACCAAAAAAAAAAAACATTGTTGTGATAACTTGCAAATAGATTTTTTTTTTATACATGTGGAGTACAAAAAAATATTTGGGACATCTGGCGTGCAAAAATGAAAAAAAAAAAAGATCACAAGTAAAAAAGCAAAAATGTCAGTATGGGAGAACTCTGTCTAAATAGCATCAGCAAAAGAACGTGTTTATTCTAGCAAAGAAAAAAAAAATGCACTGCAATAAACAAGACACTAAATATTTAAAATGTCGAATGTGCCATGTCAAAAACAAACGCGAGTTTTACAAGAACGAGCACTCCCGTCCCCTCATTTAGTCTGAGCATGCGCGGGTTTTCGGTCCGATGCTTTTGCGTACTAACCATCGGTTTGGACCTTAAGGCCAGTTTCATCGGACAAAACCGATCGCATGTACGCGGCTTTAGGCTTCATGCCCACTGATGTTTTAAAAAAAGCTAGTAAAGCTAGTACAGACGCCAGGATGCCCGGGCCCCCTGGCGTTTTTAACTTTTTTCCGCGTTTTGCATTGAATTTAATGCACTTTTTGCCGTGCTAGTTTTCAGCCAAGTTTTTCTGTCTCTATTCAAAATCAATGGTTCCCTATGGGAGCCCATTGATTTGAATAGAGGTCGCACCAGAAGTCGGATCATGATGATCCGACTTGCGGGGCGACAGGTGTGCAGAGAATCTTGAAGGGGAACCCTGCGCAAATTAAAAAAAAATTGCGTAAGGGTTCCCCGCCAGGATGATACCAGACCCTTCGGTCTGGTATGGATTTTAAGGGGAACACCTACGCTGAAAAAATGGCGTGGGGGTTCCCCCAAAATCCATACCAGACCCTTATCCGAGCACGCTGCCCGGCCGGTCAGGAATGGGAATGGGGATGGCTGAGTGGCCCCCCTCCTGGACCGTACCAAGCCGCATGCCCTCAACATTGGGGGTGGGTGCCCCACCCCAAAGCACCTTGTCCCATGTTGATGGGGACAGGGGCCTCTTCCCGACAACCCTGGCCGTTGGTTGTCGGGGTCTGTGGGTGGGGTGCTTATCGGAATCTGGGAGCTCCCTTTAATAAGGGGGCCACCAGATCCCAGCCCCCACCCTACGTGAATGAGTATGGGGTACATCGTACCCCTACCCATTAGCCGGGAGGAAAAGTGTCAATAAAATAAACACACAACACAGGTTTTTAAAATAATTTATTAGCCAGCTCCGGGGTCTGCTCCACTCTCTGGGGATTTTCTTCTGACTTCGGGGGTCTTCTCCGCTCTCCGCGGTTCTTCTCCTGCTCTCCGGTGCCTTCTTCGGGGCTGGCCGCCGCTATCTTCTTGCAGCTATTTTACTAGCAGCTGCCAGCCCGGTCCGGTCTTCCTCGTCGCCTTCTGCCTTCTGCCATCTGTCTTCTTCTTCCGGTGTTGCCACGACACTCCCTCCCACTAAAATGCCGGGTGTGCGGTGCACGATGATTTATATAGGCCTCTTATGACATCACAGTCCCAGCATGCTCCAGGTGGTGTCATCACCACACAAAGGTGGCAGCTGCTAGCAAAAGAGCTGCAAGAAGATAGCAGTGGCCAGCCCCAAAGAAGGCACCGGAGAGCAGGAGAAGAACCGGGGAGAGCGGAGAAGACCCCCGAAGTCAGAAAAGACCCCCAGAGAGCGGAGAAGTCCCCCGGAGCTGGCTAATAAATTATTTGAAAAACCTGTGTTGTGTGTTTATTTTATTGACACTTTTCCTCCCGGTGAATGGGTAGGGGTACGATGTACCCCATACTCATTCACGTAGGGTAGAGGCAGTGCCGCTGAGAGAAATCATGGGGCCCCGTACAGCATACCTGACGGGGCCCCCTTCAGCTCCACCCCTGATCCCGCCCCTGGTCCCTCCTTCAGCCACACCCCTGGCCCCCACCCCTGGCCCCTCCCCAGACCCCGCCCTGAAACAAAGTGCAGATTTGTCTACAAGTGATATTTATTTTTTCTCTAGCCAGTTATAAGTTTTATTATCCAATCAATTATCCGATCAGCAACTTGGCAGCGGGACATGCTAATGCCATAATGTACTGCAGAGACAGTGCTACCCATGCCACCAATGCCATAACGTACTGCAGACAGTGCCACCTTTGCCATGCCACCAGTGGCATATTGTGCTGCAGACAGTGGGTGGCACTGTCCCTGCAGGCAGCAAATGCGTAGTGGGCCATAACGCATGTGCTACCTGCAGACAGTGCCACCCATGCGGCCAATGCCATATTGTGCTGCAGAAAGTGCCACACATGACGCTAATGCCATAACGCAATATGGCATTGGCCACATGGGTGGCACTGTCAGCAGGTAGCATATGCGTTATGGCATTAGTGTCATGGGTGGCACTGTCTGCAGCACAATATGGCATTGGCGGCATAAGTAGCACTGTCTGCAAGTAGCACATGCATTATGGGCCATAACGCATGTGCTCCCTGCAGACAGTGCCACCCATGCGGCCAATGCCATAACATACTGCAAACAGTGCCACCCTTGCCATGCCGCACGACAGTGCCACCCATAATGCTAATGACATAACGCAATATGGTAATGGCCGCATGGGTGGCACTGTCAGCAGGTAGCACATGCGTTATGGCATTAGCGTCATGGGTGGCACTGTCTGTAGCACAATATGGCATTGGCCCCATGGGTGGCACTGTTTGCAAGTAGCACATGCCACAACGCATGTGCTACCTGCAGACAGTGCCACCCATGCTGCCAATGCCATAATGTTTACATTACATTACATTAGACAGAATCCCCCCCCCCAAACAAGTACATACCTTATCCTGGCCCCAGGAGTCCCTTCCTCCTTGATCCTCCTGACTGTAGTGCTGACTGTGCTGCTGTCTGCCTGCCTGGACTTGCTGGAGTGTCACCAAAAAAAATTATTTTTTTCTTCTGCCACTGCTTTTTTCCTTCTTCTGCAACTGCTTTTTAATTTTGTTCCTTTTGCAACTGCTTTTTTCCTTCTTATTCTGTCGCTGCTTTTTTAAACTTCTGCCTGTTTCTTTCTCTGAGCGCCAAAAGCAGAATCACTCCGCGGCGCCAGGGAAGGTTTATGCTGGACAGGACTTTATGCAGCAGAGGAGCGGGCGCGGGAGAGAAGAGATACTCTTCCGCGCCCAAAATAGAAGAAATAGTCCCCATCCAGTTGCCACCTACTGCACGAACGGGATCCAAGCTACTGTGCCAAAAAAAAAAACGTAGAAAGCAATGGGGGGGGGGGGGGGGGTTTGGGTTGTGCTGGAGAGATGACTAGCGGTCAGGGCTGTGGTCCGTGGAGGTTTTTTTTTTTTTTTAAATAACAAACTGTCGAGGATGCCCGGGCCCCCCTGCTTGCCCGGGCCCGGTACAACAGGGACAGTTGTACTGGCCTATCAGCGGCCCTGGGTGGAGGGCCGGGATCTGGTGGACCCCTTATTAAACAGGGCTCCCAGATTCCCAAAGCACCCACCCCCCATGTTGAGGGCATGTGGCCTGGTACAGTCCAGGTGGGGGGGGGGGGGGGCGCTCGGCTGTCCCCACCCCCATTCCTAACCGGCCGGTTGGCATGCTCGGAAAAGGGTCTGGATCTTGGGGGAACCCCCACCCAGTTTTTTGACGTAGGTTTTCCCCTTAAAATCCATACCAGACCGAAGGGTCTGGTATTATCCTGGGGGGAACCTTACGCAATTTTTTTTAAATTTGCGCAGGGTTCCCCTTCAAGATTCTCTGCACACCAGTCGCCCCGCAAGTCGGATCATCTTGATCCGACTTCTGGTGCAACCTCTATTCAAATCAATGGGCTCCCATAGGGAACCATTGATTTTGAATAGAGTAAGAAACGCCGGACAAGGCTTAAATCACGTTTGCCAGCATCTGACGTCTTTACAGCTCTAACGCTGGAGCTTCAGAACGCACTGGTCCTGTTTGTTTTTTTTTACAGCTTAAAAACGGCTCAGCCATTTACAGCTTAAAAACAGTGGGCATGAGACCATAGGCTAACATGGAGAGCCATTTTTAGGCTCCAAAAAACGCTCTGAAAAGTGGCTGTAAAAATGTCTGCGGGCATGAGGCCTTAAAGTTAAGTGTTTTTATCTTTCCCGTATGTGTTATTTGCTTACAGCTAACATTAAATTAAATCATGTTATGGTCACTGCTACCAAGATGTTTCTTTATCTTAACATTAGTAATACGCTCTGCATGGTTTGAGATTACCAGGTCCAACAGAGCATCATTCCTAATTGGGGCCTCAATAAACTGGACCTGTAATAGGTTTATACATTTTTGCCCCAGCCCTTGCAGCCCTTTCTATCTGTGCATGGAGCTGAGTCTCCACCTCCTCATTAACATTGGGTGGTCTATAACAAACTTCAATGATTAACTTTGAACTACGCACATCTGTATGCAGTTCCACCCATAATGCTTAAGACTCATCACACTCTCCATCCACCAGGTTCTCTTTCACCCTCGCTTTGAGATCACTTCTCACATAGAGACAGACCCCTCCACCTTTCCTTTTTACCCTGTTTTTCCAAAAGAGTGCAAAGCCAGGAATATTAATAGCCCAGTCATGTGAGGAATGAAGCCAAATGTCAGTAATACCAATTACATCATAGCTCTCCTGATGCACCAGAGCTTCCAACTCACCTATTTTGCTTGGCAGACTTCGGGCATTGGTGAACAAACACTTTAATGCATTAATATATTTTGACCGGTCACATACTATCCTTTTGGGTGTTCCGAGATTGCAACTAGGACTTGCTACTATACTTACCTTGGGTTTATGTGCTTTGATTACTCTACTACTCTGCCCCTAATACTACCCTCTGGAATATGTTCCACGCTGACAATCTCTATCTCTGGACCCTCCCCCCGTCGTCTAGTTTAAAAACCCCTCTAACTTTTGGCCATCTTCATTCCCAGCTGTTCTGATCATTTAGGTGCAGTCTGTCCATTCTAAAGTACTGTTTATCGACTGAGAAGTCAGCCCAGTCCTCCAGGAACCCAAACCTCTTCTTAGTACACCAGCTCTTCAGCTACGTGTTTACTCCTATAATCTCCCTCTGTCTTTCTGGTGTTCCTCGATGTACCGGTAGTATTCCTGAGAATACTATTTTGGAGGTCCTTTTCCTCAATTTAGCTCCCAAGTCCCTAAAATCGTTCTTTAGGACACTCCATCTGCCTCTGACTATGTCATTGGTGCTAACATGCACCATGACAGCTGGGTCTTCCCCAGCCCCTCCCAGTAATCTGTCCACCAGATCCATGATGTGCCGAACCCGAGTGCCCAGTAGACAACATACAGTTCGACGCTTCAGATCTTTTGTACAGATTGTCCTCTCTGTCCTTCTAAGGCCTCGTACACACGAGGCAATAGATTTGTTCAAAACGGTCTGTCCGACCGATTTGAACAAATCTGTCTGTTTGGATTTTGGTTTGCTCGCGTGTACACACGAGCAAACCAAAATCCCCGCCAGCAGACGGCTCGCTGACGTGTCGGTGACGTGGCGGTGACGTTGACGCCGCCACGTCACCGCATCAGGAAGTAAAACACTTCCGCGCATGCGCCAAATCCATTCGGCGCCGGTGCGAGACGACATGTCTGCTGGTAAGTGTACTAACCAGCAGACATGTCGGGCGGACGGGTTCCCACCCGATAGATTTCAAAGCATGCTTTGAAATCTGTCGGGTGGCCAAATCCGTCGGCTCGCCCGTACACACGATCAAATCTGTCTGCTGGGACGGTCTAGCAGACCGTTTCCAGCAGACAGATTTGATCGTGTGTACGCGGCCTAAGAATTGAGTCCCCTACCACCAGAATCTGTCTTTCATTTCCCTTCGCTCCCCCCACTCTCATTGCCAGAGGGTCAACCACTCTTGTTGCCGGAGGCAAGTGTCGAAGGTATGGAGTTCTGAAGGAGTACCAAAGCAGACTCTTCATCAGCCGGGGACTGTGAAGTGTTGGGAAAACTTCAGGCAAAAACACCAAGATGTACAGTGGGTAGCTGTAAGTAAAGCTTGAAGGAGTATAGCGGGTAGCTGTAAGTTAAGCTTGAAAAGAAGTACATCGGGTAGCTGTGATGACAGCAGTCCTTCCCGACATGTTTCGTTACAATTAGGGTTGTCCCGATACCACTTTTTTAGGACCGAGTACAAGTACCGATACTTTTTTTCATGTACACGCCGATACCGAATACCGATACTTTTTTTTAAATGTCATGTGACAGTTTTCAAACCACAATACAGACTAAGGATATTTTCATTAGAATTATGAAGAACTCTAACTCAAGACATTATAAAAGAATAAAAATGAGTAAAAATGAATACAATTTTTTTATTTTTATGTCACGCAGTAGTAAAAAACTCAAGAATTTTCACAGAACATGTTGATAAATACAAAAAAAGTATTCTATTTAGGCACCGGGAGCATTTGCGCGAGTACAAGTACTCCCGCAAATACTTGGTATCGGTCCCGATACCGATACTAGTATCGGTATCTGGACAACCCTAGTTACAATAGAACATCAATCTTTTCGGTAAGCCCCCTGTCATAAGTGGTGGTGGATTTCCTATTTTCAAATCACCGTTGGATTTTGCCTAAATCATTCAGTCACTGGATTTTTATTTATGAACTTTTTCCTCTATGAATGATTCTATTCACTTTTACTTTTCTGACATCGTCCAGATTCTATTATCATTTATGTCCAATCTCTGGATGTTTATGAACTTTAATTAGTGTTCATATTGTCACTTCACATGTGGTGTTGCACAATTAATTTTGTTTATTCATTTATTTATTTATATATAATTTCTTCATTGAAATTTCATCATCACTAGCGCTACACATTTTTTCCACTGTTTGTATAGCAATTTGATCTTTCTTGCTGTGTTAGCTGCTTCAACTTTATTTAGTATTTGATAGCGCGATATTTGTATTTTTTGTATTTTGTATATTTTTTAACCTGACTAACTATGTAATTCTCTCATCTTTGCAAATTTTATTTGGAGAGAAGGGAAATTGCATTAAATTATATCTAAACCCATGAACAAAAACGTATTATAGAGCAGCTTTATGTGCTTATAAAACCTTACACACCACTTGTACCTACAGATATTCCTATACTTGCACCGTTTAGGAGATATTCACTGTATCTGCATGTGCCAATGTCATTGGCACATGCACACTGAAGAAATGGTTCTCTCGTGCTGTTTCTTCAGCTGCTGTGCCGTTACCGGCAACTCCTGCATGCATGCACAGGAGTGAAGTCATTGTGGCTCCAGACATTCACAGTGCCGAAGCCTGCGATACCCGGAAATACGTAACTCCATGAGACATGTCGCCGGCCACATTGGTGTGGCGCAGTGTTTCTCAACTCCAGTCCTCAAGCCCCCCCAACAGGTCATGTTTTCAGGATTTCCCTTAGATGAAAAGGCTGTGGGAATTACTAAGGCAGTGAAACTGATCAAATCACCTGTGCAAAATAATGGAAATCCTGAAAACCTGACCTGTTGGGGGGGCTTGAGGACTGGAGTTGAGAAACACTGGTGTGGCGGGACGGCTGCGGGGGCTTCGATCTGAGGCAAGTATGTCATAATGAGCTAGTATGCTATGCATACTAGCTTAGTATGCCTTTTTCTTGCAGAATAAATTTTTTTTTTGTGGGTTTACAACCACTTTAAAAGTGCTTAAAAGTAGTGGCTCATTTAGATTAAATGTTTCAGAATGTGTTTAGCAAATATAGAAAATATGTGTAACGCTGCCCAAAATGCAGCGTCCTTGAATAAGTTAGTGTAGCCACACTAGAAAAAGAAGAGTGTTATTCACAGGATTTTTAGGTGAAAATTAACAGAAAAACCCTAAAAAAAAAAAAGAATGCAGCCACTTCACCACTTAATTTTAAGAACTGATGAGCTTTTTGTTTTGGGTTTGGATGTGCTTTTAGGTCTGCTGCTTTCACACCCACAATTCTTCTTTTTAATGTTATAGTGAGTACATGCCAAATTGGCAAGCACATACCCTGAATAAGCAAGCCTATTTTCTTTTTCAACAGAACATCTTTTTTTTTTTTTAAATGATGCTTTCAATATATTGAGGTCTAAATGAACATTTCTGCTCCTGGAGTTAAAACAGCAACACATTACTTCTCAATTGCTACAGTATTTATTGTGCTATATTTTAAAAACAAAAGTCATATCTTTGTCCTTTCAGGGTAAACTGTGATATGTAGGAATGTTCCTTTCCTAAAGTTAATAAATTATACTTTTAGTTCTTAAAGTACCATTTATTAAATTGCTGTGAGATCACACAACACACAATTGGAATTTCCGACAAGAAAGGTTTGTTGTGAGCTTTTGGATCGGAAATTCTGACCGTGTGTAGGCCTCATCCGACTTTTTCTGTCAGAATATCTGACAGTAAAAATTTGAGAGCTGGTTCTAAAGTTTTCCAACAGGAAAAGTTCTTGTCGGAAATTCCGGTTGTATGCAATTCCGATTTGTGCAAAAAAACACGCATTCTCGGAATCAATCCGACGGAATCAATTCAATGATTCCGTCTGAATCATTGAACTTAATTTTCTCGGCTCGTTGTAGTGTTGTACATCACCACGTTCTTGACGGTTGTAATTTTGTGTGACCAGGTGTATGCAGCACAAGTTTGAACTAAAATTCAGTCGGAAAAAAAATCCACAGTTTTTTTGAATCTTTAGATCAGTTAAAGACATTCCAGGTGCAAAACAACAAAATACATTTAATATCTTACAGTCTATTTTCTTTCTAAAGCAGCTACAGTCTGAAAAACAGCTGCACAGATGAACCCTTGCTCTCTTTGCTAGAGCAGTTGTCCCATTACAGAGGTCTGATACGTCACCTATTACCGTATATACTCGAGTATAAGCTGACCCGAATATAAGCCAAGGCACCTAATTTTACCACAAACAACTCTGCATGCCTCACTGTGCCCATCTGTATGCCTCAATGTGCCTTATGTACCTGATCTCCCACTGTGTTGTGCAGTCTTAACTGCAGTCAGCTGTCGTCCAGTGTAACAAAGCCCCACCTCCTCCCTGTCCTCGTCCATGATAGACAGAACACTGATTCAGTTTCCCAGCAGTGAGTCAGTGTTCCGTCTATCGCGGACGAAGACGAGGAGGAGGCGGGGCTTTGTTACACTGGACGGCTGACCACTGGACGGCTGACGACTGACTGAAGGACACAGCGGAGAAACTCAAGTATAAGCCAAGGGGGGCTTTTTCAGCACAAAAAAATGTGCTGAAAAACTCGGTATACTTGAGTATATACTGTAAGTCAGTCTTATATAGATTTGTAATCAGTAAAGCTACTGATCCCCACTGAATGGAGAGCTATGTCTCTGACTTAGTAGGGATTACTGCTTTCCCACATTAAAGGGGTTGTAAAGGTTCATTTTTTATTTTCTAAATAGGTTCCTTTAAGCTAGTGCATTGTTGGTTCACTTACCTTTTCCTTCGATTTCCCTTCTAAATGTTTTTTTCTTTGTCTGAATTTCTCACTTCCTGTTTCTCCTCAGTAAGCTTGCCCCAATCATCTGAGACGTTCTGGCTCGCCCCCTACCTTGGAACTACATTCCTGTGGGGAAACGCTGTGTTAATTACATCCTCACTGTGCCCATCAAATGCAGCCACTGTGCCCATCAATTGCAACCACTGTGCCCATCAAACACAGCCACTGTGCCCATCAAACACAGACACTGTGCCCATCAATTGCAACCACTGTGCCCGTCAATTGCAGCCACTGTGCCCATCAAACACAGCCACTGTGCCCATCAATTGCAGCCACTGTGCCCATTAATCGCAGCCACTGTGTCCATCAAACACAGGGACTGTGCCATCCAACGCAGCCACTGTGCCCATCAAATGCTGCCACTGTGCCCATCAAATATCGTCACTGTCCCCATCGAATGCTGCCACTGTGCCCATCAATTGCAGCCATCTCATAGGCAGCAGGTGACGGCCGCGAGCTGTGCCTTCCATGCATCTCCTCCCCTCATCTCCTCCTGATAGGCTTTCAATCACAGCGCCTGTCGTTTCAGCCAGTCAGGTGATGGGTAACAGACCCATGCTTCCTGATTGGCGGAGAGGCGGTCCAGTGTTAGAAAATACTCATTTGTTTTTTTGACACACCTGGTGAACTGCAAGCACAATGCTTTGCGCTTGCAGCTCACCTTTTTTGAAGCCTATTAGAGCCCATGGCAGCCACTGTGCCCATCAAATGGTGCCACTGTACCCATCAAATACCACCCACTATGCCCATCAAATGCTGCCAGCCTATTAAATGCTGCCACTGTGCCTATAAATTGCAGCCACTGTGCCCATCAAATGCTGCCGCTGTGCCCATCAAATGCTGCCACTGTGCCCATAAAATACCGCCACTGTGTCCATCAAATGCGGCCACTGTGCCCATCAAAAGTTACCACTGTGACCCCCCGCCCACTTGCCGTCTTCCCAACACTTACCCTATCTCATGGGCAGCAGGTGATGGCAGCGAGCTGTGTTATGCATGTGTCTCCTCCCCTCCACTCCTCCTTATAAGCGTTCAATCACAGCACCTGTCATTTAAGCCATTTAGGTGATGGGTAACACACCTACGCTTCCTGACTGAGGAGAGGTGCTTAAGTCTGACACATCTGGATGAAGGCAAGCGCAATGCTTTTCACCTTTTTTGAAGCCTATTAGAGCCCGTGGCTCTAATCAGGTGCTTAAAAAAAACACCTCTGCCGCTGGAATTCAGGCACCAAAGGGTCCAGACATCTGAATAGCGAGTGGCGGCTGCGGCCATGGATAGATTCATGCAATGCATGAATCTATCCAATATGCATATAGGGGGTTGCTGGAGAGAGGGGGCGACGCCCATGCGCCCTTAATGGACACACTGCCACTACCCAGTAAACACAAAAGGAGGTATAGCTCCTTCTGCCGTCATAAAGCATGCGTGGCCATAGCATGTGTACATCCCTGGCAGCTTCCTTTCCAATTAAAGGGGCAGCAGTTGATTTCCAGAACCCAGAACTATGTACTGTATGGGCCAGATTCAGGTAGATGCGCGCATATTTTCGCCAGCGTATCGCAGCGCATATACGTTGCGCTGACGCAAACTAGTGAGAGAAGTACAGTATTCACCAAGTGCATGTCCGTTACTTTGCGCCGGAGTAACGAAAATGCGCTGGCGCAACCCGACGCAAGTGGAAGTGGGTGTGATCATATGTAAATGATGGGCGGAGCCCAGCGCAGAGGCTTACATTCAGCGCATCATCCACGGAGCATGCGCAGTGAGTGAGGCTCCACTCGCCCCCCTGTGCGCATGCTCACAACTTCCGTCGGCACCACTTCACGGGAAATGTCAGCGCAATGTGTTCCGTTGCGCGTATAAAAGCGCTAGCGGAAGCGCCATTTCGGCGCAAAAGTATATCCGGTTCCCCCCACCCCAGGGAAGTTACTTTTGCTCTGTAATGGCTGCTCCCGTTCCCCCCAAAGAGAGGAGAAACCTCAAGTTTAATGCCCAGGAGGTCTCTGTTGTAATATCGGCTATGGAGACCTACAACGATGTCCTCCATGGCAGGAAAAGTAGAAAGACCAGCCGGGATAGGAAGCAGGCCATCCTGGAAAGCATTGCTGGCAGGGTCAATGCCCTGGGCTACTCCACCCGGACTGCTGCCGATATTGGCAAGAAAATCAATGATTTACGGCGCAAAGTCCGGGGCAAGGTGGCCACCATTAGGAGGCATGAGAGGGGCACGGGGGGTGGACCTCCATGTGCGGTCAGCCTGACCACGGAGGAGGAGGTGGTCGCCCGCTGCCTGGAGAGGGAGCAGTTGAAGGGGGTCCCGGATATGATTCCGTGGAGGAAGGCTCCAGGACAGGTAAGTGATTTTTACCCCCTTTTTGGTGTGTTGCATGTGGGGGGGGGGGGTACATGTGCCAAGTGTGTGGGACCACCCAACATGTGTCTGCTTTGTGTCATCCACAGATGACGGAGCTGGGCCATCATCTGTCGGCGGCCAGTCCACCCCAACCACCCAACAGGATCCTGAGCCCGACCCCCTGGGTGGTGAAGAAACAGAGATGGAGTGGAGTGCCCACACCTCACCTGCAGAGGTGGTTGAGGAGGAGCCTGTTGCGGCAGAGCAGGACTTTATTTTATTGTTGGAGGAGTCCTCCCCTTCGGCAGGGCCCTCTCTAATCCCCTCCCCCATCCTAGTGAGCCCCTCAAGGGCGACTCCATCTCCCCGGGGACAACCATCTACTGGCCCCAGGAAGGCCACCCGGAAGACCAGGGGGGTGTCTGATCTGGTCCAGGACCAGGTGGCGAGGGACCACGCCAGGCAGACCCGGCAAATGGGGGACATAGTTGGGCACCTGGACCGAGTGGCTGACAACCTGTGCTCCGTGGCCCAGATATTCAATGCAGTGCAGGATGTCAGCTGCAACTGCGCTGCAGTGGTGACCAGTCTGGGGGAGGTGCAGGCTGATATTAGGCACCTCACTGCAACCGTCCAGGCAAACTCTGCTGCCATCCGGGACCAGGGGAGGCAGAGTCAGCGGGCCCAGCATTACCAGGTCACCCGGCAGCTCAGGAAGCAGGCCCAGACAAACTCATAACTCGGCCGGATAGCCATGGCCTTGGAGGGCATGCAGGCCACACCTGCCAGGAGTGGCCCACCCGGGGATCAGCCACCTCCAGATGCCCCCCACCCACTCCCTCCAGGCAGCTGAGGAGCCAGAGAGGGGCCACCAGAAGGAGCCCCCGTCATCCCAGATGATGTTTTTTATTTATTTATTTTTTACATTAATGCTCAGGTTATGAGCTTTTTATTTTCTTTGTTATTTTGCTCAGGTTATGAGCTTTTTATTTTCTTTGTTATTTTGCTCAGGTTATGAGCTTTTTATTTTCTTTGTTATTTTGCTCAGGTTATGAGCTATTTTTTTTTTTTGCTCAGGTTATGAGCTTTTTATTGTTATTGATACTGCACACGTTGCAGTGTGAATGGTGTGTGAATGTGAGGGGGTGGCACTCCTGCCAGTAAGGGGTGTCACCCTCGGCCGTGGTGGAGAAGTTATCCCCACGGCTGTGTGAATGGTGTATGAATGGACAGCGACACCATTGGGGCCTTGACGCGGCGTTGCTTCTCCCAAGTCCTACATGTTGGACTTGGGCTAATCCAATGCGATGTGGATGTGGTGTGTGTGATCTAGGGACATCAGTGGTGTGCATGCGTGCATTGTCCGTGTGATCAATGTTTTTGTTTAGTGTCCAAAGATGCCTACGGCGAGGACCCTCCTGACTGCTCTTCCATCAGCTGAATGGGTGTCCTCTGGCAGGGGGGGGGGCTGTCTGGTTAATATAAATCTTGAAAAAAATATATATTTTGTAAATATATAAAAAAACTTATTTTTTTTCCTCAGTTTAAGCTGATATGTATTCTTCTACATATTTTTGGTAAAAAAATTGCAAAAAGCATATATTGATTGGTTTGCGGAAAAAAATTATAGTGTCTACAAAATATGGGGTAGTTTTATAGCATTTTTATGATTTTTTTTATCATAACCACTAGGGGTTGAGGAAGGGGTTAAGTGTGTCCCAGGGAGTGATTCTAACTGTGTGGGGGCTGGGCTGCCAGTGACACAACACTGATCACTGCTCCCAATGACAGGGAGCAGAAGATCAGTGTCCTGTCACAAGGCAGAACAGGGAAATATCTTGTTTATACAGGTATCCCCCTGTTCTGCAGCTTCGTGACACGATTGCGGGATGCTGGCGAACATCGAGTTTGCGCGGTCATGGAGAGTGCAGTGAGCATACGCATGTGCCCGCCACGCGGCTTCTTAAAGGAGACGTACTGGTACGTTCATTTGCCTACCGCTGCCATTCTTCCGACGTATATCGCCAACTTCAACTGTCCTTCAAGCCTTAAGACCTTTTACAGCTTTTGTTCTGATGCACCTGAAATGTATTTAGCTAATGTAGCGCCCCCCCCCCCCCTATTTGGCAGGGTGTTACGCTAAAGTTAGTGGGGAATGGAAGAGTTAAGTTGCTCCCACTCACAAATTGGTTAAGTTCAGGCTGCTGTCAGTTTAGAACTACTTTCTAGGTCAGTCTGCAAGCTTGGGGAGGTGTTTTTACCCCTGGGTGACAGTTGGCGCTAGAAGGGGTTCTGACAGACCCACTTTCTCCCAGCAGCCAATCAGAGGAGGATCTTCCCTCTGGACATGCTGGTGGGAGAGTATATCTGTGGCAGACACCTGAGAGAAGCGTGCAACGTTCTAAGCAGGACCCGCGTTCCAGGTGCGGCATCCACCTTCAGGGTGCGCGCATCCATGGGCCCCGCCATCGAGGCCTGCCTGGTCGAAGCTCCGCACCAAGCGGAGCTTCACCCTGACACCGAAAGGGGCCCCAGCGGCTTGCTGGGTCCCAGATCCTAAGCTGGGGGCTGTACGGTGGGGGATTGGCTCGGGAGACACAAAGGCAGAGGTTGTCCGCGAGGCCTAGGCGAACCGCCCGGGATCCGGTCATCACTACATGACAGGTACACTTCAACTGTCCTCTGATGACTCTAGAGAATGACTTACTGGGAGGATCCTGTCAGGGATCTGTCACCTAAGGGTTAACAGTGCAGACTGATTCCAATGATTGGCAACAGGCTGCCTTTTTTAAACCCCTCAGCAGCACTGTGTACTTGCTGTCTGATCTGCATCTCATCCAGAGACCTGATCCTGAACCTGCATCATTCTGACCTGGCTTTCTGACTCTGCTGCTATCTCCAGTCCTGACCTGCTCTGTTTACCTGTCTGCCTGATCCTCTGTTGCCGAATCCAGCCTGAAATCTGACCATTCCTTGCCTGCTGCTTTTTGCCTGTACTGATCCTCCGTGTATGACCTGGCCTGTCTGACTCTCCTGCTGTCGCTGTATTTGCATGCGCATGTTGCTCTCAGACGCACCTGCATCCGGTGACCTGCGTCCGCTGACCTGCATCCGCAGACCTGCGTCCGCTTACCTGCATCCGCTCACCTGCATCCTGCTGACCAGCATCCTGCAAACCAGTTAATCGGCATCCGCTGACCTGCATCCACTGACCTGCATCCGATGATCTGCATCCAGCTGACCCGCACCTACAGCGCTCCAGCCTTTCTCATTCGCCTTCATCTCCAATCTCAGAGACTTTGCAGGCACTCATACCCCACTGTGCTCCTATGGTCACTGTCTCAACCCCAGTGATCCCGGAACCAGGGCGGTACAAGAGGTCTCCCTCTGCTCGTCAGGCTCATCCCCCAGGTACGTGTCAGTATCAGACAGCCATGCCTAAGCCTGCAAGAGGGACCTCTTGCACCGAGATCTGCCAACTCCTCTCTGATCTCTCGCTGGAGGTGAAGTCTCTCCAGGATGACCATGCACGCTTAGAGGGACAAATGCAACACCAGGCTATCACCACGGATCCACCTACCAACCGGATACCTACAGAAACCACTTCTGCACCCTCTATAACAATGCTGCCTCCAGAGCCAAGGGTCCCCATCCCAGGGAGGTTCTCCGGGGACGGAAGTAAGTTTCGGGCATTTCGCAATGCATGCAAGTTGTACTTCTCCCTGCAACCCCTAACGTTCTCCCAGGAAACGACTAAAGTGGGGTTTGTCATTTCACTACTGCTGGGGGAATCTCAGTCCTGGGCACATAATTTGCTTGAAGAACGTAATTTTTCACTGGACTCCTTATAGTCCTTTTTCAAGGCCATGTCGCTCCTTTATGAGGACCCCCAATGGATTTCCACAGCCGAAGCTGCTCTTCATGCACTCCAGCAAGGCCGCAGAGCGGTCGTGGACTATATAATGGACTTTAGGCGTTGGAGTGCAGATACCCAATGGAATAATGCAGCTTTACGGTACCAGTTCCGCTTAGGCCTGTCTGAAAGATTAAAGGATGAACTGGCCCGAGTTGGCATACCAGACTCTTTGGAGAACCTAATGGCATTGGTTATCCAGATAGACCGGCGACTTCGGGAACGCAGTGCAGAAAAAATAAATCAACAGACTTGTCCCACCTGGATGTTACCCCGTGTGGCCATGACCACACATCCTGCTGCCAACAGATCTGTCTCAGCTAGATCTGTGCCAACCAGTGCAAGTCGGTTTAATAAGACCCTCGTTATCTGCTGAGGAACGTTCACGCCGGAAATGGCTTAATCTCTGCTTGTACTGTGGGGGGGCCGGCCACTATGTACATTCATGTCCAGTAAAAACTCAAAGATGTTTGTCCATCTCGCCTACCAGCCAACCAGCACCCTCTGCCAATACTACTCACCTGGCTCTTTGCATCTCTTTCCAGCTCCCAGGAAGGACTGTGCCTGCTACTGCAATTATAGACTCAGGAGCATGTAGTTGCTTTATTGATTTGAACTTTGCCAACCAACAGTGCATTCCACTCCAGAACAGGGCACAAGGACTCTCCATCTTTCTGGCAGATGGTTCCCATATTAAATCTGGCCTGGTCACCCAGGAGACTCCATTTTTACCCGTAGTCACGGCCACAGGTCATAAGGAACTTCTGAAACTCGATGCAATTGCATCTCCCCTGTTCCCAGTCATCCTCGGCCTACCATGGCTCCAGGCCCACAATCCGCAAGTTAACGGGTCACCGGAGAAATAAAGTTCCAGTCCTCTTACTGTCAATAACATTGCTTTCCCTGACTCCCTAAGGTTTCGGGTCCTCTGCTATGCCTGGAATCTGATACCATGTTACTCTCACAAGTACCCAAGCCATATCACAAGTTTTTAGATGTGTTCAGCAAACGGGGGGGCTGGACTCTTCCTCCCTGCCGTTCATACGATTGCCCAATTGAGCTATTGCCTGGAGCCGAGATCCCCTTTGGGCGGATCTTCCCCCTGTCTGAACGGAGGTTTTAAAGGAATATGTAGACGAGAACCTTAAGAGGGGATTCATCCGGCCATCCACCTCTCCAGCAGGGCCCGGAATCTTTTTTGTGGAGAAAAAAGACCACTCATTGCGTCCTTGTGTGGATTACCGGGAACTAAATAAAGTGACAGTTAAGAACCGGTATCCTTTCTGACCATTCCTTGCCTGCTGCTTTTTGCCTGTGCTGATCCTTCGTGTATGACCTGGCCTGTCTGACTCTCCTGCTGTCGCCTGTATTTGCATGCGCATGTTGCTCTCAGGCGCACCTGCATCCGGTGACCTGCGTCCGCTGACCTGCATCCGCAGACCTGCATCCGCTTACCTGCATCCGCTCACCTACATCCTGCTGACCAGTTAATCGACATCCGCTGACCTGCATCCGCTGACCTGCATCCGCTAACCTGCATCCGATGATCTGCATCCAGCTGACCCGCATCTACAGCTCTCCAGCCTTTCTCATTCGCCTTCATCTCCAATCTCAGAGACTCTGCAGGCACTCATACCCCACTGTGCTCCTACGGTCACTGTCTCAACCCCAGTGATCAGAAAACCAGGGCGGTACGAGAGGTCCCTCTGCTCGTCAGGTTCATCCCCCAGGTACGTGTCAGATCCATTAGTTCTACCCCTTTGAAAAAGTGGAAATTCCTCAGGCCTGTGGCAGAGACCCTAATTCCTCCCAGTGACTATTGCAAGTGACCTTTCAGCTGCCAGGCCCAAGTTAAACGCCTGTCCGGGGCACTTTACCCACTTCGACGGGAGTGGCGACGATTAAGTGTGACTATACTGAGAGCAAGCTGCTCTTTACTATATCCAAGGCCTGATACTGCAGTTTTCTTCCGCTCATCAACCTTTCTCTATAGTGTGCCATGTTGATGTTGGCCATGTTGGGCCTTGGAATAAAACGTTGAAAACGCACTCTGATGTCTGGACACTCGCTTTATTCACTTTCCACAAGTATTCACCCCTAGACAAGTATAATTGGTAACTTAATACGCCGACCCCGAAATCAATAATACTTAATACGCCGACCCCGACATATGCTCTGACTTTGGGAGCACAAATCAATGGTTCCTTATGAGAGCTGTCTTAACTTGTGTGACTTTGAAAAAGGTTCCTGCACTACTTTGGTCCGACTTTGTTCCTACTTGAGCTCATTGAATATCATCAAAGTTGGATCAAAGTCGGATCAATATCTTAACTGATCAGATTTTAGCATGCAACATGTGCTCTGAGGATCTTTAAGGAGAAACCCCACCAAAATATAAAAAACGACTTGGGGTCCCCCCAAAATCCATACCAGACCCTTATCCGAGCATGCATTCTGGCTGATCAGGAAAGGGCTAACTCCTCAAGATTCATACCAGACTCAAAGGGCTTGGTATTTGTTGGGATCAAAGTCGGATCCCATTCATTGACATCAAATAGAAGTCGGACATGAAGTCGCAGGGCAAAGTGGGATCCACAGTTGTACGACTGTCATGTCATACGATTGTGAACACGGCCTTAGAGACAATGTAAACTTTAATTGCATTAGTTTGTGATTATTTACCCTCCTAATAAGTGTCTCTTCTCCAGGGAGAATACGTTTATTGTCTGTAGTTATTCCTCATAACTGAGACCCCCCCAACCCCCTTATTAACTTTATTTGGCTCCAGCTGGCATGATGTAAACCACCTCTGGGCCTGTCCTTGCAGAGCTGCAAGAATCTCTGCTCCGGTGTGGTTCCTGCCCCGTAAATACACCAGTTGAAGCACTGCATGGCACCTTTTTAGCCTGACACATTGAACGCTTACGGGGTACTTGAGGTCAATTCATAGGACAATTCAACAGAGGAGGGCATGGAGCAAGAGGAGGAGGAGGGGTAGAGCTGACAAATCTTACATCATCACCAGCTGTAAGGAGACGTGGGGGCACAGCAAGCCCTGTCCTAAGGAGGACCCTTTGACAACGTCATTTTCTGACGAAACCGGTCAGGGCGGAGCCACGCACTACGTCACCGCGTTTTGTCACGTGACCCCGGAAGCACGGGCGCACGTTTGTATTTTCTTTCCGTTTGTTATCTTGCATGTTTTTAGCCGGCAATTTTAAATTATTTGTGTATATGTTGCACAATTTGAATTAAACTTCCTGGAAATACTTTCACTATGGCGAGTCCCCGGTTTCTTCTTTTTTCTTTGATCTGAACGGGATGCTGAGCTTGCTGCAGCTGCTGAATACTTTTGCTGGTCCAGTGGAGATCGCATTGATCCAGAGTGGAAGATCCGGAAGCGTCCTACTCCAGACGTATTGGGAGTGATATGCCTGAATCCCTCTTATATCTGGTAAGAGTACATCCTTATTTACCTCACCATATTGGAAGTAATATTGTGTAACTGGTGGTGGACTTACACAGGACCTCTACAATCTACAGTTATTACCTTTGTGATTCAACTCGGAAAGCTGCTATATATATATTTATTTTTTCTCATTACCCTATCAGAAGGACTTCAGAGAATTTTTCATGTTTTTTATTTCAGTTCACATGGACTTTATTTATATATGTTTGAATATATATTCACCTTGATATAATTTAATTTATTCATTTTTATGATTATACTGCATATGTCTGTTTTTTATTTATATATATAGACACATTTAATTCCCTTCACAACTTCACATTGTGCCTCTAAGCGCAACTTTTCTGTTTTTAAAGTAAGGAGGAGAAGTGCAGTGCAGACCACCGGGGCTCGGAGGAAAGGGGTACGCCCCCGAAACGCGTAAGCCTAGCTTCAATATCGGTTAGATACCTTTGGACTGAAGCAACCGTCCTGTTCTGCTGGCGCTGTTGAACTGTCTTTCAAGGCTTGTTTTTTAACTCATTTTGTGAGTATAATCATTGATTTTAGTATTTTAATAAAAATCGTGTTACAGTATCACACTAGGTCGGTGCGCCCTCCATTCTCTTTTCTCTTTTAGTTCCTTTTGAATTCCCACGATTCTGAGGAGGGCTGCAAGACTCTGGAAGATACTTTTTAATTGAACTGTATGACCCCCACTAGTAAGAAATACCGGAGCGCAGGAGAATCATCATTGTTTTGCCAAGTAAGGAGGAGAGACAGATTTGTGCCCCTTTTGTGTGGCTTTTAAGTGCTCTTGCTAATAGGCTGAGTGGCGGGAGGTTAAATGCCTTGTCAAGCATGCGATACTCAAATGTTTGGTGTTTTTGCCACGCTTAATGTGCTTGATAGACATGTGTACACTGAAATATTTTGTTTCAGAATTTGGTTTTTGTCCGAAAAATACATTTATTTAGTTACTCACGAAATTAATTTTCATTTATTTTGTTTCGTTAAAAAATGCAATCGTCCGAAAATCCGAATTAATTAAGGTTGAATCTGTCATTGAAGGCGAATGTTCTAAGAAGATTCGATAGAGCAGCTAAACTGTATGATGCTGCAATCGTAAATTTTCCAGTTGAATGCTCCGCCCACAAGCTATAGTAAAATTATAATGTTGTATGGCTAACAATAATTATATTTATTATTATTACTAGTCAACCAACATTAGAATTCTTCATTAGCCTATGAGTGGAACATTTGATCATAAATGTCAGTTTGTGGCAATCGTATGTTTTTAGCTGCTTTGTCAAATCTTTTCTCTCTGTATTGATCAATCTTGGACTAATAGAGTTGGGTTAAGCACATTCGACCCCAGTTTCAACAGACACAGATTGCTATTGTTACCATCATGTCGAATATTCTATCTACAGTATATCGAACTGTTGTCGCAATGAAACGCTAATAAAGCATTTTTTCGGATTTCGGATTCTGTTTGTTATCGTTTGTTAAAACGAACATGAAAATCCCAGAAATTCTAAACAAACATGCATTCGGACGAAAACAAATGAGCATGTCTAGTGCTTGAGACAAAGTTTGCAAATAGCAACAGTGCGATCGACTGCACATCAGCTGCAGTAAAAAAGTCCCAAACAGCTGAGCTGTGGGAAGTGGGCCGGGAGATAACAGCTCCACAATGTGATGGCTTATGGTGGATGCTCTCTACTTTTCCATAATGGCTGCCATGATGGCTGCCTCGCTCAATTTCCTCCTCTGCTCTATCTGGCACCCAAGTCAAGTCAAAGACCTTATCATCATCATCTCCTCCATCCTCATTACCTAGCAGTGGGATACAGCACTCGGGATGTCTGCACAGGCAATCACTAATGAGGCAGGGTTCTAAAGAAAAATGGTAAAATAAGACCAAGACAATAGCATGTATGGTCTTAGAGTTCATATATTTAAAAAGTCAATTTGAGGATCAGTCCAAACAAAGCGCCACTGTGGTCACTGTTGGTAGCTATATAAAGCAATGTTGATGTTGACAGGAACTCAGGGCAGCTCTCCAGAAGCGAAGCCAGCTTAATATGCAAAGTAAAAGAATAAAAGAAAAGAGCGCCTCTGAGTGATCTGTATTTTAATACATTGACAATAAATATCCAGCACTTACATCAAATAAAGCAATGATGAGTTGGGGGAGCCAGTGTAAATCTCCAGGTGAAGTCAGTAGAGCCAGGAACGAGGAATGGTGTCATCTATCCAGGATTCGCAGCCGCTCAGTGCCGGGGGAGAAACAGGCCGTGTCGGCGGTGGTGTAATCTCGCTGTACTGGAGCCTCGAGTACTGGCATGTGACGTCAGCTGGACGGGGGCCAAGAAGGACCACGACGCATTTCAGAGCTTTTCTTTTATTCTCCATCCTCATTACCGCTGGAGACAACTTGGCAATACGATGCGGCTGAGGGAACATTAATGCCAGTTTGTGTACCAGTGTTTTCCCCTCATCTGTAGGCTCATGTTCCTGCCTTTCTCAACCTCAGAACCAACATCTGAATTGAGTAATGGCTGTGCATTGTCAAGGAGCAAGTGTCTGAAAATGTGTTCAAATAACACCTTTTTCTTGGGTTCTAAGAACAGGAGTGCATCCCTAGACTTACCCTGTGCTTTTTTAAAAGCTTTTTTTTAAACAGGATCGACTGTAACCCCTAGCCAGTAACCTGTTATAGAGAAGGTCAGCCTCATGCCTTAAAGCATCTTCACTTGAGCAATTCCTCCTAAGACGTAAGTACTGGCAAAAAGGAATACTTTGTACTAATGAATGCGGATGTGTGCTAGACTGTGCAGAATAGTGTTCCCTGCAGTGGGCTTACGGTATAGAGATCACTGATTGTGCCATCAGCCTCAATGCTCAAAGTGATGTTAAGGTATGCAATGCTGCTCTCATTGGACTCCATGGTGAACTTGAGATTGTAGTTGTTTGTATCCAGCATTGACATAAATCGGTGCAGGGCTTTACTTGATCCTGCCCATAAAATAAATAAGTCATCAATATATCTAAACCAACACAAGGAGATCGAAGTGCTCATCATTGGAAAAAAAAGGTCCCGTTCCCACCCCCCCAGGTACAGGTTGGCATAAGAGGAAGCACAATATGTGCCCATAGCCACCCCCTGTACCTGGAGGAAGTGGGACTCTTCAAAAGAAAATCGTTTTTTTTTTGTGAGGATATGAGAAAAAAGTTGTAACAAAAATTTGCACAGTCCATTCAATTTTGGGCCCTTTTCCCTAAGGCCTCGTACACACGATCAAATCTGTCTGCTGGAAACGGTCTGCTAGACCGTCCCAGCAGACAGATTCGATCGTGTGTACGGCCGAGCCGACGGATTTGGCCACCCGACAGATTTCAAAGCATGCTTTGAAATCTATCGGGTGGGAATCCATCCGCCCGACATGTCTGCTGGTTAGTACACTTACCAGCAGACATGTCGTCCCGCACCGCCGCCGAATGGATTCGGCGCATGTGCGGAAGTGTTTTACTTCCTGGTGCGGTGACGTGGCGGCGTCAACGTCACCGCCACGTCACCCACACGTCAGCGCGCCGTCTGCTGGCGGGGATTTTGGCTTGCTCGTGTGTACACGCGAGCAAACCAAAATCCTATCAGACAGATTTGTTCAAATCGGTTGGTCCGACCGATTTGAACAAATAGATTGCCTCGTGTGTACGAGGCCTTAGAAATCTGGATATTACTTCTAAACCGTACTGGTGAGGGATTGAGGAATATAAAGCCTCAATGGCCACGAGGAGACATCCTTGTGGTACATGGAGGCCATCCAGGTTTTTTAGAAGATCTGAGGGATCCTTTATATAGGACGGTAATGCGACTACATGTGGACAAAGGTATTCGTCCACAAACCTACTTGCTCTTTCTGTTTTTGAACCCACTCCTGAGATAATTGGTAGCCCAGGAGGATTGATGAGATTTTTATGCGCTTTTGGAAGCGAATAGAATGTAGGAATTCTGTAACACGGAACTTGAATTCCTTCAAAGATTTCCTTAGTGATTAAACCATCGCATGGGCAGACTGTATTGTAATGTCATTTTGTTCCTGATTGAATTTCATGATAATTTCTTCAGATATAGCTTTATATCATTATCTATTCTTTAGGATATCCCAGCACATATTTCTATATAGACATGTTGCACACTGAAATATGTCATTTCGTAATTTCGTTTTCATCCGAAAAATACATTTATTTAGTTACTCCCGAAATTTGTTTTTATTTATTTTGTTTAGTTAAAAAATACATTTGTCTGAACATCCAAATTAATTAAGGTCAAATCAGTCATTGAAGGCTTATGGTGTCTGTCGAATGTTCGATGATTCGACAGAGCAGCTAAACTGTACGACGCAGCATTCGTAAATTTCCAGTCGAATGTTCCACCTACAAGCTATAGAAGAATTCTAATGTTGTATGACACTAGTAATAATTCGTGCTGCGTTTTCATTTGCGTTTGTTAAAGCGATAATGAAAAAAACAGAAATTTGGACGAAAATGCATTCGGACGAAAATGAATGTGCATGTCTAATGGGTTTAATTACTATATAAGGGTTCTTGCTAAGGTTGTCCAATGAAATCCTTTGAGTCTGACTCAGATTCACATCAGTAGTTTTTTCAATCTCTTGTGTGGTTTGGATCAAAAACGCCCAAATATTGGAGTTAGTATGTAGAGGTGGAAATTTGGTGGGTTTCTTTTTTATTGCATTACCCAACTAAGTGTTGTGTTTCTAATGCCGCGTACACACGGTCGTTTATTGTCTTGTAAAAAAACATAGTTTTTTTCTCATGAAACACACCATCGTTTTCTGAAAATGTTCTTGCAAAGCGCGGTTACGTACAACACATATGACGGCACTCTGTTCCATTCAAGCTTGTGTCATAACTTGCTTCTGAGCATGCGCGGGTTTAAAAGCGTTGTTTTAAACGTCGTTTTAAACGTCGTTTTAGCCCACACACGATAATTTTTTATACCACAAAAAACAACATTTTGAAAAACAACATAAAAAATTTAAGCAGGTTTTTTTTTGGGTCGTTTTTCAGAAGACAAAAAACGACTAAAAGCCCACACACAATCATTTTAAATGAAGTTTTTTAAAACGTCGTTTTATTTCATCACAAAAAACGACCGTGTGTACGCGACATAATTCCTAATTTTCCTGTATAGCCCTGTACACACGGCCGAGAATCCTGTCTTAAACAAAACAACGTACGACGGCACTATAAAGGGGAAGTTTCATTCCACTGGTGCCACCCTTGGGGCTGCTTTTGCTAATCTCGTGTTACCGCATGTTAGTAAAAGTTTGGTGAGAGACGATTCCCCCTTTTCAGTCTTCATGCTTTTTAGATCGTATTCTGCGGTTCAGTTTGTGCTTGTGGGTTTGTATCTTGTCTCTTAGGGCGTGTAGTCAGGTCGTATTTGTTCTACAGTGCATTCCTGTCCGCTCGTTTCTGATTTTCAGGTCGTTCTTCATAGGACTTGCTGTTCTTTAGTGCGTTCTGTTTAGTTTGTTTGTTCTGATTAGACATTTTTAGCCATGTTGCAGGTACGTTCTCGTCCTAGAGTTCGTGCTGTGCAGTCGGTTTGTGTTGATCTTCTTGTTTTAAAACAAGACGAGTCCATGAACAGGGTGAGGACACGTTCATGGACCAAGAATTGGGACCAATTCTTTCACATGCCTCTGCTGTGAGAGATCCATGAGAACAATCCTGATGATTACAGAAATATTCTTAGAATGTCTGACCCCGTTTTTCAGCATCTTTTGGCTTTAGTGTCCCACTATAGTATATCACCAAGCAGGAAACATTTATGCAGGAAGCCATCCGTGCTGAGCAGAGGCTAGTTGCCATGTTACGCTATCTGGCAACTGGGAGAAGCTTGCAGGAATTGAAGGTTACGACAGGCATCTCCCCCAGACTCTGGGCTTCATAATCCCAGACACCTGTTCTGACATCATCCAAGTCCTGCAGGAGGACTAAAGGAGGGTAGGTTTTCTCCTTTAATATCATATTCTATGGGCCAGATTCAGCAACACTTGCGCTGGAGTATTTTGATATGCGCCGCGTAACTGTGAAGATGCGCCGTCGTTTCTATGTGCCCGTACCCACCAAACTAGATGCGCCCAATAACGGGCCATTTGCGACCGGCGGAACGTTCTGACACCAGAGTATCGTCAGCGCTTAATTTCGCTTGGCGCATCAGTCGCGCCTATTGATTTCCCCTGCAAATATGCAAATGAGGGATTTTTCCCAATTCACGAACGGATTAGCACCATACGCTGGCTACATGCGCCGCGCGTATCTCGTCCGTCCGGCGCAAAGTTATTTCTACAAAAGGCTGCTTTATCTTTACTCCAGATGGTCACAGGTCAGCAGGAGAGCAGCTACAGCAGCGTTACCGACGATAAGAGCTAGCTGAGCACCCCCACTTGCAGGACAACACCTCTGTCCATGCTTGTCTGTCAAATTTTACAGCCATGGAGGAAGACATCATAGGTCTCCATAGCCGAGATGACGGCTGACAGCTCCTGGCCATTAAAGTTCAGCTTTCTCCTGTGTGTTTGCGGGGAACGGGAGCAGCCATCTCAGAACAAAAGTAACATCACTGCGGGGAGGGGGAGCAGGATATACTTTAGTGCCGGAATGGCGCTTCTACGGGCGCATTTAAACGCCCAACGGAAGGCATTGCGCTGACGTTTCCCGTGAAGTGGTGCCGACGGAAGTTGTGAGCATGCGCACAAAGGGGGCGAGTGGAGCCTCACTCACTGCGCATGCTCCGTGGTTGATGCGCTGAACGTAAGCCTCTGCGCTGGGCTCCGCCCATCATTTACATATGATCACACCCACTTCCCCTTGCGTCGGGTTACGCCAGCGCATTATCGTTACTCTGGCGCAAGTTTACGCGCAACTGCTATGTGAATAACAGTACTTGCGCTGAAAGGGTCGTCAGAGTAACGTAAATGAGAAGCGTTACTCTGGAGCAAAGATGCTCTCATCTACCTGAATCTGGCCCTATTTATTTAACTTGTTGCCAACCGCCCGCTATCATATTACTGCGGGAATGTTGCCGAATCTCGCGCGCGTGCCCGGTGGGTACGATCACCCCTGGGCAAGCGCGATCGCTCGTTACAGAGCAAGGACCGGGAGCTATGTGTGTAAACACAAAGTTCCCGGTCCTGTCAGCAGGGGAAACGTTGGTCTTCTGTTCATACAATGTCAGTCCCACCCCCCTACAGATAGAACACACTCAGGAACACACTTAACCCCTTCCCTGTCCCCTAGTGTTAACCCCTTCACTGCCAATGGCATTTTTATAGTAATCCAATGCATTTTTATAGCACTGATCGCTAAAAAAATGCCAATGGTCCCAAAAATGTGTCAAAAGTGTCTGAAGTGCCCGCCATAATGTCGCAGTACTGAAAAAAAATGCTGATCGCCGCCATTACTAGTAAAAAAAATATTAATAAAAATGCCATAAAACTACCCCCTATTTTGTAAACGCTACGGGCCAGATTCACATACATTGGCGCATATATTGACCGGCGTAGCGCATCACCTTTACGTTAGACCAGCTCAATTTAGAGGGGCAAGTATTATTTGCGCACAAATTTGCGGCGGCGCAACGTAAATCCAAAGGCGTAAGGCGGTGTAATTCAAATTGGGAAGGACGTGGGCGTGTTCCATTGAAATGAGCCATGACCCCATGCAAATGAAGAGCCGGCCAGATTGCGCATACGCGCATGAAGCAGACTCTGGTCAGCACCTCTCTGCGCATGCTCAGAACTCGGCACGGCGCAATCAGTGAGATTGGAACTAGGCCCGGTCAACTTAGTGAGCTAGGCACAGTGCTTAAATAAACCGAGAGAAACACCCTTCCATTGCAAAAGTACATCCATTTGTTTCCCTTCCTACAGCAAGGTGCTTTTGTTCTGTTTGTTAGTGTTTGTTGGTTTGTGAGGTGTCTTAGAGATTTTTGGTGAGTGATTTGGAGAGTGTTTTGGAGAGTGATTTGGAGAGTGTTGTGTGAACATGAGTGAGAGGAAGTGAAAATTTAATTTTTCCATGCAGGAGAAGGAAATAATTATCAGGGCCATTACCCAATATGGGTGAATCCTGCATGGCCCGGAGAGTGCCAACACCACCCCGGCCAGGAAGAGTCAGATTTTGCAGGACATCTCCGACGAAGTAAATGCTTTGGGGGGGAGACCCGGACACGCCAGAAGATCCAAAAGAAGATCAATGATCTCCGGCGTGTGGTCCGTGGGAAGATGGCCAAGATTGCAGCACATGGCAGGGGCACTGGAGGGGGCCCACCATGCACTGTTAGGCTGACTGAGGAGTAGCGTTTGGTGGCCCAGACCTTAAACAGGCAGCAAGTGATCAGGATGTGCGGGCCCTCACCCAGGCTATCCAGGCCAATACGGCAGGTGGGCAGAGACCAGGGGATGCTCCTCTTTCCCCGGATTACCCCCCCATGAGTCTCCCCTGAGGAGCCGTAGACGTGGCCGCCCCAGGCTTGGGTCACTTTGTTTTCTTTGCTGTGCATTTTTTTTTTTTATGGACATTTTTTTTTTTTTTGGGGCATTTTTTTTTTTTATATTTTTTCTGTTTGTGAATGATTTTTGAATGTGGGGGTGACATTCCTGCTGGAAAAGGACTGTCACCCTCATTTGTGCTGGAGAAGGGTTCCCCATGACCAGGGAGAAGTGATCCCCAGGTCCGTGTGAATGGTGTATGAATGTACAGTGACATAATTGAAGCCGTGGCATGGCGTTGCTGCTCACAAGTCCTGCATAGTGGGCTTGTGCTAATCCAATGTGATGAGGATGTGGTGTGTGTGTGATCTAGGGACCACAGTGGCTGCACTGCATGTGAGCGTTGTGTTGGGCTGGTGATGTCCTCCTGCAGGGTTGTGGTTAATTCCATGATGGCATGAGGGGTGAATCTGAAGATGCGATACACCTCAGAATCACTCATGCCAAAGATGTCTATGCGTGTGCGGTATATCCTCTCCCGTGCCCTCCTACGTGCCCTCCTCCGTGCCCTCCTCCGTGCCCTCCTCCTTCTGCACTCATCTAAAGTCAGTAGTATAGCTATGAGCAAGGATGCCCCTGGCATGTTGGCATACAGATTGTTGTCCTGCAAGTGTGGCTGCTCAGCTCGTCCCTAACAGTGTTGCTTTAGCTGATATGTAGACGGATTGTCCAAATTTAAAGCTGCTTTTATATGGACTAACTTTAGTCCGGACGTGCAGCTGATGCGCACAGCGCGTAGCCTGCGCCGCACAAACGTACTTTTGTGGATCGCCGTATCTCCCTCATTTGCATATTTGCATAGTAAATCAATTATGTGTCTAGCGAATTTTTGCGCGCACGATGCGCCGGTCTATCCAAATTACGTCGGCCGAAAAATTCTGGATTTCAGGCCTTTTGGGGATACGGCGCATAGATACGCGGGCGCATATTTAGACTTACGCCGCGCATCTTGTGAAATGATGGCTTAAGTGCTTTGTGGATCTGGCCCTATAACTTTTGCGCAAACCAATCAATAAACGCTTATTGTGTTTTTTTTATGAAAAATATGTAGAAGAATACGTATCGGCCTAAACTGAGGGAAAAAAAACTTTTTTTTATATATTTTTGGGGGATATTTATTATAGCAAAAAGTTAAAAATATTGCATTTTTTTCAAAATTGTCGCTCTATTTTTTTTTATAGCGCAAAAAATAAAAACCGCAGAGATGATCAAATACCACCAAAAGAAAGCTCTATTTGTGGAAAAAAAGGATGCCAATTTTGTTTGGGAGCCACGTCGCACGACCGCGCAATTGTCAGTTAAATTGGCGCAGTGCTGAATCGCAAATAGTGCTTTGGTCATTGGGCAGCAATATGGTCCGGGGGTTAAGTGATTAATGAATGCTAATGTATTGTATTTCTTTCCTCCTTCCTAATTACCATGATTGTAATATGCTGTAAATCTCCCCTTTGTCCCCATGCATGCTGTAATTTTTTTATACCTTTTTTGGCCTACATGCATATTTCCCTTCACAAACCTCTCCAGAATGCTATACTGGGCCCAACACACACCTAGCCTAGTCTGTAAACAATGTATTTTGAAAGATCCATTGTAGTGCTTTACCCCCCCCCCCCCCCCTCCTAAAATGTGTTCTAAAGTGTAGTTTTACCCAAAACAAAATTGTGGTCCCAAACTCATCTAGCCCTCATCTAGCCCTCCCCTAAATTCTTGCAAAGGGCCATCAGAGGGGGTGAGGAATGTGATAATTAGGCTTTAATTTTTTTGTATTCAAATGCTCCTTAAAATAAATGTTATAATGATGTTGGCCAAAAATGTTTTGATATAACCTGCTTGCAATGTTATGTGCAAAAGTAATAATATATTTTTTGATTCCACAGCTTCCTTTCACGCCACAGGAATGGCAGACCGTGGCATCAGAGTTTGCCACGAGGTGAGAACTCCCCAACTGTGGTGGAGCCATTGATGAGAAGCACGTCCGCATCGCGCCACCACCCCGTTCTGGTTCCTATTATTATAACTACAAGGGGTTTCATAGCATTGTGCTGATGATGGTGGTGTCAGCACAGTATGAATTAATTTATGTGGTTGTGGAGAAGAATGGCCGGATGTCGGATAGGGGAGACTTTAGCCAGATAGAGTTTGCTCTTCGTCTCCAGTTTAATGACCTTGCATTGCCATCAAATGCAGAGAATGTGTAAGGACTCCCCTTTGTATTTCTGGCTGATGAAGTCTTTGGCCTGGGACTGCATCTCATGAGGCCATTCCCACAGAGGACCCTTACCCCAGAGAGGAGGGTGTTCAACTACTGACTGGCCAGAGCCCGAAGAGTTGTGAAGAATGCCTTACGGGATAATGGCCAGCCGGTTCCACCTATTTTTAACGTCAAAGCATATGGCAGAATATAAATTGAACTATATAATTTTTTGTTGTGTTCTCCACAATTATCTTATGAGACGGTCACCAAGTTATATGGCCTTAGCTGAAAATACCTTGCCAGGTCTAGAACATGGCCGTCATGGCTTGCCCCCCATGAATATGTTGAATATTTCACGGGTAGGGGGACCATTCCTATGCCAGGCAATGTCTAAAATTATTCTCTTTAAAAAATAAAAAAAAAGTAATCTGCTTAGATTCCATTTTTGATGTGTTGGTTGTGTTTCTTTTAGCTGTCTCCTAGTTTTTCCTAGTGTACTTGTAGTGTCAAGTGTATTTTTCTTATGAAATAACAACCATTACACTTGTAAAAAAAAACAGCAAAACTAAACACAAAAAAGGTTATAGAAGAAATTTTTGATGTGTATAATTTTTTTTGCCATAAACTGGCATGTTTTTTTTTTTTTTTTTTTACGAAAATACAAAACTCTTAATAACATACCACAAAATTCAACAATTGCCCTGGCGCAGTGTATCAGAGATATCCTACACCGCCGTATCTTACCTGGCTCTAAGTCGAATCCTTGAAGATTTTGCGCCATAAGTTACGGCGGCGTAGTGTATTTCTGGCGGCGAAAATCGGCGGGAAGGTGGTGTGAATCTTTTAAATGAAGCGCGTCCCCGTGGCGATCGAACTGCGCATGCTCCGCTCAGAAATTTCCCGTTGTGCATTGCGCGAAATGACGTCGAAACTTCGTTTTTTTTTTTTTTACTACCGTAAATTACGTACATTCCTATTCACGGACGACTTACGCAAAAAATAAAACAAATTGAAATTTCGATGCGGGAATGACTGCCATACTTAACCACTTGCTTACTGGGCACATATACCCCCTTCCTGCCCAGACGAAATTTCAGCTTTCAGCACTGCGTCGCTTTAAATTAAAATTGCGCGGTCGTGCGACGTGCCTTACAAACAAAATTGTCGTCCTTTTTTTCCCACAAATAGAGCTTTCTTTTGGTGGTATTTGATCACCTCTGCGGTTTTTATTTTTTGCGCTATAAACAAAAAAGAGCGACAATTTTTGCTATAATAAAAATCCCATTTTTTTTAAAAAAAAACATTTTTTTTCCTCAGTTTAGGCCAATATGTATTCTACATATTTTTGGTAAAAAAATAAATCGCAATAAGCGTATAGTAATTGGTTTGCGCAAAGGTTATAGTGGCTACATAATAATAATGGATAATAAGGGATAGAATTCTGACAATTGTTTTTTTTTTACTAGTAATACGGTGATCTGCGAATTTTGTCAGGACTGCGATATTGCGACGGACACATCGGACACTTTTGACACATTTTTGGGACCATTCACATTAATACAGCGAACAGTGCTATAAAAACGCACTATATTTACTGTATAAATGTGACTGGCAGGGAAGGGGTTAACACTAGGGGGTGAGGAAGGGGTTAAATGTGTACCCTGCATTGTGTTCTAACTGTGTGGGGGGAGGGGGGTGACTGGGGAGGTGACCGATGCTGTGTCCCTATGTACAAAGGACACAGCATCAGTCTCCTCTCCCTGACAGGACGTGGAGCTCTGTGTTTACACACAGAGCTCCATGTCCCTGCTCTAAAACTGCCGATCAGCGGGTACCTGGCGGACATCGCGACCACCAGGCACGCGCATCGGCATCTCAGGGACGCACCCAGTGGCCGGAGAACACGATGCCGTCAAATGACGGCGGCTTGGATATACCGTCATTTGAGTATATGCGGGGACTCAAGTGGTTAACATGGCAAGTCTAACTATAGACCGGATAATAGCAGCTTTAACTATATGCCGGAAAAAGCAGACTAGCGACGACGTAAGAGAATGCGACGGCCGCACGTACCTTCGTGGATCGCCGTAAAAAGCTCATTTGCATACCCGACGCGGAAAACGATGCAAACTCCACCCAGCGGGCGCAGAAATATTACAGCTTAGATCCGAAGGCGTACGAAGACGTATGCCTGTCAGATCGAAGCCGTCGTATCATGGTTTGAGGATTCAAACTAATGATACGACGCGGGTCATTTGAAAGTACGCCGGTGTATCAGTAGATACACCGGCGTACTGGCTCTGTGGATCTGGCCCAGTCTTTTTAGGGTAAAAAATGGGTATTTCCCTCCTGATCCCTATTGTCAACATGTGCTATCTGCCATCATGGCTGATCAATGGATGTGTTTTGTGGGTGCAGCCCCTTCTTCCTTTCACCTACATTAATTGTGAGGAAGGGGTTGCACCCACAAAACATGTACATGGATATCCCGAGATGGCAGATAGCACATGTTGACCCACTGTGTGCATCTTTAAATTTTGGCTTGTTTGAAAAAGTGATTTTTTCTTTAGTCAAACTGGAAAAAAAAGGGGGGGTTTATTTATCCCCCCCCCCCAAGTCATCAATGATGTCCTTAAAGGTTTGCTCAATAAAGACCATCTTTTTTTTGATGACGTCCATTTCCCTACTACACGCCTTGATTTGGAGGAGGATGTTTTGGGCACTAGAACTGGAGAAATGTGGCCTTTCCTGACGCATTCATGGCAGCACACACTGGGTTGTGACTCCGCCCCCACAACCTGACAGGATTGGTTAGCTATAAATTTGAAGGGGAGACGCCCCGTATCATTCTCTTTTTTCATCCTCACCTGACAAGATTGAATGAACAAGCAAAAAGCATGCCTCTTACCGCAAATCGCCCCAGCAGGTTCAGCCTCTCCTGTTTGGAAGTCCCTCCTGTACAGTCTCTAAATGAGCTTTATGGTGGGAACCCCGTTCTGGTGGTCTCAGGGGCTTTGGAATTATACTGGCATCTGTAGCAAGCTTTAAAAAAGCTTCAAATCTCGCAGTGGCCCCCACTTTCGCTCTGTCTTTCCTTCCAGTGCAGTGTGTCCTTCCACAAAGGTATTTGTATCATTACATTTACCACCTAAGGTTAGTCCGTTTTGTACCTTTGTCTGCCTGTTGTTTTTTTCTCAGCTCTGCTGAGCCCTGTGGTTCCTCTGACACCCCATACTCTCGGGGTCACCGCTGCGTACCCCTTGGCGCTCTGCACATGCGCGCAGCTCAGTGATGACGCCGCCTGTCTCCTCTGCCCTCTTCCAAAATGGCGCCGGGCGAGCGGGACGCTTCTGCACATGCGCGCGTCATTAAAAAAAAGAAGGAAAAAAGAAACAGTCCTATTGCTCTGTAGTTCTGGCTGCCGCACTGCTGCTCTGCTCTACTCAGAGTGAAGATTGCACCAGGTGTGTGCAGGCATGTCCCAGATCAGCCTGGGCTAATTGATTACACAAAAAAAAAAAAAAAAAAAGGAATAAATAGGATAGAAGATATTATACAAGCGCCCAGAGGCGATTCAGTTTGCATGTGCCGTGCTATATAAGTTTTCATCATTCATTCATTCAATACATTTATATATTAATTTATAACATACCATAGAAGAAAGTGTATCCATAATTTAACAATTAATATAATCCAAAAAAAAAAAAAAAGGATAGATATATGTATATAAAATTATTATATTAATTTAATAAATAGAAATGTTGGGGGGGAACATATTGTAATGTTTTCCCTTCTCTCTTTTTTTTCCCACCTTTTCGGGCTGTCTCTCTGCTATCCTCATGGGAGCCACTGCCCTCGCAGACCACCATCAGCTGACCAGGTATAGAGGCCGTCCAGAAGGTGGTAAGTAGAGGGGAGACAAAAAAGAGAGCCTGGCCACTGACGCTACAGTTTTGGTAGCCCTATCGGGTCAAGAGACGCAAGTTTGCGGCACAGAGAGAGATTCTAGCCATGGTTCCGGCAGAAGGCGCAAGAAATCGCTCAAGGTTACCCTCTTGATTTCTTCAATCAAGGCATAGCCGCTCGCGTCACAGCACTCCCGTCATAGTCGGTCCCACCGCAGACGATTACCTTCATCCCAGACAGAGCTATCTTACCCGCACCACGGCAAATGTTTGCCAAATATGCGGGGCGCCATCCTTGCCAGGGGAATTGGCCTGCCACTCGTGCTTCATCGAAGTAACCAAGGATTCAGAGGCCAGAGTAGATACTGAGCTCCCAGGAGAATCGCCACAGGGATCATATGTGGGCGATCCTTCCCCAAGCTCATCGCCCGGCCGTTACGCCAGGGTGCAGTAACCCTCTCTAAGAATGAGGAGTGTGAGCAGGCGTCGGACTGTCTCTTTTTGGTTGAACCATTTGCCCATTCACTCAAGGAAGCGATCGGCTGGGAGGAGGTTATGGCAGAACTTCTGAAGGTTCAGAAATATTTCCCGGTGCTGAAAAGGGGGTCCTGAATCATTTCCCTTCATCGAAGAGCTGGAGAACCTCATAAAGGATAAGTGGGGGGGTCGCATAAGCGGCCCAGTATGAGCAACAAGTTTGCAGATTGTACCCCTTGTGGTAGTCTAAGATAGATTCTTTGATCAATGCAACTACGGTCGATTCATCTTTAATGCGACTCGCTAGAGACGTTTCTCTACCGATTGAAGACGCAGTTACATTCCGGGACGCTCTTGATCATAAAATCAATATAGAACTGAAGAAAGCCTACTCCACGACAGGAGCCGCTTGTAGGCCGGCTATCACCACAGCGGCAGTCGCTAAAACTATCGCTGCATAGGCAGCTAATGTTGAGAATCCCATTCTAGAAGGAGCCGACCAGGGGAAGATATTCTCCTCCCTGCAGGAAAATTAAGTTGGCTTACGGCTCCTGAGGGGGCGACTTCATGGCTGGGAAGAGCCTTATGGCTGAGACCCTGGATAGCGAAGGCAGCGTCAAAATCAACTGGTGCAAAATTCCATATGGCGGCTCAAGTGTATTCGGCACAAAGATGGACTCGGCCATCTCCAAGGTTACCGGGGGAAAGTCTGGGCTGATTTCTCCGATAGGAAAACCAGAGCCCCAGAAGGGCCCCGCTTACAGGCGTGATCTTCCTGTCAAGTACAGGGATGTTAGATCCTACCGCCCGGCAGGGAATTTAGGAGGGACTGGAAGACTCGACCCTCCTTCATGTAGATACAGTAAGCCAATCACAGCTGGGGAACAGCAGAAGTCCTTTTTGAGGGTCCGTCTGCCCACCCAGCTCAGGTGAGCACCAGACTCAAGAGATTCGCTCGGATATGGGCAACTCGTATAACAGATCCATGAACACTATCCTCTATCAAGACCGGTCACAATTGGAAATTCATGGGCACATTGCCAGGGAACACATTCCAGCCTACCAAGTACTTCCGCACCAGAAAGGGAGGGGGTTTTATTCCCCTTTATTTCTGGTACAAAAAAAAAAAAAAACGGGGATCTACGTCCAGTCTTGGACCTAAAGAATTTCAACAGATGATCAAAATAGAGGCCCTCAGATTGGAAAAGCCTTCAGTCCATTTTGTTGTCAGTGGACGTGGGAGACTGGATGCTATCTCTAGATTTTTCGGGCGTTTACCTTTACATCCCAGTTCATCTTACCTTCCAGAGGTCCCTTCGGTTCTCAATCGATCAATCACATTTCCAATTTTGGTGCCCCCCATTCGGCATCGCCTCAGCACCCAGAGCATTCGGCAAGTTAGGGTGTTCCTAGGGGCAGAATAAAATACCAGGTTGTACCGGGTGCAACTCCCTCAAGAGAGGCTGAAGCCCTTGCTCCAGAAGATACAAAGTCTGCTATCATCCAGACGTCTAACTGTCAGAGCCTGCCTCAGTACCCAGGGGTCCATGTCAGCATCCATACCCTTGATACAGTGGCCCCTGTGGCACATGCGAGTCTTACAGAACTCCTTTCTCAGGCAGTGGAATAGAACGTCAATACTCCAAACCATTCACATCCCGAACTGGGTAAAGCAATTAGTATGGTGTTGGACACACCCGTCCGACCTTAGGGAGTCCATTCCAAAAGTTCCCCCTAGTCCAGAAGTAGTAACATCGGACGCCAGCCAGGAGTGATGGGGTCCACACTATCTAGACTGAGTAGCCCAAGGACAGTGGCATTTTCGGGCTCAGGGCATAGTGTCAAATATTTTAGAGCTCAGAGCAGCCTTTCAGGCCCTCCTGGCCATTGCGCCTCTTCTATAGAGGAAGAGTGTCCTGATCAGGATGGACAACAAGTAGCGGTGTCATGTATCCAGAGACAGGGGAGCATCAGGAGTCGCACGCTTCATAATGGAAGGGGAACAAGTGCACCTGTTAGATCTGTGGGGAGTATGCGTCCCAGCAACACAGAATTCGTTGGCCAACTACCTAAGCCGAGAGACACTTTCAAACACACGAACGGTCCCTGAACCAACAGGTATTCTCCATTCTTACGAAAACTAGTACCAGAACCAGAAGTCGACCTAGCGGCCACGCCAAAGAACTCCAAGTGTCAGAGGTTCCTGTCCAGAGCCCACTTTCCATTACCTGAAGGGACAAACTGCCTAGTTCTTCCATGGAGCCTAGCTCTGAAGATGGCTTCCCGTATTGCTATCACCTCAGTTAAGAGGGCGCCGGAGATACAAGCACTTATGGCTATGGAACCCCTATTCAGTGTTCTTCCCTGACAGAGTGGTTCTGAAGCCCTCAGACCATTTTTATCCAAGGGTAACTTCCTCCTTTCATTATAACCAGGACATCGTCCTTTCGTCTTTTACTAATGAGAGGGGCGAGTCCCATGACTAGGATGTCAAGTCTACCATCTCCAGTTACGTCACAGCTACATCTCAGGAAGACGGATTCTCTCTTGATTATCCCACACGGGAGCAGACGAGGTCAGCCAGCTACCTCCCGTACCATTACCTCTTGGTTGTTAAAGCTATCAAGGAGACCTATTCCACCCAGCAACTTACGCCTCCTAGAGGGCATTAGGGCTCATTCGACAGGGGCAGAGGCCACTTCTTGGGCAGCATATTGCGGGACTTCACCGGAAACCATAGGCAGAGCAGCAACTTGGTCTTCCCAACACACCTTCATTTCTCACTACAGAGTGAATTCTGCTCTCCTGGCTACCGTCGACTTCGGCAGATCTGTTCTTAGAGCCAATTCCTCAGCGCTATAAAGAATAAATATTACTGTTTTCTTGCACCCTCCCGACTGGCGAGTTATATCCCAGTGTGTGCTGCCATGAATGCGTCAGGAAAATGGAAAATTGTATACTCACCTTTCCGTAATTTTCCTTTCCTGACGCATCTTCATGGCAGCACACAGATGCCCACCCTGCTGTTTTATGATGATATATACAGAGAATGATGCGGGGCGTCTCCCCTTCAAATTTATAGCTAACCAATCCTGTCAGGTTGTGGGGGCGGAGTCACAACCCAGTGTGTGCTGCCATGAAGATGCATGCGTCAGGAAAGGAAAATTACGGAAAGGTGAGTATACAATTTTCCGTTTTCTTTAAAATGTTTATTCCCTAATGTAAAAACAAACAAGGTATTATAAATCTGCAGGCCTACGGTACATCTCTTATTACCTGAAGCTGTGGTGACAGATACTGACCTGTCGTGGTGACAATTTCCACCACGTCCTCCACCTCTCCTTCCTCCTCTTCTCCTTCCTCCACATCCTGAGGTTGGGGTTCCTTGCGAGGTTGGGGTTCCTGGGCTCTGAGGAGCGGTGTCCTCCCAGTCTTCTTTCCCCTATGAGAATGAAACAAAAGGTACACTTAGCACACCGATATTTGAGGGCAAAAATAGGAATCTGAAACATTGCTTGGAAGTGGGGTACAAGTGTCTATTTGGGCAGAGTTACAAACAGAAGACATGATTTTTCCAAACACAAATCTTGACCACTCACCTTTTTTTTTTTTTTTTTCACAAAATGACTACTCACCTTTTTGTGACACATGTCACACATGTTGACACCCAAAAATCCACTGGAGCACCTGTGTGGGTCACCCTAAAAAGGTTGTTCTAGTGGCCCACACTAGTGCTCCTGAGTGCAGAGTGTCCTCTCCTTACATATATTTCATTCTAGTTACAAACACATCAGCTTGTTTGAGGTCTGACCATCTCTTTCTCAGCTGCTCCTTTGATCTTTTCACCCCAAAATGTCTCTTCGGGCTTTTGCCTACTTTCTTCATGATTTTGGCCTTCCTTAGAGTAGGGTTGGTATAGGGCCCATGCTTGCCATTATAATCCAACTTTCTCAATATGTCCGCCATTTCCGCATAGGACATGTTAGATGCCTTGTATCTGCCCCTCGTTCGTGACATTTCCTCAGGCTCCGGGCTTGTTGTGTCATCGTTGGACAAATTAATAATTACAGACACCTGCTCATCAGACTCCATCATGTCGTCGTATTTTTCTTCTATCGGCCTAATTGCAGACACCTGCTCATCAGATTCCGCCATGTCATGTGCGTGCCGAAAGAGAAGGGGCGGGGAAACATTGAGAAAGAATGTCATGGGCGAGCAACGTGTGCGTAGTGTCACGCATGAGTAGTGTATATAAAGCTAACACACATGTGTCGTAGGTACATTCAGTGTGAGGAGGAGAAGAAGGAGTAAATAGCGAGGAACGTGTGACCGAAGGTATGATTTTAACTTGGAGTAAATAGAGTGTGCTGCGCTGCTAAAATTAATACATCAATAGTGAAAGTGATAACAAAATGTGCATTGAGTGCAAAAAAATTGTATATAAAAAACCAACACCAAGTGTTCCAATGTATAACAAAATCATATAGGAAAACAAACTGAATTGACAAAGTTCGTAAAATGTTGGTAATCAGCTCCAGGGAAAAATCAAAGTTCAGTGAGTTCAGAGAAATATCCCAAGTAGGAGATTGAGATACTGCAGGACAGAAGAGAACCTCCACCTCCACCTCTTATAGTAAATCTGCTTACCAGATAGATAATAATCGTGAGCATCAACAGCACAGCAGGCTGGATTGCCTTAACGGGTATTAAAGTGGAATCCTGTGTGTGTCTCCAAGCTTGGTCTCAATGCGGCTGGATCCCAGAAAAACAATCACTCCCAGAGTGTAGCCAAGGGAAGAGAAAGGAAGCCAACATAGAGTAGTAACGTTTTAAAAGTTTAATAAAAGAAATTCGATTGCACTTACAAAAAACGAATCCTTTGGAAGCATATAAATAGTAAGCCGGCCGGCTCTCACAATCCGCCCGTCCTTCCGGACGGTCGTGAGGATAAAAACAATGGTGTCGTCAGCACGCCGTTCCTCCCTACGCCGTTTCGTCCAATAGCAGACTTCATCCAGGGGCACGAGCGGCGCGCTGACTCGCCACCTTTAAATTCGTTTGTAACATTCTAGGACCGCCCTTCTCTGACGTCTGGGGATCATGAATGGCGATCAGCCATCTTTGAAGAGGGATCGCTTGCCAATAGTATAAGCACTGTCAGTGCCTTGAACTTTGAAATTTTGTTTGAGATCACCCTTAGTAATAAGGTCATCCCAAGCAGAGTTACAGAAAACTCAGGCAGCAATCAACCGTGTTAAAAAAAGGGATCGCTTGCCTTAAACATTGAAAACACCCTTTGCAGTAAGGTCGCCCTAAACAGACAAGCGGGGAATTCAGGAAGCAATCGACCATTTTGGAAAAGGGATCGCTTGCCAGTAATAGGAATTGATATCTGAAAATAAGAATATGTAGGCAGAAAAAATATACATAAAAAAGAGCCTCAATTTGGAGTATAAGGGTTGTATGGCAAATACAGCTGGTATGACCACCTCCAAATATGCCACACATTAGTCCACTAATGAAGGGAAAAATTTATTATAAAAAATTAATTTGATAAAAAATATGAAAAATATATATATGCAGATTGATTCCATATATATATAAATGTATATTAAAGAAAGAAGCAAATTAGGGACGATTATTCCATAAACACTGAAGTGCACACAGAAAAGGAAAATTGATAGAGTATAAAAAATTGATAGAGTATAAAAAATACGATTCCTTTGTGTGCTGATAGTGTAAATGAAGTGCACACTGAAAATTGGTAGAGTGTAGAAACTCCACAATTCCTTTGTATACTGATAGTGTATATCAATATGGTATGACACTACCAGATAATATATTAGAATGAATATATATTATGCCCTTTATACAAAATGAATATAGCCCAACATGGAAAAACATCTGTGTTGGAAGTAACTGTAAGAACAGAAATCCAACTTCCAGCATATATTAACCATGTTGGAAAATCAAAAAATATGTAAAAGGACAGGATCTAAAATAAAGTTAGTTCAAAAAAATATTTTAAAAAAGATTAATTAAATTGGTGATGCGGATCGACTAGACTAAACAGTGTAACGATGTGAAGTTGATAATGAGGTGAAACTGATTAGAACTTATTGATTCTCAGATCTACCCAGACATCAGAGCAGGTACACAATGAATATAGCCCAACACGGAAAAACATCTGTGTTGGAAGTAACTGTAAGAACAGAAATCCAACTTGCAGCATACATTAACCATGTTGGAAAATCAAAAAATATATGTAAAAGGACAGGATCTATAATAAAATTAGTTCCAAAAAATATTTCAAAAAAGATTAATTAAATTGGTGATGCGGATCGACTAGACTAAACAGTGTAACGATGTGAAGTTGTTAATGAGGTGAAACTGATTAGAACTTATTGATTCTCAAATCTACCCAGACATCAGAGCAGGTACACACTACAGTAATGGTAAAAAAAGGAAATCAGCTGTTATCTATAAAAGCGTTGACGTCCGTGTCCACATTTAACCCATAAGGTAGGTAAGTCCGGACTCGATAGATCCAAGACATTTCAAGTCTGGAGAGTCCTCTAACTAAGGAACTACCCCTCCAGTGGGGATCAAATTTATCGATCCCCAAAAATATCGTGCCTTCAGGATTTCGACTATGATGTAGGTCGTAGTGTGCTGACACTGAATGTTGGGAAAACCCTGATCGAATATTGGTAATGTGTTCCCCCAGTCGTACTTGCATTGTGCGTTTGGTCCTACCAATATATTGTTTCCCGCAAGGACATTGCAGCAGGTAAACAATGCCAGTAGAACTACAGGTTATAAAGGGTTCAATCTTATGTTCCCTGGAGGTACTGGTTGAAAAAAATGATGTTGTTTTTTTCGTTTTTAGTTTGTTTAACGTACAAACCTGGCACCTCCGGCATTGGTGGTAACCTACGATGCCTCTTTGAAAGAAGGAGACCTTTTTCGCCGGAGGGTCCACCACATTGGGGGCTATTTTGTCCCTCAAAGAAGGTACACCCCTAAAAATCACATGTGGATTCGAGGGTAGGAAAGTATTTAGGACTCTATCGTTTTCAATGCCCTCTTACCTAAAAGACACAAAACATGTCATCAACTTACTGTCTCAACTTCAATCAGACGAGAATATGTGGTTAGTGACAGCAGATGTTAGTTCACTGTACACCATCATCCCACATCATCTAGGGATATCTGCTGTGAAATACTATTTAGACGCACTTTCTGATCTGTCTGAGATACAAAAGGATTTTTTGATTGAGCTCCTTGAGTATGCGGCTAGTCACAATTATTTCTGGTTCGATCACAATTTCTATCGACAAGTAAGAGGCGTCGCTATGGGTGCCAAATATGCACCCAGTCTGGCCAATTTATTTATGGCCAAATGGGAGGAGGATGTCGTCTATAATGACCTGAGCCCGCATATCAAACTATGGGCCAGGTACATCGACGACATCCTTCTCCTGTGGACTGGAACCAGATCTCAATTGGATGAATTCATTTCCCTTTTGAATAACAACAACAGAGGTATTGTGCTAACATACGAAGCTAGTCAAGATGTTATCAACTTTCTAGATCTTACCATCGCTAAGGAAGAAGGAACATTTAAAACAAAAACTTTCTTTAAAAAGACAGACAGAAACTCCTACATACCAATAGGAAGTTGCCATCATAACAACTGGCTAAAATCTGTTCCCAGAAGCCAATTCATTAGGATGAGAAGGAACTGCACAACCCTGGATGACTATAAGACACAAGCAGATATTCTTGCCAATAGGCTGTCTGAAAAAGGATACGATCAAAGAATGCTTGAAACCACCCTAATAGAAGTGGGGGAAATAGACCGTTCTGAGCTTTTGAATTGTAGTGTTATAAATAATAAAAATAATCAAACTGGACCTATAGTCCCGCTTATCACTACATATTCCAGCCAACACTATAAGATTAAAAATATTATAAAAAAACATTGGCATATACTTGAAAACGATAGAGTCCTAAATACTTTCCTACCCTCGAATCCACATGTGATTTTTAGGGGTGTACCTTCTTTGAGGGACAAAATAGCCCCCAATGTGGTGGACCCTCCGGCGAAAAAGGTCTCCTTCTTTCAAAGAGGCATCGTAGGTTACCACCAATGCCGGAGGTGCCAGGTTTGTACGTTAAACAAACTAAAAACGAAAAAAACAACATCATTTTTTTCAACCAGTACCTCCAGGGAACATAAGATTGAACCCTTTATAACCTGTAGTTCTACTGGCATTGTTTACCTGCTGCAATGTCCTTGCGGGAAACAATATATTGGTAGGACCAAACGCACAATGCAAGTACGACTGGGGGAACACATTACCAATATTCGATCAGGGTTTTCCCAACATTCAGTGTCAGCACACTACGACCTACATCATAGTCGAAATCCTGAAGGCACGATATTTTTGGGGATCGATAAATTTGATCCCCACTGGAGGGGTAGTTCCTTAGTTAGAGGACTCTCCAGACTTGAAATGTCTTGGATCTATCGAGTCCGGACTTACCTACCTTATGGGTTAAATGTGGACACGGACGTCAACGCTTTTATAGATAACAGCTGATTTCCTTTTTTTACCATTACTGTAGTGTGTACCTGCTCTGATGTCTGGGTAGATTTGAGAATCAATAAGTTCTAATCAGTTTCACCTCATTAACAACTTCACATCGTTACACTGTTTAGTCTAGTCGATCCGCATCACCAATTTAATTAATCTTTTTTGAAATATTTTTTGGAACTAATTTTATTATAGATCCTGTCCTTTTACATATATTTTTTGATTTTCCAACATGGTTAATGTATGCTGCAAGTTGGATTTCTGTTCTTACAGTTACTTCCAACACAGATGTTTTTCCGTGTTGGGCTATATTCATTGTGTACCTGCTCTGATGTCTGGGTAGATCTGAGAATCAATAAGTTCTAATCAGTTTCACCTCATTATCAACTTCACATCGTTACACTGTTTAGTCTAGTCGATCCGCATCACCAATTTAATTAATCTTTTTTAAAATATTTTTTTGAACTAACTTTATTTTAGATCCTGTCCTTTTACATATTTTTTGATTTTCCAACATGGTTAATATATGCTGGAAGTTGGATTTCTGTTCTTACAGTTACTTCCAACACAGATGTTTTTCCATGTTGGGCTATATTCATTTTGTATAAAGGGCATAATATATATTCATTCTAATATATTATCTGGTAGTGTCATACCATATTGATATACACTATCAGTATACAAAGGAATTGTGGAGTTTCTACACTCTACCAATTTTCAGTGTGCACTTCATTTACACTATCAGCACACAAAGGAATCGTATTTTTTATACTCTATCAATTTTTTATACTCTATCAATTTTCCTTTTCTGTGTGCACTTCAGTGTTTATGGAATAATCGTCCCTAATTTGCTTCTTTCTTTAATATACATTTATATATATATGGAATCAATCTGCATATATATATTTTTCATATTTTTTATCAAATTAATTTTTTATAATAAATTTTTCCCTTCATTAGTGGACTAATGTGTGGCATATTTGGAGGTGGTCATACCAGCTGTATTTGCCATACAACCCTTATACTCCAAATTGAGGCTCTTTTTTATGTATATTTTTTCTGCCTACATATTCTTATTTTCAGATATCAATTCCTATTACTGGCAAGCGATCCCTTTTCCAAAATGGTCGATTGCTTCCTGAATTCCCCGCTTGTCTGTTTAGGGCGACCTTACTGCAAAGGGTGTTTTCAATGTTTAAGGCAAGCGATCCCTTTTTTTAACACGGTTGATTGCTGCCTGAGTTTTCTGTAACTCTGCTTGGGATGACCTTATTACTAAGGGTGATCTCAAACAAAATTTCAAAGTTCAAGGCACTGACAGTGCTTATACTATTGGCAAGCGATCCCTCTTCAAAGATGGCTGATCGCCATTCATGATCCCCAGACGTCAGAGAAGGGCGGTCCTAGAATGTTACAAACGAATTTAAAGGTGGCGAGTCAGCGCGCCGCTCGTGCCCCTGGATGAAGTCTGCTATTGGACGAAACGGCGTAGGGAGGAACGGCGTGCTGACGACACCATTGTTTTTATCCTCACGACCGTCCGGAAGGACGGGCGGATTGTGAGAGCCGGCCGGCTTACTATTTATATGCTTCCAAAGGATTCGTTTTTTGTAAGTGCAATCGAATTTCTTTTATTAAACTTTTAAAACGTTACTACTCTATGTTGGCTTCCTTTCTCTTCCCTTGGCTACACTCTGGGAGTGATTGTTTTTCTGGGATCCAGCCGCATTGAGACCAAGCTTGGAGACACACACAGGATTCCACTTTAATACCCGTTAAGGCAATCCAGCCTGCTGTGCTGTTGATGCTCACGATTATTATCTATCTGGTAAGCAGATTTACTATAAGAGGTGGAGGTGGAGGTTCTCTTCTGTCCTGCAGTATCTCAATCTCCTACTTGGGATATTTCTCTGAACTCACTGAACTTTGATTTTTCCCTGGAGCTGATTACCAACATTTTACGAACTTTGTCAATTCAGTTTGTTTTCCTATATGATTTTGTTATACATTGGAACACTTGGGGGCTGATTTACTAATGAATCTGCGCTGCGCCGGTACATGCCTTAATAGGTGCGCTGGATGGAGCCCTAATTAGGCGCATGAACCGGCGGCAGCAGCAGCGCGATGTGATTGATAAGTAAAGCCGCCGCCGAACTCCCTGTATAAGTCTATGGGGAAATCTTAATTGTGAATTTTAAAGGCTAATCTGCAAGTTTTGTCCTAAAAAGTGTTTGGGGACCTCAGTCCTGCCCCAGGGGACATGTATCAATGCTTTTTTTATTTTTTAAAACGGCCGTTTTTTCGGGAGCAGTGATTTTAATAATGCTAAAAGTGCAATAATAAAAGTGTAATTTTCCTTTAAATTTCGTACTATGGGGGGCTCTAATGTCAGCATGTGAAAAAGCGCATGTTTCCCGTGGTTAGAACTGTCTCTGCACAAAATGTCATTTTTCAAAGGAAAAAAGCCATTTAAAACTGACTCGCGGCAATAATGAATTGTCGGCTCCCGGCAATTGCAGGAGAATTCATTCATTAAAAAAAGGAAAAAAAAAGCGTGGGGGTCCCCCCAAATTCAATAACCAGACCCTTTAGGTCTGGTATGGATATTAAGGGGAACCCCGCCGTCAATTTTAAAAAAAAAATGACGTGGGGTTCCCCCCAAATATCCATAACCAGACCCTTCGGGTCTGGTGTGGAATTTAAGGGGAACTCCACTCCAAATTAAACAAAAAATGGCGTGGAGTCCCCCCTAAAATCCACACCAGACCCCTTATCCGAGCACGTTGACCTGGCCGGCCGCAGAAAAGAGGGGGGGACAGAGCGCGGCCCCCCCCCTCTCCTGAACCGCACCAGGCCACATGCCCTCAACATTGGGAGGGTGTTTTGGGGTGCCCCCCAAAACACCTTGTCCCCATGTTGATGAGGACAAGGGTCTCTTCCCCACAACCCTTGCCCGGTGGTTGTGGGGGTCTGCGGGCAGGAGGCTTATCGAAATCTGGAAGACCCCTTTTACAAAGGGGCCCCCCAGATCCCGGCCCCCCCCCTGTGTGAAATGGTAATGGGGTACCTTGTACCTCTACCATTTCACGAGTAAAAAAAATGTAAAGGGTTAAAAAAGACAAGAGCCGGTTTTGGACAAGTCCTTTATTATCTTCTTTCTTCTTTTCTTCGGGTTTCTTCTTCCTCCTCCTTCTTCTTCCTCTGCTTCTGTCTTGGGTCTTCTATTCCCGCAACTTGCCCGGCGTGTTCTTCCATCTTCTGTTCCTCCCGCTGTCCTTCTCGTCCGCATCTTCTTCTCCTTCTTGTTCTTCTTCGCCGGAGCGGCCGCTTCCAATTGAAATCCCCGCTGTCTGCCGGACCACGCCCCCCCCCCCTCTGACGCCACGGGCAAGCTCTTAGGAGTGTGCTGCAAGTGCGTCCGAGGGGGGCGTGGTCACAAGTGAGAGGGCGGGCAATTCAATTTGAAGCTCGTGCGCGGCTTTTTCTTTGCCAGAGTCGCCGCTTCCAATTGAATTGCCCGCTTTCTGGAACATGTGACCACGCCCCCCTCTGACGCACAGGCACCACACGGGGACTTTCCTAAGAGCTCGCCCGTGGCGTCAGAGGGGGGGCGTGGTCCGGCAGACAGCGGGGATTTCAATTGGAAGCGGCCGCTCCGGCGAAGAAGAAGAAGGAGAAGATGCGGACGAGAAGGACAGCGGAAGAAGATGGAAGAACACGCCGGGCAAGATGCGGGAATAGAAGACCCAAGACAGAAGCAGAGGAAGAAGAAGGAGGAGGAAGAAGAAACCCGAAGGAAAGAAGAAAGAAGATAATAAAGGACTTGTCAAAAACCGGCTCTTGTCTTTTTTTACACTGACACTTTTTTTTTACTCGTGAAATGGTAGAGGTACAAGGTACCCCATTACCATTTCACACAGGGGGGGGGCCGGGATCTGGGGGGCCCGTTTGTTAAAGGGGTCTTCCAGATTTCGATAAGCCTCCTGCCCGCAGACCCCCACAACCACCGGGCAAGGGTTGTGGGGAAGAGACCCTTGTCCTCATCAACATGGGGACAAGGTGTTTTGGGGGGCACCCCAAAACACCCTCCCAATGTTGAGGGCATGTGGCCTGGTGCGGTTCAGGAGAGGGGGGGGCCGCGCTCTGTCCCCCCCTCTTTTCTGCGGCCGGCCAGGTCAACGTGCTCGGATAAGGGGTCTGGTGTGGATTTTAGGGGGGACTCCACGCCATTTTATTTTTAATTTGGAGTGGAGTTCCCCTTAAATTCCACACCAGACCCGAAGGGTCTGGTTATGGATATTTGGGGGGACCCCCACGTCATTTTTTTTAAAAATTGATGGCGGGGTTCCCCTTAATATCCATATCAGACCTGAAGGGCCTGTAATGGAATTTGGGGGGACCCCCACGTCATTTGAATATTTTTTTTTAAATTCGTACCATGGGGGGGGGGGGATGTCAGCAGGTGAATAAAGCGCACTTTTCCTGCGGTTAGAAATATGTCTTTGCACAAAATGACATTCTGAAAAAAAAAAAAAAAAAAAAAAAAAGCCATTTAAAACTGACTCGCGGCTATAATGAATTGTCGGCTCCCGGCAATTGCAGGAGAATTCATTCATTAAAAAAACGAAAAAATAAAGCGTGGGGGTCCCCCCAAATTCAATAACCAGACCCTTTAGGTCTGGTATGGATATTAAGGGGAACCCCGCCGTCAATTTAAAAAAAAAATGACGTGGGGTTCCCCCCAAATATCCATAACCAGACCCTTCGGGTCTGGTGTGGAATTTAAGGGGAACTCCACTCCAAATTAAACAAAAAATGGCGTGGAGTCCCCCCTAAAATCCACACCAGACCCCTTATCCGAGCACGTTGACCTGGCCGGCCGCAGAAAAGAGGGGGGGACAGAGCGCGGCCCCCCCCCTCTCCTGAACCGCACCAGGCCACATGCCCTCAACATTGGGAGGGTGTTTTGGGGTGCCCCCCAAAACACCTTGTCCCCATGTTGATGAGGACAAGGGTCTCTTCCCCACAACCCTTGCCCGGTGGTTGTGGGGGTCTGCGGGCAGGAGGCTTATCGAAATCTGGAAGACCCCTTTTACAAAGGGGCCCCCCAGATCCCGGCCCCCCCCCTGTGTGAAATGGTAATGGGGTACCTTGTACCTCTACCATTTCACGAGAAAAAAAAAGTGTCAGTGTAAAAAAAGACAAGAGCCGGTTTTTGACAAGTCCTTTATTATCTTCTTTCTTCTTTCCTTCGGGTTTCTTCTTCCTCCTCCTTCTTCTTCCTCTGCTTCTGTCTTGGGTCTTCTATTCCCGCATCTTGCCCGGCGTGTTCTTCCATCTTCTTCCGCTGTCCTTCTCGTCCGCATCTTCTCCTTCTTCTTCTTCGCCGGAGCGGCCGCTTCCAATTGAAATCCCCGCTGTCTGCCGGACCACGCCCCCCCTCTGACGCCACGGGCAAGCTCTTAGGAAAGTCCCCGTGTGGTGCCAGTGCGTCAGAGGGGGGCGTGGTCACATGTTCCAGAAAGCGGGCAATTCAATTGGAAGCGGCGACTCCTGCAAAGAAAAAGCCGCGCACGAGCTTCAAATCGAATTGCCCGCCCTCTCACAGGTGACCACGCCCCCCTCTGACGCACTTGCAGCACACTCCTAAGAGCTTGCCCGAGGCGTCAGAGGGGGGGGCGTGGTCCGGCAGACAGCGGGGATTTCAATTGGAAGCGGCCGCTCCGGCGAAGAAGAACAAGAAGGAGAAGAAGATGCGGACGAGAAGGACAGCGGGAGGAACAGAAGATGGAAGAACACGCCGGGCAAGATGCGGGAATAGAAGACCCAAGACAGAAGCAGAGGAAGAAGAAGGAGGAGGAAGAAGAAACCCGAAGAAAAGAAGAAAGAAGATAATAAAGGACTTGTCCAAAACCGGCTCTTGTCTTTTTTAACCCTTTACATTTTTTTTACTCGTGAAATGGTAGAGGTACAAGGTACCCCATTACCATTTCACACAGGGGGGGGGCCGGGATCTGGGGGGCCCCTTTGTAAAAGGGGTCTTCCAGATTTCGATAAGCCTCCTGCCCGCAGACCCCCACAACCACCGGGAAAGGGTTGTGGGGAAGAGACCCTTGTCCTCATCAACATGGGGACAAGGTGTTTTGGGGGGCACCCCAAAACACCCTCCCAATGTTGAGGGCATGTGGCCTGGTGCGGTTCAGGAGAGGGGGGGGGCCGCGCTCTGTCCCCCCCTCTTTTCTGCGGCCGGCCAGGTCAACGTGCTCGGATAAGGGGTCTGGTGTGGATTTTAGGGGGGACTCCACGCCATTTTTTTTTTAATTTGGAGTGGAGTTCCCCTTAAATTCCACACCAGACCTGAAGGGTCTGGTTATGGATATTTGGGGGGAACCCCACGTCATTTTTTTTTAAAATTGATGGCGGGGTTCCCCTTAATATCCATACCAGACCTAAAGGGTCTGGTTATTGAATTTGGGGGGACCCCCACGCTTTTTTTTTGGTGTTTTTAATGAATGAATTCTCCTGCAATTTCCAGGAGCTGACAATTCATTATTGCCGCGAGTCAGTTTTAAATGGCTTTTTTCCTTCAGAATGTCATTTTTCACATGCTGACATTACACCCAGGGCCGCCATCAGGGGGGTACAGGCAGTACACCTGCAGGGCCGCCATTAGGGGGGTACAGGCATTACACCGCCCGGGGGTCCCCAGGGGCCCGGATGGGAACCACCCTAAAACAAAAAAAAATATTTTTTTTTTTTTTTTTTTTTTTTTAAGGGCTCCGAAGGTCCCCAGGGGCCCGGAGGCCACTAAGGGCCCCAGATGGCAAGCCCTTTTTTTTAAATAAAAGATATATATTTAAAAAAATATATATATTTTTTTAATATATTTGTTTTATTTTTTTTAAGGAAAGGGCCCAGAGGTCCCCAGGGCCCTGGAAGGCTACCCCCTTGTTTTTTTACTTTTTTTCGATAAATGTTATATTTAAAAAATATATATATATGTATTTTCTCTCTTTTTTATTTTTATTTTATAAAGAGCACAGAGGTCCCCAGGGCCCCGGATGGCTACCCCCCTTTTTTATATATATTTTTCTTTATTTCTTATTTCTGTCAAAATTTTTGTAAAGGGCCCCCCCGCTCCTCAATTTGTGGCAACACCCCCCCCCCCCGCTTCTCAATTTCATGCGGCAGCACCCCCCCCCCCCCCGGTTCTCTGCTCCAGGGGGCCCATGCCTGAAGCTGTGTAAGGGGCCCCAAAATTCATGATGGCGGCCCTGTACACCTGTAAGGGGCCCGGGGGTCCGGAGGTGCCCAGATGCCTGGAGGCCCCCCAGCGCCCCAGATGGTAACCCCCCTCTTTTTTTTTTTGTATATATATTTGTTAGTTGGTTTTTGTAGGATTTTTTATTAAAGGGCCAATTTTTGGAATTTAATATTTTTTAGCAGTCTGGAGGTCCCCAGGGCCCCGGGTGGCAACCCCCCAAATTTTTTGTTATTAAAGGGCCAATGTTTTGTTTTAGGGGTCTGGAGGTCCCCAGTGGCCCGGAGATCCCCAGGGCTCCAGATGACAACCCCCCACCTTTACAAAAAAAAACAAAAAAAAAAAAATTATATATTTTTTGGTTATTTTTTAAACATATATATATATAATATAATTTTGAAAGCTCCCAGAGGGCCCCAGATGACAACCTTTTTGCTTCTAAAAATGTTATAAACATTTTCCCCAGGTTTGTTACTTTTTACTTTAATTTCTTTTTTAAAGTGTATTTTGTGCGTGAAGTCGAGAGAGAGGAGCTGGACTTGCAATCGCCATCCTTCTCCATGCCCCCGGTGGCAATGGTGGGTGTGAGGGGGGCCTGTCCCCGATGGGACAGAGGGACTCCCCCTATGAAGGAGTGTAGCCCACCCAGCCAGCCCTGTAGGTCCTTCGCCTCCCTTTATTTTAGGAGACCTCATGGCCAAAGTGTGTGCAAGTGTGGTGTTTTTTTTGGGGGGGGGGGTGGGCGTACTAAGCACAGGCGTACCTTGCATAGCACACCCACCGGGAGCCGGGCTGACACCACCAAACTCAATTCACATGTAGCCGAGACCGGGATCCGAACCCTTGGCTGCAGAGGTGAACGGCTTGTCAGCGCAGTGCCATTCACGTTGAGCCACCACAGCTCCCACCCAATGTTATTTTTTTTTTAGATTTTTGGTAGTTATTTTTTATTAAAGGGCCCAGAGCTCCCAAGGCAACCCCCTTTTTTATTATTTTATATATGTAGATATTGTAATTTATTTTTCATTAAAGAGCCCAGAAGTTTCTTTTTATTAAAGGGCCCAGTGGTCCCCAGGGCCCCCGGATGGCTACCACCCTTTTTAATATATATTTTTCTATATGTATTTTTTGGTAAAGGAACCCCCCGCTTATCAAATTGCGGCAGCCCCCCCCCTTCTTAATATCAGGCGGCACCCCCCCCCCTATTCTCTGCTCCAGGGGCCCATGCCTGAAGCTGTGTAAGGGGCCCCATAATTCCTGATGGCGCCCCTAATTGCCTCCCCCCCCCCATGGTACGAAATTTCAAGGAATTTTTCACTTTTATTGTTGCACTTTAACCACTTCCATACCGCGCCTATTCTGGCACTTCTCTCCTTCATGTAACAATTATATTTTCTTCCTTGAAACTTACTCAGGACCCCCAAACATTATATATATTTTATTAACAAACACCCTAGGGAATAAAGTGGCGGCCATTTTTTCGGACACATTTCCAACAGTATTTGTGCCAAAAAATTTCAAACGTTTTTTTTTTTTTTTGGCTTTCAAAAAAAAAACCTGTTTCATGAATGACAAAATAAGAAAGCAGTAAAGCTAGCCCAATTTTTAGGGATAAGGTGAAAGATGATGTTCCCCGAGTAAATAGATACCTAACTTGTCACGCTTTCATATTGCGCACACTCATGGAATGGCGCTAAACTTCGTTATTAAAAATCTCCATAGGCAACGCTTGACTTTTTTTCTCAGGTTACCACTTTTGAGTTACAGAGGAGGTCTAGTGCTAAAATTATTGCTCTCGCTCTAACGCACGCTATGATACCTCACATGTGGGGTTTGAAGGATGTTTACATATGTGGGTGGGACTTGCATGCGTGTTCGCTTCTGAGTGCGAGCTACTAGGGACAGGAGCATTTAAATTCCTTTGTTATTTTATTTTTTTACTTAATATTTTAATTTTTGCACTTGTTTGTCCCTTTGTTTGTATTATTTTTCACTTTTCTTCCTATTACAAGGAATGTAAACATCCCTTGTAATAGGACTAGTGTGTGACAGGTCCTCTTTATAGAGAAAGGCGGGGTCAATTAGACCCCACATCTGTCCTCCAGGCTGGAAAGCATGTAATTGGTTTAAAAAAAAACATCTCATGCTTTCAGCTGCAATCATGTTCGTTCAGCACAGTAGCGTAGTGTGTAGCATGTTCACCTAGCAGCAAAAGGGTTGCTGGTTCGAATCCCGCCCGTGACACTATCTGCCTGGAGTTTGCATGTTCTCCCTGTGCGGGTTTCCTCCCACAATCTAAAAACATGCTGTAAATTGGATCCTGTCTAAATAAGCCCTAATATGCAGTAGGATATTTAGGTTTTGTGCTTCCCTAGGCCTGACCAAATTTTGGCACCCCCCTAATAGAAAAATGACCCACCCTTCCTGTCAAGGCCACACCCTGTTTTTTTATGACCCACCCAGGAATTTTCAGGGGACACACACAAGTTCTGTGGGGGGGGGGCACAGGGACCCTTAATTTGCCTAGTTTTTCGATCACTTCCTGTTTGGCTATGGGGCAGGAAGTGAAGGCCAATCTCCCCAAACGGACAGGGATAATACAAAATAAACTGACAGAGCTTCTAACCCCCCCCCCCCCCAACTCTATCCAAAATGAAAGAAATCCAAAAAATAAAAGTGATGATTATTGTTCCAGTTTAACCCCAAATTTCAGATCATTTTATTGAGAGGCTTAAGAAAATATAACCATGCCAATAGGCCAGGATCCAGCGTTGCTAATATGTATGAATGTGTGTTAGGGACCCCCACAAACACCACCCAATGTTAAATCAACTATTTTCTTGTTTGTTTTGGGGATGCCTGCACCCCTGATAGGGTAAAGACACCTCACAAATGTTGTCACTTTCTACTTAATTCATTCACTTCCTGCCACACAGCCAAACAGGAAGTGAGGGAAACACCTGAGTAATGTTTTGTTGGGGACACACAGATCAATATAAATAGTTTCCCATTTTGGAAATGGCATTTTGCTGTGTACACCCCAAATTAGTAGGAATCTTGGACTTTGGGGTCCATTTACTAAAGGCAAATCCACTTTGCACTACAAGTGGACAAGCAAGGAAGAAAACTCTAAAACTTGGCGGGATTGGAAGTAAAAACCATCAGTGCTTCCCTTCTGATTTTCATTGCCTACGCTTCTACTGCAGAGCGGCTTTGCCTTTACTAAACCCCAAAATAACTAATCATTTGGGGTGTACACTGCAGTGCAATTTGCTTAATGGTGACACTAGTTAGATTGACCTGTGTCCCAAAGAAAAGACCATTGGTAGGGTTTTAACCTCACTTCCTGTTCAGCTGTGTGACAGGAAGTGAAGCCAATTTTAGGAAAAGGGACACAAAGCCCAGCCTAAAAACACTAGCAGGGGTTCTAACACTCAATTGGCTTCCCTCAAACAACCCACAATTAGAATAGGATTGTCTTGTGCTAGTTTCAAGCACAGCGCTGTAAATCAGCACTTCAAGCCTGTCCACCAATACACCACCCCCCCCACCCCCCCTCCAACAGGCCCTGTATTGCAGCTTTTCCTACATCTTGCACATGTGCTTTAAAAAGTCAGTCTGGACATCAGTTCTAGGAAACAATACTTACCGCTTTGTCCTTCCTTTTCTGGTGACTAAACATTTCATGCATACACACCAGGAAAGAGCTTAGAGACAAATCACACTTGATGGTTTAGGCCCAAACTAGTTCAGCTGCAGCGGTTGAAATCCATAGCAGGAAAAAAATATCACAAAACAAACTTCAAAATTTGAAAGTAATTTTATTGGTCCACAAAACAAGGAAAGCAAAACAAAAAATTACAAATAAACACACCAAAAATATATAAAAACACCTAAAAACAAAAAAGACCAACGTTTATTTCACAGTCATTGGAAAATAAATCATGCTTTTGAAATAACAGGATAGACCCACAGGATTAAAACATTAGTCATTAACATCTTGAGAAACATTTAGCAAAATTATGTAGCAGAGAAAACATCAAAAAATACAAAACTTGCTCCAAAACATCTCTGTTTCACTCCGCCATTCCTTCCAGCCAGCAAATCTGCCCCCTCTGAGGGGCAGCTGACACGTGCAGTATCCACGCTTTTTATAACATGTGTGCTAATGAACCAATTGGAAACACATGAAGAAATGTCAGCCTCTAGTTTGTGTGCACTTGGAACTGCTTACACCTGTTAAGGATGTCCTTAAATTACTAAGCCAAAAAAAGAGCTTTCTGAGCATGCTCAGAAAGATGCAAGTCATTTTCAGGATGAAACTTCCAACTTCTTTTTCTAACTGTTCGAGCATGCCCAGTTCACTCGAAATGCAGTACCAGAATCAAATCTGCAATGGCGGATGAAAGCATTAGAGGTGTTAAATTTTTTTTTGGTCCCCATGAAGTGATGCTTTACAAGCTGAACGGGAGGTCTTATAGAATTTTTACGTAACAAACCTAAATAGTAATAATTTAAAAGCCCCTGTCCCTAGTAGCTCGCAGTCAGAAGCGAACAAGCAGCATTTTTATTGTTTCCGGTTACCAGTTTAGATTTACAGATGAGGTCTAGTGCTATAAATATTCCTCTTGCTGTTACGCACGCTATGATACCTCACATGTGTGGTTTGAAGAATGTTTCCATATATGGGGGCGGGCCTTAAATGTGTAAGCCCCGCCCACATATTGAACCCCCGTTCAAACCCCACATGTGAGGTATCATAGCGTACGTTAGAGCGAGAGCAATACTTTTAGCACTAGACCTCCTCTGTAAATCTAAACTGGTAACCTGAAACACATAAAAAAGCGTTGCCTATGGGTATTTTCAAGTACTGAATTTTGGCGCCATTCCATGAGTGTGTGCAATATTAAAGTGTAACATGTTGGGTATCTATTTACTCGGTGTAACATCATCTTTCACATTATGGCCATAAATTGGGCTAACTTTAGTGTATTCTTAATTTGTAACCACTTGAGCCCCAGAGCATATTACTGGTCACTGACGGGGCCATTTTTTGCATTTCAACACTGCGTCATTTTGACTGACAATTGCGTGGTTGTGCGACGTGGCCCCCAAAAAAATTGGGCGTCCTCATCCTCCCCCCCCCCCCCCCCCTAAAAATTTTTTATTTTTTTTTTTGTTGGTGGTATTTGATCACCTCTGCGTTTTTTCTTATTTTTGCTTGACCCAAAAATATAGCGACAATTTGGTAACTAAAAAAACATCTTTTTTACTGTTTGCTATAATAAATCTCCCCCAAAATATATTCAAAAAATGTTTGCCCTCAGTTTAGGCCGATAAGTATTCTTCGGACATATTTTTGGTTGCAAAAAATCACAATAAGCGTTTGATTGGTTTGGGCAAAAGTTCTAAGTAGGGGTTGGTCTTATGGGTTTTTTTGGAATAATTTTTTGTTTTACTAGTAATGGTGGCTATCATTGTTTTTTCTGTCTAATGCGACATTGTGGCGGACACATTTTTGTGAGATTTGGCATTTTTGTAGCGAGCAATGGTATAGAAATGCATTGCTTACTATAAAAATGACACTGGCAGGGAAGGGGTTAACACTAGGGGCGCGGAAGGGGTTGAATATGTTACCTGGGTGTGTTCTAACTGTAAAGGGGGTGGGACTGTGTAGGGGAAATGACAGATCGCTGTTCATACATTGTAGGGACAGACGAGCAGGCATTCCCCCCCCCCCCCTGACAGGACCGGGATAAAGGGGAACTCCACCCCAAATTACAAAAAAAAACGGCGTGGGGGTCCCCCTTCAGGTGCACAACAGGCTCTTAGATTTGATCTGGAACATAAGGGGTTAAACCCACGCCAAAAAACGGCGTGGGGTTCCCCCTCAGATCCAGACCAAACCCTTCTCCCAGGCACGCAGTCTGGCCGGACAGGAATGGGGGTGGGGACGAGCGAGCGCCCCCCCCCCCCCTCCTGAGCCGTACCAGACCACATGCCCTCGACATGGGGGAGTGTGTGCTGTGGGGGAGGGGGGCACTGCCCCCCCACCCCAAAGCACTCTTGTCCCCATGTCGATCGGGACAAGAGCCTCTTCCCGACAACCCTGGCCGTTGGTTGTCGGGGTATGCGGGCGGGGGGCTTATCAGAATCTGAGAGCCCCCTATATTAAGGGGGCCCCCAGATTCTGGCCACCCACCCTATGTGAATGAGTATGGGGTACATCGTACCCCTACCCATTCACCGGGTGGAAAAGTGTAAACACCAAAAAAAACACACAGAAAAAAATAATTTATTAGTCAGCTCCGGGGGTCTTCTGCCGGGACCCCCCCACCACCAGCCCATTGGGCCCCGGGCTTCGCCGTCTTCTGCCGGGGGGGGGACACCCACCGATGATCTCCGCCATGTCCAGCCAGGCCCCCACCCCAAAATAAGCTCTTTCACATTCGGGGGGGGCCGGCCGAAAAAAGCAGAGAACAACGGGGGCGGAGCCCCTCGGTCTTCCAGACGTTTTCTGCCGGGGGGGCTCCAGCCCCGCACCGGTCTTCGCCGCCCCCTTCCGCCGGGGGGGGACACCCACCGATGCTCTCGGCCATGTTCGGCCAGGCCCCCTACCCCAAATCAAGCTCTTTTACATCCGGGGGGGGCCGGCAGAAATGGCGGAGAACAACGGGGGCGAAACCCCTCCTCGGTCTTCGCCTTCCGCCGGGGGGGTACACCTACCCCCCCCCCCGGTCTTCGCCGCCGCCTTCCGCCGGGGAGAGAGACACCCACCGATGCTCTCCGCCATGTTCGGCCAGGCCCCCTACCCCAAATCAAGCTCTTTTACATCCGGGGGGGGCCGGCGGAAATGGCGGAGAACAACGGGGGTGTCGCCACTCCTCGGTCTTCTAGCCGTCTTCTGCCGGGGGGGGGAAACACCCACCCATGCTCTCCGCCATGCTCGACTGTGCCCCCACCCCAAAATGAAGCTCTTTTACATCCGGGGGGGGCCGGCCGAAAACAGCGGAGAACAACGGGGGTGTCGCCCCACCTCGGGCTCCTCCGCTTCTGCCTGGCTCCTCCCAGGGCTTCTTTCGCCGTCTTCCGCCGGAGGGCGCCACTCTCCGGGCTTCTCGACGTTGTCTTCCGCCGCGGGGGCCAGGCCTTCTTCTTTGCCGCCCCCTTCGAATTTTTCGGCCTGGACGGGGGTCGTACATCCCATCCAGGACTTGGACGTGGCGGGCTTCTCGTCGCCGTCTTCTGCCGCTGCCCCCTTCACCACGAAGCTCCGTGCTTGTTTGATGAGGGCAGCGGGCTTCCGTCGTCTTCTCCGGGGCGAGGGTCGTACATCCCACCCCGGATTTCGTCGCCGTCTTCTGCCGCTGCCCCCTTCACCACGAAGCTCCGTGCTTGTTTGATGAGGGCAGCGGGCTTCCGTCGCAGTCTTCCGCCGCGGGGTGACACTCGCGGGCTTCTTCTTCCATTCGATGTTGACACGGCGAGGTCCGGCGCTGAAATGCCTTCTGAGCGGCGGGCAAGGACTTATATTGGCATTGGGCGTGGGCGTGGTTATGCCAACATGTGACCTTAACCCATGTGACAGTGATGTCACGTCACATCACTGTCACATGGGTTAAGGTCACATGTTGGCATAACCACGCCCACGCCCAATGCCAATATAAGTCCTTGCCCGCCGCTCAGAAGGCATTTCAGCGCCGGACCTCGCCGTGTCAACATCGAATGGAAGAAGAAGCCCGCGAGTGTCACCCCGCGGCGGAAGACTGCGACGGAAGCCCGCTGCCCTCATCAAACAAGCACGGAGCTTCGTGGTGAAGGGGGCAGCGGCAGAAGACGGCGACGAAATCCGGGGTGGGATGTACGACCCTCGCCCCGGAGAAGACGACGGAAGCCCGCTGCCCTCATCAAACAAGCACGGAGCTTCGTGGTGAAGGGGGCAGCGGCAGAAGACGGCGACGAGAAGCCCGCCACGTCCAAGTCCTGGATGGGATGTACGACCCCCGTCCAGGCCGAAAAAATCGAGGGGGGCGGCAAAGAAGAAGGCCTGGCCCCCGCGGCGGAAGACAACGTCGAGAAGCCCGGAGAGTGGCGCCCTCCGGCGGAAGACGGCAAAAGAAGCCCTGGCCCCTAGTAGGAGCCAGGCAGAACCCGGCGACGAAATCCGGGGTGGGATGTACGACCCTCGCCCCGGAGAAGACGACGGAAGCCCGCTGCCCTCATCAAACAAGCACGGAGCTTCGTGGTGAAGGGGGCAGCGGCAGAAGACAGCGACGAGAAGCCCGCCACGTCCAAGTCCTGGATGGGATGTACGACCCCCGTCCAGGCAGAAGAATTTGAAGGGGGCGGTGGAAGACCCTCAAAAGTGAAAACGTTCACCAGGTGAATGGGTAGGGGTACGATGTACCCCATACTCATTCACATAGGGTGGGGGCCCGAAATCTGGGGGCCACCTTATTAAACGGGGCTCCCAGATTCTGATTGGCTCCCGCCCGCATACCCCGACAACCAATGGCTAGGGTTGTCGGGAAGAGGCTCTTGTCCCGATCGACATGGGGACAAGAGTGCTTTGGGGTGGGGGGGCAGCGCCCCCCTCCCCCAAAGCACACACTCCCCCATGTCGAGGGCATGTGGTCTGGTACGGCTCAGGAGGGGGGGGGCCGCTCGCTCGTCCCCACCCCCATTCCTGTCCGGCCAGACTGCATGCCTGGGATGAGGGCTTGGTACGGATCTGGGGGGGAACCCCACGCCGATTTTGGCGTGGGTTAACCCCTCACGTTCCGGACCAAGCCGGAGAGCCTATTGTACCCCTGGGGGGGAAGCCGCGCCGGTTTCACATTTGAAATTTGGCGCGGAGTTCCCCTTCAGTGGCAGCGCAGCCCGAGAACAGCTCGGAGCTTGCCGTGCGCCGCTCCAGGCAGTGCAAACACTGCTACGCCGCCTGGTATTTACCAAGGATTTCCCGGCGTACTGAAGAGGCGCGCGGTAAGCTCCGATTGTTCCCTCTGCGCATGCCCAGTATGCAAGTGAACCTTCCGAGGTTCTAGCGTACTTTGCAAGGGCACGGGGATCGGGTCCCAAAAGTCACTTTCCCTTTCAAATCGGCCCGCCACACAAGTTTAAACACATGTCACTACACTTCCCCTGCATCACCCCCCTCCCTCCCCTCATAAACTCCCGCCCGAATCCCCGATGTTTACATTACTAAATGCCGCACGCCAGCTCTGTACTGGCGTGCTGTGCGCCCTCTTCTGGGCGCATTAGGCACTTTAGTAAATGAGGAAACACGCTGCACTGGCAGCGTGTTTCTTTGGTAAATGTCAAAAACAGGTTTACTCCTGCTTGTGCACCATGAGTCTTGGCGCACAGGCTTGGTAAATCAGCCCATTGGTGTTGGTTTTTTATATACAATTTTTTTGCACTCAATGCACATTTTGTTATCACTTTCACTATTGATGTATTAATTTTAGCAGCGCAGCACACTCTATTTACTGCTTATATTTTGTTCATCTGACATTTGTGCTGCAGCAGCATTCACGTTTATTCTTATGTAAAATCGTTTGGTTTTGCCACCAATCCAATTTTTATTTTCATTAGACCTGCGCAGTATTTTCCACTGTTTTTCACATGATTTTAACTTGGGACATCAGTGGCCTATACTGCAAAGAGATTGAAGCCTACATGGGGATAAAGATTACTAGAGTTTAGACTGTGATTGACATTAGTATATTTGTCTTGCAGAAAAAATGAATCCATTCCATGAAAAATATTTTTAATAGAATTTATAGATCGGTTAAGAGAGGTGCCCGCTCTTTGGGAGACAAAAAACCCAATCCACAAAAAAAGAGCGGTAAGGAAAGCAGCGCTGGAGACCCTGTTCCCATTTGTGCACACTTTTATGCCCCATGTAACCATTGAACAGCTTGCCACTAAAATTGGGACCTTGAGAGGCACATACAGGAGTGAGCGTTTTAAGGTCCTGGCTTCTCAGAGGTCTGGAGCAGCAGCAGGGAAGGTATATGTACCGAAGTTGTGGTACTTCAAGAGACTGTCCTTTCTAAATGACCACCTTGAAGCAAGGCCATCACTCTCTATTCTTCCCTACAGCCTTCCCTCCAGCCTTCACTCCAGCCTTCCCTCCAGCCAACCCTCCAGCCAAGCTGAGCCTTCTCTGGAGCAAAATGAGCCTTCCATCCTGGAGGAAGACCCAGATGTGGCTGTCTGGAGCCAGGTATAGTATTTTAAATGTATTTATTGTGAAAAAATAAATGCAGTAAAATAGATGTTAATATGTAAAAAATATATAATGTTTGATCCTACAGTGTTTTCCATATCAATAGACAATAGTGGCCCAAAAAGTTGGGGAGAAAAGAATGAAAACTGCTGGGGTCAGAATGATTGTCTTTTCTATTTATTTTCAGTCAATTTGCAACAGTCATGAGCTGAAAATTGTGTGATTGATGAACCCAAAACTCAAACTATGTCCCTTTTTTATACACAAGATGACATAAGTAGTGTTGAGCAGAATATGCCATATTCGATTTCGCGATATATCTCAAATATATAGTCGAATATTCGAGATATATTCGCTAAATGCAAATATTCGCGATATTTTTTGGAAATTAAATGATTGCGAAATTTCGCTATTGCGAATGCGAATGCGAAATTTCGAGAAATGCGGAAGGAGCACTCTGATTGGCTCAGAATATTCGTGATATTTTATAATACAAAATAATTGCGAAATTTTGAGGAATGCGGAATAGAGCACTCTGATTGGCTCAGAATATTCGTGATATATTACAATACAAAATAATTGCGAATATTCGGCAAATGCGGAAGGAGCACTCTGATTGGCTCAGAATATTCGTGATATTTTATAATACAAAATAATTGCGAAATTTCGAGAAATGCGGAATGGAGCACTCTGATTGGCTCAGAATATTCGTGATATATTACAATACAAAATAATTGCGAATATTCGGCAAATGCGGAAGGAGCACTCTGATTGGCTCAGAATATTCGTGATATTTTATAATACAAAATAATTGCGAAATTTCGAGAAATGCGGAATGGAGCACTCTGATTGGCTCAGAATATTCGTGATATATTACAATACAAAATAATTGCGAATATTCGGCAAATGCGGAAGGAGCACTCTGATTGGCTCAGAATATTCGTGATATTTTATAATACAAAATAATTCGAGATTTTCCTAGCATGTGACGGAAAATATTGATTATATGAAGACAGGAGGCGAGTATCTTATGCATTATCTTTCTTTAATAATGCCCATAGCAGAACAATTCTTAAAATAGTTTAAAACCAAAATCGATAGAAAAAAGAAAAAACTACGTTTCCCAGCAGTCCTAGTCTATGGCCACTCCCCTCTGCCTCTATATAAGGACTGCTGACCCTGAGAACTTCCTCTTTCTTTGCGAAATCCAACGGTATACGGAACTTGGCCTCTGACGCACCTCCACATCCGAATCTTCGGTCCCTCCGCTTGTTCCTCCATCCGGAGAAAATATCTTGACTGGCGCAGATAAGTCCCAACGAGGACCAACAACCATGAATCGTAGCCAACAGGGCGTCCGAACGGCTTAAAACAATCCTGAAATGCAGGTCGTCAATATCCAGCGGAAGCGGATGTTATCAGTATCCTGAAACAAGACAGATGTATGTAATAGGGATGGGTAGGGAGGGAAGATACTCGCCTCCTGTCTTCATATAATCAATATTTTCCGTCACATGCTAGGAAAATCTCGAATTATACTTCAGACAGGAGGCTCATATCTTATGCAAGTTCAAAGCTTAGCATCAGCAATACATGTCGCATTCAAAAAGAGAGATACACAATATATATATATATACACAACAATGAACATAATTACAAGATTGTCATGGCCACATGTTCCTCTGGTCTGAAGTAAAAGGAGCGAAAGACGGTCTCGGAGGACCAATCGGCCGCAAGAAGTAGGTCCGACAAGGAACCCCCCGCTTTGATCACCTTGGAAGCCATGGCTCCTCTGGATGAATGAGCCCCAAACTGGGATATGTCTATGCCCGCCATGGCCATAGTCGATCTAACCCATCTAGCTAAGGTAGCGGAAGTTACTGGGCGATGGGGTGCGATGTAAGAGAGTAGGAGTTGGGATGATTCCGGAGAACGCAAGTCCGTCGTGCGAGACTCGTAGGTTTGCAGACACCGAACCACACAAAGTCGTGGGTGTTCAGTGAAGAAAGGATAAAATATTGACGTCAGGTCAGTCTTGGTCCTGCGGACCACCGAGAATTGTACACCTTGCGGGGAAAATTGACGTCTGGAGACCTCTAAAGCCTTCACGTCTGAGACGCGTTTAATTGAGACCAAGCATAAGAGGACAGTAAGTTTAAATGACAGGAGTTTGAGAGATAACGACTCGTTATCGTCCCAATCAGAAAACATGGTAAGGATTTTGGAGACGTCCCAGGTTGTTTGATACCTAGGACGAGGGGGGCGTTTGAATTTTATCCCTCGCATTAGTTTGCAGACTACCGGATGTTTGCCCACCGGCAGTGAGTCCACCAAACCATGGTGGGCTGAGATGGCGGATCTATATACATTGATAGATCGATATGCCTTACCGGAATCGAAAGGATCCGCAAGAAAGTTAACGACAAGCGTTATAGGTGCTTGAAAAGGATCAGCCTGCCGTTGAAGACACCAACGCACCCAGATTCCCCAGGCCGATCTATATGCCGATCGAGTCCCGGGGGCCCAGGCCATGGCGATGAGATTTCTAGCTGATTGTGAAAGGTCGTCGCCAACACCGATGACCCCGATATCAGGCAGGCCAGAAGGGTCAGAGAGCCGTCCAATACCAAAGGATGTACCGTCTTGGACTGGTGTCGTAGAATGTGCGGAACCGAGGGAAGCACCCGGGGGTGGTCTATGACCATCTCCAGGAGAAGGGGAAACCATGGTTGCGTCGGCCACCAGGGTGCGATCAATACCACTGTCGCGTTCTGGAAAGCGATCTGCAACAAGGTCCTGGGGATCATTGCGAAGGGTGGAAATGCATAGTGTGTCTCCCCGTTCCACCATTGGCGGAATGCGTCCACCGCCCTGGCCCCCGGGTCTGGCCTCCAGCTGAAATAGCGGGGTAATTGATGGTTGAGGCGGGAGGCGAACAAGTCCACCCCTAGGGGTCCCCAGAGTTGGTTGATTTGGGCAAACATGGACCGGTCCAAACCCCACTCGCTGGAATCCGATAGATATCGGGAATTCCAGTCTGCAACGATATTAGAAACACCCGGTATGTACTCCGCTATCGGAACAATATTGCGATCCATGCAAAACTGCCAAATGTCTTTGGCGAGATTCGCCAGAATCTTGGATCTGGTGCCGCCCAGGCGATTGATGTATTGAACCGCCGCGATATTGTCCATGCGTATTAACACGCAGCAATCGGAGTATTCCGAGAGGAAACTCTGGACTGCGAGCAAAGCCGCTAGGAGTTCCAAGGCGTTGATGTGCAATAGGGACGCTTGGCCGGACCAAAACCCTCCTGTCGACGTCTCGCCCAAGCGAGCTCCCCAACCTTTCCGACTCGCGTCGGATTCTAGAATAACGTCTGGTTGTGGGTTGAAAATCGACTTGCCATTCCAATCGATGGCATGTCTCAGCCACCATTGTAGTTCCATTTCGGCTTCCGTGGACAGTGGAATAACGTCTGCGTAACGAAGACCCTGCCGAAGATGCAATATCTTCAGACGCTGAAGTGCCCTGTAGTGGAGGGGGGCCGGGAAAATGGCTTGAATAGAGGCCGCTAAAAGACCCACTATCCTGGCCAGAATCCGAAGTGATACGCCTTGTTTGCGCAGCACTGATCTGATCTCCTTGCGGATCAGCGCGAGCTTCGCCTTGGGAAGGCGGAGGATCGCCCGATTGGTGTCCACCAAGAAGCCCAGGAATTCCAACTCTTGAGTCGGGATCAAAATAGATTTCTCTTGATTGATGAGAAAACCTAACCCTTTTAACAGATTCACCGTCCAGGACATATGAGCCCGGATTAGTGATCTGGAGTGCGCCATGATGAGGATGTCGTCCAGATAGATTATGAGACGTACACCTCTGCTCCGTAAGGTCGCCACGACTGGTTTCAACAGCTTGGTGAAACACCACGGGGCCGATGACAGTCCGAATGGCAGGCATGTAAACTGCCACGCGCGTCCCCCCCACAGGAAGCGCAGTAGATGTTGCGAGCCCGGGTTCATGGGTACCGTGAGGTAGGCGTCTTTCAGGTCTACCTTCACCAACCAATCTCCCGGTTGAAGAAGATCCCGGAGGCAATGAATCCCCTCCATTTTGAAGTGGCGATACACAACGTGTTGGTTTAACTCCCGTAAGTTTATCACAGGACAGAAGCCGCCCCCTTTCTTCTTTACCAGGAAAAGGTTGCTGGTGAACCCCGGGGAGTTTGGATCGACTTCTATGACGGCCTTTTTGGATATGAGGTCCCGTAATTCGTTGTCTATCAACATTGCGTTTTGCGTGTTGAGATAAATGGGGGCCGGTATGACGCCCATTAGAGGAGGGGATAAGAGTTCTATGTGAAAACCCCGGATGGTATTTAGTACCCACGGGTCTGCCGTAATCGCAGACCAGGCGTGGGTAAAAAATCTCAGTCGTCCCCCCACAGGCTTGTGACAACAAGTGGTAACATTTGGACTCACCGGTAAACGAGCGTGATCGAGGGTCTCCTCTGTTCCCTCGTCCTCTCCATGGCCTCCCTCGGGGTGGAAAGAAAGGCGCCGGTTGAGCCACTGCGGCGTATGAGGTATGGGTCGGAGCATAAGGAGGTGCCGTTGTTCTGTTAAATGGCCTGAATGATTGGCTACGGTCGGCAGAGCGGCCTCTACCTCTGCCGGCCCGGGCAAAAATCTTGGCATTGCCCGCTCGTTTGAGAGAAGACTGGGCCTTGTCCAGGCTATTGAATAGCCCCACAAATTTATTTATGTCTTTGACTAAGGAGTCGCCGAACAGCAATCCCTCAGCACCCGGGCCCGGTTCAGTTTCGGCTAAATGAGCCAATTGTGGATCAAGGCGCATCAGGATGGAACGCCTACGTTCCGTGGAGCAGGCTGAGTTCGCATTTTCAAGAAGGCATATGGCCCGCTGAGCCCAACCACGGAGTTGGGTTACATCAATTACCGCGTCTGAAACCACCGCCTGTTCGGAGAGGTTCAGGATTTTAGTTAGTGGGCCGAGGAGGTCCAGTATGCGGTCTTGAATGTTCCTAAAGGAACGGTCGACGCCCTTTTTGGAAAATTTCCCGGATTTAGTCAAATATTTGGCTAGGATAGGATCAATCTCTGGGGTACGAACCACTTTTTTAGGAATGTGGGGGCGTGGACATTCTGCTCGCAATTTATTGCGGTTTGCTTTATCCAAGGGCCTACGTGCCCAAAATTCAACATATTGGGCCACATGAGGTAACGGGGCCCAATCACCCGAGCGGGGATGAGAAATGGCATCCGGGTGAAAAAGCGGCTCGCCAAGGGCGTCCGTTAAAGTATTGCCCTGATCATCAGGGTTGGCGTCGAGGGGGAGCGCCAATGACCCAGCATCCGCTCTGTCGTCCTCATCGGACCCAGAATCCTCATATTGAGATGAATCGGCCGATGAAGTATCGTCCGAATCGAGGACGAACGAATTTGGTTTCGTTCGTCTCGAAGGTGCGTGCCTCTGAGTTGACTCCCTGAGGCCCAGGGGTTGAAAAGGGTCCGAGGAATGCGTGGGGTGGCATTCCGGGGAAGGTAATGCCTCAAACATATTGTTTACTTCCCCTGCCGGGGAGTCAGTATGCAGTGCCACATGTTTCCTCTTCTGGGAGGATTTACCCCTCTTCACCTGTGGCTCATCACATATGGCCAGCGGTGAGGGGGTGTTATGGATTGGAGCTTGTGGTCCTGAGGGGAGAGAAACTGCAGCCATGGCAGCTTGGACGGACCGAGTGACTAACTCCTGGATTTGAGCAGCGCTCAGAAATCCAGCTGCTCCTTGTGGCATGCCATCTCCCATTGTGGGAGAACCATTTCCTTCAGCCATAGTGCTTATGGTTGTTTGTTTGCTTTTTTGGGGGCTAACACTATATTGGAATTAAATGTCGGATCACTTGTGCACCGCTCACCCTCTCCCTCACACGTCCGCAGCGGTTCTGGTGCTGCGGTGTGAGGGAGGGGAGAAAACGCTCGTTCCTTACGAAATCTCGCGAGATTACGGCCTCGGGACCTTCCCATTGGTCAGCGTAATCTCGCGAGATCGCGGAAACGAGATCTCGGCGGCAAAGGGAGGATTGTGAGTTCGTCTGACCCCCCCCCGCTGAGCGCGAATGAGGCGTACTGGGTAAAATGGCGGCCGGCCTCTCAGGTAAGAGAGGGCGCCGACAATGAGGGGAAAATTATATCAGGTCAGGGGGCAAAGACCCTCACCCAAAAACGTGTGCGCTGCCTCAAAGGCAAACCTAGAAGGAAAACAGCAATAATAACTTTTCAGATAGAGAAAATATAAAGAGAAAAAACACTTATCTGTTCCGTATCTATGAGCAGAAAGAAAGAGGAAGTTCTCAGGGTCAGCAGTCCTTATATAGAGGCAGTGGGGAGTGGCCACAGACTAGGACTGCTGGGAAACGTAGTTTTTTCTTTTTTCTATCGATTTTGGTTTTAAACTATTTTAAGAATTGTTCTGCTATGGGCATTATTAAAGAAAGATAATGCATAAGATATGAGCCTCCTGTCTGAAGTATAATTGCGAATATTCGGCAAATGCGGAAGGAGCACTCTGATTGGCTCAGAATATTCGTGATATTTTATAATACAAAATAATTGTGAAATTTCGAGAAATGCGGAATGGAGCACTCTGATTGGCTCAGAATTTTCGTGATATATTACAATACAAAATAATTGCGAATATTCGGCAATATAAAACGATCGCTTCAGCTACTCGGACCAAGGTCTCTAATCATAACAGCAATGCTTTTAGACGTCAAAGGAGATCACTAGGATGTGATCTGTTTTAAAAATGAAACTGAAATAATCGCTCTGAGGCGGAAGTTAGGGCGAAGAAAATAATCGCGCGATATCGCTATTGCCGAATAATCGCATTGCGATTTTTCGGCAATATAAAATGATCGCTGCAGCTACTCGGCCCAAGGTCTCTAATCATACCAGCAATGCTTTTAGACGTCGATGGGGATCTCTAGGATGTGATCTGTTCTAAAAAAAAAAATGAAAAAATACGAATATTCGAAATAGCGAATATTCACCGCGAAATTCGGAATATATCGCGAAAACTCGAATATGCCATATTCGAGCCGAATATTCGCAATACGAATATTCGTGAGCAACACTAGACATAAGCCAGGATGTGGGTCTGGAAAATGTCAGACAAGAGGAGGCTGGGGTGAGTGGCACAGAGGAAGGTGGCAGGGCCAAGTGGCACAGAGGAAGTGGCAAGGCCAAGTGGCAGAACAAGGTGCCAGGTGCCTCCCATCCGCCTTCCAACAAGAAGGGCCAGGAGGGATAGGAGTGTGAGCGAGGCAACACTGGCCCTGATTAAAGAGGCACAGGCCACCCTCCAACAACCTACCACCCCTGAAGAGGGCTATGCCACCCTAGTAATGGGCAAAATGAGCCAGATAGCGATGGGCCAATGGCCTCCTATTTGAGCCCCTGCTCATTAGTCTACTAAATAAGGGGGTGAGGGGGACACTTTCAGAAACTACAGTCATTTGTGACCAAGGCCATCTTCCTACACCTCCTTCTTCTCAACCTCCTCCTCCTCCTCCACCTTCTTCTTCCCCTCCACCTTCTTCTCCTTCACCTTCTTCTCCACCTCCTCCTCCTCCACCTTTTTCTCCTCCTCCTGACATGAGTACACCTCCAGAGGCACAAGCTCCAGCCAAGCGGAGAAGGAAGGCTGCAACGAAGGCTTCAGAAGAGGCTGCAGGGCAGGCTGCAGAGAAAGCAGCAAAGAAGGCTGGAGGGAAGGCTACCAGGAAGACCAGGAAGTGACGTTTTTCTTATGGTAAACCAGCCCGACGAAAAAATTGAGACTCCCAACGAGGAAAATAGAGAGCAGGTTCTCTATTTTTCTTGTTGAGATTCTAGGCAGATTTCAAGACGAGAAACCTGAAAACCTCGTACACACGCTTGGTTTACTTGGCAAAAAAGCTCTGCCAGCCTATTTCTTCTGTTTACGAGGCCTTAAAGTAGAACCAAATGTTTAAGTGCTCTGAATTTAGGGAAAGTAAAATTATTACAAATTTCCTGATTGGAGATATCAATCTGTTTATTCCATATTTCATTATCAAACATAAACTTATAACTTTCTTGCAAACAAATATAAATCTTTAATAATGTCAAATTTATTAGCTAGGGAGTTTGGGTAAAAACGTAGGCCCAGTTGTAACAACTCCCTTTCTATCAGTTTTAGTGGATAAAACGACAGATTGATAATCTCCAAATTAAGATCATCTTTAGTGTGCTGAATCGATACTGGCATCAGAGTGGTGAGTCTAGGTGCAGAATCAACATTAGGCACAAAGGTCTTATAAAAACTGGTCAATATGTAATTTTTTCTGATCCTTGTTTTTGACTACCGCTCCAGCTGTGGCTGTAATTTGGAGGCGTGAGTGGGAAAGAGTTTGTGCACAACTAACAATCTGTGATCGAGTGTCCGGTTCTGTGCTTGAATTTACAGCCGGAGCCAAAATAGTTGTCTCACGGAGAGGAAGAATGGGGAAATGCTGACGTAAACAAGCATTTCCCTGTTCTGCCTAGTGACAGGACACTGATCACTGCTCCCTGTGATTGGAAGCGGTGATCAGTGTCGTGTCACACATAACCCTAGTAATCCCTAGGACACACAACCCCTTTAGCGCCCCCTACTGGTTAACCCCTTCACTGGCAGTCACATTTACACAGTAATCAGTGCATTTTTTTAGCACTGATCGCTGTATAAAGGTGAATGGTCCCAAAATACCACCAAAAGTGTCCGATGTGCCCACCATAATGTCACAGTCACAATAAAAATCGCTGATCGCTGCCATTACTAGTAAAAAAAAAATATTAATAAAAATGCCATAAACTATCCCCTATTTTGTAGACGCGATAATTTTTGCGCAAACCAATCAACAATGCTTCTTGTGGTTTTTTTCCCCAAAAATATGTAGAAGAATACGTATCGGCCTAAACTGAGGAAAAAAAAAAATTATATATTTTTTGGGGATATTTATTATAGCCAGAAATATTGCTTTTTTTCAAAATTGTTGCTCTTTTTTTGTTTATAGCTCAAAAAATAAAAACTGCAGAGGTGATAAAATACCACCAAAAGAAAGCTCTATTTGTGGGGAAAAAAGGACGTCAATTTTGTTTGGGAGCCTTGCTGCGCAAAGGAGCAATTGTCATTTAAAGGGAGACAGTGCCGAATTTGCAAACAGTATTCTGATCTTTGAGCAGCCAAATGGTCCGGGGCTGAAGTGGTTAATAATAATAATATGTCTATAAGACGAGAGAAAAACAAGTAAGTCTTATACCGCGTACACACAATAATTTTTCGGCATGTAGAAAAAAAAAAAGTTTTTCCAACTTCATCATTAAAATGACGCTGACCACACACGGTCGTTTTTAAAAAATGCTCTAGCAAAGCGCGGTGACGTACAACAGGTACGACGGCACTATAAAGGGGAAGTTCCATGCGGATGACGCCACCCTTTGGGCTGCTTTATCTGAATTCCTGTTAGTAAAAGACGATTCTCGCTTTTCTGTCTGTTACAGCGTGATGAATGTGCTTACTCCATTACGAATGGTAGTTTTGACAGAACGAGCGCTCCACTCTCATAACTTGCTTCTGAGCATGCACATGTTTTTAACGTCGTTTTAGCCCACACACGATCATTTTTTACAACCCGAAAAACGACATTGTTTAAAACGTTGTTAACAATTTTTTTGCCCAGCCTTATCCACCTTGCATCTTTCTGTTATGTTTTAAGTAAGTGACCTATGCGGTGTTGTATATAAACACCAAGCCTGTTCTCATTTGAAATAAATGTATGTCTATTCTCTGAAATTCAGCTTGACCTCTTCCCTTCCCCTCTGTGCTTTTTCACCCAGCCTTTTGTCTATCAGTGTCCCGTGCCATTGGATCAGCCTTCCTTCCCCATTAGGGGACTGTATTATGACCTGGCAGCCGGATCATTTGGCAACCTTCGGTCATTTAAGTATTGCGGTGAGCATGAAATATCTGGCCTTTGCAACCCAGAAATATTTTGTTGTTTTTTTGCATATTATGCATGTATTTTCTGTTGTTTAAGAGAGGCCCGGAGCAAAAACAACAAGCCATAAGCGTAGGGCAGGGCATGACTGGGTTAACAGAAACCTTTACAAGCCAGGGGGGAGTGGTCATGAGAGGTGCAGTGTGCAGAGGAGGAGAAGCTATAAATTCTCCCCCCTCCTTTCCCGGGTAACACAGTCTGGGGAGAAAAGTTCCCACCCACCCTCCCTTTTTGTTATGGGCTTGCTGATAGTGGTGATAATGGTTGAGAGAATTGTTGTTTTGGGTGCTTTCCTTGTGTTTTGTTTCTCCTTATGCAGGTACGAGGTTCATGCTGTCGTGGCAGTGGCGGGTGTTTGGACTTTGCAGGAGAAGAAATTACCCCAAATATGGATGCCATTGCCCAGAGGTGGTATGGGTTCTGAAGGGGTGTGGTTTCCAGTCTACCAAGGTGTAGCTGGAATGTTGGTTAATGGGGGCACTGCGGTCAGTGGTCGTCTCTGAGCCAGCTTGTCGGCTTGAGGCCTATGACCAGAGGTGAGGTACCGCAGTGCCAATAAAATGTTATAATGTTAAAAGGTTTTACAAGTCAGTGTTAGTGGTGCCTGCAAAGTCCAGCACTAGTATGAGAAGAACTGTTTTTCTCAGGAATTATATGGTTTATATATGTTATTTATTATTGGATGTTATCTAAAATAAAGGAGGCTGCTACGGCCAGTTTTACTCCAAGTTACAGTGGTGGTCTCATTATTAAAGGTTTAAGGGGGAGTATAAACAGTGTGTCCTAGCAGTAAAGGTTATATCTGGGATACCATAGTCATGTAATATTAATGTATGTATTTTTCTTATATCTATGTAGTCGTAACTATAAGCCTCGATTGCCACTGTCTACCCCTAAAGAAGCTTTTTTACAAGCGAAACATGTCGGGACACAGCAATCCACTTCTCCTTGGCTTGACTACAATACATTCATTTGTGACCATCATTTATTTTGCATTTGTGCATTTATAACACCTTGGTGTTTGTGGATGTATTTTAAAACTGGTTTTAACCTTAATAAATGTTTTTTCCATATTTTTTGTACCATTTTTGGTTCAATAATATTTTCCTTCTCATTAATATATGAACACTTATAGCACCGATTAGAAAATCCCATTCCCTCCTCCCTCTTTTTTCGTTGTTAAAAAATGCAGCATGTTCGAAATCACGATCATTTTAAATTATATTTTTTTTAAACAACGTTTTTTTAATGCCGAAAAATGATCGTTGTATGCGCCATTAGAAATATATTAGGACACATTCAAAACAGAGTGAGAGGGAAAAGATTTTTTTGGTGTTTTCCACACAGAAATATAGAAAATATGAAGGAAACGCTCCCATGACCACATCTGTATGGGAATTTGATATAACAAAAGAAAAAATTGGGCAAAAGATAACACAAAGGTCTGACTTTAAAGGCACAATGAACAGTAATAGATATAAAATATTTTATTTATAACAATACAAAAAGCAAAAAAAAAGTAAAGAGTTAAAAACATATACACAATACATGACAAAAATGAACATGCATAGTATACATAGTCGTGCGCTCCTGTGCATCCTGTGTAGCTTTGTCAGGACACACTCAGGGATTGTTAGAGAAAAACAGGCCTCACTATCTAAAATAAAACACATAATGACATAAGTCATTAAGAAAACAGAAGACATCCCAAATGTTGAAACAAAAAATGTTAAAACATAAAAATATAGGATGAAATTTAGAAATACTCACTAGCTCAGAGTGCCACGTGACATCTGTATTATCAATATTGGCAAATGGAAAAACAAAACCAGATGAGAGAAGAAAAGGGAGGGGTGAGGGGTGGTGGTAAGGACTTGGACACTGAAAGCCAATAGCCTTAATAATATGAGCATATAATTATGGCCAGTTCCATATACATGAATACTGAAACAAACAGCCCAAACTGCAATCAACAAAGCAGAAGGCAAATTAAACCAGGTTCAACAGTCCCTCAGGGCCATCTAAAAGAAAAGAAGATTAATATGGTATAAGTATATTTTATACAGGCATAGTGCTTCTAATGCCCTGTACACACGATCACTTTTTGTGATGAAAAAAAATGACATTTTTTGTCATGAAAAAAAACGACATTTTTCAAACTTCATTTTCAAAAATGACGTTGCGTACACACCATCATTTTTGGAAAATGATGAACAAAGTGATGGCACTCTAAAGGGGAAGTTCTATTTGCCTTGAGGCTGCTTTTAGCTGGTTACTTGTTAGTAAAAGACGATTCCTGCTTTTTTGTCTGTTACAGCGTGATGAATGTGTGATCTCCATTATGAATGGTAGTTTTACCTCCCGTCTCCTAACTTGCTTCTGGGCATGTGCGGGTTTAAAACGTCATTTTTTACGTAGTTTTGCCCACACACGATCATTTTTTATGACACAAAAAATGACATTTCGAAAAATTACATAAAAAATTCGAGCATGTTCGAATTTTTTTTTGGTCATTTTTCAGAAGACATAAAATGACATTTTGGCCACACACCATCATTTTAAATGACATTTTAAAAAATGTCATTTTTTTTCATCACAAAAAGTGATCGTGTGTACGGGGCATTATGCCGCGTACACACGGTCGTTTTTTGCGATGAAAAAAAACGACGTTTTTTGTGAAGTAAAAAACGACGTTTTTGAAACGTCACTTTCAAAGACGATGTTGCATACACACCATCGTTTTTTTCACAAAAAGCGAGGTTACGTTCACCACACTTTTCCATTGAAGCTCGCTTCATAACTAGCTTCTGGGCATGCGCGGGTTGAAAAACGTCGTTTTAAAAGACGTTTTTGCTACACACGGTGACTTTTTGTGAAACAAAAAACGACGTTTTGAAAAACGACACAAAAAATTCAAGCATGTTGGAATTTTTTTTTGGTCGTTTTTTTTAAGACAAAAAACGACGTTTTGCCCACACACGATCAATTTAAATGACGTTTTAAAAAACGTCGTTTTTTTTCATCGCAAAAAACGACCGTGTGTACGCGGCATTAGGCTGCATAAACTGATAGAGTTTGTCTCTTGCTTATACTTACCATGGCTACAAGTCCCTTTAGCATACCCCCCATAGAGACCTGCAAGTTCACCACACCAGGATAGGATGGGGGAAGCTATTTATAGGCCTCCGAAATAATTCAAGGCCTACCCATATTACAGTGCATGTGGCACGGGTCCTACGCCGAGCGTGAATGATGAGCACTTTGATCTCCTTTCCGAAGTATTATGTAGGTTTAGATATATCACTGAACAATAATTTGGGTGCCCATGTAAAGGTCCCAAACACACACTGTGTGCTAAGCTGCTTCCCTAGAAAGTGAAGTGTATGTGACTTCTATCTGATGCATGCTAAAAAGTGTACTGGGGGCGCTATAGAGTAATATGTAATTACACAACTTTTCCTATAATATGCAACAACAAGTAAATTAATACAAATGTGTCCTGTTGTACGTGATAAATCAGTCAATAATTCACTAGTAAATAATAAAGTCCCATAAAGTCCCATTAGTGCAAACAAAGATACAACATCGAGAAGAAGGTAACTGCCGCTCCAGGTGATTGCACTAAGCAATCAGTGTCCTCTCAGAAGCATGGGTGCAGGCAATGCATGGAGCAAAACTTGAAAAGAAAAGGTTTAACAGCCGCACTTCCAAAAATCCTTAAAAATGTGGGGCCAAAGGATGTAGATATTGTGGTCACATAAAAACAGTACAGTATGTCCATTCCTACACCTGTGAGAAGAGCTTTAAAATGTCATTTACGTTACGCCTCCGCAACTTTTTCAGGCAAGTGCTTTATTCACAAAGCACTTGCCTGTAAAGTTGTGGCGGCGTAGCGTAAATGACCCGGCGGAATTCAAAATAGGCGGGTAGGGGGCGTGTAGTATTCAAATCAAGCGCGTCCCCGCGCCGAACGTACTGCGCATGCGCCGGCCGTGAATTTATCCCAGTGCGCATGCTCCAAATCACGACGCCAATACGCAACGATGTGAACGTCACTTCCGCAAAGCCCTATTAGCGAACGTTTTACGTAAACGACGAGAAAAAAACGCTGGCACGCCGTCCATACTTAACATTGGCTGCGCCTCATACAGCAGGGGTAACATTACGACGGACCTACGCTAAAGCAAACAACGTAAAAAAAATGCGCCGGGCGTACGTTCGGGAATCGGAATAGAGGCTCATTTGAATATTTTAGATGGGAACGCCACCTAGCGTCCAGCCTAAATATGAAAATAAGATTCAACGGCGTAAGAGTTACGCAAGTCGGATCTAATGGAAATTGATTGGGGAACTGATTCTATGAATCAGTCGCATAGATAGGAGGGCTCAGACGCAGAGATAAGACTGCTTATCTGGAGATAAGCCGGCGTATCTCTTTCCTGAATCTGGCCCAAAGAGTTTATCAACTGCAATAAGAAATTCATAGTATATATATGTCATCAGTTGCAATGCATGCCAAGTACAGTATGTGGGTCGCACGATCCGCAGATTAAGAGGCTCTCTGACCATCTGTACGAAAAAATCACAACACCAATCACAACACCAATGTGGCCAATAGGGATAAGCCAAACACCCCCGCGTTCGGTTCGCACCAGAACCGTCGAACAGACCCCCATTGAAGTCTATGGGACTCGAACGTTTGAATTAAAAAACGATCATTTTAAAGACCAGTATTCAAGTTATTGTTGGAAAACGTCTTTGAGAACCCGGGTCTTGCCCCAGGGAACATGTATCAATGGAAAAAAGTTTAAAAAATGACTGTTTTTAAAACTTTTTTTTCCATTGATACATGCTTCCTCGGGCAAGACCCGGGTTCTTAAAGACATTTTCACAGGCAAACAATAGACACCCAGCAGGTACAATAGTTAAAGGAATTTTTCATTTTTTTATTTATTTAAGCATCATTAACCACTTGCGGCCCGCGCTATAGCCGAATGACGGCTACAGCGCGGACCTGAATATCCAACCCGCCGTCAATTGACGGCCACCCCTTAAGGCGTTCGCCGCGCGTGCTCCAGAGCGAGCATCGGGGAAGCTCTGTGTTGGCCGTGTCCCTTGGACACAGCCAATCACAGATCGCGGCGAATGGCCAATCAGAGTAGTCGTTTGCTATGCGATCGCGCGGCCAATGAGAGATGATTAGTGTTGAGCGGAATACGCCATATTCGATTTCGCGATATTTCACGAATATATAGAAGAATATTTGTGAAATATTCGTTAATATCGAATATTCGTGACATTTTATCAAAAAAAAAATTTTGCGAAATTTCGCTAATGCGAATGCGAAATTGATTGCGAGATTCTCGTCCGCGCATGCGCATGCACGCGAACAACACGCGAAAACGGAGATCATTTCCTGGATTACTAAATCTCAGCCAAGTAAAGCAATGATTTTGAAGAAAAAAAGCAAAAATCTTTCATGTCTTTGCTCTTGATTTGGCAACAAGATCCTAACAATATCCACTTTCTTCATCACATGGTTCTTTTGTATTGTTTGGTTGCTAACCCTACTTAAAATTAATGACTGGGTCACATGACATATAAAAACACAACTACCAGAAACTCAAATGATGTGAGGCTGGAAGCTTCTCCATTAAAAAAAATCAGGCAATTGATTTCTTTAAAATGGATTTCTCAGCATACTTAAAATGCATACAAAAAAACTGCTAGAGTCCATCCAGAGTATAATTACAGAGACCCAGTTGTCTAGACAACTGTGGTGGTAAAAACCTGGTATGGTAGCTATATTTAGCATCAAAATATGCAAATATATAGCAAATCATTACACAACACCCTTCACTAATACAGTGTCAGTCGCATACAGTTGCATACAAGAGTGGACTGAGCCTCTGGGGCACATCGGAGAAAGTTAGGTCATACAATTATTCAACTTGACACAACTGCAGTCTTCATCCAACACAGGGGTGTCCAACCTTTTGACCTTCCTGGGCCATGCTGGAAAAAGAGGAATTGTTCTGGGTCACAAATATAATACACTAACAATAAGGATAGCTGAAAAGCAGTAAAGGATAACTTAAGGATTGTTGATATAGATAATGTACCTATATGAGTAATAAAACATAATTTTTTTGCTATAAACAAAAAGGGGAAACCTAAAACTAGATATTTTTGATATTTGACTTTGTTTTTATAAAACTAACACATCAATATCTGGTTCAATGTGGCTCTGATGCAAAAGAAGGGCAGAGAAAGTATTCGCGAATATTTGTAATACGAATATTCGCATTGCGAATATTCGGCAACATAAAAGGATCGCCTCAGCTACTCGGCCCAGGGTCTCTAATCATCCCAGCAATGCTTTTAGAAGTCGATGGAGATCACTAGGATGTGATCTGTTTTAAAACTAAATTTGAATTTGAAATTGAAACTAAATTCACCGCGATATTCGAGTTATTCGCGAATACTCGAATATGCAATATTCGTAACGAATATTCGCAATGCGAATATTCGTGAGCAACACTAGAGATGATCTCATATGTAAACATATGAGATCATCTCTCATTGCCGTTTTACACAGAGACAGTGTCCTGTCTCTGGAGAGCAGACCGATCTTTGTCCCTTGTACATAGGGACACAGATCGGTCACCCCCCCCAGGGACCCCCCTCCCCCCACAGTTAGAACACTATGTAGGGAATACATTTAACCCCTTCCTCACCCCCTAGTGTTAACCCCTTCAATGCCAGTCACATTTATACAGTAATTAGTGCATATTTATAGCACTGGTCGCAGTATAAATGTGAATGGCGCCAAAAATGTGTCAAAAGTGTCCGATGTGTCCGCCATAATGTTGCAGTCCCAATAAAAAGCGCAGATCGCCGCCATTTCTAGTAAAAAAAAAATATTAATAAAAATGTGTAGAAGAATACGTATCGCCCTAAACTGAGAAAAAAAAAATTGTTTTTTTTTTTTTTTTTTTAAATTAGGCTATTTGTTTCAGCAACAAGTAAAAAATATTGTATTTTTTTTCAAAATTGTCACACTTTTTTGTTTATAGCGCAAAAAATTAAAACCGCACAGGCGATCAATTACCACCAAAAGAAAGCTATACTTGTGGGGAAAAAAGGACGTCAATTTTGTTTGGGAGCCACGTCGCACAACCGCGCAATTGTCAGTTAAAGTGACGCAGTGCCGGAAGCTGAAATTTCACCTGGGCAGGAGGGGGGTATATGTGCCCAGTAAGCAAGTGGTTAAAATCACTGCTCCAGGAGCAGTGACTTTATTGATGCTTAAATAAAAATAAAAAAAAGAATTCCTTTAAATATTGTACCTGCTGGGTGTCTATACCTGTGATAACGTCTTAAAATAGCACAATCACATGCCTGCCAGTAAATTAGGAAGAACTGATCTAGCTAAGCTATACAGTGTATAAATATATGTACAACTCCTAGGGATGTATATATATCCTCTACACACTGTAAATTAAGCTAAACTGACTAGCCTGCCTGCCTGCTCTATCTAGCTATATAAAAATACTATCTCTCTGTCTCTCTGACTGCTCTCATTAACAACCGCAACACACTACACGAGGCCGCCCAGTAGGCGGCCTTATATAGTGTGTGACATGTGCTAAAGCCCTGAGCCATAATTGGCCAAAGCCACCGTGGCCAATCATCAGCATGCAATGCCGCAGTGAATTATGGGCCGTTGCGCGGCACTCGAATTTGGCGCGAACGACCCGTTTTGTTCGAAATTTGTCGAACGTACGAACAAACAATGTTCGAGTCGAACATACGTTCGTATCGAACGTGAAGCTCATCCCTAGTGGCCAACCACTGGAATACCATGCACTGCAAGGATCTGACTAGCCTATCCATACAAGGCATAGAGAAAATTACCACATCCATTAGAGGGGGTAACAGATTTAAAAAATTGTGTAGGCAGGAGGTCTTTTGGATATTTTCCCTTCAAACCAGAATTCCGAAGGGGTTAAACTTTGAATGGGATGTCTCCCATTTCTATGATCATTAGGAGTTACGCCCTGCCTGCATTTTTTGCTTTCTGCATTTTCTGCATCTTCACCCTAAACACCTCTTCCTGGCCTTAACAGTGCGGTTCATTCTCTCCTTTCATTTTAGGGTTTATATTTATTTGCATTTTTATGCATTTGTGGACTTTCTTTGGAGTTGCCATAACATACATTATATTCATTTATCAAGGGTCCTACTATAACAAAAATAGAAGCATTGGGATGCTCATCATGTGATTTCTTTATTTTAGATCTCACACTTACGTCTCCTGTTAGATTATTGGTATAACAAAAGTCAGACACTTTGTCAGACATCGATTGATTTAACCTTCAGTACATATGAGGGAGACCGTAATTCTAGCTTTTTTGCGATTATATCTGAAAGGTCTCGAGACATCCCTCTACTCCTATATATAATATTCTCTTTTTATATACATTTGTTTTACAATTATACGGTTCAGTGCAGATTGTTGTTCTTTATACTACATGGGAACATTTTCCCACATTTAATTGCAACATCATGCACTGTTCCAATATAACATATTTTAGTATATTTTGACACATTACATTAAGTACATCTATCGTTCATTGCTTCATTGTCGGTCTTACAGTATCACTAGTGATTTTTCCATACATAGTGGGATCGGCCGATTTATCAAGCCTTTTCCGCACATTACTCACGCTGATTGGGTATACATGTATGCTCTCTCTTATTCCTTATATAATCTAGCTTTAAATAAATAATATACATGGACAGTTTTTTGGTTCATATACACACCAACCTGTACGTTTTCCTGAGAGTGCTACACATGTTACCCCTATTTCATCATATGATTATATAAAATGAATGTTTTCACACACAGTGGGATCGGCCGATTTATCGAGCCTTTTCCACACATTACTCACGCTGTTGATCGGATACACATGTATGCTCTCTCTGATGGGACCGCAAGCATGATGCAATAAAACCAACACCCCTCCCTTTCAAAAAACATGCAATAGAGGAAAAGACACAACAGACCATTAACTCTTTTCCAAACATTTTAATGGTCAATACAAAACATTTACAATATAAACACATATAATTTCTTTGGACTAGTATTGGTCACAGCCTGATTCACTGGTTTAATAAAAAACAAAACGTATAGTAACTTGATATTACGATATCAAACTTTTAGAACATTCACCGTAAAAATTCCAACACTTAACTTTTCCGACACCAACCTCAACCCAGCCACTGAGACTCGAGCTGATACACCAACATGTTTCAAGCCTTCTTAACTCTCCCCTCAGGTTACTTACCTGAGGGAGCCTACCACATGAATCGGCCGCGACGGGTGGGGGGGTAGGATGGGGAGCTCCTCCGGCTGCAGATTTTTCAAAGAGACGGCCCAGGCCTTCCTGGCGCCGTGACTTATATCAGCTCTGGGCCGGCTACCAGAACCTTCTGAGGGTCATCTGACCTCCGCCTGACCAATCAATGCCCACAACCTCCCTGTCTCCCAGACCTTCTAGCCCAGCTGTTCTGGCTTAAATAATTAACTCACACAAACTTCTAAAACCTCCCTGACCTTACTATGACCCCTTCCCTTAAGCTCTCTGCTAGCTGCCCCTGCTGTGGTCCCATAAGGAAAGGAGAGCCTAAATGGCTGTTTCCTTTCCCTTCCCATGGGACCGCAAGCATGATGCAATAAAACCAACACCCCTCCCTTTCAAAAAACATGCAATAGAGGAAAAGACACAACAGACCATTAACTCTTTTCCAAACATTTTAATGGTCAATACAAAACATTTACAATATAAACACATATAATTTCTTTGGACTAGTATTGGCCACGGCCTGATTCACTGGTTTAATAAAAAACAAAACGTATAGTAACTTGATATTACGATATCAAACTTTTATAACATTCACCGTAAAAATTCCAACACTTAACTTTTCCGACACCAACCTCAACCCAGCCACTGAGACTCGAGCTGATACACCAACATGTTTCAAGCCTTCTTAACTCTCCCCAAGCGACAGAGGGGGGGAACCCTGGCCCCCCCTCTGTCCCTCACACCCCCAGACCGCGGCCGCCTCTATGCATGTTTGAAAGTTCATGTTTAAAATATCAAGACCTATATCGGACAGATGGACCCCATCTGCCCCATAAAGACCCTGAAAACCACCCTCCAACTCCCGATGCCTAAATGAAAAACCAAAATCAGGGAACAAAAATTTTTCCATAGCCCTGTTTATCCGTTTCCGAACTTTCTCCAATGGCCTGAAGGTTGGCGAAGCCAACCAACGTAATCGCGGAATTATCTCTGAAAAAATTTGAAAGGAATTCGGCGAGGCCACCCTCAGGAACTTAAAAGTATCCTTCATATTGCTAATCAAATCAAAAGTTTTTAACTTACCTATATCATTCCCCCCAATATGTACAATTAGTATGTCCGGCGGGGGAAGAATAGCATACAACCTGCCTAATTAAAAAACTAGATCCTCCCATAACATCCCTCTACGACCGTACCAAGAAATGCTGAAAGCTGAAGGATCCAAACCCAAATTTTCGGTATACATCCTAAGTGCTGCTCTCTTCTGCGCCCAAAAAATAAAGGAATGGCCTACAATCCACACTGACTGTTGCAAACCTGAAATTAAATTCAAAACATTAGTAGGGACGAATATATAATTTAAATGCATTAGACTTCCATCTGCCGATTCTCTTGATGGTACTCTCCTCCAACCCAATCCTGGCGGCCTCTGTGGCCGCACCTATACGAAACGAATGGGATGATATCCTAAAATGACCAAGGCAACTGTGTAACACACATCTTTTCAATACTGATGAGAATTGATAAATTGATACCGGAGAGCCATCCTCATGAATGAACAACAACCCAGCGGCCGGTGGCCGGACACGTAAATACTCCTGAAAATTGGTTAATGGGCAGATATCAGGAATCACATACCTCTTTAGTGAGATCCATACTCCTACTCCCAGCGTATCTGTCTTGCTGAACTTAATGAATAACCTCAAATTCTCCTCCAGAAAGGATACCTTTGATAATAAAATTCCCGAGGCATCGTTCCTAGAGGCCGGAAGCAATTCGGACACTCTGAAAGCACCAAAGAATGTGATTACAAATAAAACCTTAAATAATACAGCCTCATATTCTGAAAAACAGACTGCTGAAGCTGCCTTGCAAATTTTTTCCAGCATGGCCGGGGTAACTGGTGACCTTGAATCTTTTTTAAAGGAAGCTCTTTTATACCCTTTTAGGATCTGTTTAACCGAAAATAAACTGTGGCATGATGGCAGCCCACTAAGGCGTAAAAAGAAAGAAATGCCTGAGAGCGTTTTATTAATGTGGGACCAGGAAGGCTGCTTCTGAATTAGGGAACCCAGAAATAATAAAATCAGTTCTTCCGAAAAACTCAGATACAGACAACTGCAAGGACCCCAAAAAAGCTGACCATTGAAACCAGGATGCTGAATAGCTTTTCCACGTGGAAACAGCCACAGAATTCTTGAGATAGCGAAGCATTATATCAGAGCCCACAAATGGGAGGGGCAAACTGCCCCCACTGGATCTGCCCCAGGAAGTAGCCCGAAAAAACGGTCCATCTGCAGACGGGAGAGAGCATCGGCAACATTATTCATTCTACCCGGGATGTACTTTGCTTTTAGCCAGATGTTCCATTTCAAGCAGAGGAAAACCAGATGGCGAAGATAGGATACTACCAGCGGGGACTTAGATGACAGCGTATTTACTGCAAACAGAACGCCCCTGTTATCTGTGCTAACCCAGATCCTACTGTTTGCAAGCGTGACCCCCCATATTTCTAATGCTACAATCACTGGGAACAATTCAAGTAAAACTATGTTTTTTGTGAAACCACTGGTGACCCACCTGTCCGGCCAGGTTCCTAAGCACCAGCGGCGACCAAAAATGGCCCCAAAGCCAACTGAGCCTGCAGAAACCGTCTCTAACAGAAGATCACTGTCCAAAACAAATTCTTGCTGCCACATAGCTCTACCATTGAAATGCTCCAGAAATTTCAGCCAAACCAGCAGGTCCTGCTTGATATCCGAGGTCAGCCTAATATGCGCTGTCAGGTTTTTTAAACCTGACATGGCTGCATATAGCCTCCTGGAGAAAACCCTCCCCATAGGTAGGACCCTTGTCGCAAAAGCCAGTAAGCCTAGAAGGGATTGCAACTCCCTCAGGGTGACTTTACTCTTCCTCATGAATGAATGCAAAGCCTGGGACAACTTGTAGATCTTGTCCTCTGGCAGTCTAAACTCCATACTGACAGAATCCAAAGTTATGCCCAGGAATTCAATGCATGTTGTGGGAAACACCGTTTTTTCCTGCGCCAAGGGTACCCCGAAATGACCACAAACCTTCTGAAATACTGCTAACAGGAAAGCGCATTCTGTCGAATCGCCCGGGCCTAAAAATAAAAAATCGTCCAGATAGTGAATTAATGAACTCGAACCCGCTATCCTGCTAACTACCCATTCCAAAAAAGTTGAGAATGCTTCAAAATAAAAACAAGAAATTGAACAACCCATTGGTAATGCCTTGTCAAAATAAAACTGATTCTCAAAATAAATGCCCAATGAGTTGAAACCTGCTGGATTTATTGGAAGCAACCGAAAAGCCGATTTCACGTCGGCCTTTGATAATAACGCATTCTTACCCAGAATGCGAAGCTTATCAACAGCCAAATCAAAGGATGAATAAGACACGGATATAACCTCCGAGTCCAACTGGTCATTTAGAGAACTCCCAAAAGGAAATGACAAATGGTGTATCAACCTAAATTCGGCTGTATCTTTTTTGGGGACCAGGCCCAACGGGGAAATCCTGAAGTCCTCAAAAGGGGGGTGAGGAAATGGACCCTCCATCCTACCTGCTCCAACTTCCTTCAATAACTTCTCTCTTACCACCCACGGGGCTTCGCTAACTGATTTTAAATTGTTCGTTATGACACATCCATTTCCATTGAAACTTGGTATAACGAAACCTTCAGAAAAACCTTTAATTAGCAGGGAAGCCATCCGCCGGTTTGGGTAACCCTGCAACCATGGTAGCATTCTTGGGAGCATCACCAGGGTAAATGCTTTTGGGAAAACCCTCCCTGGCGGATGCCTGCAGCTTCCGAAAACATTTTGACACAGGATGGCTCCCTGCACAAAATGCGCACTCGTGCTTAAACTTGCATGTATTTAACCACCTACACTGGGAGTCATTGAAAGCAAAACACAATCCTTTCTTATAACTCCCAGGAGGCGGGGCTTGTGGAGACGGCACCGCGTTCTGCCGAGCTAACGGTTGCCTTTGGGGCAAAAATAAGTTCAGCCAGAGGCCGACGTCCTTTGAACCCCACTGCAAAGATGGCTGAACCGCCAATTTCTGCCTGAAAGCCTCGTCATAGATCAACCAAGCTGCGCCGCTGAAACCCCTGTAGGCCTCCAAAATAATGTCAATGTGCTGGAACAGCAAAGAACTCTTTTCAGGGTATTTTTCACACAGCACACTGGAATAAATGAGAAAAGCCTGCAACCAACCATAGAAAGATTTGATCACTGGCTTCCGCTCATCTGATTTCTCATCTTTTCTATCATATTTTAAATTATCCCTGACAGGAGGAAGGATTGTCGCAAAATCAATATACTCACCCTTCCATATCCTCTCTTTAACACTGAAAGGCAAATGGAACCCTAACGGCGACATCAGACATGGCATACATTCTCTAACACTTGTTTCAGGTATACTCCTAGCACCATCAATCCTTTCTTTGGATAAATCCCCTCCTGTGACCTGCCCAGGAAGCGAGTCCACTGCCCAGACCCTCGCCTCCTTGGCGAACCACTGGCGGAGCCATCTGTGCCCTCATTACCGACACTAATTGTTCAATTGCAGTAGATAAAACATACATTTGAGCTGTATTGCTGCACTCACCATCGGCCGCCTGAGCAGGACAAACTCCAGGGGCTGCTGCTGGGATTTTACACCGTACCGGGATCCTACCAGTCTGTGGGGCTTGTTGCTGTTTCTCCACATTCTTGGTTTTGCGGCTGCACTTGCCACTTTTACTGCCTTTGCGAGCTGGCTGGCTGGCTCTGGCAGAGGTGGGCTGTGGTGACGGCTGCCTCGCCGAGGTTGAAGCGCTTCTGCCTCTCCGTCCACTGCCTGCAGGGGGCGCTGCTTCACTAGGCTGCTGGTTCCTGCAAGAAAAAAGGGGAACATACGATCCGCCCATTGTTCCTTCCGACAGAGCGGGGCTGGCACTCCTCGTGGAATGCCTCCGTTTGCTTCCTCCCAGCATCATGTCATCCACCCTTGCGACGTCATCGGGCTGCGCAGTCTCGTCCACGAACAGCAAAGGACTTCCTCCATCCACCGACCGGCATGGCTGCTGCTGCAATGCGTCCGCGCTGGTGCTTGCTGACAGCTCCGACACCGGGACCGACCGAGGCTCCAAAGGTACCGACAGGCAGTGGCGAATCCACTCCTCTCCACCCGCACTCTCCGCTCTAGCTAATAGCTGATGCAATAGGGCTTCCATCCCGAGACCCGTGACCTGGGGAGCTCCTCCGGCTGCAGATTTTTCAAAGAGACGGCCCAGGCCTTCCTGGCGCGGTGACTTATATCAGCTCTGGGCCGGCTACCAGAACCTTCTGAGGGTCACCTGACCTCCGCCTGACCAATCAATGCCCACAACCTCCCTGTCTCCCAGACCTTCTAGCCCAGCTGTTCTGGCTTAAATAATGAACTCACACAAACTTCTAAAACCTCCCTGACCTTACTATGACCCCTTCCCTTAAGCTCTCTGCTAGCTGCCCCTGCTGTGGTCCCATAAGGAAAGGAGAGCCTAAATGGCTGTTTCCTTTCCCTTCCCATTCCTTACATAATCTTATTATAGTTTTAAATAAAAAACATACATGGACAGTTTTTTGGTTCATATACACACCAACCTGCCCATGTTTTCCTGGAAGTGCTACACATGTTACCCCATTTCATCATATGATTATATAAAATAGAGAAATCAGTTTTCATTAATTTTTTTGTCACTAGCTCCACAGTCTAAGACTTTGAAGGTCTTAATACATTTAAGCTCTATTTTTCGGGCTTTTTATAATTTTTTTCATTTTAAATTATGACACACAATATGAATACCCCAGCACATAATGGGGATTTAGGGAAATGTGGTGGGAATCTGATGGCATGATATACACATCCATGCCTGAGTTTCTTTTCCCACACATCTCCGATTACCATAAACGTTTTTTAGATGTATGGACACACACACTTCGGTCACCCAATTTTTGCCCTAATACCAGTATATGATCGTCATTGTATGATGATTATATATTTATAATTGCATTTTCTTTAGTTAATAGGCATATGAAATACACATTTTATTTTACCATAGCTCCTTATTTATTTAAGCTTCATTATGAACGTATTAATATTCATACAATTTTATTTTTCACACATCTGTTCAAGCTCTGTCTCCCTATCACACAACCTTGTTCCTTTATTGTCTTTCCTCTGTTCACAATGCCTTTTGAGTTTCCTGATGCATAACATACACATAATTTCGAGGTTCACTTTTTCACCTTGCTTGCATCATTACAACCCACATATATACATGTGGATAGGATTCTCAATTTCTTCACATTGTTTTATATATCAATTAGGAACGCATGTTTGTGTACATTTGTGTTCCAGTGACACCGTTACATTATTTGTGTTTTTCACTTTCACATTGATTACACATGTAAGTTAGACTGTTGTCATTGGATTTCATGTATGCCTTTTGTTTACATTTCATGGTTTTGTTCATTTTATTACATATATAGGCCCAGATTCACATACAATTAGATTCGCGTAGAGTATCAGAAATACACTACGCCGCCGTATTTTACCTGGCTCTACGTGGAATCCCGGTAGATGTTGTCCTGTAAATAGTGTATTTCTCCCGGCGCAAGCCATCTACGCGAGTAGGGGGCGTGAAGCATTTAAAATAGGCGCGTTCCCACAGCGATCGAACTGCGCATGCTCCGTTCAGAAATTTCCCGCCGTGCATTGCGCGAAATCACGTCGTTACGTCATTCGTTGTTTGAGTAGCGTCGTTTACGGACATTCCTATTCCTGAACGAGTTACGTAAAAAAATAAAAATAAATTTGACGCGGGAACGACGGCCATACTTAACATGGGCTACGCACCGTTAGACCAGCAAATAGCTGGTCTAACAGTACGTAGCAAAAAAATGACGTAAGCGATTGCGAAGACCACTCGTATCTTCGTGGATCGCCGTAAAAAGTCATTTGCATATCCCGACGCAGAAAACGACGCGGACTCCTCCCAGCGGCCGCAAAAATATCGCAGCGTAGATCCGAAGGCTTACGAAGACGTAAGCCTCTCGGATCGAAGCCCGAAGCCGCCGTAGCATGGTTTGAGGATTCAAACTAGTGATACGGCGCGCAAAATTTGAAATTACTCCTGTCTAACACCAGTTAGACAGGCGTAATTGCTCTGTGAATCTGGGCCATATTCTTTTACCCAGTTTTTACCTACTTTACTTACATTTATTTTATTTCTGTTTTGGGTTTCACATGTGTGTCTGATACGCCCAGTAACATTATCCACCCTTCCAGGTGATCACAATCAATCATTACTCCTCATCTGAATATACATCATTAACGATGGTTGGCCACAGGTGAGGGTGGGTCACATGACTGGTTTGGTCTAGGTATATATTTGAGTTTTGTATCATTTTGTTTTAGCTATGACTAAGCGCTGACATTACAGCTTATACCCCACTGCCTGCTGTGATTTGTAGTGCTGTTTCTTTTTACTATTAAAGGCGACCTTTTTAAGGATTTTTGGAAGTGCGGCTGTCCAACCTTTTCTTTTCAAGAAAAGATACAACATCAATGCTCGAATATCCTCTAGATATATTTCTTGCTGTGATATAAAAACCGTCTCCGGCCGTGCAAACTTAATTGATCTTCCACCACCTGGATAATTAGTACGACACCCAATGTGCACAAGTAGTAAATTGTGCTTACCAGAACTGGTTGACCTCTTTAATGAAAAAGACAGTCAGATGCGCTTGAGCAGGATAATGCCTGCAGACATATAAATGGACTGGAGCACGTATGATACCTCACCCTCAGAATGTTGAGATTTTTGAACATGGAATACAAACAGAGAGCTTCCATAGTGCAACGCTATTTTATTAAAATGGAATAAAAACACCAGCCAATTGGCTACTCACATAAAAAGTACCCTTCTCCCAGCACTGGGGCTGCAAGCTTCGATAAAAAAACACTGGCTCTCCCACCTCCGTGGCGGTGTGCGTTTCACCAGCTGCTCACACTATCCAGACGATCGGGAAGTGACGTAGGACATAGTACACGTGACCAAGTTCCGCCGCCGACGTACGTTTCGTATAGTTACGTTTTCAAGGGGCTTACCTGGTCACTAAGCATTTGTGCCGTACGTCGGCGGCGGAACTTGGTCACGTGTACTATTAGCATGCATCAGATAGAAGTCAAATACACTTCATCACTGTCTAGGGGAGCAGCTTAGCACACAATGTGTGTTTGGGACCTTTACATGGGCACCCCAATTATTGTTCAAAATTATATATAAATATTTTTTTTTTTGGCGCGGAATTGTTTTTTTATATTTGCACCGAGTGTCAAGAATTAGTATTCTTTGAACTATTTTTTCACACAGCCATGGATGTGTTTAACTTTATGCAAGAACGACATATCAATATAGAAGACGTTTTTCATCAAGCCTCTAGCCCCAATTTAGAGAGGGGGGATCAAACAATTACAATTTGACATGGAGAAACAGATAAGATTGTGGTGGGACATCACATCTTTTGAAATGTACATAGGAAGAAGCCTCACACCAAGGAGATTAAGGTGGAATGTTAGTCCCAATGATGGGATTGAATATCTTCAACTGTTGGATGAATGATACTAATTCTTCAATGCCTGCGAACAAAAACAAATGCAGCTAATGATTAGAAGGCTCAAAGCCAAAAATTTGATTTTGCAGGCCAAGATCGCAGATCTCAAAGACAGAATGGAGCCATTAAAAACCAATAGTGACTATACAGACAGAGCTAAGCTTTTACAAACTCACTTTTTGAAGTATGATGGGGATATCAAGAATAAGAAACTAAAAAAATATCAGAGAGATATCAAGGATTTTGAAGAAAACTAGGGTCGGGATTCAGAAAGCCAGATACGCCGCCGTAATTTCAAATGTGCACCGTGGCATCTTTGCGCCGATTTAACAAAACGAGATACGTCCAAAAATATCCAATGTAACTTGCCTACGCCGGCGTATCGTGGGCGCATAGTCACGCTGGACGCATTCGGCGTTCCCATTATAAATATACAAATGAGTAAGATACGCCGATTCACAAACGTAGATGCGCCCGGCCGCTTCATATACGCGATTTGCGTAAGGCTTACGTCCAGTGTAAAGTTACCCCTGCTTTAGCAGGCGCAGCTACTGCAAAGATATGGGCCAGGGAACGACACCATCGAATTTTACATCGCGTATGCCGTTTACGTAGTACTACGTGAATAGGGCTGTGAGTAAGTGACGTTCACGTTGTAGGCATTGCGCCAATGTCTCTTAGGGAGTATATGCAACGTTATTCTGAGCATGCACGCGCATGCTCAGTTTGACTGGCCATTCATATAATATAATATAAATTCAATTATCAAATTGGATTGAGGAGGAAGTAAACAAACAATTACTCAATAAGAAAGAAGCTGAATATATGATCCTACACGCCCCAAAAGTCCCAGTAATGTATATTTTGCCCAAGATACATAGGAATAAAGAGTTCCCACCAGGAAGACCTATAATTAGTGGAATTGATCTCTATTTTCCAGATTGGGCGAATATTTGGACGTTTTTTTTTCAAACCATTGGTCTCCCTAATGCGTACACACGATCATTTTTCGGCATGAAAAAAACGTTGTTTTTAAGAAATGTAATTTAAAAAAATCGTGTGTGGGCTTCACATCATTTTTCGGGTTCTGAAAAACGTTTTTTTTTTCGAACATGCTGCATTTTTTAACGTTTTAAACAATGCCGTTTTTCGGGTTGTAAAAAATGATCGTGTGTGGGCTAAAAACCCGCGCATCCTCAGAAGCATGTTATGAGATGGGAGCGCTTGTTCGGGTAAAACTACCGTTCATAATGGAGTAAGCACATTCACCACGCTGTAATAGACAGAATAGCGCAAATCGTCTTTTACTAACACAAAATCAGCTAAAGCAGCCCCAGTGGTGGCGTAATTTACATGGAATTTCCCCTTTATAGTGCCGTTGTACGTGTTGTAGGTGACCGCGCTTTTCTAGAGCATTTTTTAAAAACGATGGTGTGTGGGCAACGTCGTTTTAATGATGAAGTTGGAAAAACTTTGTTTTTTTCTACATGCTGAAAAACGTTGCTTTTTTTCATGCCTTTAAATGATCGTGTGTATGCTGCAACGGTCCTTCATATCTCAAAGACAGAAGAGATCTAATTTTAACATTGCAAAATGTTAGTGCTTCTAAAACCACCCTGATGATAACAATAGACATCGAGTCATTGTATACCAACATCCGCCACACTGATGCCCTTGAGGCACTCCAATGGGCCCTAGTTATCCAAGAATCCTAGAATCCAAGGTAAAAAAAAGTGCAGATAAGACATTTAAATAAAGGCTTTGAATTAGCCATGACTAACAACTTTTTTTGGGCGAATAATCAATTTTACAATCAAATTAGAGGAGTGGCGATGGGGGCCACGTTATGCCCCAAGTGTGGCCAATGTAGTTTTAAAAAAAATGGGAACAGGAAATCATCTTAAAAAAGAGGAACAAATCACTCATTCTATATCAGGGATATATAGATGACGTGATCCTATTTTGGGAAGGAACAAAGGCAAATTTGGAGATTTTTTTAGTACAAATGAATACCAACGAGTATGGTCACAAATTTAGAGCAGAAGTGAGTCACACCTCTGTGAATTATTTGAACTTAACCATTGTTAAAAAAGACAATGTGTTTGAGACCAAGACATACTTTAAAACCACTGATCGGAATGGCTTTGTGCCTACCCACAGTTGCCATCACCCTCAGTGGATAGGGGCGGTTCCCAAAGGACAGTATATGCGGCTCAGGCGTAATTGTGGTAACATTGATGACTTTTTATTACAAGCCAATATTCTAACATCAAAATTTGTAGAAAAAGGTTACCCTCTAGAAATATTAACTAAGGTACTGTGCCAAGTGTCATCAATGGATAAACAAATGTTGTTGGCAACCAAGCCAAAGAAGGAATTTGGAGGCGAGGTAGCTTCTGGCCTATACTCCTTAAAGACATAGATTTGCAATCCGCTATTTCCTCCAAACCTAAGTTTATGTATAGGCGGGCACCAGGATTGCGAAATCGGATTGCCTGTAATGTACCAAACCCCCCTAAGAAACTGGGCACTTTTCTGGATGAGGCCGGGTTCCACCATTGCACTAGATGGAAGGCTTGCAAAATGACTAGGAGGTCGGGAGACCTGAAGAAGAAGACACACTTCCAATGAATCTACTGTAACTAAAGAACAGTTTAAAATCAAACCTTTAATTACCTGCGATTCCGACCATGTCACCTATGTTTTGGAGTGTCCGTGCCCACTCCAGTATGTAGGTTGGATGACACGGAAACTTAAAACAAGAATAAATGAGCACCTGACGAATATAAAAAAGGAGTTCCCTAACCACAGTGTATCTAGACACTTCAAAAGTCATCATAATAGTGATTCCAGTTTGTGTACCTTTTATGGGATAGATAAGATAACCCAGCACTGGAGGGGGACCCATATGAGACAAGCTATTTCCCAAAATGAAACCAGATGGCTGTACAAATTGCGGAGTATGCAGCCTAGAGGTATGAATATAGAACTCGATCTCAATTGTTTTTTGTCTTATGATTAATTCATTGGTCCCAATTATTTTTCCTTAAAGCGGAGGTTCACCCTAAATATAAGATCTCCCATGCGATCCAGCATACTGGCGTCAGCGCCAGTATGCTGTTTTTTTTTTTTTTTTATAGCACACTTACTGTATTATTGTAGAATTCCTTTTCTGTCCCCCGCGGTGGACGGCTGTAGTATAGCGCGTCACATCTTCCTAAAATACCCGATATGGACTCGGGTAATCTTGGCGAAAATGCGGCGCCTGCGCACAGACCTAGGAGCTGACTGCGCAGGCGCCGTATTTCTCCGAGTCCTATTTCGGAGGGCGTGACGCGCCATAGCCGTAGGACTCGGAGAAATACGGCGCCTGCGCAGTCAGCTCCTAGGTCTGTGCGCAGGCGCCGCATTTTCGCCGAGATTACCCGAGTCCATATCGGGTATTTTAGGAAGATGTGACGCGCTATACTGGCGCCGTCCACCACGGGGGACAGAAAAGGAATTCTACAATAATACAGTAAGTGTGCTATTAAAAAAAAAAAAAAAACAGCATACTGGCGCTGACGCCAGTATGCTGGATCGCATGGGAGATCTTATGTTTAGGGTGAAATACCGCTTTAAGCCTTCCTTCCATTGTTTACTATTGGAGTGGTAAGATGTGGGTGCTTCTCTTTGAGAAACCCACTAATACACTTATTGACTACCAAGTTTTTATTGCCAAACCCATTACAATGGATCTATTAAATCCAATTTAGTCATGAAATAGGGTATGACAACTTTCATTCCCTATAAATCCTTGTGTACTCACACTCACATCGCGCTGATTCTCGGCGACTGGGTGCCGACATCTCGCACTCGCTGGAATAGAAAAAGCACATTGCAGCGAGCACGTCATAGAAGCGACGGGGACCCGACTTGGGTATGGAGTTGGGTGTATGGGATTGTACTGTGTTTTATTTTGTTTGTTTATTTTTTATTTTTTATGGTTGAACTGGATGGACTTGTGTCTTTTTTCAACCTAGCTAACTATGTAACCAACTATGTAACTACACGCAGCGTTTGGCATGGGGGGGAACTCCACGGCAAAATTTTAAATAAAAATCCGGCCGGGCGGCGTGCTTTGGATACGGGTCTGGTATGGATTGTGGGGGAACCCCCACGCAGTTTTTTTGGTGTAGGGGGGTTCTCCTTACAATCCATAGCAGACCTAAGGGCCTGGTATGCCTCCTGGGGGGAACCCATGCCTGATTTTTATTTAAAATGTTGGCGTGGAGTTCCCCCTAATGATTCATACAAAACTATGCATGTAGAATTGACGGGAATCCAAGTCGGATCCCCGTCGCTTCTATGACGCGCTCGCTGGAATGTGCTTTTTCTATTCCAGTAAGTGCGAGGTGTCAGTACCCAGTCGCCGAGAATCAGCGCGATGCTGTCGTGCTGGAAACACATTCTTGGTGACAGGTACTGTATCTTGGTGGAGATTTGAAGATGCTAATTTTAACAGATTATGTTACAATTTTAACAGATTATGTTAATATCATATGCCAGCCCTTTGTAGAGAAACTGGAATGTAAACCGGCACTGAGGCTGCTCTCTTCCGATTGGCTAATTAGGTGTGGACCTGAAACCACTCCCCTTATTTAGACTACATATATTGTGATGCTTAGTGACCAGGTAAGCCCCTTGAAAACGTAACTATACGAAATGTACGTCGGCGGCGGAACTTGGTCACGTGTTCTATATCCAACGTCACTTCCCGATCGTCTGGATAGTGTCAGCAGCTAGTGGAACGCACGTCGCCACGGAGGTGGGAGAGCCAGTGTTTTTTTATCAAAGCTTGCAGCCCCAGTGCTGGGAGAAGGGCATTTTTTATGTGAGTAGCCAATTGGCTGGTGTTTTTCTTCAATTTTAATAAAATAGCGTTGCACATGGAAGCTCTCTGTTTGTATTCAATGTTCTAAAATCTCAACATTCCAAGGGTGAGGTATCATACATGCTCCAGTCCATTTATATGTCTGCAGGCATTATGCTGCTCAAGCGCATCTGACCGTCTTTTTCATTAAAGAGGTCAACCAAGTCTGGTAATATAATGCACAATTTACTACTTATGCACATTGGGTGTCATACTAATTATCCAGGTGGTGGAAGATCAATTAAGTTTGCACGACCGGAGACAGTTTTTGTATCACAGCAAGATACCGATATGTGTTTTTTGTTCATTTTTTATCTTTTTTTTAAATCCTTTTTACAGCAAATCCCCTGGCCTACATGTTTCCTCGCTTCCTTGATCACATAATAAAAAAAAAAGGAAAAAAACCCAAAACTGTGCTATTTATTGCCCAATCACCTCTTCAACTGCGACTTTAAAATATTTGCTAAAGTTCTTGCAAATCTAAAACACCTATTAGATCAAAACAGGTTTATGCCCATAAGAGAAATTAGGGACAACATGATCATAACCCTGGACCTAAACATGCACTCTCAGGGCCATCCTTCTGTTCCTCAATTCATAGTTAATGGCATACTCCTACACTGCCCCCTCTCCACACTCTTTTTTCACTTCAACTCTTGAACCTTTCCTTAAAACAATTTGGAAAAATCATGATTCCCATGTGGTGAATGTAAGTGCCACTGAGTACAAAGAGGCAGCCTGTGCTGATGCCTTACTTTTTTTTACCTAAGGCCCTGTACACACGATCAGACATGTCTGATGAGACTTGTCTGATGGACCGTTTTCATCAGACAACTCTGAACTTGTCTGATGGTCTGATGTGCTGTACCATCGGACCAAAATCTGATCAGACCAGAACGCGGTGACGTAGAACACAAAGACGTGATGAAAAAACGAAGTTCAATGCTTCCAAGCATGCGTCGACTTGATTCTGAGCATGCGCGGGTTTTTGGTCCGATGCTTTTGTGTAATAACCATCGAACCTGTCCGATGGACAGGTTCCATCAGACAGGTTTTAAAGCATGTTTTAAAACTTTGGTCTGACGGACAACGGTCTGATGGGCCGTACACACCTTCAAACTGTTCCGATGAAACTGGTCTGCAGACTAGTTTCATCAGACATGTCTGATTGTGTGTACAGGGCCTTAACTCTACTTTTACATCATTCTCTGTGTGCCTACAGAACTGCAGAAATAAGCATTCAACACTTTGCAACTTTTGTTGCAGGCTGGCAATAATAATGTGCTGCCTCACAATTACAGTAGTATAGTGAACCTGCCACGTGTGCCTCTTCCACTGGCATATGGACTGGTTTGACAGTTAGGCAACTCAACAGCCAACTTGAAAAGCTTGCCCAGTAGGTTTTTAAAAACACTGCGGGCAATTGCAAGGCATTGACTTAGCATCATCAGCTTGCAAAAAAACAGTGCTATTATAGGCAGGATCTCCTGGCAAGAAACTGTAACATATTCACAAAACATTATTTGCTTAAGAAAACTGTATACAGTGAATCCTAAAGTCATACATACTGAAACATTGGTTTTGGGTTTAAATTCACTTAAAATTCATGAGATAAACTAAGAAATGACATTGTTTATCTCTGCAGTATGCATTAAATATAAAAAATACTGCTGTCAGAATAAGAGCCGACCCTTTAAAAAACTGACAAAACCAAGGCACAAACAAAATTTGGATTTGCGGCATTTGTATTTGTTTTCACACATTTTATTAGCTTTACACATTTACTGATACATTGGATTTGGTTTACAAAGGTTATTCACGTCACAAAAGAATTTTCACATTGCAAAGGGATTTAGTTTAGCTCAGTGAGTAAGATAAAGTTCTGCTTACTTCCATCATCCAAATATGTGTAAGCAAAAATACTATTTAATTTTACTTTTCCTGGTATGATTGGGTATTCTTTGCAAAATAAAATTTCATCACATTTACTAAGCTAAGCTATGGGAAAATTCCCTTCAAAATGAACAGCCTAATTGCCTTTGGTAAATTAACCTCATTATATAAAAAGCACTATGCAAATATAGGTGATTCTGAAAGATCGATGACTTATATCTTAATTTAAGTTTCACTCACTTAACTCACTCACTTAACATAAACTTAACAGTTTAGGTGTATTCAACTCATTAACTATGATCCAGAAGTTGCAAATAAAATATTGTGTTTTTGAAAATTGGTTTAATGTATATTTCTTTACACCTTTTAAATGTGTTCCTGGTTGTTAGATCTAAAAAAAGGAGTGCCTGGAGTGTTGGCAGTCTGAGGGCAGATGTGCCTTTTTTTCTTCAGGCATCAGTTGCATCATGATCACTATAAAAATACACCACCATCTGTGTAAGAAAATTGCAGAGATATGCTGTTGCCTACATCTAAAAATAATACAAGTAAGTGTTTTGTTTTAAACTACTTTTGAAATGCGAGATTTGAGCTACATCACTTATCATCAGCAAAGACCAATACATATTGTGCATACATGCATTTGAATGTAGATATGTAAAAATGCAAGTTTAGAAAAAAGAAAAAGGACATTCAGGCCCAGATTCACAGAGCAATTACGCCTGTCTAACTGGTGTTAGACAGGAGTAATTTCAAATTTCGCGCGCCGTATCACTAGTTTGAATCCTCAAACCATGCTACGGCGGCTTCGGGCTTCGATCTGAGAGGCTTACGTCTTCGTAAGCCTTCGGATCTACGCTGCGATATTTTTGCGGCAGCTGGGATGAGTGTGCGTCGTTTTCTGCGTCGGGATATGCAAATGACTTTTTACGGCGATCCACGAAGATACGAGTGGTCTTCGCAATCGCTTACGTCATTTTTTTGCTACGTACTGTTAGACCAGCTATTTGCTGGTCTAACGGTGCGTAGCCCATGTTAAGTATGGCCGTCGTTCCCGCGTCGAATTTAATTTTTTTTTTACGTAACTCGTTCGGGAATAGGAATGTCCGTAAACGACGCTACTCAAACAACGAATGACGTAACGACATGATTTCGCGCAATGCACGGCGGGACATTTCTGAACGGAGCATGCGCAGTTCGATCGCCGCGGGAACGCGCCTATTTTAAATGCTTCACGCCCCCTACTCGCGTAGATGGCTTGCGCCGGGAGAAATACACTACGCCGCCGTAGTTTACAGGACAACATCTACCGGGATTCCACGTAGAGCCAGGTAAAATACCGCGGCGTAGTGTATTTCTGATACTCTACGCGAATCTAATTGTATGTGAATCTGGGCCTCAGTTTTTTGATTTATCAAAATCTCTTTGCAGGGGTATTGTTCCCCTAGCTTAGTGAATGAGGTGAAGTTCTGCTGACTTCCATCTATTCACTGTGTGCAAACAAAAAAAATGTTGTTTATGTTTTTATTTTCTTTATATGTAATTTTTGCAATGTGAATTTTCAGCACATTAACCCAGCTAAGAGAAAATCCCCTTCCAAAGTAAAAATTCTCTTGCAAAGTGAACAGCCTGTTAGTAAATTACGAATGACAAATTTCATTGATGCTTATCTTGGTTAATGCAAACATGCACATTTATACTGAAATATATCCCAATCGCAATGTAACTACTATCCTCTTTAATCAGAAAACCATAAGTGGTTACAAAGGATGGGGAGATGGCAAAGGTATTGAATTTATTCTTCTCCTCAGTCTTTACGAGAGAATCGGGGGGCCTTCAGTAACCAAAACTGCAGTATTTATCCTCATGACACATCACAGCAAGCACCTCCATGGTTAAAATAGGACAGAATTAAAATTAGACTTGGGAAACTTAACATTAATAAATCACTGGGGCCAGATGGCTTACACCCGAGGGTACTTAGGGAACTCAGTCAAGTAATTGCCAGACCATTATTCCTAATATTTACTGACTGGAATGGTACCAGCTTATTGGAGAAAAACCAATGTAGCACCAATATTTAAAAAGAGCCCAAAATACATCTCTGGGAATTACAAAACAGTTAGCCTAACATCAATAGTATGCAAGCTCTTGGAGGGGATGATAAGGGACTATATACAATATTTTAGTAATGAGAACGGTATCATTAGCAGTAATCAGCATGGATTCATGAAGAATCGTTCTTGCCAAACCAATTTATTAACCTTCTATGAAGAGGTGAGTCACCATCTAGATAAAGGAAGGCCTGTAGACGTGGTGTATCTGGATTTTGCAAAAGCATTTGACACAGTTACCCATAAACGTTTACTGTACAAAATAAGGTCTGTTGGCATGGACCATAGGATGAGTACAAGGATTGAAAACTGGCTACAATGGTGAGTTCAGAGGGTGGTGATAAATGGGGGGTACTCAGAATGGTCAGGGGTGGGTAGTCGGGTCCCCTAGGGTTCTGTGCTGGAGGATGGAATAAACAGTTCAATCTCTGTATTTGCAGATGATACTAAGCTAAGCAGGACAATAACTTCTCCGCAGGATGTGGAAACCTTACAAAAAGATCTGAACAAATGAATGGAGAGGGCAACTACATGGCAAATGAGGTTTAATGTAGAACAATTGTATATATTGTAATAATGCATTTGGGTGGCAAAAATACGAATGCAATACTGGGGGGAGAACCTCTGGGGGAATCTAGGATGGAAAGGGACCTGGGGGTCCTAATATATGACAGGCTCAGCAATGGCATGTAATGCCAAGCTGCTGCTAACAAAGAAAAAAGAATATTGACATGCATTAAAAAGGGGAAAAAACGATAATTCTCCCGCTCTACAAGACTCTGGAGTATGCTGTCCAGTTATGGGCACCAGGCCTCAGGAAGGATGTACTGGAAATGGAGTGAGTACAAAGAAGGACAACAAAACGAATAAAGGGACTGGATGATATTAGTTATGAAGAAAGGTTACGACAACTGAACTTATTTTCTCTGGAGAAGAGACGCTTGAGAGGGTGTATGATTTCAATTTACAAATACCATACTGGTGACCCTGCAATAGGGAACACATTTTTTTTTTGCAGAAGGGAGTTTAACAAGACAAATGGCCACTCATTTAATCTTAAACTACATAGAGGGTTCTTTACTTTAAGTGCGGCAAGGAGGTGGAATTCCCTTCCACAGGCGGTGGTCTCAGCGGGGGGCATCGATGGTTTCAATAAACTATTAGATAAGCACCTGAATGACCACAACATGAAGGGGTATACAAGGTAATACTGACATATATTCCCACACATAGGTTGGACTTGTGTCTGTTTTTCAACCTCACTATGTAACTATGTGACTATGTAAGTGTATAATACTGAATAATTAGGGACGTTGTGAAGAGATATTTTTTGTCCCATTTTGTAAATGTTTGATGTTAAAAAAAAAAATGTTGTATTTGCTGCAAAGATAGATTTTAAACTTGCTAGTAGAAAACAAATCACAACATAAACTTGGTAAAGGGCTATTCATAGACTTTGTAGGCACAGTAATAAAAATATAAACAGTTTTATTTGATACAATTAGCATGATATACCATGATATAAACCCTTCCAAAATGAAAAACAATCGTGCAGAGATAATCTTGGAGGATTATCTGTACACAATTGTTTTTCGTTTTGGGTTTATATCATGGTTTACTCCACTAATTTTTCCTTATTCATTTAAATAAACTTGGTAAATGTGCAAATCAAGGTTCCTGCATAACATGCCAGTAAAAAATCACTCTCACTATGGAGGACCAGATTATATTGCAATCTTTTTAGGAAGATGTAGATCTTCTAAACCCCATATTATGACATGTTCATCTGTTTTTGTACAGAACACCTTCCTAAGTCCAAGATCCACCATTTATCAATAATTACTTTGCAGGGAAGAGTGCAATGGTACACATCTGGATAACGAGTATTGCCAACAAAAGTAAAGCTCCTATGTTTATGGTCATGGCCCTCTGACCGAGAGTGATGTGGATCACATAAACACGCGACAAGACTTACAACATAAATAGATCTGAAGTGTGCCTTGGTGGTCTGGTCAGTATGCCAAGAAAAGGGGGCATACCCAAAGTAAGTAATGGGTAGTTGTTAAAGAAGGATATGCTGAGAAGTGCCCTGAAAAAGGGAAGGGCGTCGAATGCGATTGAATGCGCAGACTCACGGACATCGGGTGAGCTGGGAAGAGTCGGCCCAGTGACATGTAGTACTGCACACTGAACCGACAAAGAGCATGTGTGAGTGGGCTGCTTAAATACCCTCCGGGCTCCTCCCATAAACTCAGGCCACCATACTGGCCTTCTTATTTATGGTCGTGGCCCTCTGACCGAGAGTGATGTGGATCACATAAACACGCGACAAGACTTACAACATAAATAGACCTGAAGTGTGCCTTGGTGGTCTGGTCAGTATGCCAAGAAAAGGGGGCAAAAGACTCAGATAGGGAAATAGCTTATATTGATTTCTTGTATTTATTGAGCCAGCTTGGTAAAGGCTTGTGCCATTCCTTCCTGAGGATTTGGGATGTATGTGGCAAAACAAGGAGACTTCCCAGCAGCCTGGTATCTCGATTACGTGGTCTGGTACTCCCTGTTGGGAGGCAGTTGAGGCTGCTCTAATTCGGAAAGAATGTCCAGAGAACCGACTGGGATTTGAAGCCCAAGTTGCTTAGGATTCTGACATGCTTGACAACTGTCTGCCACTCAGGGAGCTGGTTTAGAAAGGGTAGCAACAAGCTACCATCAGATTGGCTGGGTAGATGGAGTAGTAGTCGGTCGAGCACCGTCACTGGGCGTCAGGCATTGTTAGTCTGAAACAGGTTGATGTCAACCCCCGGGGCTGGTTTGTTGCGTTTGCAGACTGAGAGTGTAGGGGTTCGAAAGCGAGTCGGGTGGCGTCGGAGCAGTGTCTGACTGCCGGAGCCACTGACTGTAAATTCACTAGGTTGTAGGGAACCGTAGAAGGCCTGGTAGATGGCTGCTTGGATGACTATGCTGGGCAAGGCCCTAAATGGGGAAAAAGAGGGCACTCTTGAAAGGTAGGCGCTCGCCACTGACTACAGGTTGGTGCTTCTGTATGCTCTGTAGAAGGGACTTGACTGCATGGGCTCGAGAATACTGACAGTTTACTGGGGTCCTGCAGGGACAGGAAATGCTGGACGCCATCTAGATATGGCATGATAGTATTGTGAGAAAGGGTCAGCTGCATGTGGCAATACGATATGAAGGCTAGGACGTGTCTAACGTTGCCTATTGCTGCTCCGAGGCAAGTGCCCAAAAATTAGCAGTTAGTGTTCCAAGCAGTGCGATAGGCCTTCAGTGTGTTGCGTGCCAAGAAGTGGTTAATAAGCTGGGTTGAGTTGGTGAGATGCTACTTCAGTCCATCGTCAGCAATGACCAGGGTGGGACAGGGATGGTTATTGGGTCGGCTCCAGGCTCTTGCTGGAAAAACAAAGTAAGGTTGTAATGGGACAGAGCATTAGCTGCGATTTTGCATTTGCCTGGAACATGTCTACAGAAGATATTAAACTGGTGATGAAGTGACAGCTGCGCGAGCCTGCGCAGGAAGGACGTGATGGGGAGAGGCTTGATCTACCTTAATTGATGAAGTCGGCTGTGGCCTGATTGTCTGTGGTGAAGAACACTGTCTGTCCAGTTCAAGTGTGGCCCCAGACCTGGGCAGCTGCCACAATGGGGTACAGCACAAAGCGTGATGAAGACTGGGTAAATCAGAAATTTAAGAGAATTTCTGGGGGCCAAGGTTGGGAGAACCAGCGGCGGATGAAAAATGCACGCAAAAGCCTGTGGTGGCTCGGCTGACACTGCCGGGATGAAGATTGAAATGCTGTTCTATCAGGTGGGGAAGTTGTCCCACATAGCTAAGTCTGCTACTGATGCTTGGTCTAGTTTGAGAACTTGGACTGGATTTTGCATTGGTGTGAGAAAATCAAGACAATACACAGGTGCTCAACAAGACGATATACGTGCACTCGCTGACCAACGTGCACTCGCCGACCAAAGTGCACTCGCTGACCAACGTGCACTCGCAGACCAACGTGCACTCGCAGACCAACGTGCACTCGCTGGTGCTGGTTGGAAACCTGAACTAACTGCAGGGAAAAAGACAGGGAAAAGATGAGTGGCCCGCGTGCCACTAAAGATGAATGGCCAACTGGGTGCCACTGTGTGTTTGTTTGGCTGATTGTCACTGAGGTGTGTTTGCAAGTTTAGTTTGTATTCGGGTTTGCACGTAGGTGCGTGCTGCAAAGTGTTTTATACTGCTGCAGACAATATTGTGTGGTTGCAAGGGTCTCAGTCTGGTTTGCTGAGATGATATTACGTGGTTGCAAAGGTCTCGATGATTATGAGGTTTGTTTTGAGATGGCCTTGTGTGGTTGCACGGGTCTCAACAAGTGAGGGGTTGCTGAGACGATGTTGCGTTTGCAATGGTCTCAAGTGATTGTCGGGCTGCTGAGATGACTATGTATGGCTGCACAGGTCTGAACGGGTGTCAGGTTGCTGAGACGAGATTGTGTGGTTGCAAAGGTGTAGACAAGTTTGAGGTAGCTGAGATGACATTTTGCAAGGGTCTCAAATGAGTGTCAAGTTGCTGAGACAATATTCCCCCCTTTTTTCTTTTTTTATGAAAACGACTGTGAATGAAACGCTGGTAAACATGAGTTACCACATCTGGCTGTGTTTACAAGCTGTTACAGGCATTGGCGTTTCGAATGCCTTTGAACATCCGTCTGAACCCATTTATTTTTTTTCAAGAAGGTTTCTGAACTCAACTGCCTAGAAATGACTATAAATGATCCTGTGTACATGTACTGATAAGATAACATAGAGGAGTGATTGGGGATCCTGTGTAGACGTACTGATAAGATAACATAGAGGAGAGATCAGGGGCGGCTGAAAAACACCCATTTTTCTGGCTGCAAGGGTCTCAATGAATGCCATGTTGCTGGGATGAGACTGCGTGGTCACAAAGGTCTTTGATGAGTGGGAGGTTGCTCGAGACGGTATTGCGTGGTTGCAAGGCTCTCGATGAGTGTGGCGCTGCTGTGACGGTATTGCGTTTGCAAGGGTCTCAACAATGGTGTGAGGCTGCCGAGACGGTATTGCGTGGTTGCAAGGGCCTTGATGAATGTGGGGCTGCTGAGACGGTATTGCGTTTGCAAGGGTCTCAACAATGGTGTGAGGCTGCCGAGACGGTATTGCGTGGTTGCAAGGGCCTTGATGAATGTGGGGCTGCTGAGACGGTATTGCGTTTGCAAGGGTCTCAACAATGGTGTGAGGCTGCCGAGACGGTATTGCGTGGTTGCAAGGGCCTTGATGAATGTGGGGCTGCTGAGATGGTATTGCGTTTGCAAGGGTCTCAACAAGGGTGTCAAGCTGCTGAGACTGTTTTGCGTGGTTGCAAGGGCCTTGATGAATGTAGGGCTGCTGAGACGATTTTGCGTGGTTGCAATGGACTCAACAGGTGTCAGGTTGCTGGGCCGAGATTGCATGGTGGCAAAGTATTTTTATTTATTTTTTGCGTTTTTTTTTATATATATATATAAATATATATGGTTTTTTTTTTTTGCGTTTTTGTAAGGGCCTTGTATTGCAAGGGTCTTAACAAGGGTGTCAGGCTGCTGAGATGATTTTGTGTGGTTTCAAGGGTCTCGATGAGTGTGGGGCTGCTGAGACGGTATTGCGTTTGCAAGGGTCTCAACAAGGGTGTCAGGCTGCTGAGACAATTTTGCGACGTTGCAGCAGTCTCAACAGGTGTCAGGTTGCCGGGGGCTGAGATTGCGTGGTGGCAACGTTTTTTTTTTTTGCGTTTTTATATATATTTTTTATTTTGTGTTTTGTAAAGGTCATGTGTTGCAAGGGTCTTAACAAGGGTGTCAGGCTGCTGGGATGATTTTGCGTGGTTGCAAGGATCTCAATGAGTGTGGGGCTGCTGAGACGATATTGCGTTTGCAAGGGTCTCAACAAGGGTGTCAGGCTGCTGAGACGATTTTGCATGGTTGCAATGGTCTCAACAGGTGTCAGGTTGCCGAGGGGCTGAGATTGCGTGGTGGCAAAGTTTTTTTTTTTTTTTTGTATATTTGCATTTTTTGTTTTTATTTGCATTTTTTTATATATTTTTTATTTTATTTTGCGTTTTGTAAAGGTCATGTGTTGCAAGGGTCTTAACAAGGGTGTCAGGCTGCTGGGATGATTTAGCATGGTTGCAAGGATCTCAATGAGTATAGGGCTGCTGAGACGATATTGCGTTTGCAAGGGCCTCAACAAAGGTGTCAGGCTGCTGAGACGATTTTGCATGGTTGCAATGGTCTCAACAGGTGTCAGGTTGCCGAGGGGCTGAGATTGCATGGTGGAAACGTTTTATTTTTATTTATTTTTTTTATTGCAGGTTTTTTTTTTTTTTTTCGTTTTTATATATATTTTATTTTGCGTTTTGTAAAGGTCATGTGTTGCAAGGGTCTTAACAAGGGTGTCAGGCTGCTGAGATGATTTGCATGGTTGCAAGGTCTCAATCAATAAGAATTGGTTTACTGAGAAAGGATAGAAACACCTGATTTGTTTGTACCTTAAGCAAGCAGTATAGGGTAGAAGGACAATGCCTGTATGAATCGTAGGTTCCGTAGGGGCCACTAACGATCGATATGGGAGACAACGAATAGTAGCAAATTGATAGGACATAAAGAATTTAATAACAAATTTTACTTGCGACAGTGGGCCATGCAAGTGAGTTTGCGGCGGACTGTGGCTGGAGTGAAACATGTAGAAAGGTGTAGGGATGCCATGCATGGGGCAAAACAACAAGGTTTGGTGTAGAAAATAGAACACGAGAAGTGCGTACAAATATTTTATAAGCTCCACTGTGGGAACCGAACATGATGCGGGTGACACAAATTTTGACATGACAAACAAGCTAACGAATCATACCTGGGACAATGAACATGCAACTGGGTTTGCTTGGACTGGAGTGGATGTGCAACACATCCGAAGAGTGTGGCGTGGTGTGGTGTGGCGCCATGCATGACACACAGGCAATAACTTTGGTAAATAAATGAGAGAGAAGAACCGTGTACAAACAATTCGTAAGTTCCGCTGCGGAAACTAAAACACACGGCATGGGGGAAACATAGAATGGCAATGGTGGAAAGTATGCAATGTATCTAAAACAAAACGGTTATAAAGAGAAATGACTGATACAAAAACGGTTGTAAAATGCATTAAACAAATCCGATACGAATCGGAAGTAAGGAGTGTTGAACAAATCTGCTGTGAATTGGTTGTAGAGTGTATGCTACCAGCCACCCATCCCCCCAGGCTTATCAAGTGCAGACAAGGCAGCAGGTGAGTTCAATTACCACCTCAATCTGCCAAAGAACCCATACAAAGAATATATGCTAATCTCCAAATGAATGAGACAGCAAGCACTGAATATACAAATACATAGTTTGTTTGGCAGGAGGAAGTTACAAATGTACCAAGCTTGTAACTAAGATGTTAGAACATGAGCAACAATAACTCAGAGGTATATTTTTACAAAAGAAATGCAGGATAGGAAGCATAACGAATTGCAAGATTGCACATGATACAAAAGGTTTGAATACAACCTGCGACAGTAAGCGGGAACCGCCGTCGAAGACCATGAACGGAGAAGCCACAATGCACTTGCGATGTCGAATGCGATTGAATGCGCAGACTCACGGACATGAGGTGAGCTGGGAAGAGTCGGCTCAGTGACATGTAGTACTGCACACTGAACCGACAAAGAGCATGTGTGAGTGGGCTGCTTAAATACCCTCCGGCTCCTCCCATAAACTCAGGCCACCATACTGGCCTTCTTATATACATTTTATAGCCCATAGAAACCAGAGAATATCACCTGCTTGTATCAGAAGGTACAAAGCATGACATTAGCTAATTTTTCAACAGAATGAAATGGGCACCAGCATGCATGGTATTCTCACTGATGTTACTTTACTCCAAGAACATCATTATTTGTATCTTCCAAAATATGATACATTTGTGAAGCGTATGTATTAAATGTGCACATTGAATTTACTAATTGTAATATTGATATTACTTAAAAAAAAATAAAAAATTGAGTACTTTAGTGTGTCGGAACCAAGTACTTTAGAATATATATTTTTTATGTTATTCAACTATAAAATGCTTACGTATTTCCTCCTATGACATGAATTTAGTTGGGACACCACAAAGAAGTTGAAAGCCACAATATTCCAAATCTGAGTCTGAGAAAGCTCCCCTTTGTCAGGACTTGGACCACCTGCTGGTGGCACGTGGTTTCCAGAGCAGAAGGATGTAGTTCCAGTGGCCACCAACGGGTGTACCCCAGTAGCCAGGTTATCCCAGTAATCAATGTCCACCTAATGCTGGCTACTGGTAAAGTATATAACCCCTTTCCTAACTTCCTTCATTGGCTCAGTGTTTTGCCTGTGTGCCTTGTACCTGGTTATTGATGTGCTGCTCCTAACCTTGATCATGATTCTTGTCATGATTCTGTTCCAGTACCTGCAGCCTAAAGAAAAATAATAATAATAATGCAAGTCTTATATAGTGCTGTCTTACCCTAACTTGCCAGGCAAGCTTCTGAAGCCAGGCAAGCTTCTGAAGCCACAGCCTAAGCTGTAGCTCATCGGGTCTCGAGGCGCTTATATAGTAACATAGTCACTATTACCCAAATCAATGGTACTCATTTTACCGACCTCGGAAGGATTGAAGGCTGAGTGGACCCCGCCGGGATCGAACCTGCGACCCTGAGGGCTCAGGTGATCACAGATTGCTGCAACGGAGCATTAGCCTGCTGAGCCACCTTACCAGCTTAAAGGAAAACATCCTGGACTGCCGCACTGCATTAATGCGTCTTCATTTTCTAAACCAAAAGTATAAAATCCAAAATACAGTCAATAGCAAAAAGTGGACATATAGGCTTACTCATAGCTGGAGTATGCAGGAATCAAAGGCGTGCTAAAAGGAAAACTTGAAAGACTCTACCAATCAGACATATCAATCACAGCGTGAAGACATTAGGCACATAATTGAATCCTGCAAACCCCAAAGACAGAGTGCACCTGCGTAGTGAGCAATTTAAACCAAAATTAAGAAATATGTGAGTACATCAAAGAGTGCCTGGAAAAGGCTTAAACATGTTTAAATTGATTGAAAAGACTTATTATAATGCTTAGTATGAAGACTATCTCAAACTAGGTGTACATCTGTGGATACATAAAACAACAAACCAATGTATGTGAACAATATGCAAAGGGTGCATATACATGAAAGAAGTACAAAATGTTAAGTACAAATATGTAAATATATAGAAAAATTATGATATTTATCAAATTGAATAATTAACACATGTGTTGGTGAACGTGTATTAAACATAGTATATATATATATGGCCCAAGGGTCATAATGTGCGAATCTTGAACAACTGTGTAAATTAAAAAGAAGAAAAAAAACACCATTTGGTTAAATTGAATAAAAACATGATGTAATATTAAAATGTCATATTGATAAACGCTGTTATAATATCATTAATGACATTGTCATTTATCCCATCTATAGTTAAAGGGTCACTAAAGGAAAAAAATTTTTTTGCTAAAATGACTGTTTACAGTGTATAGAGAAATAAAAGATAACTGATTCCTTGTCAAAATGATTAAAAATAGATAAAAATCAATCATATAATGTGCCTGCAGGTTAGTTTCACTTTTGAACTGGCTTCATGTTTCTGCAAAGTAGAAATAGACACACAGAACTAAAACAAACAATACCAAGGCAGTGTTTTGTTTTTAAAATGAATCTGATTGGTTCTGGGAAGTTTTAGACACACAGTAATGACAGCTTAAACCATTGTGAGAAAGCTCCCAGTATGGTGGTTATAAGGAAACAGACAAGCAGGAAGTGTGGAGAACAGAGCAGGATTACAGCAACTTCGAAGCAAAAACGAACAATAAGGACATGAAACCAGTACTGCAGTAAGGTAAAGGAATCTATTTAGCTAAAAAAAAAATTTCCTTTAGTGACCCTTTAATGTTCATTTATGAATTCTTGTGTAGATTTTATACATTTTATAGATTTCCTAAATCCTTCAGAAATTCCTACACCTAGGCTCATAGGGCCAGATTCAGCAAGACTTGCGCTGGAGTATTTCGATATGCGCCGCGTAACTGTGAAGATGCGCCGTCGTATCTATGTGGCCGTACCCACCAAACTAGATGCGACAGAAAACGGGCCATTTCCGATCGGCTTAACTTTCCGACGCCAGAGTCTCGTCAGCGCAAAATTTTGCTTGGCGCATCAGTCGCGCCTATTGATTTCCCCTGCAAATATGCAAATGAGGGAGATTTCCCGATTCGCGAACGGATTAGCACCATACGCTGGCTACATGCGCCGCGCGTATCTCGTCCGTCCGGCGCAAAGTTATTTCTACAAATAGCTGCTTTATCTTTACTCCAGACGGCCTCAGGTCAGCAGGAGAGCAGCTACAGCAGCAGCGTTACCGACGAAACTATCAAGCTGAACAACCACACGTGCAAGGTCAACACCTCTGTGTGCCAACATGCCAGGGGCAGTCGCGGTCCTAGCACTAGTACTGGGTCCCCCGGTACGGAGGAGGCGGGCACGTGAGAGGATATACCGCACGCGCATGAGCCTCTTTGGCATGGGGGATGAGGAGGTGTATCGCCTCTTCAGATTCAGCCCTGATGCAATACTTGAACTAACCACAACCCTGCAGGGTGGCATCACCAGCAAGACACACTGCTCACAAGCAGTGCAGCCACTGGTGAAGGTACTGGCAACACTTCATTTCCTTGCAAGTGGATCATTCCAGCGTACAAGTGGAGTGGTGGCTGGGATGTCACAGTCCTCCATGAGCAGATGTGTGGTACCAGGTTGTCCTTGCAATCCTCAGACGCATGTCCAACCACTTCATCAGACCAACCACTGAGGAGCTGCGGCTGAAGGCAATGACAGATTTCTACAGCATTGCCAGATTCCCACGCACTGCGGGGGCCATTGATTGCACACATGTGGCACTCCAGCCCCCCAGTGCCACAGAGCACATATACCGCAATCGGAAGCACTGGCATTCCATCAACGTACAGGTGATAGCCGATGCCCAGCGCCTCATATGGCACGTCCGTGCCAAACACCCCGGGTCCAGCCATGACAGCTTCATATACCGTCAGAGTCCCATCCCAGCAGAATTCGAGCAGAACATGTATGGGGACAGCTGGCTGGTTGGTGAGTGACATGGGTGCCAGGCATGACTATCCCCTCCCATGATGCACATCACAAGGGGCACATGCATGACTAACATCCTACTGTCTTTTCCCTTACAGGTGACTCTGCATATGCACTGGTACCCCATCTAATGACTCCTTTCCGGAACCCCCAAACCAGAGGAGAGAGAAGATACAATGCGGCACATATCAAAACCCGTGCAGTGGTGGAGCAAACATTTGGGCTCCTGAAGTCACGTTTCCGCTGCCTGGATAAGTCCGGGGGGGCCCTATTGTATTCCCCTACCTTCGTGTGTCAGATCATCGGTGCATGTTGCATTCTGCACAACTTTGCTATGAGAAAAGGCCTGCAGATTGACATACGTGATGACCTGACCCCCGACTCACACAGTCCCCACCTGCCAGAGGAGAACCAGTCTGCTGATGGAAGAGCAGTCAGGAGGGTCCTCGCCGTAGGCATCTTTGGACACTAAACCAAAACATTAATCACACAGACAATGCATGCATGCACACCACTGATGTCCCTAGATCACACACACCACATGCACATCACATTGGATTAGCCCAAGTCCAGCATGTAGGGCTTGGGAGCAGCAACGCCAGCGTCAAGGCCCCAATGATGTCGCTGTCCATTCATACACCTTTCACACGTCATTCATACAGCCGTGGGGATAACTTCTTCACCACGGCCGAGGGTGACACCCCTTACTGGCAGGAGTGCCACCCCCTCACATTCACACACCATTCACACTGTCCCCTGCACTCCTGACCGTGTGCAGTTAAAAATAAAATATAAACTCATAACCTGAGTAATAAAATAAAATAAAAACTCATAACCTGAGTAATAAAATAAAATATAAACTCATAACCTGAGTAATAAAATAAAATATAAACTCATAACCTGAGTAATAAAAGAAAAAAAAAAACCCTCATCTGGGATGACGAGGGCTCCTCCTTGTGGGCACTCTCGGGCTCCTCAGCTGCCTGGAGGGAGTGGGTGGGGGTGGGGGGGCATCTGGAGGAGGCTGATCCCTGGGTGGGCCACTCCTGGCAGCTGTTGGCTGCATGCCCTCCAAGGCCACAGCAATCCGGCTCAGAAAATGATTGGTCTGGGCCTGCATTCTCATCTGGCGGGTGATATTATGCCGCTGGGCACGCTGCCGCTGCCCCCCCCTCTTCCTGGATGGCAGCTGTGTTGGCGTGGACGGCTGCTGTGAGGTGTCGTACATCAGCCTGCACCTCCCCCAGGCTGGTGACAACGTCCTGCACACCACTGGGCAGCTGCGATACGGAGCACAGACTGTCAGCGAGCCGGTCCAAGTGCCCAGCAATCTCCCCCATCTGTTGTGTTTGCCGGGCATGGTCCATCGCCACCTGGTCCTGGACCAAATCAGACACCCCCCTGGTCTTACGGGTCGCCTTCCTGGGGCCAGGAGAAGGTTGTCCCCGTGGGGATGGAGTCGCCCTTGAGGGGCTACCGAGGATGGGTGAGGGGATGACAGAGGGGCCTGCAGAAGGGGAGGACTCAGATAACACCAAAAAAAACTCCTGCTGAAGAACAGGCTCCTCCTCAACCATCTCCACAGAAGTGGTGTGGGCACTCTCCTCCACCTCGGTGCCTTCAGCACCCAGGGGCTCGTCCTCAGGATCCCGTTGGGGGGTTGGGGTGGAATGGCCGGCAACAGATGATGGCCCAGCTCCGTCATCTGTGGATGACACAAAGCAGACACATGTTGGTGGTCCCACACACTTGGCACATGTACCCTCCCCCCCCACATGCAACACACCAAATAGGGGATAAAAAACACTTACCTGTCCTGGAGCCTTCCTCCACAGAATCATAGCCTGGTACCCCCTCCAATTGCTCCCTCTCCAGGCAGCGGGCGACCACCTCCTCCTCTGTGGTCAGGCTGACCGGACATGGGGGTCCACCACCTGTGCCCCGCTCATGGCTCCGAATGGTGGCCACCTTGCCACGGACCTTGCGCCGCAGGTCATTTATCTTTTTCTGGATATCACCAGCAGTCCGGGTGGAGTACCCCAACACATTCACCCTGCCAGCAATGGTGTCCAGGATGGCCTGCTTCCTCTCCCGGTTGGTCTTCCTACTTTTCTTCCCATGCAGAAAATCATTTTAAGTCTCCATAGCAGAGATGACCACAGAGACCTCCTGGGCATTGAAATTGAGGTTCCTCCTCTCTTTGGGGGTAGCGGGAGCAGCCATAACAGAGCAAAAGTAACTTCCCTGGGGTGGGGGGAAACGGAAATACTTTTGCGCCGGAATGGCGCTTCTGCTGGCGCTTTTATACGCGCAACGGAACACATTGCGCTGGCGTTTCCCGTGAAGTGGTGCCGACGGAAGTTGTGAGCATGCGCACAGGAAGCCTCACTCACTGCGCATGCTCCGTGGATGATGCGCTGAACGTAAGCCTCTGCGCTGGGCTCCGCCCATCATTTACATATGATCACACCCACTTCCACTTGCGTCGGGTTGCGCCAACGCATCTTCGTTACTCCGTCGCAAAGTAACGCCCATGCACTTGGTGAATGCTGTACTTCACTCGCTAGTTTGCGTCAGCGCAGCGTATATGCGTTGCGCTACGCTGGCGAAAAGATGCGCGCATCTACCTGAATCTGGCCCATAATGTGTCAAATGAAGTTTTAAATAAAAATTACAAAAATTAAAATGAAATGAGTCGGTGTGGAAAAAGAGAAGAAAAGATGTGCATAGTGACAAATGTAAAGGGAGCCGAACCCTAAAGCGCTGTACACACGATCGGATATCTGATGGAATCTAATCCAATGGATTTTTTCGTCGGATATCAGATGAAGCTGACTTTCATCAGTCTTGCCTACATCGGTCAAAAATCTGATCGTGTCCAAATGCGGTGACGTACAACACGTACGATGGCACTATAAAGGGGAAATTCAAATCCCACGGCACCACCCTTTGGGCTGATTTTGCAGATTTTGTGTTACCACGTGTTAGTAAAAGTTTGGTGAGAGCAGATTTGCGCTTTTCAGTCTCTGTGCTTTTCAGATCGTTTTCTGGTATTCAGTTGGTGCTTGTGGGTTCGTATGTGTCTTTCATGGCGTGTAGTCAAGTCATATCTGTTTTGCAGTGCGTTCCTGTCCACTCGTTTTCTGGTTTTCAGGTCGTTCTTTTTAGGCCTTGCTGTTCCTCGGTGCGTTTTTAGCCATGTTGGAAGTACGTTCTGATTCTCGAGTTTGTGCTGCGTATGGGCCTGGTGCTGCAGTTAATACTGTAACCCAAGCTCAGTCCGTGAACAGGGCGAGGAAGAGTTCATGGGCCAAGAATTGGTTGCTCCAGTGGGACCAATTCTCTCATATGCCTCTGCAGTGGGAAATCCAGGAGAATAACCCTGATGACTTCAGGAATTATCTCCGTATGACGGACCCGTTTTTCACCGTCTGTTGGATTTGCTGTCCCCCTATATCACGAGGCAAGACACTGTGATGCGCCAAGCCATCACTGCCGAGCAGAGGCTCATTGCCACGTTGAGGTACCTGGCGACAGGCATCTACCCCCAGGCTCTTGGGATCATAATCCACGAGACGTGTTCTGCCATCATACAAGTCATGCAGAAGGACAATATTAACCACTTAAGGACCGCCTACTGCACATTTACGTCGGCAGAATGGCACGGCTGGGCACATCAACGTATATATACGTTGGTTTTAGTACCCAGCCGTGGGTCGCGGGCACGCGCCCGCGGGCGCGCGCCCGCGACCCGGTCCGAAGCTCCAGGACCGGGACCGCGGGATTCGCGGACCCGATCGCCGCTGCAGTGCGGCGATCCGTCCCTGGAGCGGAAGAACGGGGAGAGCCGTGTGTACACACGGCTTCCCCGTGCTTCTCTGTGGCCGGAGCATCGATCGCGTCATCCCTGTAATAGGGGGACGCGATCGATGACGTCACACCTACAGCCACACCCCCCTACAGTTGTAAACAACACATTAGGGCACACATTCCCTACAGCGCCACCTGTGGTTAACTCCCAAACTGCAACTGTCATTTCCACAGTAAACAATGCAATTTAAATGCATTTTTTGCTGTGAAAATGACAATTGTCCCAAAAATGTGTCAAAATTGTCCGAAGTGTCCGCCATATTGTCGCAGTCACGAAAAAAATCGCTGATCGCCGCTATTAGTAGTAAAAAAAAAATAATTAATAAAAATGCAATAAAACTATCCCTTATTTTGTAAACGCTATAAATTTTGCGAAAACCAACCGATAAACGCTTATTGCGATTTTTTTTACCAAAAATATGTAGAAGAATACGTATCGGCCTAAACTGAGGAAAAAAAATGTTTTTTTATATATTTTTGGGGGATATTTATTATAGCAAAAAGTAAAAAATATTGCATTTTTTTTAAAATTGTCGCTCTATTTTTGTTTATAGCGCAAAAAATAAAAACCGCAGAGGTGATCAAATACCACCAAAAGAAAGCTCTATTTGTGGGAAAAAAAGGACGCAAATTTTGTTTGGGAGCCACGTCGCACGACCGCGCAATTGTCTGTTAAAGCGACGCAGTGCCGAATCGCAAAAACCCCTTGGGTCATTTGCCAGCGTATTGGTCCGGGTCTTAAGTGGTTAAGGTAAGTTTTCTCCCTTAACATCACATTCTATGTATTTAATGTAAGCTAATGTATTGTATTTCTTTCATCCTTCCCTAATTACCATGATTGCAATATGCTGTGAATGTCCCCTTTGTCCCCATGCATGCTGTAAGCTTTTAATGCTCTTTTTTTGGCCTACATGCATATTTCCCTTTACTAACCTCTCCAGCATGCTATGCTTGGCCCAAACACACCTAGCCTAGTCTGATAACAATGTATTTTGTCTGCTCCATTGTAGTTCTGCCCCCCCCCCCCCCCTAAAATGTGTCCAAATGTATTGTTTTTCATTACATTTAGGCAGAGTGCTAGAGGCTTTTTTTTTGGAGGGCCCAAACTTGAATCCCCCTTAACTTTTTACAATGGGACATCAGAGGGGGTGAGGAATCTGATAAGTGGGCCGTATATTTTTGGCTTTAAAGCGGAGGTTCACCCAAAAATCAACTTTCTGCAGTTAGATCCAGCATACTGCTGACATCTGCAGTATGCTGGTCTTTTTTTTTTGGTACTTATCGTTTTAGCAGTATTTCTTCTATGTCTCCGAGCGGGGAATCCTGCAGGGAATGGGCGTTCCCAAAGGCAAGCAAGTTGATTGACGGCCTTCGATAGCGCGTCACGGCTTCTGAAAATAGCCAAAGTGACACTCTGCAATTTACGGAAGCCGTGACGTGCTATCGAAGGCCGTCAATCAACTTGCTTGCTTTTGGGAATGCCCATTCCCCGCAGGATTCCCTGCTCGGAGCCATAGAAGAAATACTGCTAAAACGATAAGTACCAAAAAAATAAAAATTACCAGCATACTGCAGATGTCAGCAGTATGCTGGATCTAACTGCAGAAAGTTGATTTTTGGGTGAACCTCCGCTTTAAATACTTATTGAAATAAATGTTATACTGATGTTGGACAATAATGTATTTTTGTAATCTGATTGCAATGTTTATGTGCAAAAGTACTAATGTTTTTTTCTTGTTTGACTCCACAGTTTCCTTCATCGCCACAGGAATGGAAGACTGTGGCATGCCATTTTGCCGAGCAGTGGGACATTCCTAACTGTGGGGGGCAATTGATGGGAAACACGTCTGCATAGTGCCACACCCTGTTCGGGGTCGTACTATTTTAACTACAAAGGTTTTAATAGTATTGTGTTAATGGTGGTGGTGTCGGCACAGTACGAATTTATGTATGTGAACGTGGGGAAGAATGGCCGGATGTCCGGTGGCGGAGTATTTACACAGATGGAAATTGCCCAACGTCTGAAGACTGGTGGCCTGGCACTGCCACCTGATGCAGATAATGTTAAGGGACTTCCGTTTGTTTTTATTGTGGATGAAGATTTCGGGCTGGGACCACACCTGATGCGGCCGTTCCCCCAGAGGACCGGAGAGGAGGGTTTTTAATTACCAGCGGGCAGGGCCAGGAGGGTTGTTGAGAATGCCTTCGAGATAATGGCCAGCTGGTTCTGCCTGTTGCTGACAGCCATCCACATGGCAGAATAAAAACTGAATCACATTGTGTTCACCTGCTGCATACTTCACAACTTTTTGCACAGCCATTCTTCATCTTATATCACAAATGTTGAGCCTGAGGCCAGACTTTCTCAAACACAATCAATGACCGGCCTGGACACTGGCCGCACTGGCTTGGCCCCCCGAGTACTTTACTTCGATTTTACTTTGATTTTTTAACCAAAAAATAATCCAAAAATGTGCTCTTTGAAAAAATTGTTTGGTCATTATTGTTTGTGTTTCTTTTATCTGTCTCCCAGATTCTCCTTGTGCACTTGTAGTGCCAAGTGTATTTCTCTATTTTAGTAAATAATCACAACTGTCAAAGTAAACAAACACTTTTAAATGTACAAACTGGTATTGAGCATAGAAAGAAGAAGCCACACATTGTTTAGTATAAAAAAATTTTTACTCTGTGCACAACTTGTGCGTTATAAAATTTATTTTTATTAAAAAAATAACCATTTTTTTTTTGGTTTGCCTAACCAGGCATGGTTTCAACAAGCAAATATCTAAAAACAATGGAACTTACAAAGTTCAACCTTAGAAGCACATGCGATGGGGTGATGTCACCCCTGAACAAGCCAAAATTTGAAGATGCACACAGTTTGTGTGGCAAAATGGGTATTTATATCCTGATCCCATGCCAAATGTCAACATGTGCTATCTGCCATCATGGGGGATTAATGGATGTGTTTTGGGGGTGCAAACCCTTCCTCTCACCTACTTGAGTAGCGAGGAAGGGGTTGCACCCACAAAACACGGACACAGAAATCCTGTTATGGCAGATAGCACATGTTGACACACTGTGTGAATCTTCATATTTTGGAGCATAACAAAAAAGTAAAAAGTCTACTATTCGCCCCAAAATGTCAATGATGTTTTTAAATTTTTGTTCAATCACATTCATCCTATTCCTCATAATGTCTATTTTACTACTACATTCCATTATTTCTAGTATCAAGATCTGTGCACTAGCACTTGAGAAAGAAGTACAGTGCCTGCCGCCGAGAATGTGTTTTTAGCACGACAGCATCGCGCTGATTCTCGGCGACAGGGTGCCGACATCTCGCACTCGCTGAAATAGTAAAAGCACATTCCAGCGAGTGCTTCATAGAAGCGACGGGGATCCGACGCGGATTCCCGCCAATTCTGCATGTGGGCGGAGTTTGTTATGAATCCTGAGAGGGAACTCCCCGCCGGATTTTAAATAAAAATCCGGCATGGGTTCCCCCCTCAGGAGCATAACGGGCTCTTAGGTCTGGTATGGGTTGTAAGGAGACCCCCCTACGCCGAAAAAACGGCATGGGGGTCCCCCACAATCCATACCAGACCCGTATCCAAAGCACGCCGGCCGGCCGGTCAGGAAGGGAGTGGGGGCGAGCGAGCGCCCCCCCCCCCTCCTGAGCCATACCGGGCAGCATGCCCTCAACATGGGGGGGTCAGGTGCTCTGGGGCAGGGGGGCGCACTGCGGCCCCCCCCCCACCCCAGAGCACCCTGTCCCCATGTTGATGAGGACAGGGCCCCTTCCCGACAACCCTGGCCGTTGGTTGTCGGGGTATGCGGGGGGAGACTTATCGGAATCTGGAAGCCCCCTTTAATAAGTGGGCCCTCAGATACCAGCCCCCCACCCTAAGTGAATGAGTATGGGGTACATCGTACCCCTACCCATTCACTTGCAAAAAAAAGTGCAAACACAAATAAACCACACAGGGTATTAAAATATTTTATTAGTTGGCCGCCGGGGGGTGGGGTGTATGGTCGCTTTTATAAAAGCGCCCTCCTCCGGCGGGCTTCCTCCGACATCTTCTGCGGGGGGGTGGGTGCCGCTGTTCTTCGCCGCCTTCTGGTTCTCTTCTGCCGCCGGGGGTTCGCTTTTATAAAAGCGCCCCCCCTACGAATCTTTGGTGGGGGGGGTGGATCTTCTCTGCTCTCCGGGGTCTTCTCCCACTCTCCGGGGGTCTTCTCCGCTCTCCGGGGGTCTTCTCCCACTCTCCGGTGTCTTCTTCTTCAAGACTGGCCGCCGCTATCTTCGTGTGTTAGCTCAATTACTAGCGGCGGCCAGTCCCCTCTTCTGTGACGTCTTCTTCTTCTTCTTCTCTTCTCCAGATGTTGACGCAGCGCTTCCTCCCGTTGTTATGCCGGGCGCGCGGCTCGCAGCGACTTATATAGGCCTATCTTGTGACGTCGCAGTCCCATCATGCTCCGGTACCTTCCCACGTGGTACCTACCGGAGCATGATGGGACTGAAACGTCACAAGATAGGCCTATATAAGTCGCTGCGAGCCGCGCGCCCGTCATAACAGCGGGAGGAAGCGTCGCGTCAACATCTGGAGAAGAGAAGAAGAAGACGTCACAAAAGAGGGGACTGTCTTGAAGAAGAAGACACCGGAGAGTGGGAGAAGATCCCCGGAGAGTGAAGAAGACCCCCAGAGAGCAGAGAAGACCCCCGGAGAGTGGGAGAAGACCCCAGAGAGCGGAGAAGACCCCCCGCCGAATATGTCGAAGGAAGCCTGCCGGGGGGTGGGCGCTTTTATAAAAGCGACCCCCCCTGGCGGCGGAAGAGAACCAGATGGCAGCGAAGAACAGCGGCACCCACCCCCCCACAGAAGATGTCGGAGGGGGGAGCTTTTATAAAAGCGACCATACACCCCCCCCCGGCGGCCAACTAATAAAATATTTGAATACCCTGTGTGGTTTATTTGTGTTTGCACTTTTTTTGCAGGTGAATGGGTAGGGGTACGATGTACCCCGTACTCATTCACTTAGGGTGGGGGGCTGGTGTCTGGGGGCCCCCTTATTAAAGGGGGCTTCTAGATTCCGATAAGCCTCCTGCCCGCATACCCCGACACCCAACGGCCAGGGTTGTCGGGAAGGGGCCCTGCACTCATCAACATGGGGACAGGGTGCTCTGGGGTGGGGGGGGGCGCGCTCGCCCCCACTCCCTTCCTGACCGGCCGGCCGGCCGGCGTGCTTTGGATACGGGTCTGGTATGGATTGTGGGGGGACCCCCACGCCGTTTTTTTGGCGTAGGGGGGTCTCCTTACAACCCATACCAGACCTAAGGGCCCGTTATGCTCCTGAGGGGGGAACCCATGCTGGATTTTTATTTAAAATCCGGCAGGGAGTTCCCTCTCAGGATTCTTAACAAACTCCGGCCACGTGTAGAATTGGCGGGAATCCGCGTCGGATCCCTGTCGCTTCTATGATGGCTATGTCTCCATCGCGGCAAGCCAGCTCGGCGCTGGCTCCTGCGATGGGGCTAACAAGTGGTCAATCTCGCCGAGAAAGGGAGCGAGATTGACACAATATCCCAGTCACCTACTGTAGTCTTTTCTGCAACACCACTATGTTCATCCCCTTTGGTGACAGACACTGACCTGTTGTGGTGATTATCTCCACCTCTGCTTCCTCCACCTCTCCTTCCTCCACCTCTGCTTCCTCCACATCTACTTCCTCCACATGCTGAGGCTGTGGTCTGTGCTTCCTAGCCTCCTCTGATTGGTGTCCTCCCAGTCTTCTATCCCCTAAGAAAATGAAACAAAAGGTATACTCAGCAACACAGATATTGGAGGGCAGAAATTGAAAACATTGCTTGGACGTGGGGTACAATTGTCTGTTTTGGCACAGTCCCAAAATGAACACGAGATTTGGGGATTTTCACAAAGCTAGAATACTGAAGTTTTTTTTTTAAAGTGACACAAATGGAGGCACCCCAAAGTATCCACGGTAGCACCTGTGTGTGACACCCGAAAAAGGTTGTTCTGGTGGGCCACACAGGTGTTCCTGAGTACAGATGTGTAACCAGCTACTGAGTGTCTTCTCCTTTACACTGAATCAGGTTTGCATTTCACATTCTACTAACAAACAGATCATCTAGACAACAATGTTTATAAACGTTTTTTTAAGACAAATAGGCATTCACCACATGTGGTTTACCTGGATCTGCGGAAAACATTGTATTTTTGACGAACGATGTTTAATATGAACGATAATAATCTTTGGCCACTAACCTGAAAGTTGCCATTATCAAAAGTACAACCAGACAATCCAAGCACATGGAGAAAAACATGCAAGAATAATAATAACATTTTGAATAACACATGAAAAAAAACGTACTTTTGACCAGAATTTTCTTGATATTCCTATACTGCTCCGGCTCCCTCAGTTTAAGGTCAGACCACCTTTTACGGAGCTGCTCCTTGGATCTCCTGACCCCAAATTTCTGGTAAACACTCCTCGCCATGTCCATTATTTTTGACTTCCTCAGATTAGGGGTGTTGTCTGGCCCATGATGACTCGTAATCTTTCCTCCGCAGTATGTCCACCATCTCATCAATTGACATATTAGTCGCCTTGTATCGTTTGGGCCTGGATCGGGACGTTCCCGCCTCCGGCTTTTTCTCGTCGGTACAGGGTATACCACGCACCTGAGTCACCGCCATGTCGTCGTCTCCCGGGCGGAGTTTCACGCATGCTCAGGGTATATAATGAGAATGCCCGTAATGGCCAGAAATGATTGTGAAAGGGATGACAACTGCTGGGGTCAGAATGAGAGTCTTTCCATTTCTTTAACATTCAAATGGCAACAGTCATGAGCTTAAAAATGGGTGTGATTGATGAAGCAAAAACTAAAACTATGCCCCTTTTTTATACACAGGAAGAGCTCAGCCAGGAGGACGAGGCTCCGGAATGTGGCAGCCAGGAGGAGGAAGGGGTGAGTGGCAGACAGGAGGAGGCTGGGCCAAGTGGCACTCAGCAGGTGCCCAGGCCAAATGCCAGCACCCAGTCCCAGGTGCCTCCCCTCTATGTCAGAGCCAAGAGACCTAGGCAGATGATGCAAGTGGAGGAGGAGTCACTTAAAATCATCAGGGACGCAGCTGCCATAATGATGGCCCCCCTTAACCATGTAGAGGCCTACAGTTGCTACCTGGCCGATAAGCTGCAAATGATTGAGGAGGGACAATGTGCCCTCTCTGAGGAGCTTTTTGCCAGTGTGCTTCACAGGGCAATGAGGGTCCACACATCCTTCTTCTCCTCCTCCTCCTCCTGCCACATTCCCACCACCAGAGCCACAGCTTGGGGACATGTATGACATATGCTGCTGCTCCTGATTTCTGTGATTTGGGGACCAGATTGTGATTCAAATTAGAGAGACTCCTCAGATTATTAATTCTATTGTTTATCCAATTCATGTCTGCCATTGGTGTCCAAAGTCTGCATATATTCTTCTAATTTTACAATTGTTGCCCTTCCTCTTTATTTTGTTTAACCAGAATAAATGGAGATTTGATTTAAGATAAATACTTGTCTATGTGTTTGTCTGGTGAATAGCCATAATATTTCATAAATACAATGTGTAATTAACAAAGGACACCAACCTCCTTGGGGGGAAAAAATATAAAAAATAATAATGTCGTTGTGATAACTTGCCAAAAAAAATGTAGATCACCAGAAAATATTAAAAGCCAAAGATAAAAAAAAAAAGGAGTTCTGGATTAAAAAAAATATATATTATGGAGATCTGGCTTAAAAAAAATGATTTTTCATGAGATCACAAGCAAAAATTAAAAGAAATCAGTATGTCAGAACGCTGTATAAATACCATCAGCAAAACAAATTCTTTATTCTAGTACTAGAATGAAGAAAAGCCGAATGAAAGAATAAAAGAAGAAGATGGTAAGAAGAAGAAGAAGAAGCGCGGAAAGAACACATTGTTAAAGGAATAAAAACAGGCTATTGTAATTTTGTTACATTTTTGACCCTTTTTTGGTGAAATGGTAGAGGTACAATGTACCCCATTACCATTTTACACAGGGGGGGCGGGATCTGGGGGTCCCCTTTGTTAAAGGGGTCTTCCAGATTCCGATAAGCCCCCCACCCGCAGACCCCCACAACCACCGGCCAGGGTTGTGGGGATGAGGCCCTTGTCCCCATCAACATGGGAACAAGGTGCTTTGGGGGGACCCCAAAGCATCCTCCCCATGTTGAGGGCATGTGGCCTGGTACGGTTCAGGAGAGGGGGGGCCACACTCTTTCCCCCCCTCTTTTCTGCGGTTGGCCGGGTTACGTGCTCAGATAAGGGGTCTAGTGTGGATTTTTGGGGGAACTCCACTCCATTTTTTTTTATTTTGGGTGGAGTTCCCCTTAAAATCCATACTAGACCTGAAGGGCCTGGTAATTAAATTTGGGGGGACCCCCACGTTTTTTTTTTAATGAGCAATGACTGTATTCTTTATAGCCATGATTACTTTTAAATTACTTTTTTTTCGCTTCAGAAATGACATCTTGTACAGGGACAGTTCTAAGCACAGGAAACATGCACTACCTCACAGTCATGCTATACCCCCCCTCCCTCCCCTATATGAAATTTAAAGGAATATTTCACTTTTATTGTTTCACTTTAACCACTTCCATACCGCGCCTATTCTGGCATTTCTTTCCTTCATATAAAAATTATATGTTGTTCCTGGAAAATTACTCAGGACCCCCAAACATTATATATATTTTTATACCAGACACCCTAGGGAATAAAGTGGCGGTCATTAATTTTTTTTATTTCCAACGGTATTTGCGCCTTTTTTTTTGCCAAAAAAACGGTTTCATGAATTAAAAAATAACAAATCAGTAAAGTTAGCCCAATTTTTAGGGATAATGTGAAAGATGATGTTACACCGAGTAAATAGATACATAACTTGTCACGCTTTAATATTGCGCACACTCATGGAATGGTGCCAAACTTCGGGACTTAAAAATCTTCATAGGCGACGCTTTAATTTTATTTACAGGTTACCAGTTTAGAGTTACAGAGGAGGTCTAGTGCTAAAATTATTGCTCTCGCTCTAACGCATGTGTCAATACCTCACATGTGTGGTTTGAACGGCGTTTACATATGTGGGCGGGACTTACATGCGTATTCGCTTCTGAGTGCGAGCTACTAGGGACAGGGGCGTTTTTTTTTTGTTTTTTTTGTTTTTTGTTTTTTATGTAATATTTTTTCTTTTTGCACTTTTTTGTCCCTTTTTTTGATCACTTTTATTCCTGTAATAGGACTAGTGTGTGACAGGTCCTCTTTATGGAAAGAGGCTGGGTCAATAAGACCCCACATCTGTCCTCCAGGCTGGAAAGCATGAGATCGGAAAAAAAACACACTGATCTCATGCTTTCAGCCACAATCATGTTCACTTTCACCTAGCAGCAAAAAGGGTCGCTGGTTCGAATCCCGCCCGTGACACCATCTGCCTGGAGTTTGCATGTTCTCCCTGTGCCTGCGTGGGTTTCCTGCTACAATCTAAAAACATGCTGTAAATCGGATCCTGTCTAAATAAGCCCTAATATGCAGTAGTATATTTAGGTTTTGTGCTGCCCTAGGCCTGACTAAACTTCTCCACCCCTTCCTGTCAAGGCCACACCGTATTTTTTTATGACCTGCCCGGAATTTTTTAGGGGACACACACACACACACACAAGAGTTCTGGGGGGGGGGGCTGGATTCCCTTAATTTGCATAGTTTTCTCTCACTTCCTGTTTGGCTATGTGGCAGGAGGTGAAGGAAAATCTCCACAATTGGACAGTGATGGTACAAAATAAACTGACAGGGCCTATAACCCTTCCTCCCTCACTCTATCCAAAATGAAAGAAAAAAAAGTGTTGATTATAGTTCTAGTTTAAGCACAAATTTCTGATAATTTTATTGAGAGGACTAAGAAAATATAACCATGCCAATAGGCCAGGATACAGCGTTGCTAATATGTATGAATGTGTGTTAGGGACCCCCACAAACACCACCCAATGTTAAATAAACTATTTTCTTAATTTGCAAATAAGTATTATCTGCTCATTTTTTGGGGATGTCTGCACCCCTGATAGGGTGAAGACACCTCACAAATGTTGTCACTTTCTACTTAAAATTCATTCACTTCCTGTCACATAGCCAAACAGGAAGTGAGGGTAAAACCTAACTAATGTCTTTTCTTGGGGACACACATATCAATCTAAATAGTTTCCCCATTATGTAAACTGCACTCTGGCATTTTGCTGTGTACACCCCAAATTATTGGGGATCTTGGACTTTGGGGTCCATTTACTAAAGGCAAATCCACTTTGCACTACAAGTGGACAAGCAAGGAAGAAAAACAAAACTTTGCTTCTACAGGATTGGATGTTAAAACCATCAGTGCTTCCCCTCTGATTTTCAGCGACTAGGTGGCTTTGCCTTTACTAAACCCCAAACTAACTAATAATTTGGGGTGTACACAGCAGTGCTAGAGTGAAATTCGCTTAATGGGGACACTAGTTAGATTGACCTATGTGTCCCCAAGAAAAGACATTGGTAGGTTTTTAACCTCACTTCCTGTTAAGCTGTGGGTTCTAACACTCACTTAGCTTCCATCAAACTCCCACAATTAGAATAGGATTGCCTTGCGCTAGATTTAAGCACAGTGCTGTAAATCAGCACTTTGAGCCTGTCCGCCAATACACCCACCAGCCCCCCCCCCCCCCCAACAGGCCATGTTTGCCGGTTTTCCTTCATCTTGCACATGTGCTTTAAAAGACAGTCTGGACAGCAATTCTTGATAAGATAAATCCACAAAACATGTCCTGTCGGGGGTACTTGAGGACTGAGGCTGAGAACCACTGCAATAACAAGGAAACAATACTTACCGCTCTGTATTTTTCCTTTCCTGGTGACTAAACATGGCAGCAAACATTTCACACATGAAGGCACCAGGAAAAGAGCTTCCAGACAAATCACACCTGATTGGTTAGGCCAATCAGCCCTATTTCAACTGCAGCTGTCAAAATCTGTAGCATGAAAATGAAACAAAAAACAAACTTCAAAATTTAAAAGTAATTTTATTGGTCAACAAAACAAGCAAAGCAAAAAAAAAATATATATATATAAAAAACACAAATAAACATAGGTTCATTTGAGACAGTAAACAAAATATGGTTTATGCTTTGGAAATAACAGAATAGACCCACAGACACAGGATTGAAACATTAGTCACAACATCTTGAGAAATATTTAGCAAAATAATGCAGCACAGACAAATACATGAAAGTGAAAACCCTAAAAAAAACATACATTGACAAAAAAAACTTTGATCAAAACCATATCTGTTTTGCAAAGACATTCTTGCCAGCCGGCCCCCACACACACAACCTGCCGTCTTCTCCAAAAATCAAAGTTCTTGGGCATGCTCAGATCACCAGAAATGTAGAGGCACCCAGAGGAACACTATACAACCAACAAAGTTCACTTTGGAACCCGTTTCCATCGTGAACACAGAAAATATCATCAGCGCTTTGCGGAACAGCACTGCGCCAAATGATATTATCCCCACTAAGCTGCTAAAGGAATGTGCCGATATCCTGGCGCCTCCCATTACGCAGCTTATAAACCAGTCATTTAAGGAAGGCATAGTGCCCTCCCTGCTGAAAGAGGGCACAATCCAGCCCATCTTGAAGAAACCTACCCTGGATCCCAAGGACCCAAATCATCGCCGTCCCATAACAATGCTAAACGTTTTTTCTAAGGTAATGGAGAAAGTGGTGGTACAACAGCTGCAACAGCATCTAGATACCCACAACTTACTCGATCCACTGCAGTCGGGATTCCGTCCCGGACACGGGACGGAAACTGCACTGCTCAAAATATGGGACGATGTTCTGGAGGCCGCAGACGAAGGAGAATCTTCTCTCCTGGTTCTGCTGGACCTAAGCGCAGCCTTTGACACCGTAATTCACAAACTGCTACTGACTCGGCTGACTGAGGTAGCCGGAGTCACAGAGAGTGATTTACCATGGTTTTCCTCTTTTTTGGGAAACCGATCTCAAACGGTGAAATTGGGACCGTTCACTTCTGGAAAACGCACGGTGTCATGTGGAGTCCCCCAAGGCTCACCTCTATCACCGGTGCTCTTCAACATCTATCTTCGACCTCTCTTTGAAGTCATCAGTAGTCAACAACTACTTTATCACTCATATGCAGACGATACGCAACTGTATTTTCGCATCTGCAATAGGAAGGATCGTCATCTCAGCTTAGAGAATTGTCTCTCTTCAATAGAAAAGTGGATGACGAGGAGTTATCTCAAACTCAACAATTCTAAAACAGAACTTCTTCTGTTTCAGGCCAGTCGCAAGAGGCAACTCACATCTACCTGGACACCTCCGCCCATTCTGGGCCAGATCATCTCCCCTAGCGCCAAAGTCAAAAGTCTTGGGATCATTTTTGACACCCACATGACTATGGACGCACAAATAGGGTCAGTAGTCAGCGGATCTCACCATCTGCTGCGCCTACTCCGCAGACTGATTTATTCCCAAAGGAGATGTGCCAGTCGTGGTGGGAACGATTGTGAACTCCAGACTGGATTATGCAAACGCTCTCTACCTCGGACTCCCAAAGTACCAAATCGCTCGCCTGCAAGTCGTACAAAATACGGCCGCCAGACTGGTGACTGGGAAAAAACCCTGGGAATCAATCTCACCGTCGCTGAGATCCCTTCACTGGTTGCCGGTAAAAGACAGAATTGCTTTTAAAGCACTCTGTCTGACCCATAAATGCATCCATGGAAAGCCCCGCAATATCTTTGCGATAAAATAGAACCCCACAACCCCAATCGCGCTCTGCGATCCAGTGACCAAAATTTGGTCAAAGTACCCAAAGCCAGATTCAAGTCCAAAGGAGAAAGAAGGTTTGCTGTCCAGGGTCCCAGACTCTGGAACGCTTTACCAACCAGCATTCGGTTGGAGGAAAACCACCTGACCTTCAGAAGGCAGATTAAAACTCTGCTCTTTTGATGTCAAGAGAGACGGATACAACTAGCGCCCAGAGGCGATTTGGTTCGCATGTGCCGCGCTATATAAATTTTTCATTCATTCATTCATTCAGAAACATAAACAAAGCTGCAATCACAGCTGAAAGCATGAGATCGGTAAAAAAAAATAAGCGTCACCTATGGAGATTTTTAAGTCACGAAGTTTGGCGCCATTCCATGTCGTGGTGTCAACATCGCTGGAAGAGAAGGAGGAACAAGACAGCAGAGAAGCCCTGGCCCCCGCGGTGGAGCCAGGCAGAAGAGGGAACAGTGAAGATAGCGGAGAGAAGACCGGGGCGGGGCCCGGCAGAAGAGGCAAGAGAGAAGACCGGGAAAACGCGGGGCCCCCGGCAGAAGAGGGAAGAGAGAAAACAGTGGAGAAGACCGGAGCCCAGCAGAAGAGGGAAGAGAGAAGACTGGAGCCCAGCAGAAGACAGCCAGGAGAAGCCCAGCAGATGAGAGAAGACCCCCCCCCCCCCCGCAAAAAACGGCGAAGACCAGGCCTACACTGCCCCTTGTAAAAGAGCTTACAGAAGAAAGGGGGGCCCCAGCAGGAGACCCCCCAGCTGACTAATAAATTACTGCAAAAATCTGTGTGGTGTTTTTTTTTAACTTTACATTTTTCCCCCAGATGAATAGGTAGGGGTACGATGTACCCCATACTCATTCACATAGGGTGGGGGCCGGCATCTGGGGGCCACCTTATTAAAGGGGGCTCCCAGATTCTGATAAGCCCCCACCCGCATACCCTGACAACCAACGGCAAGGGTTGTCTGGAAGAGGCCCTTGTCTCTATTGACATGGGCACAAGAGTGCTATGGGTTGGGGGCGCAGTGCCCCCCTGCACCAAAGCACACCCTCCCCCATGTTGAGGGCATGGTACGGCTCAGGAGGGGAGGGGCGCTCGCTGCTCTTCCCACCCCAATTCCTGTCCGGCCAGACTGCATGCTTGGATAAGGGTTTGGTATGGATCTTGAGGGAAGGTGTGGGTTTTCCCCCTTACGATCCTGACCAAACCTAAGGGCTTAATGTGCCCCCTAAGGGACGTTTTTTTGTTTGAAATTTGGTGTGCAGTTCCCCTTCATGGTCAGCGTAAGCTGAAAACGGTTCGGGTATTCACGTGCGTCGCAACAAGCCACGCAAAGGCTGCTACGAAGCTTGGTATTTACCAAGATTTTGCCGACGTAGCGAGACTGCATGCTTGATTTTCTGTAATTGCCGCGCACGCATGCACAGTACACAAATAAACCTCCCGAAAGGTTTAGGCGTACTTGCGGCATACGGGCTCGTTTTCAGAAATTTCACTTTCAATTCGGCCCATGAAAGTTAAACAAACACATGTCACTACACTTTCCCACATCAACCCACACCCCCTCCCCAATGAACTCCCGCCCAAACACTTTCTATTTACATTTCTAAATGCCGTGCGCCAGGTATATAGAGGCGCACCATGCGCCCTCTCCTGGGTGCACTAGGCATTATAGTAAATAAAGAAATATGCTGCTCTGCCAGCGTATTTCTTTAGTAAATGTCAAAACGGCTTTTACTCCTGCCTTTGTACCATGAATCATGGCGCAAAGGCTTGGTAAATCAGCCCCAATGTGTCTCACTTCACATCTATCAATTACTTATTTTTGCCCTTTGAGCTCCGCTAGTCTTTAGTTGTCATACGGGTATCCTGGGAATGATATTCCATTCCATGGATACAACAACAGTTGGACAGTAATTGTATATTTTATAACTCCATAGACAAATATAGGAACAGATTTGTTTTCAGTGAGTCTTATGCCGCGTACACACGATCATTTTTCGGCATGAAAAAAAATGACGTTTTTTAAAAAACGTCATTTAAAATGATCGTGTGTGGGCTTCACATCATTTTTCATCTTCTGAAAAACGACAATTTTTTTTTCGAGCATGCTGCATTTTTTCACGTCGTTTTAAAAAATGATGTTTTTCGTGTTGTAAAAAATGATCGTGTGTGGGCTAAAACTACGTTTAAAACCCGCGGAGCGCTCGTTCTGGTAAAACTACCATTCATAATGGAGTAAGCACATTCATGCGCAAATCGTCTTTTACTAACAAGAAATCAGCTAAAAGCAGCCCAAAGGCGAATAGAACTTCCCCTTTAGAGTGCCGTCGTACGTGTTGTACGTCACCGTGCTTTGTTCATCATTTTTCATTTTTCAAAAACAAAGGTGTGTGGGCAACATCGTTTTTAATGATGAAGTTGTAAAAACTTTGTTTTTTGGACATGCTGAAAAACTTTATTTTTTTCCATGCCGAAAAATGATCGTGTGTACGCATTAGGGTTTGGCTCCCTTTACATTTGTCACTATGCGCATTTTTTCTTTTCTCTTTCCTCTACACACCGACTTAGTTTTCATTTTTGAAATTTTTATTTAAAACTTCATTTGACAAATTGCCTAGGTGTAGGAATTTCTGAAGGATTTAGGAAATCTATAAAATGTATAAAATCTACACAACAATAATTCATAAATGAACATTAACTATAGATGCGCTAAATGAGAATGTCATTAATGATATTATAACAACGTTTATCAATATGACATTTTATTATTACATTATGTTTTTATTAAATTTAACCAAATGCTGTTTTTTTCTTCTTTTTAATTTACACAGGTGTTCAAGATTCGCACATTATGACCCTTGGCCCAAATGTATATACTGTATATAGTGGCCCGGATTCACAAAGCACTTGTGCCGGCGTATCTCCATATACACAGCGTAAGTACAAATATGCGCCGTCGTATCTGTGCGCCGGACCCACAAACAAAAAAAAAACTAAAAATAAGCTTCATACCACCGACGTAACTTGCCTACGCCGGCGTAGAGTGGGCGCATATTTTCGCTGGACGCATGTGGCTTTCCCATTGATTTTCTATGCAAATATGCAAATGAGGGAGATGCGCTGATTCACGAACGTACTTGCGCCCGGCGCATGTTTTAAGCGGTTTGCGTAAGTTTTACGTTCGGCGTAAAGTTATTCCCCATAGATGAGGCGCAACTCATGCAAAGGTATGGACCAGGGAACACAAGCTACGTATTTTACGTTGGACCTCTGTGAATATGGGCCGACGTGGGTCTGGCTTGGCATTGTTTACGTTCACGGAGTACATAGTGATCCGGTGTATCGTAGGCAGTTGTTCTGACGTGGTTGTACGCATGCGCACGGGATATGTCCATGTCCTGACGCATGCGCAGTTCATTTTAAGTACTTGTCTGGCGCCCGGCACATCATTTGCATGGGGTCACGCTTCATTAGCATGGATCACACCAACTTCCAGCCCACTTCCACCTACTTCCACTTTCGATGGCTTTTCTCCTACGAATATACACTACGCCGGTGCAACAATGGGAGCATTTGCTTTGTGAATTCCATGCTTGCCTCTCCGAGCTGCGCCGGCATAGCGTAAAAGAGATACGCTACGGCGGCATATATATGCGCCGATGTATGTGAATCCGGGCCAATATGTTTAATACACGTTCACCAACACATGTGTTAATTATTCAATTATATAAATATCATAATTTTTCTATATATTTACATATTTGTACTTAACATGTTGTACTTCTTTCATGTATATGCCCCCTTTGCATATTGTTCACATACATTGTTTTTTTGTTTTATGTATCCACAGATGTACACCTAGTATGAGATAGTCTTCATACTAAGCATTATAAAAAGTATTTTCAATCAATTTAAACCTGCTCCAGGCACTCTTTGATGTACTCACGTATTTCTTAATTTTGGTTTAGATTGCTCACTACGCAGGTGCACTCTGTCTTTGGGGTTTGCGGGATTCAATTATGTGCTTAATGTCTTTGCGCTGTGATTGATATCTCTGATTGGTGGAGAGTCTATCACTTTTTTTCTTTTAGCATGCTTTTGATTCCTGCATACTCCAGCTATGAGTAAGCATCTAACGATGTGAAACGCGTGACCCATTTGTCCCTGTATGTCCACTTTTTGCTATTGATTGTATTTTGGATTTTATACTTTCAATTTACAAAATAAAGATGCCTTAACGGAGTGCGGCAGTCCAGAAGTGTTTTCCTTTTTCCATGGATCTGTGCAGAGTCGGCACCTGTATAAATTGCATTATAGTTAGGTACCTGCATCCTGTACCCTGCTACTTCATATTTGCTCCCCTCCTTCCATATCATCTCCTTGCATTCTTATCTTACCCTGTTTATCCGTGTTCCTTCTTTTGTATATATTGCATTATAGTTAGGTTGCTTGTTAGGTATTTTGTCACTTGGTTTATTGTTTATGTACTGTATATCTTCACTTCTGCTGTGTATTTTGTTTGCTGGTGTTGGATGGGTTTTTGTTTCATTATTAATAAATCTTACTTTAATCACACAGTCTGGTTTCAGTTTGAATTCCTATGTACAGCTACACTGAGCTGGTCACACCAACTGTTGCTGGATACTTGCATTTGGCATCCATTACATGCAGGGCCGGCCCTACCATGGGACCCCGGTGGGACCATGGGTCCTGGGTGGCACATTCAGAGGGGCTGCATGTTCCAGACATGCAGCCCAGCGGCCCGGTGGCCCCTAGCCCACGGGGCAAATGCCCGGTCTGCCATATTGCCAGTCCGGGCCTGACCCTAAATATAAGAGTAAAAAACTGCTTTAAATGTTACTGTATATGCCTGAAAATGTCTCATATAAAGCTTGTATTTGTAGTTCCATGTAATAAGGATGGAAAGAACAATCTTCAGTAACATGCCTTCTCACTTCGCCTGAACCCAACTATGGCTAAATCATTGGAACTTCCCACATATATATTAAAGTGTTTGTAAACCTTTTTTTTAATGTAAAAACCTCTTCATCAGGTGCCCCCACAGAAAGCCGCTTTTAATGAGGGCACCTGTGCAGGCTTGCTTCCGAATCCTTCTGCTGCGTCCATTAACACAGACAGTGGGACTCGACCCTACCCACCACTCCCATGTCATAGGATTTAATTGACAGCAGTGGGAGTCAAAGGCTTCAGCTGCTATCAATCTGTCCAATGAGGAGAGAGAAAGCGTTTGGAACTGCTGCGCTCGTGCACATTATTGAATCGGATCGTGCTTAGGTAAGAAAAAGGGGGGTCTGGGGGGAGCTGCAGCACAGAAGGTTTTTCACCTTAATACATAAAAATGCAAGTCTTTACAACCACTTTAAGGACAGGCTAGAGCTCCATAATCGAGCCAGGCTGGCTCTGCATCCAGACCAATCCTCATACAACTTGCATTGCATGTCAGGGTATTCAATAAAAAGGTTCCCGCAGGTATAATCATAAGGGAATCAGGCGAACATATACATTGAAAATTCAAGTGCTGACCATCCAATATTGCATGTCAGGGTAGGCAATAAAGTGTTCCCGCAGGTGTAATCATAAGGGAATCAGACAAATATAAACATTGAAAATTCAAGTCCTGACCATCCAATATTGTAGGATATAGATACTGTGGGCCAGATTCACAAAGCACTTAAGACGGCGTTTCAGGAGATGCGCCTGCGTAATTGTAAATATGGGAGGAGCGGCGTGCTGATGTCACCACTGTGAACCAACGATCATCCGGAAGGACGGGCAAAAATCTGAGCCGGCCGGCTTAATTACTACACACTACATAAATACAAATGCCATGTGAGTGCAACCTTTTTTAATAAATAGTTTTACCTTTACTATACTGCTCTATGTTGGCTTTTTTGTTTTTACTCCTGGATTTCGAATCTGTGCGGGGGGATCTGGCAGTCACCGTATGATTGTGCAGGAGTGCAGCAGAGAAGCCATGTCAATGAGTTTGGCTTTGAGCCACAAGTGCATTTGATCTTTTTCTCATAAAAGATCCGAGGGAGTCGGTAAGCAGACCTGTCATTAGAGGTGGTGGAGTCTTTCTGTCCTGCCATCTGATTCTGCTCCCTGGACTTTCTCATAACACCCTTTAGGTGTTTCTATGACTCGCATGAGATATCCACAATTATTGCAACTGTGAAATGTCACAATCTTTGGACTTTTATTCACGTTATATTGTGTTTGGCTTTTCCTTTGTTATTTCATGCTCATAGATTTTATATTATTTGTGAAGGTATCACCTTTAATGGGATCAGGTATTTTGTTCACAATAATTTAATTTGCAGCGCAGCAAATTTCTTTTTCTAATTGTAAATATGCGCCTGCGTATCTATGCGCCGTATCCCCAAAACGATATACGCCAGAAATCTAGAATTTTTCGACCGTCGTCATTGCGATAGACCGGCGCATCGTGCGCACAAAAAATGCGCAAGACACACCATTGATTTGCTAGGCATATATGCAAATGAAGGAGATACGGCAATCCACAAAAGTAAGTTTGTGCGGCGCAGGCTATGTGCTGTGCGCATCAGCTGCATGTCCGGTCTAAAGTTAGTCCTTATACAAGCAGGTTTAAAATTAGACAATCCGCCTACATGTCAGCTAAAGCAACACCGTTAGGGACGAGCTGAGCAGCCACACTTGCAGGACAACAATCTGTATACCAACATGCCAGGGGCATCCTTGCTCATAGCTATACTACTGACTTTAGATGAGCGCAGAAGGAGGAGGGCACGGAGGAGGGCACGGAGGAGGTCACGGGAGAGGATATACCACACACGCATAGACCTCTTTGGCATGAGTGATTCTGAGGTGTCTCACATCTTCAGATTAACCCCTCATGCCATCATGGAATTAACCACAACCCTGCAGGAGGACATCACCAGCCCAACACAAGACACCACCTATGACACCCATGACAGCTACATATACAATCATAGCCCCATCCCAACAGAATTCGAACAGAACATGTATGGGGACAGCTGGCTGGTTGGTGAGTGACATGGGTGGCAGGCATGACTGTCCCCCCCCATGATGCAGAAATCACAAGGGGCACATGCACTACTAACATCCTGCTGTCTTATCCCTTCAAGGTGACTCTGCATATGCACTGGGACCCCATCTCATGACTCCTATCCGGAACCCCCCATGGTACCCTGTTGTATTCCACAAACTTTGTATGCCAGATCATCGGTGCATGTTGCATGCTGCACAACTTCGCAGTGAGAAAGGGCCTGGAGATTGACATACGTGATGACCTGACCCCTGAACCAGACAATCTCCCCCTAACCGAGGCTACCCCGTCTTCTGAGGGAAGAGCAGCCAGGAGACAGCCCACATTAGGCATCTTTGCACGTTATACTAATTAGTTTTGTGAAAATGCTGCCAAATTCACATGACATAATAATGTGAAATCAAACAAAAATTGTATGTAAAAACATAGTAAAAGACAATTGTATTCAACATGTGTGGAATACTAATAAAGTCCATACATATGTTAACAACACTCATGGTGTTTTCACAGTCCACAATCCCAACACTGAAATCAGTGGTGTGTTTGTCAGGTTAAAAAACGTCATGATCTCTGAGGTTCACCTCCATTGGGATATCGCGTTTTTGGAACAGTATATAAAGGAATCTATGGTCCCCCGAGCTCTACGGTGGGATGTATCCCCCCAACAGGGAGAATTAGATCTAGATTCATGGTACAAATACTGTATTTTAACGAGGCAGGCTTGCAGCTCATTACTTTTTTGATGGAACGTAAAAAAGCTCGGCTGAATATAATAGACCAAGAGATTAAGGAAATCAGAGAGAAACTTACCTCTTCCGCCAACACCCCTGAATATGTCTCATTGTCTGCAGGTTTAAAAACTCTGCTCGAAAAAGAGGAGAAAGAGCAGAGAACCAAAAAACAAAAAAAATATAATCGGGACATACTGTAACTGATTATAAAGCCAAAAGCGTCTTTAATTGGCAGAAGAAAATTTCCAGTAATCCTGAAAATATTCAATCTGATATGGAAATTTCTGCACCTCCTGATGCCATTTCAGCTAGGACGTTGGTTTATGAGGCTCCTCCTCAGCCCTCACCAAAACCTCCCCCTAAAAAAGTCAATATTAAAAATCCCCCTAGAAATCCACCTCCACACACAGAGGCTCGGGGTGGATATCCACCTGCTTCTTATAGCAGGGGTTTTCAACATAGAGGGAGGGGTCAAAATCGGGGTAACAGGAGTTATACCCAACAAGGTTATAATTACACACACCCTGGAGATTACGATGGGGGCCCCCCTAGATGGGCACACGAGAGTGGTTCAATCAGAAGAGGATCTGCCCACCACACTCCAGTGTGATCCCTCTATTATAATACTCCATACATTGGAGAAACACATGGGACCCATTATGATTCCCGTCCTTATCCCCACTATTATGGGGATGGCGAGGATCATTTAAGAGCATCCCATGATGGGTGGTATGAGGAACCGGGTTTTCCCAGACCTCAGGGCTTCCATCCTCCCACATACCACTTACCTCACAGCCAAAGACCAAACGAGGCACCAGAGGCGGCTGGCGTGCTCAGCAACAAAAAAAGAAAAATCTCAGAGGTCTAGGTCTATTCAACCTTAGCTCAGTTGTGCTTTCTCAAGAGGAACAGGTTATCCTTGATAAGGGTTTAAAATTTGTTCCCCCCAGGAAGCTCAATCGTTTTTCCACCTTCATTGATGTGCAAAAATTCATTCGCAAATTAAACATACAGAGACATTTTTTATCACTACCTACGTCCACCCCACAGGTTAGGTCTTTGGCTTTGCCAGCCAATCCCTCTCCTAGTACTTCAAATTCAACCACGAATGTAGCGACCATACACTCTGGCTTGTCCAATCCCTCTCTATTTAACCCAGCGGCTAACACAGCCCATTCTGTTAATGTGTTCCGCAGCTTAGTCTTGAGCGATTTGGACAAGCTACCTAAAAAGAGAGTCCATCAAGATCCGGCTATCCAAGCGGGCCTACAGACTCTTTGTGCTAATAAAAATATTATCATTCGCCCAGCCGACAAAGGCGGGGGACTGGTAATATTAGATAAGGAAATGTATCTCCGGGAGATGAATAGATTATTATATCATTCTCCCCGGGGATCCTACTTTTAAATATAAAAAAGCCTTATCTGCTCTGATTAAAGAAGGTTCGGCCCTTAACATCTTGAACAAGAAGGAGGCGGATTATTTGATCCCTTTGGCCCCACGTATTCCGGTCATCTATTACCTGCCGAAGGTTCACAAGGACCCCGTCAATCCCCCTGGGCGACCGATCGTCAGCGGGATTGACTCCGTGACATCTCGCATCGGCAGGTATATAGATCACTACCTGCAGCCCTTGGTAAAATTGGTTCCCTCTCATCTGAGGGATACCAAGGATACCATTAAACGACTGGAGGCTGTTCATTATCAGGGAGAAATACTGATGGTAACGGCAGATGTTGCTGCCTTATACACATGCATCTCCCACCAATTGGGACTGGATGCAGTGGGATTGTTTCTTACACGCAATCCATCCCTTTCTGTTATCCAGAGGAACTTCATCATGGAGTTATTGGACTTTGCCACAAAGCATAATTACTTCTGGTTTCAGGGCCAGTTCTTTTCCCAAGTCAAAGGCGTGGCTATGGGGGCTAAATATGCCCCCAGCCTCGCCAACTTGTTTATGGCCCAGTGGGAGGAGGATGTCGTCGATGCCCCACAGAGACCCGAATTGGTCCTGTGGGCGCGTTATATCGACGACATCCTCCTCCTTTGGAAAGGCACGAGAGAGTCTCTCGACTCTTTCATGTCTTTCCTTAATGACAACAATCGTGGGATTGTGTTGTCATACGAAGTCAGTTCAACCTCCATTCATTTTTTGGATCTTGAGATCTCAGCCATTGGTGGTCATTTTGAATTTAAGACCTTTTTCAAGCCTACCGACCGGAATGGTTACATTCCGGTCGATAGTTGCCATCACCGCCAATGGCTGCGATCTGTCCCTCAGGGCCAGTTCCTTCGGATGAAGAAGAATTGTACCAGAAGGGAGGACTTCGAGTCTCAGTGTCAGACCTTAAGGGATAGATTTTTAGACAAAGGATACAGAGTTTGTGATTTGGATGATGCCATCAACACTGTATCCAACATAGAAAGGTCTTCTCTATTGGTTGATAAACCTAAGAAAAACTACGATGATAGGTTCAAATGGTCTTTTTTCACAGACTTTTCTGTACAGCATAACGACATTAAGAAAATACTTAATAGGCACTGGAAGGTGCTCCGTAGCGACAACATTTTGGGACCTTGCCTACCTGAGAAAGCAGGTCTAATCTTTAGGGGAGCCAAATCTATACAGAGTGACATTGCACCCAATGTCATAGACCCCCCTATAAAGGCCACATTCTTTCCAGAAACGAAAGGATACCATCCGTGTCGGAAGTGTAACACATGCATTGTCAATGTTTTAGGCAGACGAAGAACAGACACATTCATTTCTACTGTGACTAACCGCAGTTATAAGATGAAACAGTTCACCACATGCTTTACTAGTTACATAGTGTACCTCATCATATGTCCCTGTAAAATGCAATATGTGGGCCGAACCATTCGGAACTTTGCCATTCGAGTTAACGAACAATTGGGTAAGATCAAAAAGGGATGCCCTAAACACACTGTCTCCAGACATTATTTGGAGCACCACGCCAGTGACCCCAGGGGTACTTCCTTCCAAGTCATTGATAAGTTTGTCCCCCACTGGAGGGGCGACTCTTGTACTAGAGGTGTCTCCCGTTTGGAGACTTTTTGGATACATGAGCTCAGGAGCTACACGCCCCACGGTATGAATGTGGATTGGGATGTCAATTGCTTCATTAACCGGGCGTGAGCTCCTGTGCTCATGTGTCCAAATTTTGGAGAGAAGAAAGAATTATATAATTATATACCCATTCCAGTGTTTTTTTCCCCCCTTTTCTTTATCGTACATCACGGGACACAGAGCGCATAGCCATTACACTTGGGTTATATGGGTACCTTCAGGAGATGGACACTGGTGTAATCAATTTCACAGGAAGTTTCCTCCCTATATAACCCCCTCCCACTGGGAGTGCTTCAGTTTTTTCGCCGGTGTCTTAGGTGTTGGTCACGTCTAGCTGTCCCTCGGAGGTCTCGGGACCCAGGATAGCTAGCCAGATCCATCCGAAGTGCTTCAAAGCCAAGGTGTACGGTACCCGGGCCCTGCTTGCGTGGGGTTTTGCCTATAATGCCTCTCCTTGGAGGGCTGGATTCTGGGCTCCAGTGCCTTAGTCTCTTCCAAGAACTAAACGCTACTGATGCCAGGATGCTATATAGGTCCAGGTGTGTGGGTTCCTTAACACAGGACCCCGGTCCCTGAAGGTCCAAGACAATACCCACGGAGATGGGGGAAGATTGGGCCTCTTGCATTTTGCAATACCCTGCGGCGTGGAGCAGGTAAGAGGGAGCCTGCGGGACTTGGTTCGACAGTAGGTATCCCCCTGGGGGTTCTGGGTCGGCTAATGATATGCTTGTGCATCAGCCACTATCTCCACTATGTCTTTTGAGGCAGGATGGGATGTACTAATGTTTACCCAGATAACATGTAGGTATATGTATGCTTTTAAAGATATGTATTTGCTACTCCCCCCAGATCTGCCTGTTAGCATGATACTGCAGCCCCACGTGCTATAAGGAGGAAATGCTGGCAAAACTCCTGTTTCTTAGGAAGCCTATGGGGACAGCTTCCTCTATGTGTGCACTACAATAAGATTAGTGTCTTGCCTGGTGTTTGTTGGGTTGCTAGCGCTGGTCCAGGCTTCTCCTCTGCTTTCTGCTTCCTCCATGTTGGTTTCAGCGTGGGGGGGCGCGCGTGCGTGCGCGCCACCTTTTACAGCGTCAGCGTGCGTGGGGGGGGGCGGGCCAGCAGCGTCAGGTCTCAGTTAAAGCAGCAAAGCATTTCCTGGCTGGTCATTCCCTCCTGAAAGCAGAGGAGGCTGAGGACACAGAGCGCGCAGCTGAGCCATTTCTGGCTATACAGTGACACCCAGTGGGGGTTTGTGGATCTTCAGGTCTGGACTTAGCTCCATACTGACCAGAGGAAAAAAAAAAAAAAAAAGGATTTTTTTCTTAAAGGGACTCAGCCTTAGATCTGGCAGTATCTGAGTCGGTGCAACCTTGGGCTCCAGCTAACGGGCATTGGTGTGGCAATACTCACAGGACTTCCTCGGTATTGCCGCCTTCTCGGGCGTACTATAGCCTGTTCTTATTAATGGTTCACTTCTAGCTACAACAGTTGGGTGTTGGCTTTAGGGGTGTCTCAAGGTTGTGCAATGGCTCCCAAGGGATCAGGACCAGCTAAGGCTGCAAAAGGTACCAAAAAACTAAAGGGGTCTCCGTCGGGGTCAGAGGATTTGGGCCAGGCTCCAGCGGTCCCACCCTCACCAGATAGACCACCGAACAGCATGTTGCAGGAGCCATTGAGGGTGCTAGGGGCAGAGGCGGCCCCCAATCAACCCATTCCCGTTTACGTTACGGAAGAAATGCTAGCGACCACCCTGGGTGGGCTAGAGGAAAGGTTAACTGCTTTAATTGCCCGCTCTTTGCCAGGTGGCAAGCGGGCTAGATCCCCGTCACCTAGATTGGTGTTTTCAGATGCAGAGGTCCTCTCTTCGGAGGAATTGGACCCACAGGGGGATCAAGCGGACCCGAGTCCCGACGGTTCAGACATTGAGGGTTCCACTGTAGATGAATTTTTTTCAGCTTCTCAAGCGGAGAGCCTGTGGATCCAGTCTCTGACAGATATGGTTCGCACTGCTTTTAAACTTCCAGTGTCAGAACAATTAGCCCCCACGGTATCCTCTTTAGGTTCCTTGAAGGCACCGTTGAGTTGTGATTCTTTTCCGGTTCACCCCCTTCTGGAGAGCGTGATTTTTCAGGATTGGGCTCGACCTGATAGGATTTTTATCCCTCCTAAAAGGTTCACTATTCTCTATCCTATGGAAGAGGAATTTGCAAAGAAATGGGCACTCCCTACCGTGGACGCAGCCATTTCCTGCGTGAATAAATCCCTGACCTGTCCGGTTGAAAATGTCCGCGTGGGGTAGATTCATGTAGCAATTACTCCGGCGTTTTTAGAGATGTGCGGCGTAACTGCTATTTAGCGCAGTCGGATCCATGCGTCGTAGCTACTATACCAGATCCGCCTTAAAATCGGGTAATTTTTTCCGGTGTAACTTTTCCACGCCGGCGTGTCTTTGGCGCATCTTTACGCGCGACAGATCAACCGTTCCCATGGATTATCTATTCAAATATGCAAATGAGGGAGATCCTCCGATTCAGAAACGCACGTTTCTCTTGCGCCAGCGTAAGCCGGTGCGCGTAACTGGAATTTTCTGCGGAAAGTCACCCCTCATAAAGCAGGGGTAACTTTGCACAGGAGTTGAACAGATCAGCTGGAGAGCAGCTAAAGCAACACTGTGACAGACGAATTTAGCAAAAACACTTGCTGGACAACACATCTGTCTGCCAACATGCCAGGGGCAGCCTTGCTCATAGCCCTACAGCGTCGACGTGCACGTAGGAGGGCACGGGAGAGGATATTCCGCACGCGCATTGACGTCTTTGGCATGAGTGATTTGGAGGTGTTTCGCCTATTCAGATTCAGCCCTGAAGCCATCATGGAACTAACCACAACCCTGCAGGAGGACATCACCAGCCAGACACAACGCTCACAAGCAGTGCAGCCATTGGTGAAGGTACTGGCAACACTCCATGTCCTTGCCAGTGGATCATTCCAGCGTACAAGTGGAGTGGTGGCTGGGATGTCACAATCCACCATGAGCAGATGTGTGCACCAGGTTGTCCCAGCAATCCTCAGACGCATGGCCAACCACATCATCAAACCCACCACTGAGGAGCTGCGGAGGAAGGCAATGACAGATTTCTACAACCTTGCCAGATTCCCACGCACTGTGGGGGCCATTGATTGCACACATGTGGCACTATGGCCCCCCCGGGACACAGAGCACATATACTGCAATCGGAAGCATTGGCATTCCATCAATGTACAGGTGATAGCCGATGCCCAAGGCCTCATATGGCACGTCCGTGCCAAGGACCCCGGGTCCAGCCATGACAGCTACATATACCGTCAAAGCACCATCTCCACAGAATTTGAACAGAACGTGTATGGGGACAGCTGGCTGGTTGGTGAGTGACATGGGTGGCAGGCATGACTATCCCCTCCCGTGATGCACACCTCACAACGGGCACATGCACTATTAACATCCTCCTGTCTTTTCATTACCAGGTGACGCGGCATATGCATTGGGACCCCATCTCATGACTCCATTCCGGGATCCCCAAACCAGAGGAGAGCAAAGATACAATGAAGCACACATCAAAACCCGTGCAGTGGTGGAGCGCACATTTGGCCTCCTGAAGTCACGTTTCCGATGCCTGGATAAGTCTGGGGGTACCCTCTTGTATTCCCCAAACTTTGTGTGCCAGATCATTGGGGCATGTTGCATGCTGCACAACTTTGCCGTGAGAAAGGGCCTGGAGATTGAGCTACGTGATGACCTGACCCCCGACCCACACAGTCCCCCCTTGCCCGAGGGTCCCCCGTCTGCTGAGGGAAGAGCAGTCAGGAGGGTCCTTGTGGTAGGCTACTTTTCACGTTAAACACACACATTAATCATGGCACAATGAGAATGCATGCATGCACACCACTGTGATCCCTAGCACAGACACACCACATCCACATCAAATTGGATTAGACCCAAGTACACCACATGGGACTTGGGAGCAGCAACGCCACGCCACGGCTCCAATTATGTTGCTGTACATTCATACACCATTCACACGTGTTGTGGTGATAACTTCTCACCTATGACTGAGGGTGACACCCCTTAATGGCAGGAGTGTCACCCCCACACATTCACACCTCATTCACACTGTAGCCTGCACTCCTCACCGTGTGCAGGGAGATAAACAAAAATATAAATCAGAATCTGAGTATAAAACATAATTAGAGAAACATCAACGGCCCTGTCGTGGGCTTCTTCTTGTCCCTAGGCTCCTGGGGCGCAGTTGCCTGGGGCGATCCACAGGTGGGGGGGCTGGGGGGGCAGGTGGTTGAACCTCAACCAGTCTCTCCCTGGCTGCCTGGCTGCCCTCCATTGCCACGGCTAGCCGGTGGAGGTAAGTATTGGTGGCAGCCTGCATCCGCAGCCGGCGGGTAGTATTGCTGCGCTGCTGTCGCCGTGTCTGCCTCCCCTCCTCACGGACAGCAGCTGCCAGGCTCCGGACCTCGGTGACCAGGTCAGATGTGGTGGTCTGCAGGTCCACCAGGCAGGACAGAAGGGCTGCCCCGTTCCCCACAACGTCCTGCAGGCTATCATTTATTGCAGTATTCTGCCCAGCCTGCTGGGTGATGGCTTCCTGCACTGCCACAGTGCAAGCAGCCTGGCTCTCGGCCGAGGATGCCAGGCTATCTGCCACCCGATGGAGATCACCCGCAAGAGAACCAATATGGCGGGTCTGCCTTGTCTGGTCCCTTGCCAGGTGATCTTCAAAATCATCAGGGACTCCTCGGGTTTTCCTCGTTGCCTTCCTAGAAGCCTGAGAGGCTGGAGGACGGCTGTAGGGGAGGTCCCTTGAAGGGGAATCCCTGGAGGGGATGGTGTCCCTTGAGGGGGAATCCCTGGAGGGGATGGTGTCCCTTGAAGGGGAATCCTGCATGGGGGGGGTGGTTTGGGAGTGGCCAGGTATGGGGGTCACCTCCAGAATATAGACAGCAGCCTCTTCTACCCCGACGTGCTCCTCCTCAACCTCCTCAAGCACTGCTGTAGGGGCGATCTCCACCATGGATGGGGTGGGTCGCCCTGCATCAACTGACGGGCCAGCTCCATCCTGCACATCTGTGGATGACACAAAACAAACACTTGTTGGAGGAGCCACACACTTGTCACAGGTATCCCCCCCCCACCCATGCAACTCACCACAAAACAGATAAAACAGACTTACCTGACCTCAAAGGCTGCTCCCCTGATTCAAAGCCAGGAAGACCCTCCACCAGCTCCCTATCCAGCAAACTGGCCACCACCATGTCCTCTGCAGTCAGGGTCATTTTTGTGGCTGGTCCTCCTCCTGTGCCACTGGCATGCTTTCTGATGGCCACAAGTTTGTCTTTGACCACTCTCCGCATATCATAAATTTTTTTGCGGATATGCTTGGGCTCCCTCTCTGCCACACCAACAACATTCACCTGCCTGGTGATTTCCGCATAAATGCGTGTCTTCTCCGCTTTGCCAGGGTGGGCACTCTGTGGCCCATAGAGGCGGGACCCATGTTGGGAGAGCGCATCAGTGATCACAGCCTTCTCCTGAGGGCTGAAATTAAACATTCTGCGGTCACCGGCAGTGTCTTGTGCAGCCATCCTAAAAGCAAAAGCCCTGGCAATTCCAAAAAAATGCTGGTCACGCTTTGCAAGGGAGTGGCGCTTCTGTGTGCGTATTTATGCACTAGTAGGAAGTGGTGCGGCGGATCTTGGTGGTGACGTCGCACCGTACTGCGCATGTGCAAAGGAGCCAGCCAGGCAGGTAACATCAGTGCGCATGCGCCGTTTAAGATACACTGTGCGGATCTCGCCGCGCCACCGTCAGACCATCATTTGCATGTGTTGACGCCCACTTACAGTTCCGCCGCCTTACGCCGTCGAAAAACCGCTACGCAGGTGAGTGGAAAATTGATGAATACAGTACATGCCTCTCACCGCTGGTACGGCGTAGCGGAAAAAAGATGCGCCACGCCGGAGCAACGATGCGCCATTTTACATGAATCTACCCCCAGATGTTTAAAGATCCGGTCGACAAAAAGTTGGAGACCATACTGAAGGCTTCTTTTACCACAGTAGGTGCCGTGGTTCAGACAGCGGTGGCAGCCATTGGCGGTTGTCAGGCTTTAAAGGATCAGACTAAACAAATATTAAGGGACATACCGGCTCAGCAAGCTCGTGAATTGGCTGACCTCCCAAGGGCTCTCTGCTTTGCAGTAGATGCTATTACGGACTCCATTCAACAGGCGTCCCGTTTATCTCTGCTATTGGTTCATATGCGTCGCCTTTTGTGGCTGAAGAACTGGTCAGCAGAGGCACCCTGCAAAAGGCTTTTAGCAGGATTTCCCTTTCATGGTGGGAGACTATTCGGTGAAGACCTAGATAAATATATCCAGACCATATCAAGTGGTAAAAGTTCTTTCTTACCTGTCAAGAAAAGACCGCGTGGGCCCGCGTTTAAGCGACAGGCCTTCGCAGGCTCGGCCCCTTCAACTTCCCGTCAGTATCGACGGCCTCCCGGGCGTTCAGCATTTAATAGCCGCCCACAAGGACAAGCCACGGCAGGCAAGAGGCCATGGTCTCGCAAGCCGGTTAAACCAGTCATCAAGTCAGATTCATGAAGGGGCGCCCCCACTCTCTTGGGTGGGGGGAAGGCTTCGGTTTTTCTCCAAAGTGTGGGAGGCCAGAATTCCCGACTCTTGGGTACTGTCCGTGGTAGCCACGGGCTACAAGCTAGAGTTTCGGGAAGTCCCCCCTCCTCATATTTCAGGGGTCAAGTCTTCCAAGAGACCCAATGGCGACGTCAGGCCTATCTTAGACCTCAAACGCCTAAATCGCTTTCTAAAGATTCAGACCTTTCGTATGGAGTCCATACGTTGGGTGGCAGCCAGCCTACATCAAGATGACTTTCTAGCATCTATAGACATAAAGGATGCGTATCTGCACATGCCGATCTACCCGGCACATCACAAGTTTCTTCGTTGTGTGATAGATCACCGTCATTACCAGTTCGTAGCCCTCCCTTTCCAGTTGGCAACAGCTCCGCGGGTATTCACAAAGGTGTTAGCCCCGGTGCTAGCCGTCCTAAGGACAGAAGGCATTTTGGTCCTGGCATACCGGGACGATCTTCTGGTTATCGACAGATCAGCTTCCAACCTCAATCATGCAGTAGTTCGCACAGTTCGGCATCTAGAGGAATTCGGATGGATTGTGAACCAAGAAAAATCGATATTGCAACCCATAAAGCAGTTGGAATATCTAGGCCTTCGGCTAGATACAGACTGCCAGAGGATATTTTTACCTCAAGCAAAGGTCAGATCAATAACTCAAGCAGTTCAAGTGGTCTTAGGCAAGAGGAGGCCGACTATTCGCCTATGTATGCGACTGCTGGGGAAGATGGTGGCCGCCTTCGAGGCAGTGCCCTACGCCCAGATCCATACCAGATATCTCCAGGCAGCCATTCTCTCTGCTTGGAACAAGTCCATTCAGGCGTTAGATCGTCCGTTAGTTCTCTCCCCAGGGGTCCGGCGCAGCCTGTTCTGGTGGCTGGTCCCTCAAAATTTGTCAAAGGGGAAATCCTTTTGCCCCATCACGTGGAAGATAGTAGCCACGGATGCCAGCCTGTCAGGTTGGGGGGCAGTTCTAGAAGGACAGACCCAGCAAGGGCAGTGGTCGGAGGCAGAAAAACTGCTTCCCATCAATATCCTAGAGATCAGAGCTGCTCGGCTGGCCCTGGTCGCCTGGACTCTTCCCCTTCAGGGTCTGCCAGTAAGGATACAGTCCGACAATGCCACTGCGGTGGCATACATAAACCACCAAGGGGGCACGAGGAGCCTAGCGGCCCAAAGGGAAGTAAACCTGATTTTCTCATGGGCCGAAGCCCATGTACCCTGCATCTCGGCGGTGTTCATCCCAGGGATAGACAATTCTCAAGCAGATTTTTTGAGGCGTCAACAGTTGCTCCCGGGGGAGTGGTCTCTTCACCCCCAGGTATTCCAAGAGATTTGCCAAAGATTCTGAGTTCCAGATGTGGACATTATGGCAACGAGATCCAACAAAAAGTTGGACAAATTCATATCCCGAGCCAGGGATCCCTCGGCCTACGGGACCGATGCGTTGGTTAGCCCCTGGCACCAGTTTTCTCTCCTGTATGCGTTCCCTCCACTGCAGATGATTCCTCGCCTTCTACGGAGGATCAGGGTGGAGCGCAGGCCTGTGATCCTGGTGGCCCCAGCCTGGCCCAGGAGGGCTTGGTACGCACTCATCGTGAGGATGTCAGTAGGGGCGCCGTGGCCGCTCCCCCTGCGCCCAGATCGGCTGTCTCAGGGCCCAATCTGCCACCCTGCTTCACAGCAGCTAAATTTGACGGCTTGGCGGCTGAATCCCTAATTCTTAAGGGCAGAGGCCTCTCAGCTCAGGTCATATCTACATTTATTCAGGCTAGGAAACCAGTCTCTAGAAATATTTATTACAGAGTCTGGAGGACCTATGTGGAGTTGTGCGAGTCTCAAAAATGGCATCCTCAAAAGTTTTTTATTGACAGGATCTTGCGATTCCTCCAGGTTGGCGTTGACAAAGGGTTGGCTCTTAGTACTCTAAAGGGGCAGGTGTCGGCTTTATCGATATGGTTTCAAAGACCCTTGGCCACCCATTCGCTTATGAAAACCTTCTTGCAGGGGGTCTTGCATGTGAATCCCCCTATTAGAGCTCCCCTCTGCCCCTGGAATTTAAATCTGGTCTTGTCAGCTTTACAAAGGCAGCCGTTTGAACCTCTGACAGAAATCCCTCTTGTGCTACTAACCCGAAAGTTGGTTTTCTTGGTGGCTATGGCTTCGGCCAGAAGGGTTTCTGAGCTGGCAGCCTTGTCATGCAGGGAGCCATACCTTATTCTGCATAAGGACAGAGTGGTTCTGCGGCCTCAACCTTCTTTCCTTCCTAAGGTCATATCCAGTTTTCACTTGAATCAGGACCTAGTCCTACCATCCTTCTTTCCTACTCCCCAGTCCAGAGAGGAAAGACTGCTTCATACTTTGGACGTGGTTCGAGCCATGAAGGTCTATCTCAAGGCTACAGAGAAGATTTGGAAAACAGATGTGCTTTTTGTTCTTCCGGATGGCCCCAAGAAGGGTCAGCCGGCTGCCAAGTCTTCCTTGGCTAGGTGGATTAAGCAGCTGATTTTTCAGGCCTATGGTATGAAGCGCGTTCCACCTCCCTTATCAGTTAAAGCCCATTCTACGAGGGCCATGACTGCCTCCTGGGCGGCACACCATCAGATCTCTATGGCACAGGTTTGCAAGGCGGCAACCTGGTCTTCCGTACATACGTTTACTAAATGTTATAAGTTGGACGTTGCAAAGGGTACGGACGCAGCATTTGGGCAGGCGGTCCTACGGGCAGCAGTATAGAATCCTCGGGCCCGGGTCACGCCCCCTTTTCTCTGTTGGTGGAGCTACTTTACTTCCTGATAATTTTTTTGTTTGGCTATTCTTGGCCTTACGGTCTCCCTCCCTTCATAGAGCATTGCTTTAGGACATCCCAAGTGTAATGGCTATGCGCTCTGTGTCCCGTGATGTACGATAAAGAAAAAAGGATTTTTAATAAACAGCTTACCTGTAAAATCCTTTTCTTGAAGTACATCACGGGACACAGAGCTCCCACCCCTCTTTTGGGGAACATTGTGTAACCTCGGAGGAATTGCTTGCTACAAAACTGAAGCACTCCCAGTGGGAGGGGGTTATATAGGGAGGAAACTTCCTGTGAAATTGATTACACCAGTGTCCATCACCTGAAGGTACCCATATAACCCAAGTGTAATGGCTATGCGCTCTGTGTCCCGTGATGTACTTCAAGAAAAGGATTTTACAGGTAAGCTGTTTATTAAAAATCCTTTTTTTGTGGATATACGTCCATCTATTGGGCAGTTGTGACGTTCATGTCCCATTTAGGTGTTACACTGGTTTGTCCTTATTTTTCTAGTTTACTAAAGTTTTGCTTTTGCACAACTTGTTGTTATGTTGTTTTACACATTAACATTACTGTTCTCCCATAAATACATCTTGGTGTCATTATTAGCTTGTTCATGGCTTATATGGGAGGGTGTCCTCTGGGGTTGGAATTCATGGCCCAGGGTGGAGTGTTCCTTCTCTGGAGACATGGACTTCCACCCCTCCCCCCTAGTCTTCAGTCCATGAGGGTCACGTCATGACGCATCTATGTACGTTCGGGAAGTGGGGGTAGTTTTACCCGCTTCCCGATCGACCATGCGCCTGTGCCTCCCGATGGGCGGAGGCAATGGGGACGTACAGCCGTCACCGTGCTTATCCATTCAAATCAATGGGCGGAAGTTTAGATGACGTTTTTGACTTCTCGCCCACCCATTGGATTGCATGTCTGGCTGCTCAAGCCTGTCAGTCACGGATGCGGTTCCCCTTGGATTGGTTGTGGGCGGCGGTGTCGATGACGTTATCGGCGCCGCGCCCACCTACTTTGGATTGGCCACAGATCTTTGTGCTGTCCATCGTCTTGCCCGCCCATTGGACTGCATGTCTGGCTGCTGTAGCCTGTCAGTCACGGATGTGGTTCCCCTTTGATTGGTTGTGAGCGGCGGTGTCGATGACGTTATCGGCACCGCGCCCACCTACTTTGGATTGGCCATAGATCTTTGTGCTGTCCATCGTCTAGTTCTCCACATGACATTGGGCAGGCATGGGGGTGCGGTTAACTACGAGTGACGCGGATTGGATGTATTTCCTTCCTACATCACCGGACCCGCCTCTCAGTCTTCCCTTGCTCTCATTGGTTATTCTGTGTGTCCCCAACAGATGGATTTTTATGTGGTTCCTGTTTCTTTATTGTCATGCACTGCATTAACTTAGTTTTTGGGCAGACCTTTTTGTATGGGGTAGTGCTGTGGTCCATTAGAGTGGCTTAGTGTTGCTTATGGCAGCTGATCACGGCCCCTTACTGGTCACTACTTATAAGGCATGCATGTTTTTTATGTTTTATTGTATGCTGCTTTGCTGTCCATTGGGATATATGTTTCGATAAAGTTTGAATTAGATGCTCATTACTATTTACATGCCATTATATATACTGTATATGCTTTATGTTTTATACGTTTACCTTTTTGATTGTTCAATCATGTCAAATATTGGTATGACAGATCCTGCTTTATATTTGTATATTAGAGCATTTGTTTTGATGTACTATATCCTGTCAAGATTGTCCACTTCCTGTCTCCTCCCTTTCAGGGGTGGAGTTCCGGACTACTTGTCTTATTTAAAGTCAGCAGTGTGGGGGTACAGACAGATGCCCCTGTTGATGGCTTTGAGCCGAAACGCGTCGGGTAACATCCATAGTACCCCATACTGCTTTTAGATACATTTTTCACGTGATTTTATTCATTTATTTTAAATAAAGCCTTCATTGGTTTTTTGATCTGCACCATTGGGAGCATTTCTTTTTTCTTTTTCCCATGCCACACATGTTGTGTTGATACATGAGCCTGGCCATTCCTCCATTTTGGCCCTTTGCTATCCGGGTTTCTGTCCCTGAAGTGAGGTATCCGACCAAGATTGAATCCATCATCTCAGCCGGGGTGACCATCGCTGCAAAACCTTTCACGCACAGAGCCCAGGGTCTGTTGTGACCACCATGCCTGATCCGACTTGCTGTTAGTACTAACATGTGAGTCCACCACAGCTGGTAAGAGTATCCATTTCCATTGATTTTGATAGTCTGAAGGTTACTACAGACAAGCCATCATTGTTGTCTTAATTTCCTTGAACTGGCATCATATGTGAAGATTTCATTCATCCATTTGGGACACACCTATGAACTGTTCATTTTTGTTTATTTTGTTTGGTTGGTTTCTTCACTCATCAGTTTGTTAACATATGTATGGACTTTATTAGTATTCCACACATGTTGAATACAATTGTCTTTTACTCTGTTTTTACATACAATTTTTGTTTGATTTCACATTATTATGTCATGTGAATTTGGCAGCATTTTCACAAAACTAATTAGTATAGCGCTGCACTTTCTTTCTCCACGTTCACTTTGACTTTGTTTGTCTGTGTGCTGGCTGCTACATTGTTTTTTGATTTTCTTTGATAATTAGCGCAGTTGTTTTCCCCACTTACGCACCTTCCCGCCCAAGCCAATTTTCAGCTTTCAGCACTGTCGCAATTTGAATGACAATTGCGCGGTCATGCTACACTGCACCCAAACAAAATTGGCGTCCTTTTTTCCCCACAAATAGAGCTTTCTTTTGGTGGTATTTGATCACCTCTGCGTTTTTTTTTTTTGTGCAACAACTAAAAATAGAGCGAAGATTTTGAAAAAAAAATAAAGTTTTTATTTTTTTCTGTTAATTTTTTTGTAAATGAGTATGTTTTCTCTTTCAATTATGGGCACTGATATGGTGGCACTGATGGGCACCGATGAGGTGGCACTGATGGGCACCGATGAGGTAGTTCTGATGGGCACCGATTAGGTAGCACTGATGGGCACTGATAGGCGGCGCTGGTATTGGGCACTGATGGGCACTCATGGGCGGCACTGATGGGCACTCATGGGCGGCACTGATGGGCACTCATAGGCAGCACTGGGCACTCATAGGCAGCACAGGTGGGCACTCATAGGCGGCACAGATGGGCACTCATAGGCGGCACAGGTGGGCACTGATAGGCGGCACAGGTGGGCACTGATAGGCGGCACAGGTGGGCACTGATAGGCGGCACAGGTGGGCACTGATAGGTGGCACAGGTGGGCACTGGTAGGTGGGCACTGGGCATGGATTGGCACTGTGGGGTGGCACTGACAGACACTGGGGTGGCACTGATGATCACTGAGGGGTGGCACTGATGGATCAATGTTGCCAATCAGTGCCCATGTGTGGGCACTGATTGGCATCATTTTTTTTTACTGCCCCCCTTTTTTTTTTTCATTTTTTTTTTGTCATTTTTTTTTTTTTTTTGTCATTTTTTTTGTCATTTTTTTTTGTATTTTTTTTTGTATTTTTTTTATTTCCCTGGTGGTCTAGTGTGGCGATCCGAGGGGGGGCTGCGCTGATAAACAATCAGCGCGAACCCCCCCTGTCAGGAGAGCCGCTGATCGGCTCTCCTGTACTCGCGTCTGTCAGACGCGAGTGAGGAAGAGCCGTCGGCGGCTCTTCCTGTTTACATTGTGATCAGCCGTGATTGGACACGGCTGATCACGTGGTAACGAGGCTCCGCCGGAGACTCGTTACCGAGATCGGAGGTGCAGGGTGTCAGACTGACACCCCGCATCACCGATCGCCGCGCTGCGCGCCCGCACGGGCGCGTGCGGCATGAAATCGTGCAGGCCGTTTGAGAACGGCCTGTCACGATTTCATAACCACTTCCGTAAATCGGCTATTGGCCGGGCGGGAAGTGGTTAAACACACACATTATTCATGGCACAATGAGAATGCATGCATGCACACCACTGTGGTCCCTAGATCACACACACCACATCCTCATCACATTGGATTAGCACAAGCCCACCATGCAGGACTTGTGAGCAGTAACTCCACGCCACTGCTCCAATTATGTCACTGTACATTCATACACCATTCACACGGACCTGGGGATCACTTCTCCCTGGTCCTGGGGAACCCTTCTCCACCACAAATGAGGGTGACACCCCTTTTCCGGCAGGAATGTCACCCCCACATTCCAAAATCATTCCCAAACAGAAAAAAAAATGCCCCTAAAAAAACAAAAAAAATGGCCAGCAAAAAAAACAAAAACAAAAAAAACACAGCAAAGAAAAACACAGAAAAGACAAAATCACTCTCCAAAACACTATCCAAAACAGTCACCAAATATCTCAAAGACATGTCACAAACCAACAAACGCTAACAAACAACAGAACAAAAGCACCTTGCTGTAGGAAGGGAAACAAATGGATGTACTTTTGCAAAGGAAGGGCGTTTCTCTCGGTCTATTTAAGGAATGTGCATAGCTCACTAAGTTGACCGAGCCTAGTTCAAATATCACTGATTGCGCCGTGCTGAGTTCTGAGCATGCGCAGAGAGGTGCTGACCATAGTCTGCTTCATGCGTGCATGCGCAATCCGGCCGGCCCTTCATTTGCATTGGGTCAAGGCTCATTTCAGTGGAACACGCCCACATCCTTCCCAATTTGAATTACACCGCCTTACGCCTCGGAAATTACGTTGCACCGGCGCAAATTTCTGCACAAATACTATGAGGATACGGTACTTGCGCCTCTACATTGCGCCGGTCTTACGTAAAGGAGGTGCGCTACGCCGGTCAATATATGCGCCAATGTACGTGAATCTGGCCCTGTATGCCCATAAACCATGATAAGATGATGAAATACAAATACTTGTCAGTGCATATCCTCTTTTGTAAATCAGAGGTTGCCGCCAGAATTTGTAGGGTGATAGATGCGCTGACAGAACACCAGCTGCATTAGAGGCTGACTTATCCTGTGTGAAAGACTCCACAAATGAATGACTGGGAGGGCAGCATTCTGTCCGAGAGTGGGCACAAATGCCAAAAGTGACATCATCACGCATAGTGGAAATTGCATCGGCCCATAGTGAACCCAGTGCTGGACATTCAATCCAACACACCACTACCTGCAGTGGCCAGTGGGAAATAATTATCTCTATTGCAATAACAAATTGTCCCCCATTACCTGGAAGCCAAAACACAAGGAATCAAAAGATTTATTAAGTCATACAATCCTCAGCCAGAAAAAAACAAAGAAACATAAGAACTGATTTAACAAATAATTAACTATATATACAGTTGTGCTCAAAAGTTTGCATACATACCCAGGCAGAAATTGTGGCATTTTGGCATTAATATTAAAAATATGACTGATCATGCCAAAAAACTATCTTTTATTTAAGGATAGCAATCCTTTGGATCCTTTTTAAATCATAATGATAACAGAAATCACCCAAATGGCCCTGATAAAAAGTTTACATACCCTGCAATGTTTGGCCCAGGTACAGACACAGAAGGTACACACACAGGTTAAAATGGCAATTAACCACTTCCCGACGGCCGTACGAATATGTGTGGCCGCGAGGTGGCTCTAATTCTCTAACAGGACGCATATATGCGTCCACCGCTCCTCCAGACCACTAGAGGGCGCGCGAGCACGCCCGCCGCATTCCTGAGTTACCGATGCACGCGCCTGGCGGCCTCGATGTCCGCCAGGCACTCCCAATCGGCGGTTACAGGGACAAGGACATGGATCTCTGTGTGTAAACACTGAGATCCATGTCCTGTCAGGGGAGAGAGGAGACCGATCTGTGTCCCTTGTACATAGGGCACAGCATCGGTCACCTCCCCCAGTCACCCCCCACAGTTAGAACACACCCAGGGAATACATTTAACCCCTTCCTCGCCCCCTAGTGTTAACCCCTTCACTGCCAGTCACATTTATACAGAAATCGGTGCATTTTTATAGCACTGATCACAGTATAAATGTGAATGGTGCCAAAAATGTGTCAAAAGTGTCCGATGTGTCCGCCATAACGTCACAGTCCCAATAAAAATCGCAGATCGCCTCCATTACTAGTAAAAAAAAATAATAATAAAAATGAATAATAATTCTGTCCCCTATTTTATAAGCGCTATAACTTTTGCGCAAACCAGTCGCTTATTGCGTAAAAAATAGCAGGTAATGGCGCCTACTAGAAATAAAGTGTATAAAGGAATGTGCAAATAAATATAAATATAAATGGTGTCTGTCCAAAAGAGTGCTGGTCCTAGTCAAAGTATAACATATATAATACAAAATAAGTTGAATATTAATAATTATGTGATTGAATTAGTATAAATATAAAAATAATTCATAAAAGTCCAATTCCTAGTGATAAAAATTTCCAAAATAGGTGTTGCAAGATTAAATGATGATAATAATAATAATCCAAGAAAAGTCCAGTTTTATAAAAATATATATATATTTTCAAGATTGCTTCCGAAAAGTAATGCTATAAGGTGATATGTGCTTCATGCAGGTATAGCCGTCAGTGGATCACTCAGTGCTCTCCCCCAATGGTCCCGCACTCACCGGATCCAACTACCCCTGCAGGGGTAATAGGCTTTCTCAGTAAGTCTCCACACTTCAATAAAATCTGCCTGGTTTCCTCACATGGGGTCTATCCAACCATTCAGCCGCTCATAGAGAAGATAGGATGAGACGAAAATGCCCAATAGCGTGATACCGTTTTGTAACAAGTAAAATTTATTCTTGATAAACAATGGGTACTCACAATTTACATGCAGTTAAAAAGCCTTTAGAAAATATATGCTGTAGCTCTAAGGAACGTTCGCTCGACCGGTTTCGTCGTTCTGACGTCATCTGGAGCGTGCCTCTGAGCCTTCAGCACTAGCTATTTATAATTGACGTTATGTCGGGAAATGCGGACGTTGTGTCGAAAATTGCGGACGTTGTGTCGACAAAATGTCGAAAAAACGGGTCCGACGTTACGTCGTGAAAACTCCGTTGTTCCGGTATCCTCCATGTTGGAGATTACTACAGACCGTAGTCCTAACACTAGAGGCTCAGTGTTGTAGTTGACACTACGACGGACGTTCTGTCGGGAAAGCAAACCCCCGATCTTACGTCGAAAAAGTTCCTAACTTTCGAGCGTCCTCCATGTTAGAGATTTTTGCAGACCGGAGTCCAATTTTCGCAATTTTCGACACAACGTCCGCATTTCCCGACATAACGTCAATTATAAATAGCTAGTGCTGAAGGCTCAGAGGCACGCTCCAGATGACGTCAGAACGACGAAACCGGTCGAGCGAACGTTCCTTAGAGCTACAGCACATATTTTCTAAAGGCTTTTTAACTGCATGTAAATTGTGAGTACCCATTGTTTATCAAGAATAAATTTTACTTATCAATAGCTGGGTAAAAAATGAATAAAACCTGAATATGTCAGAATTATATCACAATCAACCAGGCAGCGCTGCCTGGTTGATTGTGATATAATTCTGACATATTCAGGTTTTATTCATTTTTTACCCAGCTATTGATGTGTTAAACTGGTCCGTGAACCAAGTTATAATGGTAGCAGCTGCAGTCATTTAGAGTGGCTAGTTTGGATTTTTGGCTCATTGAATCACCTATTAGTTTTTTTCTTCCAAAAGCGCTTGTAGTGTGTTTTTGCATGGGGGGTTTGCTTTAATACAACGGTTTGATAATAAATTTTACTTGTTACAAAACGGTATCACGCTATTGGGCATTTTCGTCTCATCCTATCTTCTCTATGAGCGGCTGAATGGTTGGATAGACCCCATGTGAGGAAACCAGGCAGATTTTATTGAAGTGTGGAGACTTACTGAGAAAGCCTATCACCCCTGCAGGGGTAGTTGGATCCGGTGAGTGCGGGACCATTGGGGGAGAGCACTGAGTGATCCACTGACGGCTATACCTGCATGAAGCACATATCACCTTATAGCATTACTTTTCGGAAGCAATCTTGAAAATATATATATATTTTTATAAAACTGGACTTTTCTTGGATTATTATTATTATCATCATTTAATCTTGCAACACCTATTTTGGAAATTTTTATCACTAGGAATTGGACTTTTATGAATTATTTTTATATTTATACTAATTCAATCACATAATTATTAATATTCAACTTATTTTGTATTATATATGTTATACTTTGACTAGGACCAGCACTCTTTTGGACAGACACCATTTATATTTATATTTATTTGCACATTCCTTTATACACTTTATTTCTAGTAGGCGCCATTACCTGCTATTTTTTACTTAATATTCACTCCCACCTAGGTGGGTTTTTATGTAGGGGCAGCCACTTCAAACTTAATCACCTTTTAATTTTTAATTTTTAATTTTTATTTTAATTTTTATTACACCACTAATTTTTATTACACCACTTTTTATTTTTTTATTTAAATTGTCTGTGGCGCAGATTCATCTCTTTTTACCAGTCGCTTACTGCGATTTTTTTTTTACTAAAAATATGTAGAATAATACGTATCGGCCTAAACTGAGAAAAAACATGTTTTTTTTTTTAAATGGGCTATTTATTTTAGCAACAAGTAAAAAATATTGACTTTTTTTTTAAATTGTCGCTATTTCTTTGTTTATAGCGCAAAAAATAAAAACCGCAGAGGTGATCAAATACCACCAAAAGAAAGCTCTATTTGTGGGGAAAAAAGGACACCAATTTTGTTTGGGAGCCACGTCGCACGACCGCACAATTGTCAGTTAAAGTGACGCAGTGCCGGAAGCTGAAATTTCACCTGGTCAGGAAGGTGGTATACGTGCCCAGTAAGGAAGTGGTTACAAGTTAAGCCTATGGAGGAGTGAGGACGTGTGTCTCCTCAGCTCCTCGTCTACCGCCGGATCTACAGCACTAATAAGGGGAAATATCACCACCGAAACACCGGCAGACATGTCACAGGGACAATGAGCTCTCTCCCAGCAATCGAGGGCAGACGGAGCCCGGCAGGAGCAGCTGGATCCTTCTTTCCTTCACGTGGACCAGGACACGAGGCCTCCAAGATGGCGCTGATGCCAAATATTACTAAGGCAGCTAAGGCTGCTCAAAGAGCTGCAGCCCAGCAGTAACAGCTTGAGGACTCCCAGATCCCTTCTTCGAGGTTGGTGAGTGATACTGCCTCTCCACTCTCCCCAAGATCCTCTGCCCCTCCTGATCAGTGCCCTTACATGGCTGATTTCCTAGGAGATGGGGACATAAAGTGCCACATTTGGTCCACCCCTACCCGGTAAGACCTTGAATAATTCACAGCCAGGGTGGAGAAGGCCTTCAGGGAGGATTTAGCCCAGCTTAAGGTGGACACTAATCACTTGGGGGCTAGGATTTAAACCATGAAGCAGAGACTTGATGAGGCTCTGCCTGCCATCTCCATGCACCAATAGAGTTGCAGCTTTCAGGATTAGAAAATTGAGTCTTTACTGTGTCAGCTGGACAACTTTAAGAACCGCAGCAGGCGTGCGAACATCCGCATATGCGGCCTGCCTGAAGCCACAGCTCCTAAAGACATTGTTTCTACACTGGAGGATGTATTTAGGGAGATTTTAGGTCTGCCTGCTACTGCACCCATTGAGATTGACCGTGCTCACAGAACCCTTAGACCACCCTCCCAAGATGTGGATAACCCTAGAGATGTCATCTGTAAGCTCCACAAATATACACTGAAATACCAGATCAAGCAAAAGATGCCTGGGAAGCAATACTTTGACTTTGACAGGGTCCACCTTTACTTCTCCCAGGACATCTCCAGGCGTACCCTCATGCAATGCAGGGCCCTCCACCCCCTGTTGGAAGCTGTCCAAAAAGCAGACCTGCATTATCGCTGGGGGTTCTCCTTTTATCTGATGTTAGCTACGCTACACACCAAGGATGACCTTTTTGGACACCCTGGGGTTGGGGCCAGTTGACTTCCTGGACTAGAAGGGCCCACAGGACCACCCTCACTTGCAACTCCCCCAACCCTGGCTACCAACTAAATGCAAGAGTCGCAGGTGGGACCACAGATGCCCCACTTCTGCCTCTCCCTCTGGCCCCATATCGCCACTGCACTAAAAGAAAGCCCCCTTCCCCTGACCTGGTTTTTGCCTGTATGTAAAAAATGTTTTCTTCAGCATTAGGTGTCCCCTTTGCTCCTTGCGAGTGGCCCAGGCCCTCAGAGAACACTGGTGTCTGGAGCTAGGACACGGACTTGGTTGCTCTGTATGTTATGGTTTGTCTCCCTACTGGACCAATTGACTTTATAACTGTAACTGATCATAGGCTCCTGTTGTTCTGGCCAGACATGCCCACCTTCTGCATACCCTGTTTCTTTTATTTTTTAAATTTAAAATTTTGGACTTTGTTCATTATTTTTTTACAACAATTTCTCCCCCCTGCATATTGCCTACTAATTCAGAGATGGCGGTGGATGGGAACTGACCCCCAGACCCTTCCCTCTCGTGTTGGTCCATGTTCCCCATGTAGGCTGTACCTTATTTGGTATATTTCCTCATTTGGAGATTGGGATGGGTATCGGGCGCTTCTCCTCTATGGGGCTGAGCCCGACACCTGCCCCCCAGGTACTTCATGTTGTGGTATTGTTACCATTGATGTAATTTATGTTTTATGTATGATTTCATGCCTGTCACTGTTTTTTTCCTTCCCTCCTGCTCTTCTTTTTCTACCCTATGCCTCTTTACAGGAACTGCCTCCGCCTTCGCCTCACGCTCTGCGTCCGCTGTCGTGCCACGTGACTCGTCTACTCCACAGACTCCTTATGGCATTGATTAAGGTAATTTCTTATAATGTGCATGGTCTCTGCTCCCCATGTAAATGTAGTAAGCTATGGTGGGGACTGAAGCGGTCAGGGGCACATGTGATCTTATTGCAGAAGACACACTTCACACCCCAGTCGATTCCCAAATTGCCCACCCATCTCTATAACCAGTAGTTCTTAAGCAACTAGTCGGTTGCAGGGGCACGGCAATCACCATTCACAAATCTTGCCCCCTCCAGGTCACTGAGAGCAAGGTTGATCCTCAGGGGAGGTATGTTTTTCTACAGGGGGTTATAGCAGGACAGAAGCTTACAGTGGATGTGATTTATGCTCCTAATTCCAATAAATTTACCTTTTTAGATAATATTCTAGACAGCCTGACAGACTTCAGAGAAGGTACTCTGATCCTAGGGGGTGACTTTAATGCAAGCCCTGACCCCCAGCTAGACACATTGCACCGACCCCCCTTCCACTCTCACGTTTTTCTTAGCGCTTTCGTAAATCCCTGCAGACCCACCACCTCCTGGACAGCTGGCGAGTGCTTCACCCCTTAGACAGGGATTACAGGAGTGTAAAGAATTGCTCTACTTTTCGTATAAATATCATGAGCACGGCAATAAATGTGGCCGTATTTTGGCCAGAGCCCTCATGTATGTACAGAAGCTGCACCTTTCCTCAGGTGAACTCACGGTCAGGTCCTCCCAAACAGCCTCTGGGTTCCGAGACTATTATGCCACCCTCTACAACCTAGGCTCAACACTGCCCCCAGAGGCCCAGACCGCGAGACTGAATGATATTCGAGCTTACCTGAATGCAGCTGGCCTTCCCCTGCTGACGGATGATCAGTGTTCCATGATAGAATCCCCTATTATGCCAATTGAACTTGAGACTACGGTGAAATCCTTGCCTAACGTGAAGAGCCCTGGTCCCGACGGGTTTACCAAAGCATATTACAAATTGTTCCTACCCTTGCTATCTGGGTCGAAGTGTAGTTACTTAAATCCTATAGCAGACGGTAACACAATCCCTAGCAAGGCTCTATTGGCGCATATCTCAGTAATCCCCAAAGAAGGGAAAGACCCCACTATTCCCCAAAGCTACAGACCCATATCCCTTGTTAATGTGGATATAAAAATTCTAGCTAAGATCCTTGCGTCCAGACTAAAACATCTAATCCCACTCATTGTCCACCTGGACCAGACAGGGTTTGTCATGGGCTGGGATCTGGGGATCCCCTTTATTAAATGGGTCTTCCAGATTCCGATAAGCCCCCCACCCGCAGACCCCCACAATGGGGATGAGGCCTTTGTCCCCATCAACATGGGGACATGGTGCTTTGAGGTGTCACAGACCCCCAAAGCATCCTCCCCATGTTGAGGGCGGCCTGGTACGGTTCAGGGGGCGCTTTCTTGTCCCCCCCTCTTTTTCTGCGGCTGGCGTGCTTGGATAAAGGGTCTGGTATGGATTCTTGGGGGGAACTTTATTTGGGGTGGCGTTCCCCTTAAAATCCATTCCAGACCTGAAGGTCCTGGTAATTGAATTTTGGGAGACCCCCACGCATTGTTTTATTAAAATCACCCCCCTCAACAATGCTACTGCTATCCCCCCAACACTACTTCTGCCACCCACCAACACCACTGCTGCCACCCCCTCAACACTACCGCCACCCCCCTAACACTACCACTGCCATCCCACCAAACTACCGCTGCCACCCCTCCAACACCAATTGATTGATGATTCAAACAAGTAAAAACCCATTGGGCCAGATTCAGCAAGACTTGCGCTGGAGTATATCGATATGCGCCGCGTAACTGTAAAGATGCGCCGTTGTATCTCTGTGTACCCACCAACCTAGATGCGCCAGAAAACGGGCCTTTTCCGATCGGCTTAACTTTCCCTCGCCAGAGTATCGTTAGCGCATATTTTCGCTTGTCGCATCCATCGCGCCTATTGATTTGCCATGCAAATATGCAAATGAGGGAGATTTCCCGATTCGCGAACAGATTAGCACCATACGCTGGCTACATGCGCCGCGCATATGTCGTCCGTCCGTCGCAAAGTTATTTCTACAAATAGCTGCTTTATCTTTACTCCAGATGGCCACAGGTCAGCAGGAGAGCAGCTACAGCAGCAGCGTTACCGACGAAACTAGCAAGCTGAACAACCACACGTGCAAGGACAACACCTCTGTGTGCCAACATGCCAGGGGCAGTCGTGGTCCTAGCACTACTGATGGGTCCCCCGGAACGAAGGAGGCGGGCACGTGAGAGGATATACCGCACGCGCATGAGCCTCTTTGGCATGGGGGATGAGGAGGTATATCGCCTCTTCAGATTCAGCCCTGATGCATTACTTGAACTAACCACAACCCTGCAGGGTGACATCACCAGCAAGACACACCGCTCACAAGCAGTGCAGCCACTGGTGAAGGTACTGGCAACACTTCATTTCCTTGCCAGTGGATCATTCCAGCGTACAAGTGGAGTGGTGGCTGGGAAGTCACAGTCCTCCATGAGCAGATGTGTGCACCAGGTTGTCCCTGCAATCCTCAGATGCATGTCCAACCAGTTCATCAGACCCACCACTGAGGAGCTGCGGCTGAAGGCAATGACAGATTTCTACAGCATTGCCAGATTCCCACGCACTCTTGGGGCCATTGATTGCACACATGTGGCCCTACAGCCCCCCAGTGCCACAGAGCACATATACCGCAATCGGAAGCATTGGCATTCCATCAACGTACAGGTGATAGCTGATGCCCAACGCCTCATATGGCACGTCCGTGCCAAATACCCCGGATCCAGCCATGACAGCTTCATATACAATTAGAGCCCCATCCCAATGGAATTCGAACAGAACATGTATGGGGACAGCTGGCTGGTTGGTGAGTGACTTGGGTGGCAGGCATGACTGTCCCCCCCCCATGATGCACACATCACAAGGGCCACATGCATGACTAACATCCTCCTGTCTTTTTCCTTACAGGTGACTCTGCATATGCACTGGGACCCCATCTCATGACTCCTTTCCGGAACCCCCAAACCAGAGGAGAGAGAAAATACAATGAAGCACATATCAAAACCCGTGCAGTGGTGGAGCAAACATTTGGGCTCTTGAAGTCCCGTTTCCGCTGCCTGGATAAGTCTGGGGGGGCCCTATTGTATTCCCCTACCTTCGGTGCATGTTGCATTCTGCACAACTTTGCCATGAGAAAAGGCCTGCAGATTGACATACGTGATGACCTGACCCCCCAACCAGACAGCCCCCCCCTGCCAGAGGAGACCCATTCAGCTGATGGAAGAGCAGTCAGGAGGGTCCTCGCCGTAGGCATCTTTGGACACTAAACAAATACAATGATCACACGGACAATGCACGCATGCACACCACTGATGTCCCTAGATCACACACACCACATCCACATCGCATTGGATTAGCCCAAGTCCAACATGTAGGACTTGGGAGCAGCAACGCCAGCGTCAAGGCCCCAATGATGTCGCTGTCCTTTCACACGTCATTCACACAGCCGTGGGGATAAATTCTCCACCACGGCCGAGGATGACACCCCTTACTGGCAGGAGTGCCACCCTCTCACATTCACACACCATTCACACTGCAACATGTGCAGTATCAATAAAAAAAAAATCTCATGTCCTGAGCATTAAGAACAAATAAAAAAAAAATCTCATGTCCTGAGCATTAAGAACAAATAAAATAAAAATCTCATGTCCTGAGCATTAAGAACAAATAAAATAAAAATCTCATGTCCTGAGCATTAAAAACAAATAAAATAAAAATCTCATATCCTAAGCATTAAGAACAAAAAAAAACATCATCTGGGATGCCGGGGGCTCCTTCTGGTGGCCCCTCTCTGGCTCCTCAGCTGCCTGGATGGAGTGAGTGGGGGTGGGGGGGCATCTGGAGGTGGCTGATCCCCGGGTGGGCCACTCCTGGCAGGTGTGGCCTGCATGCCCTCCAAGGCCATGGCTATCCGGCCGAGGTAACAGTTTGTCTGGGCCTGCATCCTGAGCTGCTGGGCCTGCATCCTGAGCTGCCGGGTGACCTGGTATTGTTGGGCCCGCTGACTCTGCCTCCCCTGGTCACGGATGGCAGCAGTGTTTGCCTGGACGGCTGCAGTGAGGTGCCTTATATCACCCTGCACCTCCCCCAGACTGGTCACCACTGCAGCGCAGTTGCAGCTGAGATCCTGCACTGCATTGGATATCTGGGCCACGGAGCACAGGTTGTCAGCCACTCTGTCCAGGTGCCCAACTATGTCCCCCATTTGCTGGGTCTGCCTGGCGTGATCCCTCGCCATCTGGTCCTGGACCAGATCAGACACCCCCCTGGTCTTCCGGGTGGCCTTCCTGGGGCCAGGAGATGGTTGTCCCCGGGGGGATGGAGTCGCCCTTAAGGGGCTTCCTAGGATGGGGGACGGTATTACAGAGGGCCCTGCAGAAGAGGAGGACTCCTCCAAAAATAAAATAATGTCCTGCTCTGCCACAACAGGCTGCTCCTCAACCACCTCTGCAGGTGAGGTGTGGGCACTCTCCTCCTCCACCTCGTTCTCTTCACCACCCAGGGGCTCGGGCACAGGATGCCGTTGGGGGGATGGGGTGGACTGGCCGCCAATAGATGATGGCCCAGCTCCATCATCTGTGGATGACACAAAGCAGACACATGTTGGGTGGTCCCACACACTTGGCACATGTACCCTCCCCCCCCACATGCAACACACCAAAAAGGGGGTAAAAATCACTTACCTGTCCTGGAGCCTTCCTCCATGGAGTCATATCCAGGGACCCCCTCCAACTGCTCCCTGTCCAGGCAGCGGGCGACCACCTCCTCCTCCGTGGTCAGGCTGACCGCACATGGGGGTCCACCACCCGTGCCCCTCTCATGCCTCCTGATGGTGGCCACCTTGCCACGGACCTTGCGCCGCAGGTCATTTATTTTTTTTGTATATCGCCAGCAGTCCGGGTGGAGTACCCCAAAACATTCACCCTGCCAGCAATGGTCTCCAGGATGGCTTGCTTCCTATCCCGGCTGGTCTTCCGACTTTTTTTGTCGTGGAGGAAGTCATTAAAAGTCTCAATAGCGGAGATTATAACAGAGACCTCCTGTGAATTGAAATTAACGTTTCTCCTCTCTTTGGGGGGAGCGGGAGCAGCCATCTCTTTGCAAAAGTAACTTCCCTGGGGTGGGGGGAAACGGAAATACTTTTGCGCCGGAATGGCGCTTCTGCTAGCGCTTTTAAACGCACAACGGAACACATTGCGCTGACGTTTACCGTGAAGTGGTGCCGACGGAAGTTGTGAGCATGCGCACAGGGGGCCGAGTGAAGCCTCACTCACTGCGCATGCTCCATGGATGATGCGCTGAACGTAAGCCTCTGCGCTGGGCTCCGCCCATCATTTACATATGATCACACCCACTTCCACTTGCGTCGGGTTACGCCAGCGCATTTCCGTTACTCCGGCGCAAAGTAACGGACAGGCGCTTGGTGAATACTGTACTTTACTCGCTAGTTTGCGTCAGCGCAGCGTATATGCGCTGCGATACGCTGGCGAAAATATGCACGCGTCTACCTGAATCTGGCCCATAGTAAACGCATGATTGCTGTGACATAGCATCATTAAAAGCTTGACACGTTTCGTGGATTGTTTCCACTCATCAGGAGCAGCTGTACACTGGGAGTATCTATAATAAATTGTAAATTAATCATAAATGGTAGTTACTAAAACAGGAAGAAAAGGAACAAAAAACTATAGTCCAAACACTCTTACCTATGGGTAGAATCTAAGTTAAGAAAGCGTAGATAATGGTAATAATGATTGGAGGCACTGTGTTTTAATAACTACCATTTACAAATAATTTACAATTTATTATAGATACTCCCAGTGTACAGCTGCTCCTGATGAGTGGAAACAATCCAAGAAACGTGTCAAGCTTTTATTGATGCTATGTCACAGCAATCATGCGTTTACTATGGGTTTTTAATTGTTTGAATCATCAATCAATTATATATATATATATATTATCTATTATGTTTGTACATATTTGGTTATACTGCTAGTTTATTATTAATCATGTTAAACAATGTTATATTATGCAATCAATTTTAAAATTATGTGATTTACCAATCATGTTTATTATAACTCTGTATCATACTTATTGATTTAATATTAATGTTATATTACTTTGCACTATGCTCATTTCTACTAATAAATATTATATTTACTAATATTGATTGATTCACTCTACCCTTGTGATGTGTTTCATATAAAGTCTCATTACCCCCATTTTTTCCCCGTTTCCCCTTCTTTTACATTGCAAGAATGGTGTCTGCATAAAACAGGCCTGCTGAGAAGTCAGGAAAAAAGCTTATCTTTGAGCCCTCAATCCTTATGTCTTCTAGTTGTCTGGCTCTTTGCAATATCATATCTCTGACTTTATAATTCAACATCTTCAAAATAAAAGTTCTTGGTCTTACTTGCTCAGCCATAGGTGGAGATTGTATAATGACTCTATGGGCCCGTTCCACAGAAAAAAGGGGAGAAAAGTATTCTGCTCCCATGGTGTATTTAAGCCATTTTTCTATAAATTCTACTGGCTTATTACCTTCCAATCGTTCAGGGAGGCTAACTACCCTACTATTGTTTAGTCAGAGACGATTTTCCACATCCTCCAAATGAGAATCATATAGAGATAGTTGTTGTGTGTTTTTTTTTTCAGATTTCATAGCTATTTGTAGGGAGTCTTCAAGTGCACTTATTCTTTCTTCTGCACCCATTATTCATTCTTTAATTGTATGGATATCTTGTCTAAGCAAGCTTATGTCTCCACTTATTCCCTCAAGGTTGTATGATAGAGAGTTGACAGTGCTATTACATGTGTTAATAGCCTTCATAATATCTGTTAATGTAATTACCTGCTCCATGTTTGGGCTATTTGAGCTATTTTAAGTGTTAAATTCATTAGGATCTAACCGTTATATCATGAAAATCACTTTCTGAGGATACATTTCTCGCTATATCATCTGGGAGGTTCACTGGTGTTACCTAAGTGTACAGTATCTATGATACAGCGATCTCCAGTGGTGTAACCAGAGTTATGGGCGCCCGGGGCGGATTTTTTTTTCGCCCCCCCCCCCCTTTATATAGACATCCACGTTTATATGTGTGTAAACGTGGGGGACTTTTTTTAAAACTTTTTTATATTTACTTATTTTTTTTTCACTCTTTTTATGTTTTTTTACACTTTATGTCATTGCTATTACATAGGGGGATAAAAATCCCCCTATATAATAGCACAGGTACACTGACAGGTCCTCTTTATGGAGACATTAGGGGTCTCCAGGACCCTTAATGTCACCTGGGGACCCCAAAAGATGACTGACAGGTGAATGTGGATGTAATCCACATCACTTCTGCATTCACAGCCTGGAGGGAGATCAGCAAGGAGGAAGATGCTGGTCTCCCTCCCATCTTACCTCCTGACACCCTCCCGAGCCGGTCCCAGGATTGAAGGTGAGGGGTCAGGAGGGGGGGGGCGGCGGCAGTACTGGAGGGGGTAGGGGGGCACACAGCCAGCACATATACACAATTGGCAGGCTATAGAGCCGCCGATCGTGTATAGGTGAAAGTTCAACCAGTAATGGCACTGACCCCGACCCCTACACTGACCTGACCCCTACACTGACCTGACCCCTACACTGACCTGACCCCTACACTGACCTGACCCCTACACTGACCTGACTCCTACACTGACCTGACTCCTACACTGACCTGACTCCTACACTGACCTGACTCCTACACTGACCTGACCCCTACACTGACCTGACTCCTACACTGACCTGACCCCTACACTGACCTGACCCCTACACTGACCTGACCCCTACACTGACCTGACTCCTACACTGACCTGACTCCTACACTGACCTGACTCCTACACTGACCTGACCCCTACACTGACCTGACTCCTACACTGACCTGACCCCTACACTGACCTGACTCCTACACTGACCTGACTCCTACACTGACCTGACTCCTACACTGACCTGACCCCTACACTGACCTGACCCCTACACTGACCTCACTCCTACACTGACCTGACCCCTACACTGACCCTGACCTTACACCTACACTGACCTACTACACAGACCCACCTAACACCTACAGTAGGAGTCCTACTTCCAGCAATACTCGCACCCCCCTCCCCCCAGCTTGGTGAAAATCCTCCTTACCTCTGTCTGCTCTTCTCCAGAGACTCCAGGACTCTCCTCAGGATGGACAGGACCCCAGCACTGGATGTGCAGACTACGTCCCGACTCCCGTCCCCGCCAGCGCCATCCACCCGCAGCCCGCTCCATGGTGCAACTCCCTCCACACAGCGCCGTACCACAGAGGCTCTCTGTGACAGAGCAGAGTACCAGAGCGGAGGGGAAGACAGCGGCCACGCCGGCTCACACTTCCCAGTGGCTGACGTCTCCCGCCGCCATTTTCAGAGTTTCCCGGCACTCTGTGATTGGGCGTATGGCGGTCATGTGCGGAGGCGGGACTTCCTGCCCCACGCCTCACATGACCCCCATATGCCCAATCACAGAGCGCTGGACATTAAACATGGTGGCCGGTCTGGACATCCGTGTCGGTGACACAGGAAATTAAAAATAAGGAGTCACGCAAAGTCGCCCCCCTAAATGTCGCTCCCAGGGGGAACAGCACCCCCTGCCCCCCCCCCCCCCTTGCTACGCCAGTGGCGATCTCCCATTCCATAACTGATTCCTGTGGGTTCTGAATTGATTTTTCATCCTTAGTTACATTAGGGGTATGTGCACATTTTTCAAGCCGGATTGTTGTTGTTTATTTGGAGGCTTAGTTTGGTGCTTTTTATTTCAACTGCTCTGTGGACATTCATTAGTAGGGTATTGTTGCCCCCCGCATCCTTTTTGTTTCTGCGTGTCATTTTTACAGGCTAATAAGTTCAAAATGTCACGCAATCTCACAGCTCACGCTACCAAGCGGCTTCTGATAATTTTTTCTATTTTAGTTCACCAAATCAGCTGGCTGTTGTTAGTGTGAAGCACCAAGCAGAAAGTATAGGCTATATGTAGTTATATATACTGCATATAAAAGTCTTTAATTCTGGTTGTGTGGCAACAGTGAATGGTAATGAGGGGCTGTCCTAGTAGCCTTAAAAAATTTTTTTCCAATAACGCTTCAGTTCATTAACACATTGCACTGTCCATAGTAATAAAATAAACAAGAATAGCTAAGATGAGCACAACTAAAATGCAGCCCAGTATAACGGGAAGATGTAGGGGGACACAGTTGCAGTATAACTGGTGCAACCAATATAGTCAAACAGGCCCAGGGTACAAGATCAAAAAATTTTTTTTCCAAATTACATCCATAGAATTTTCTATTCTGATGCTCTCCACATTATAGAGACACATATATATATATATATATATATATATATATATATATATATATATATATATATATATATATATATATATATATATATATATGATATAAAGTCTCATATGTAATATGATATATTTAGGTATTGGCAAGGGATCATCAATGTTATAAATACGACATATAAAAGGAAGCTGGAGATGGACCCCAGAACGTGTATTTTGGGTTTGGGGGAAGAAATCAGCTGAGTAGCCAGTACAATAAAAGCAGTGTTAAGGTGCCTCTTTAAAGCAAGAAAATGAATTGCTCAAAGGTAGCAAGCAGAGAACCCCCATCTGTAAGATTGGAGAGTGGATTAACATTAACATTAACCTAAACAATATGGAAGGAGAAGGTAGTATACACTAAGAGAAGGAACATCAGGGAATTTGGTGAAATGTGGAACCCTTGGCTGGAAAAAACGGGATACCCCAGGTGAAATGAAAACCCGTAAATTCGGATAGCAAAGCAGAGGGGTGGGGGGAAAGAAACTGAATAAAGGTGTGTTATTGAAAAGATTATGTTATATGTGCAATAAAAAAAGATAATATTATGGTGTAATATGGATGTAATCAGTTTTTTATATGATGAAGAAAATTAATAAAGAGTATGAAATTTAAATTAAATGTCATTCATGCCACCCAGCTCTGCAGTAGTGTTGCTCACGAATATTCGCATTGCGAATATTCGCTACGAATATTGCATATTTGAGTATTCGCGAATAACTGGAATATTGCGGCGAATATTCGCTATGGCGAATATTCGTATTTTTTTCAAATTTATTTTTAAAACAGATCACATCCTAGTGATCTCCATCGACGTCTAAAAGCATTGCTGGTATGATTAGAGAGAGACCCTGGGCCGAGTAGCTGATTCGATTCTTTAATTTTGCCGAAAAATCGCATTGCGAATTTTCGGCAACATAAAAGAATTGCATCAGCTACTCGGCCCTTCTTTTGCATCAGAGCCAATCAGAATAACTTGAATATTCGGCATAAGGAATATTGCGCGATATTCCATTTGCCGAATATTCGAGTTATTCTGATTGGCTCTGATGCAAAAGAAGGGCGGAGAAGATAATCGCGCAATATTCCTTTTGCCGAATATTCGAGTTATTCTGATTGGCTCTGATGCGCCCTTCTTTTGCATCAGAGCCAATCGGAATAACTTGAATATTCGGCAAACGGAATATTGCGCGATTATCTTCTCCGCCCTTCTTTTGCATCAGAGCCAATCAGAATAACTCGAATATTCGGCAAAGGGAATATTGCGCGATATTCCTTTTGCCGAATATTCGAGTTATTCTGATTGGCTCTGATGCAAAAGAAGGGCGGAGAAGATAATCGCGCAATATTCCTTTTGCCGAATATTCGAGTTATTCTGATTGGCTCTGATGCGCCCTTCTTTTGGATCAGAGCCAATCAGAATAACTCGAATATTCGGCAAACGGAATATTGCGCGATTATCTTCTCCGCCCTTCTTTTGCATCAGAGCCAATCAGAATAACTCGAATATTCGGCAAAAGGAATATTGCGCGATATTCCTTTTGCCGAATATTCGAGTTATTCTGATTGGCTCTGATGCAAAAGAAGGGCGGAGAAGATAACCCCTTATTCTCCTTTCTTTTAAGTAGAGTTAGTGTAGAGTTAGTGTTTAGTGCATATTAGTTTAGTAATACAGGAAATGATCTCCGTTTATGAGAATTTCGCAAAAAATTTTTTGGATAAAATATCACGAATATTCGATATTAGCGAATATTCGCGAATATTCTTCTATATATTCGCGCAATATCGCAAAATCGAATATGGCGTATTCCGCTCAACACTACTCTGCAGATCTAATTCTAATAAGTGTTGGGGGACTGTCATTTGCAATTGGAGTCTTAGCAGGAAAGGATCATTATGGCATGGCTCATCAGAACTGATATGTATTGATTTTTTTTTAAAAGGAAAGGATATTTTTTTATGGTGTAGGTAATTTAATTTTTTACCTAAGAAACTGTTTGAAACGCATAAGCCATTTTACTGTGTCCTGTAAGTACTATAATGCCATTTTTTAAAGTTTTGGTGAAGACTGCAGAGTGTTGGGTATCCACTTACTCAATATCACTTGTGCCTCTTTTGTGTAAGACGTGGCACAGACAGCCCAAATGTTGATCATTCAGACCACGAGAAACAGAGATAAAATCACTTGATTCCCGAACAGTGCTAAACAGCTTGTGGATGGAAGAATCTCAACTGTATTTGAGTGCAAATTTTGGCAGCCACGGTTCCTGTGGCTGCTGGCACTGGGAAGAGTAGCTGCATCTAATAGAATGCAGTCAGTGTTTGGTCATTAATCAGTCAATAATTTCCCATCTGCCTCTGTCAATTTTTAAATCAACTTTTGTCCAGCCACAAGGTACTTGCTTGAATTTTAGCTAATTCATAAGTAAAAGTATGAATGGGCGCTAAATTGGTCACATGTTCTTGAAGTGTCTACAAATTACAGTTTACGACATATTGAATGAACTACATTTTATCTATTTACATTTTTTACTGCAATTCATATTTAAAAGAATAATTTTGTCTCAATTCTTATTAGAGTTTTTAGTAAAGCTTGCTTAAATTCATAGTTCAGTAATTTCTAGTTTTCATTTATAAGTAGTGTTGTTGTTACATGTTGTATCTATTGAACTCATTTATTTTATTTAGTGGTCTAAAGCTTTAGCCCACATTTGATTTTCTTGCAGCTTTAAAATGTCTCACAAGGACTCTTTCATTAATTCTGTACTGAAAATGAATAGGAAAACTTGGCCTTTCCAAACATAAAAAAAAAGCTTACGTTGTTTTAACAAAACAATAAAGAACAACAAAGAAGTTACTATTAGAGCACTTAAAGTAGAAGATTACAAACATTTACTCCCTAGTAAGCAAAACCTCACAATTTCATTGGAACTGAATTTATATAACGTGAACAAACATTTTACATGTTAATTAACAGCATGTGCGACTTCTTTTCATTTGCTGAAAAAGCACAGTATGCTTAACCATGAACAATGCTTTGGGGTCCAATCAACATTTAATTTGCAAAATTGTATTGCCCACAGTACTTACGAATGTAGTTTTACATTTCAGGAACCTCCTGGTACCGTGATTAAAAATAAATGCCTGAGAGGCACGACTACCTGATGTGTAATATAATGCAAAGATCTGGCTACTACTACTACTTTCTATATATAATCTTGGAGTACGATATAAGGTAGCTATTAGCCACACAAAATAGCTGTTTACCAGCAATCGGATGTTTTTTTTTTTTTTCTTTGTTAACATTTTGCGTTTTCTAAAGAGAAAAAAACATCTTTTGTGTTTTCAGTATCTGATTAATTGGAAACGTGTTACCTAATAACTCAACTGCATTTTAACATTTAGGACTTGTTAAGGTTATGAGCCAAAACACTGGATTTTAGCAGCTGGTAAAAAGTTGTTCCTGTAGAAGTCTGGGTTTGCCTGCTGTCTACATTCTGGAGAACCTGCTCCTTACGGCAAATTCCATTAAAGTTACATAGTAGGTGTTACGTAGTAGGTGAGGTTTATCAAGTCCAACCTATACGTGTTATTATATGTCAGCATTATGTCAGTAAAGTAGGATGAATCTCGCTAAATTTTAGAAATTTTTAGGGTTAATAAGCAAACAACTACAGTAAAAAAAAGGTAAGGGGATACCACAATTTGTTTTCAAAAAGACCATACACCAGGCAGCTGAAAAAGAGTAATGTCCCATACACACGATCGGAATTTCCGCCAGAAAAAGATTGAGAGCTGGTTCTCAAATTTTTAGATGGAAAAAAATCCTATCAGAAAATCCAATTGTCTGTAGCAATTCCGACACGCCAAATTCCGACGCATGCTCGGAAACAATTAGACGCATGCTCAGAAGCATGTATATCAACGCTTTCTTGACGGACGAAAGTTCAGAGAACTTTTGTGTGACCATGTGTATGCAAGCCAAGCTTGATCGGAATTCCATCGCAAAAACCAGCCAAGGTTTCTCAGAGGGAAAATTTGATCGTGTGTACGGGGCATAAGGCTTCCAATATACAGAAAATTAAGGGGTCAGTACTCTATCTGAAAACAGGAATAGTGTTACCCGTCTCCCTTCAATATCTTAGATTCCCTAATGGTGGTGATTACCTATTATACTTGAGATTGGCATGTGGCATTAATGAACATCAACAGATTTCAGTTGTGCCCCACCAGGCCGGTCCCCCATGGGCAATGTGCCTGGCTGCTGAGTTCATCTCCTCATCCCTGCACTAATGGGCACTGACAGGCAGCACTGATGGGCACTCATAGTCAGCACTGATGGGCACTGGCTGGCAGCACTGATGTGCACTGATAGGTGGCACTGATAGGTGCCACTGATTGGCAGCACAGATGCCAATTTTTTTTTAGAATGTTGGCGTGAAGTTCCCCTTATAATCTATACCAGACCCAAAGGGCCTGGTACAGATTTTGGGGGGACCCCATGTCGTTTTTTCCCTAATTCTGTTATAGGGTTCCCCTTAACCACTTCAATACACTGTATTATATACTCTGCACTGCACTATATACCCTGCACTGTATATGTATGTATGTATATAAACAGTATCTCACAAAAGTGAGTACACCCTCACATTTTTGTAAATGTTTTATTATACCTTTTCATGTGACAACACTGAAGAAATTACACTTTGCTACAATGAAAAGTAGTGAGTATACAGCTTGTAATACAGTGTAAATTATTGGCATTACTGAGATGACAGCCATGCAGACCAATTTGATACAGTGTATGGGGTATGGCCTGAGCACTGACAAGCTAACCCCCCCCACCCCTTTAACCTCTGCAGCAATGCTGGCAGCATTTATATGTCTATTTCCCAAAGACAATCTCTGGATATGACGCTTAGCACGTGCACTCAACTTCTTTGGTTGACCATGGGGAGGCTTGTTCTGAGTGGAACCTGTCCTGTTAAACCACTGTATGGTCTTGGTCACCAGGCTGCAGCTCAGTTTCAGGGTCTTGGCAATCTTCTTATAGCCTAGACCATCTTTAAGTACAGAAACAATTCTTTTTTTCAGACCCTCAGAGAGTTCTTTGCCATGAGGTGCCATGTTGAACTTCCAGTGACCAGTATGAGGGAGTGAGAGCGATAACACCAAATTTAACACACCTGCTCCCCATTCACACCTGAGACCTTGTAACACTAATGAGTCACATAACCCTGGGGAGGGAAAATTGGCTAATTGCGCCCAATTTGGAAATTTTTACTTAGGGTTATACTCACATTTGTTGCCAGTGGTTAAGACATTAAAGGGGAGGTTCACCCTCCAAACAAATTTCAGCCATGCCATGGAGCCCACCCACCCGACTGGCAGTACGCCAGTGTTTTTTTTTTCTATACATACCTTTTTACGGGCTCTCGTCCCCTCCGGCGATCCCATGGGACTCAGCGTTTCCAATCACAGGCTGTGATTGACGTCCCTCAGCCCGGCACATACAGCGCTTCACAAGATGCCGAAGGAACCCGAACGTTGGTGCGCAGGCGCCGTATAGGTCCGCACCAACGTTCGGGTTCCTTCGTCATCTCGTGATGCGCTGTATGCGTCGGGCTGAGGGACGTCAATCACAACATGTGATTGGAAACGCCCAGTCACGCGTGATCGCCGGAGGGGACGAGCGCCCGTAATAAGGTATGTATAGAAAAAAAAACACCGGTGTACTGCCGGTCGGGTAGGTGGGCTCCATGGCATGGCTGAAATTTGTTTGGAGAGTGAACCTCCACTTTAATGGCTGTGTGTTGAGTTATTTTGAGGGCACAGCAAATTTACACTGGTATACAAGCTGTACACTCACTACATTACATTGTAGCAAAGTGTAATTTCTTCAGTGTTGTCCCATATATAATAACATATTTACAAAAATGTGAGGGGTCTACTCATGTATGTGAGATACTGGGGGTTATTTACAAAAGGCAAATCCACTTTGCCCTACAAGTGCGTTTTCAAGTGCAGTCGCTGTAGATCCGAGGAGGACATGCAAGGAAAATAAAAATCAGCATTTTAGCTTGTACATGATTGGATGATAAAATTAGCAGAGCTTCCCCTTATTTCAGATCTTCCCCTCAGATCTACAGCGACTGCACTACCAAGTGCACTTGTAGTGCAAAGTGAATTTGCTTTTAGTAGATCACCCCCACTGTGTGTGTATATATATACTCCTCCTCCCACATGTCCTCCCAAGTGTGCCCCCATTGCCACTCCTTTTGTCTGTACGTAGTACTCTTTTTTTAGTTATTTTCCATCGCCATTTGAAGGTATGTATACAGTAAAAATATACCCCATATTTTAATGTACAGGAGGTACATAGACGATCTGATGATTATATGGAGTGGGACAGCTGAAACCTTTGAAATATTTCTGACAGGATTGAATAATAACAGATATGGGATCACCTTTACAGGGAAATACCATCAGGATGAAATTGACTATTTAGACTTACAAATATTTAAAGAGGGAGGAGAACTACGGACCCAAACATTCTTCATAAAAACAGCTGCCATCACCTGCGATGGAAGGGCAATATCCCTAAAGAACAATTGTTAAGGGTGAGAAGAATCTGCCACCGTGTGGAAGACTATGAAAAACAGGCAGACACCCTTACCACAAGGTTTAAAGAAATATCAAGAAAATGAATTGGTCAGATTGAAAGAGGGAATCGAAAATCACTGCTAATCAAAAAAGACAAAACTAAGGGAAATAACCACATGGATATAGCTTTCATCACAGGGTACAGTAACCAATACCAACAACTGAAACATACAGTGGGTGACCGCGATATTGTGTCAATCTTGCTCCCTTTCTCTGCGAGATTGATCACCTACGAGCCCCATCGCGGGAGCCAGCGCCGAGCCGGCTCGCTGCGATGGGGAAAAAGCCGTCATAGAAGCGATGGGGATCCGACTTGGATTCCCGCCAATTCTAGCCGCTTTGTTTGGTATAAATCATGAGGGAGAACTCCACGCCAAATTTTAAATAAAAAAAACGGCATGGGTTCCCTCCCAGGGGCATACCAGGCCCTTAGGTCTGGTATGGGTTGTAAGGAGAACCCCCTGACGCAGAAAAAAAGGCGTGGGGGTCCCCCTACAATCCATACCAGACCAGTATCCAAAGCACGACGCCCGGCCGGTCAGAAAAGGAGTGGGGCCGAGCGAGCACCCCCCCAAGCCGTACCAGGCCACATGCCCTCAACATGGGGGGTTGGGTGCTCTGGTGCAGGGGGGCGCACTGCGACCCCCCCACCCCAAAGCACCCTGTCCCATGTTGATAAGGACAGGGCCTCTTCCCGACAGCCCTGGCCATTGGTTGTCGGGGTCTGCGGGCGGGGGGCTTATTGGAATCTGGGAGCCCCCTTAAATAAGGGGGCCCCCAGATACCAGCCCCCCACCCTAGGTAAATGAATATTCATGGGCGGCGAAAGGACCCTGTACCCCATATTCATTCACCTAGGGTGGGGGGCCGGTATCTGGGGGCCCCCTTATTAAAGGGGGCTCCCAGATTCCGATAAGCCCCCCGCCCGCAGACCCCGACAACCAACGGCCAGGGTTGTCGGGAAGAGGCTCTGTCCTTTACAACATGGGACAGGGTGTTTTGGGGTGAGGTGGCCACAGTGCGCCCCCTGCCCCAAAGCACCCAACCCCCCATTTTGAGGGCATTTGGCCTGGTACGGCTCGGGGGGGCTCTCGCTCGTCCCCACTCCTTTCCTGACCGGCCGGGCGGCGTGCTTTTGGCTATTCATATTCATTTATGAACAAAGTGACAGTGTCTGCGCTGTGAAATGACCTATCACAGTCAAGTGAATAAGATTGGCATATATACCAAAGGTAAAAAACAAGGGCCCAGATTCACAGAGTGATTACGCCTGCGCAACAGGAGATGCGTGTGCGTAAGTCTAAATGTGCGCGTGCGTTTTGTTGCGCGGCATCCCCAGAACGAGATACGCAAAAAATCTTTTGTCCCGCGTAATTTCGTTAGACTGGCGCATCCGTCCGCGCAAAAGTGCGATAGACACACCATTGATTTGCTAGTCAAATATGCTAATGAGGGACTTACGGGGATCCACAAAACAACGTTGGGGCAGCGCAGGCGACGCAGTGTGCGCAACAGCAAAATGTCCTGTCTAAAATTAGAGCTGATAAAAGCTGGTCTAAAAAAAGAAAAAAAGTCTACTTGTTAGATAAAGCAACACTGTTAGTGAGCAGCTCAGCAGTCACACGTGTTGCTCAACAATCTGTATGCCAACATGCCAGGGGCATCGTCGCGCATAGCTATACTACTGACTTTAGATGAACAAAGAAGGAGGAGGGCACGGAGGATGGCACGGAGGATGGCATGGGAGAGGATATACCGTACCCGCATAGACCTGTTTGGCATGAGTGATTCTGAGGTGTATCGCATCTTCAGATTCACCCCTCATGCCATCCTGGAATTAACCACAACCCTGCAGGATGACATCACCAGCCCAACACACCGCTCACATGCAGTGCAGCCACTGGTCAAGGTCCTGGCAACACTCCATTTCCTTGCCAGTGGCTCTTTTCAGCGTACAAGTGGAGTGGTGGCTGGGATGTCACAGTCCTCCATGAGCAGATGTGTGCACCAGGTTGTCCCTGCAATCCTCAGACGCATGGCCAACCAAATCATCAAACCCACCACTGAGGACCTGCGGCTGAAGGCAATGACAGATTTCTACAGAATTGCCAGATTCCCACGCACTGTGGGGGCCATTGATTGCACACATGTGGCACTCCAGCCCCCCCAGGAGACAGAGCACATGTACCGCAATCGGAAGCATTGGCATTCCATCAATGTACAGGTGATAGTCGATGCCCAAGGCCTCATATGGCACGTCCGTGCCAAACACCCAGGGTCCAGCCATGACAGCTACATATACAATCAATGCCACATCCGAATGGAATTCGATCAGAACGTGTATGGGGACACCTGGCTGGTTGGTGAGTGACATGGGTGGCAGGCATGACTATCCCCTCCCATGATGCACATCACAAGGGGCACATGCATGACTAACATCCTCCTGTCTTTTCCCTTACAGGTGACTCTGCATATCCACTGGGACCCCATCTCATGACTCCTATCCGGAACCCCCAAACTCCAGGAGAGGAAAGATACAATCAAGCACATGCTCAAACACGAGCAGTGGTGGAGCGCACCTTTGGCATCCTAAAGTCACGTTTCCGATGCCTGGATAAGTCTGGGGGTACCCTCTTGTACCCACCAAACTTCGTGTGCCAGATCATCGGTGCATGTTGCATGCTGCACAACTTTGCAGAAAGAAAGGGCCTGCAGATTGACCTACGTGATGACCTGACCCCTGAACCAGACAATCCCCCCCTAACCGAGGTTAACCCGTCTTCTGAGGGAAGAGCAGCCAGGAGACAGCTCACATTGGGCATCTTTGCACGTTAAACATACACATTAATCATGGCACAATGAGAATGCATGCATGCACACCACTGTGGTCCCTAGCACACACACCCCACATCCACATCAAATTGGATTGGCACCAGTCCACCATGCTGGACTTGTGAGCAGCAACGCCACGCCAAGGCTCCAATTATGTCACTGTACATTCATACACCATTCACACGGACCTGGGGATCACTTCTCCCTGGTCCTGGGGAACCCTTCTCCACCAAAATAGAGGGTGACACCCCTTTTCCGGCAGGAATGTCACCCCCACATTCACACAGCATTCACAACCCAAAAAAAATAAATAAAAAAAAATGACCTGCAAAATCAAAAAATTTCCAGCAACGCCCATACTCGCTAATGGCCCGGGCAAGAATCTGTTTTTCCACAACTGTAAAATTAAGCTTTCGTTTTCTCTCAGTCATCCTTCCAAAAAAAAACAGTCCCAGTCAACAAAATTCACGCACACAAACAAGCACAACCAATCACAAAAAAACACACACACAGAGAGAAAACTACTCACCAAGAAACAGTCCCCAAAAAAAAAAATACAGCAGGAAAAGAAAAAAAAAGAAATATATCAATCAAACAAACAGTCTCTCAAACACTTATCAAAAACCACTTTCAAAAATCTACTAACAACCACTTGATCACACAGAACACTAATCTGACAACTACAAAACACACCGCAACGAACAACAAGAACAAAAGCACTTTGTTAAATGGGAAGGGACAAAGGGATGTACTTTTGCAAAGGAAGTGCGTTTGTGTGTGTCTATTTATGCTGTTTGCGTAGTTCACAACGTTGCCCTAGTCCATTTCCAATTTCACTGATTGCGCCGCTCCCGAGTTGTGAGCATGCGCACATCGGAGCTGACATGGTCTCGTTCAAGCGTGCATGCGCGACCCGGCCGGCCCTTCATTTGCATGGGGTCACGGCTCATTTCAATGTAACACGCCCACGTCCTTCCCAATTTGTATTACTCCTCCTTACGCCTCTGGAAAAACGTTACGTATGCGCAATTTCCTGCGCAAAAGCTACGAGAATAGGGTGATTACGCGGCAAAATTGCGCACGTCTAACGTAAAGGCGGTGCGCTACGCCGGTCCAATAATGCGCAAATATACATGAATCTGGGCCAAGGAGTGCAATCAGCGCAAAAATTGTGTAAATACGATCAAAATAATATAGTGCAAAGAAAATAAAAATAAAGGTGAAAATAAAATAGTAGGAGATATGTAAAATTATCTAAATATCAAACAATTATAAAATGATACAAAGTGAAAAAACTTTACAGTTGAAATTTCACTGGAATGCTAGCTGTACACCAAAAAGGACATTTACAAAATCCTAAACAGTATAGAAAATAGAAAAACAGTGCAGCACAAACCAATAATGTAAAAGTGAAAAGGTGAAGCAAGTCCACAATAGGTCCTAAGAAAGAAAAAAGATCCAACGATCAAATCCCCTGTCAGGAACTCATTACACGTCGCTCTGTGCTGTATCCTATATTTTTTACATGCTCGATTGAATCGGCTAAAATGTGAGTAGCCTGTACACTTTTTAATTGTTGGGGTCTGCGGGCGGGGGGCGCTCGATTTTAAAGCAAGCCATCTGTTTTTGGACCGAAAGATAACGGACCGATGGGGCCTACACACTATCGGTTTGGACCGATGAAAACAAACTTCAGTCCGTTTTTATCGGTTTGAACCGATCATGTGTACGCGGCTTTAGCTCTCTCATATACATATCAAGTTTGTATAAACTGTTTACATTTTTTTTTTTTTAACTAAGCAATATCTGCTTTGCAATGGTAAGCGGGACATGAGGAGCAAGTCTTTCCATTTGCCACAGGGGGCATATTGTTTCACATGAGACATGCTAATTCAAGAGGCAAGGGATGCATTAAAAATCATTGGGCCCGAACAGTCCAAACACGCCTACTGAGGGAGTAACCCATGCACCACTTGCTATAATAGACGTGAGGTGTGATGTGATGACATCACCTCAGAAGAAGTCACATGACGAAACGCGTCAGTGGCAGGCATCACACACGCTAGCACAGCCCTCAAATTTTCCACTCGCCTGCTTGCATTTTGCGTGTCGAAAATTGTTTCTGGCGAGAAAGCTGGGCTATCTGGGGGCACGGGGGGAGCGGCGGTACCGCCGGCATGCGGGAGTTGATCGGCAGCCATTCTCCCATCAATCACCCTGGGGAAGAAATCATGAAGAAAGGAGAAAAGCAGCGGTATTACAGAGCGTATAACCCGCTGTTACAGCTGAGTTTACATTACAATTCTCTCCGCTCCGCTCGTGGTTACACATGGCCCCGCCTCCTGACCCCGTGCCTTTGATAGACAGAATGCCAGTCCAATGCTGGGACGTGTTCTGTCTATCACAGGCATGGGGTCAGGAGGCGGGGCTGTGTGTAACCAACGAGCGGAGCGGAGAATTGTAATGTAAACTCAGCTGTAACAGCCGGTCACAGTGAGCGGAGGCTGCAATGGGGTCACAGTGAGCGGAGGCTGCAATAGGGTAACAGTGAGCTGAGGGTGCATTGGGGGCACAGTGAGCGGAGGCTGCAATGGGGGCACAACGAGCGGAGGCTGCAATGGGGGCACAACGAGCGGAGGCTGCAATGGGGGCATAGTGAGCGGAGGCTGCAATGGGGTAACAGTGAGCTGAGGCTGCAATGGGGTAACAGTGAGCTGAGGCTGCAATGGGGTCACAGTGAGCGGAGGCTGCAATGGGGTAAGAGTGAGCTGAGGCTGCAATGGGGTAACAGTGAGCGGAGGCTGCAATGGGGTAACAGTGAGCGGAGGCTGCAATGGGGTAACAGTGAGCGGAGGCTGCAATGGGGTCGCTTTTTAATATACAGTTTTTTTAATTAAAAATCCAATTGGAGTTACGCTATGGCAGTCCATTTTTCATTTGGGTTGTGAGGATACCAGATACCAGGATACAAGACGCTGATACCAGGAAGCGGTTCCAGCATAACTGGGCGGCGATTCGGGATGATCAGGGACTGAACAGAGCTAAAACAGGCATAGAGAGGAAAATACACTCACTTCTCGCTGATTACCCCTGCAGGGGTGACTAGCTCTGGTGAGTGGGGAACCAAAAGGGGGAGCACAAAAGTCACCCTGATCTGTATAACAGCTACCGAAGACACTCACTAAAGTCACGTTGCCTATGATATTCTGTTTTCTTGGAGAATTTAGAGAAACAACCTTCACTAAGATTATAGGCCCAGATTCACGTACATCGGCGCAATATCGATCCGGCGTAGCGCACCGCGATTACGTTAGACGTGCGCAATCAAGCCGCGTAATCCCGCGATTCACGTAGCTTTTGCGCAAGAAATTGCGCAAGCGTAATGTTTTTTCCGGAGGCGTAAGGAGGAGTAATACAAATTGGGTGGGACGTGGGCGTGTTACATTGAAATGAGCCGTGACCCCATGCAAATGAAGGGCCGGCCGACTCGCGCATGCGCGCGTGAAGGAAACCATGTCAGCTCCGTTGTGCGCATGCTCACAACTCGGGAGCGGCGCAATCAGTGAAATTGGAAGTGGACTAGGGCAATGTTGTGAACTACGCAGACAGCATAAATAGACACACACAAACGCCCTTCCATTGCAAAAGTACATCCCTTTGTGTCCCTTCCCATTGAACCAAGTGCTTTTGCTCTGTTGTTCGTTAGAGTGTGTTTTGTAGTTGTGAGATTAGTGTTCTGTGTGATCTAGTGCTTGTTGGTAGTTTTGTGAAAGTGTATTTTGATAAGTGTTTGAGACTGTTTGTTTGATTGATATATTTCTGAGCGTTTGTTTTCTTGCTTTATTTTTTCATCTGATTTTTTTGTGTCTGTTTCTTGCTGAGTGCTAGTGTGATTTTTGGCTGTTCTTTTTCTCTTTGTGTGTGTTCTTGTCTGATTGGTTGTGCTTGTATTTGTGACAGATTTTTGGTGACTGCTAGTGAGTTTGTTTGGAAGTATGACTGAGAGAAAAAGAAAGCTGAATTTTACAGTGGGGGAAAAAAGAATTCTTGCCCGGGCCATTACCGACTATGGGCGTTTTCTCCACGGCCCGCAGAGTGCCACCACCACCCCGGCCAGGAGGAGGGAGATATTGGATATGATCACGGAGCAGGTCAATTCATCGGGGGAGGGGGAGACACGGACCCGCTCTGGGATAGAAAAGAAAATAAATGACCTCCGGCGTGAGGTGAAAAAAAAACTGGCCGCAATAAATGCCCATGCCAGGGGCACAGGAGGGGGCCCACCATGCCGGGTTAGATTTACAGCGACGGAGCGTGTGGTGGCCCTGACCTTTCACCGGCATGAAGTGGAGGGCCTGCCAGGCTTTGACACAAGTCCGGTCCCCGCGGTGCCAGGTAAGGTTTTTAGTTCTCTCAGGTGTGTAGCATGTGTGGGGGAGGGGGTGAAAGGGAATATGTGGCAAGTGTGTGGATCCTCCAACCTGTGAATGCTTTGTGTCATCCACAGATGTGCAGGAGGGTGCAGGGCCATCTGGACTTACCGCTCCAACCCCAGGACAGCAGCCTAATGAGGCCCCCCCAACATGGCCAGAGTCCGCAGAGGAGGAACAAGAGGAGGGGGATGATCATGAGGAGGACGATAATGAGGAGGAGGAGAATCATGAGGAGGAGGAGTCCATGGAAGGCACTGGCCGTTTGGTTGCTGCGGACTCTTCCCCTCTGGCTGCAAGAAGCCTGCCCTCCCTAAGGGTGAGCCCCCCCCCCCTCCTCCCCCAACATGGCTCCCCTCACAAGGGCCTCCCCTTCTCCCCGGCCACAACCATCAGCTGGAGCCAGGAGGTCAGCCCAGAGCACCAGGGGGGCGCCCAATCTCCTGCCCGCCTGTCTGAGAAGGAACCTGGCCACCCAGACCCGCCTTCTGAGACAGCTCTGCCAGACTATGGGGCGGGTGGATCAGAGCCTGTCCTCCATGAACGAGAGCCTGGGTAACCTGGACTCCCATTCCCGGGCCTCCACAACCTGCCTAAATGTCCTGCAAACTACAGCAGCAGGCGTTGGGCAGGATGTGAGGGCCCTTACCCAGGCTATCCAGGGCAACACGGCAACACTTGGTGCTGCCCTGGACAGAATAGCCGTGGCCTTGGAGGGCAGGCCGCCAGGTGGGCAGATCTCAGGGGCTGCTCCTCCTTCCCCGGCTTTTCCCCTCCCCCATGCATCTCCCCTGAGGGGCCGGGGCCGTGGCCGGGGGCGCCCCAGGCGTGGCTCACGCAGAGGGCATTAATTTTTTTTTTCCCCCCTTTTTTTGGTCCTCTGCATTTTTTTTTTTTGTTCTGTTTTTTTTTTTTCTATGCATTGTTTTTTTTCTATGCATTTTTTTTTTGGTTTTGATGTCATTTTTGGCATATTTTGGGTTGTGAATGATGTTTGAATGTGGGGGTGACATTCCTGCTGGAAAAAGGGTGTCATCCTCAATTTGGGTGGAGAAGGGTTCCCCAGGACCAGGGAGAAGTGATTCCCAGGTCCGTGTGAATGGTGTATGAATGTACAGTGACATAATTGGAGCCTTGACGTGGCGTTACTGCTCACCAGTCTTGCATGGCGGACTGGTGCCAATCCAATTTGATGAGGATGTGGGGTGTCTGTGCTAGGGACCACAGTGGTGTGCATGCATGCCTTCTCATTGTGCCATGATTAATGTGTGTGTTTAACGTGCAAAGATGCATAATGTGAGCTGGCATGAGATGGGGTCATGAGATGGGGTACCAGTGCATATGCAGAATCACCTTGAAGGGAAAAGACAGGAGGATGTTAGTCATGCATGTGCCACTTGTGAGGTGTGCATCACGGGAGGGGATAGTCATGCCTGACTCCCATGTCACTCAACAACCAGCCAGCTGTCCCCATACATGTTCTGTTGGAAATCTGTGGGGATGGGGCTCTGATTGTATATGTAGCTGTCATGGGTGGTGCCATGTGTTGGGCTGCTGATGTCCTCCTGCAGGGTTGTGGTAATTCCATGATGGCATGAGGGGTGAATCTGAAGATGCGAGACACCTCAGAATCTCTCATGCCAAAGATGTCTATGCGTGTGTGATATATCAAGTGAAGAGTGAGGGGCTTGTATCAGATAAGAATATTTGTATTAGATTAGATTAAATTGTAAATTGTAAATTTTATATAAGCAAAAAAAAAAAAAAACATCTCCCGTGCCCTCCTTAGTGCCATCCTCCGTGCCCTCATCCTTCTTTGTTCATCTAAAGTCAGTAGTATAGCTATGCGCGACGATGCCCCTGGCATGTTGGCATACAGATTGTTGGGCAACACGTGTGACTGCTAAACTCCTCACTAACAGTGTTGCTTTATCTGACAATTAGACTTTTTTTCAAAATTTAGACCAGCTTTTAGGTCCTCTAACTTTAGACAGAACATTTTGCAGTTGCGCACATCGCGTAGCCTGCGCAGCAACTGCGTTTTTTTGTGAATCCCCGTAACTCCCTCATTAGCATATTTGACTAGCAAATCAATGGTGTGTCTAGCGCAGTTTTGCGCGAAGGGAAGCGAATGTCTAATTCTATTACGCCGGACCAAAAAACGTAGATTTCTGGCGTATATTGTTTGGTGAATCGCGTCCAACTATACGCACGCGCACATTTAGACTTACGCACGCGCAACAGCAGTTGCGCAGGCGTAATCGCTCTGTGAATCTGGGCCATAGACTTTACCTGTCATCTTTTTGCATTTTAAGCGTTAACACTGCTTTCCGACAGCGGTGACCCACATCGTATGGCAGGGGACTGATTGGAATTGATCCCTTACCTTTAAACAGTGCCCTTCTGTGGACTGAAGGCTAATATATACATATATTTTTGTGTATTTAGATATATATATATAATTTTTGTATTTATACACTTTTTGATTTTGTTTTTAAATGTAGCGGGGGTATTTTTGCCTCTAAATCTTATATTTCAGGATTGTTATAGATTGGTATTTGGCACCATCTACTGGCCAAAAATGAGAGATGCACGTAATTAATTTTTGTCTTCAAGAACATGAGGAGGGATTATGCAAACGGCCTCCAATGAACTCTCGGCAAGGGGGCGGAAGTACATGTGGGGAAGGTTATAAAAAGCCTTGTGGTGGCCATCTTAGGTCTCTTGCCCCGGAGGCACATGGCTTGCTAAGAGAGCTCTGTGTGTGACTGTTTTTCACAGAGCTCTGGCCTACTTTGCTGCTGAAACAAATCAGTAAACTTTGGGGAGGTAACAGAGAACTCCAATCGTTTTTGAAGCAGAACAGCAGTGTGTGTAACCCAGCGGTCCTTTGGGGAGGTAACGGAGGACTCCTGATCGTCTGTGGAAGAGAACGACCTGACCGCGTGATCGCTGCACACCGATTGAGATCCCGTGGAGTTGAGACATCCATCTGCCTGAATATTGTGTGGTGAGAGGGCTCATGCCCAGAGCTTTGTAATGTTTTGCCACACACCTAGACTGCCTGCATAGTGTTACTGGGACCTGTAGTCCCATGAGACAGTTCAGTGCAATAGAGTCACATAGGCCTCAAGCCTGAATTGATTGTTTTGTGACTGCTGCTGGAGGTGTGCTTCTAGGAAGGAGTGCACAGATACTTTCACAGTTTAAACTACGGTTCTGTGTTGTTATACATTACCTATTAATCAGAGAGCCCTTTGGATTACAATTGCTGTTTACAATTGCTAGCAGAAGAAAGAAGACCAGAGACTAGACTGTGTTCTTATTGCAAGGCCTTGCAGTGCTGCTACCATTTACTAGAGACTGTAAGGGGGGAATATTGAGTTCATTATACTGTGCTATATTATTCTTGCTAAATAGTGTGTTGCATAGTAGGTTTTCATAGTGTCTGGATGGTGTGCTGGAAGTGGGAAGGTGAGCAGTGCTAAAGGTTGCGGCCTGAACACTGGTCCCACTTGGAGACACCCCTGCCAGAGCAATACAGGTGGTCCTCAGGCGGTTGCTACTTATAGCCTCCTTTTTCATTGTTCTACATTAAATGTGATTCCATGTTAATGATAAAATCTATTCTAGTAAAGTTACCCTTTGCTTTAACACAATCTGTTGTGAGGCTTGTTAATTGTCCAAGCAGGTGCCACAGTGTATGCCCGGGTGACAACACAGGTAAAGTGAATGTAATCTGTGTCTGATTACTTGTCTTTCTATCATTGAGCTTCCTATCAGCACTACAGCTGTGTCAAGGGGGGGTGAGACAAAATTACTGGGGGGTTGTTAAAGCAGAGTACAGGCCCAAAACAATCTAGCGGCTCCTTCGGGGGTGAGCGTTACATAAACATTACAAGATTTTCACATATTAATTTATTGGAGGTACATTGCAATATAGTAGTGACCACTATCACTCACATTAGAGGCTTCACTTTGGAGACAGACCATTTGGTCTTAATCCAGGAGGTTTGTTGCCTACAGACAACACTTCAGAGCATACCCCAACCAGCGACCACTTTATAGACATGTGCATTTCGTTTAATTTCTAATTCGTTTTTTAACGAAAATTCGTAAATTCGTAATTTCCGAATTTTCGTATTAACAAATTTTTTATTTCCTAATTTTCGGACTTCCGAAAATTTCGAATTTCCGAATTTCGGATTTTTCGGAATTCCGAAAATTCGAATTTCCGAATTTTCGTATTTCCGAAAATTCGAATTCCCGAATTTTCGTATTTCCGAAAATTCGAATTTCAGAATTTTCGTATTTCCGATAATTCCAATTTCCGAATTTTTTAATTTTCGAATTTTGAATTTCCAAATTTTAGTATTTCCGATTTGTTTAATTTCCGAATTTTCGTATTTCCGAATTTCGGATTTCTTTTTTCGTTTTTAGTTTTTTTTTAATTTTCGAATTTCGAATTTTTCATTTTTCGAAAATTCGAATTATTAATTTTCTATTTTTCGAATATTCTAATTTTTCATATTCAAATTTTTCATTTTCGAATTTTCACATTTCGGATTTCGAATATTCGAATTTTTCGAAATGTCGAATCTTTCATTTGCGAAATTTCGAATTTTTAAATTTTCGAATTTTCGAATTTCGAATTTTTCATTTTCGAAATTTCGAATTTTCGAATTTTTCATTTTCGAAATTTAGCATTTTTGAATTTCCAATTTTTGAATTTTCGAATTTTCGCATTTCGAATTTTTCAATTTCGATTTTTTTAATTTTTCGAAATTTCGAATATCCCAATTTTCAATTTTTTTATTTTTCGAATCTTTCATTTTCGAAAATGAAAAATTCGAAAAATAAAAAATTTGAAAATGAAAAATTCGAAAACTCGAAAATTAAATAATTCGAATATTCGAATTAGAGAATTCGAAAATTGAAAAAATTTGAAAATTCCAATTTCCGAAAAGTTTTAGTTTTTTTAATTTTCGATTTTTTTAATTTTCAAATGTTTGAATTTTCAAAATTCTGAATTTTCAAAATTCTGAATTTTCAAAATTCTGAATTTTCAAAATTCTGAATTTTCAAAATTCTGAATTTTCGAATTTCGAATTTTTAATTTTTCGAAAATTCGAATTATTAATGTTCTATTTTTCGAATATTCAAATTTTTCATATTCAAATTTTTCATTTTCGAATTTTCAAATTTCGAATTTCGAATATTCGAATTTCGAATATTCGAATTTCGAATATTCGAATTTTCGAATTTTTGATTTTTCGAAATGTCGAATCTTTCATTTTCGAAATTTCTCGAATTTTCGAATTTTTCATTTTCGAAATTTTGCATTTTTGAATTTTTCATTTTCGAAATTTTTCATTTTTGAATTTCCAATTTTTCAATTTTCGAATTTTTCATTTTCGAATTTCCCAATTTTCCAATTTTTTATTTTTCGAATTTTTCATTTTCGAAAATTAAAAATTCGAAAAATGTGAAAACTCGAAAATGAAAAATTCGAAAATTAAATAATTCGAATTAGAGAATTCGAAAATTGAAAAAATTTGAAAATTCGAATTAGAGAATTATTTAATTTTCGAATTTTCTAATTTTCTAATTTCGAATTTTCACATTTTTTATTTTTCGAATTTTCGAAAAATAAAAAAATTACGAAAATTCAAATATTCTAAATTTCGAAATTGTAACATTAAAAAATCCAAAATTCGAAAATCTAAAATTCGAAAATGGGAAATGGTATCACATTTATTGCACAAAACACTTGTACCTCAATTTATTGTGTTTCACTTATAACACCAATTGGTAGGCAGCACCACACACCCCACAATGTCTTTCTTATAATTACACTAGCCCTGGGCTCAGGGACTTAGAGGGGAGGCAGCAGCTAAATACACTTTTCCATAGTGCGGATACAACAAATTGATACCCCACTGTGGAAGTTGATGGTGAGGGAGATTGCCAACGACTGCAGAGAGAAATTCAGTCTTGTACTGAGGCATTACCTCCTGAATGGCAAAAGAAGATGTGACTCCTACTGTCTTGGTGGGAGAGAATCTTTCTATAAAAGACTTTGATGTGGGTTGTGCTAAGAGCGCCAAACACAGAATTTGGCTGCAAGACAAGCGCTTTTGAGAGCGGGCCCGGAGGATACTGCCTGGAGGATCTCAGAGAGCTGAGCTGAAGAGGTCGGGAGTCATTCTGCATTCCAGAAGCCTATACACATCCCCTAATTTGGTAGTGCAGAAGAAAAATGGTACACTGTGTATGTGTCAACTAGGGATGAGCTTCGAGTAGAACTCATGTTCGACTCGAACATTGCCTGTTCGCCGAACAGCAAACTATTTGGGGTGTTCGCGGCAAGTTTGTGTGAACTTTAGAACCCTGTTAAAGTCTATGGGACGCGAATGTTTGAAATCTAAAGTGCTAATTTTAAAGGCTAGTTATTGTAATAAAAAGTGTTTGGGGAACTGGATCCTGCCCCAGGGGACATGTATCAATGCAAAAAAAGTTTTAAAAACTGCAGGTTTTTGGCAGCAGTGATTTTAATAATTCCTTTAGGTGAAACAATAAAAGTAAAATATTCCTTTAAATTTAGTAACTAGGGGGGTGTATAGTATGCCTGTAAAGTAGGGCTTGTTTCCCATGCTTAGAACTGTCCCTGCACAAAGTGTCATTTCTGAAGGAAAAAAAGTAATTTAAAATCACTCGCGGCTATAATGAATTGTTGGCTCCCGAGAAAAGTGGCTCCAGAGAAAAGTCATTCATAAAAAAAAATGTGTGGGGGTCCACGGCATTTTTTTTTTAAATTTGGGGTGGAGTTCCTCTTAAAATCCATACCAGACCTGAAGGGTCTGGAATGGATATTTGGGGGGAACCCCACATCATTTTTTGACGCAGGGTTCCCCTTAATATCCATACCAGACCCTAAGGTGAGTGATTTTAAATGACTTTTTTCCTTCAGAAATGACACTTTGTGCAGGGACAGTTCTAAGCTCAGGAAACAAGCGCTACTTTACAGGCATAGGTAGGTACGGAATTTTAAGGAATATTTCAATTTTATTGTTTCACTTTAAGCATTATTAAAATCATGCTCCTGAAAAAACTGCAGTTTTTTAAACATTTTTTTGCATTGATACATGTTCCCTGGGGCAGGACCTGGGTCCCCAAACACTTTTTAGGACAGTAACTTGCATATTAGCCTTTAAATATAGTACTTTAGATTTCAAATGTTCGAGTCCCATAGACTTTAACAGGGTTCTAAAGTTCACACAAACTTTTGGTCTGTTCGCAGGTTCTGGTGCAACCGAACCCAGGGGTGTTCGGCTCATCCCTAGTGTCAACTAGGGATGAGTTTGAACATCAGGTGTTCGCCATGGGGTGTTTGCAGGAAATTTGAGCGCTGCAGAACGCCCCATAATGCACTACGAGATTGTAGTGCATTGCTGTATGATGATTGACCAAAGCATGTACCTTATCTGCATGCTTTGGCCAATCACAGCGCACTCTGCGGAGAGAGACATAATTGTCCAAAGACAGGGTGCCTTTTGCGAATCATAGCCCAGGGGGATGCCCCACACTATATAAATACAAGAATAAAGAGTTGCGCTAGATTACAATGCCACAAACAGTGTATAAATACAAATAAATTACCATCTGTGAATCAATAGATAATAAATAAATAAATAAAGTGAATAAGAACATAAACCACTGGATCTGATAAACATTCCTCTATAGTGATACACCCCGTATCACAAAAGGTATTTGTAATCAGAGTCTTCGAGTAAGGAATGCGATGACCCTAATAACCCAGGCCAGGAGTGTGCCTTTGGCCGGCTGGTAGGTACGCCTGAAAGAAGGCATACCCTGAACAAGAAAAAGTACAATGAGAATGTATGAAAGCTGGGGGAATGGGAGGGTGGGAACCCAGAATCCGACGCCGAACCCAGCCCGGACAGGGAGGGAGTCTTAAGTACTCTCAGACTCCTCCCACAAATACAGGCCGGCCTACGGCCAGCCTTCTAACTTGTAATCAGTGTCTTCGAGTAAGGAATGCGATGACCCTAATAACCCAGGCCTGGAGTGTGCCTTTGGCCGGCTGGTAGGTACACCTGAAAGAGGGCAAAAGACACATATTTAGGTGAAGAGGGGTAGATAAGCGACCAAGAAGCAAAGCAGCACGCGCCCGGATGACAATCGTATGTATATCTGATAAGTAGCCGTTATGACTGGAGAAGCTACCGACTCGTGACCTGTGATAGAAGGAAGCCCCTGCCGAATGCGTGAAGCAGCCCTGAACTCGACCAATGCCCCGAGAAAGATTGGTTCGAGCCTGCGACAACCCATATGAGAGCCTGACACGCTTATGATGAGTGGACACTTGTGGGCAACTGAAACCAGCGCTGGCCCGAGAAGCCCCTGCAATAATGCCTAACAACGAAAGCTACAACCGGACACCAGAGACGTAGCCCGTGAGGAACCCCCCCAACCCCTGGCCTACCCATACTTGATAGGAAAGTGAGCGGTGAGTTGCAAAAATCTGACAACTAGCAGGAGCCTAAAGTGCTGGATACCTGATGGACATGTTAACGGAGCAGAAGCACGAAGCCCTTGCAGTAAGGTAACAACAACCTAACATGGCACCATACCGACACACAGAACCCGTTCTTACCTGATAGACTTGGTTAGCAGGTTACCGGCAGAAATACGACCCGATGATGCTGCACAAGAAAAGACTTACCTTGCCACCGGCAGGACTGACGAAACTGAGCATAAGGATAGTTGATATCGGTTTGGAAGCTACCCCAAACCCCCCCCCCCCCCCAAGTGCTGAAACGCCAGACCGCGGACAAGTACCTAATGACAAGTTTTGCAGGAGAGCAGCCCATAGTAACAATGCTACCAATACTTGCCACTAGGTACCTAAGAGGCCCAGCCCCCCACCTACAGCATGAAGGTAGAGAAACCAGACCAACCACCCCTGGAAAAAGCTACCTCCAGAAACCTGATTGATAACAAAAGCATGACTGTCAGTTGAAGCCACCACACTATGAAACCTGATGATGCAGTGATGAGCCCCGTAAGCAGGTCTGAAAGTACCCACAGTAGGGACGTCAGAGAATCAGGGATGGGAGATTCCACCACCCCCTCTGACAAGGACCACCCATGGCCCAGTCATAAACCAGAAGGTCTGCTAGACCGGACCCAAAATGAAGATAACATGGCCGGCAGAAATGGAAGAAGAGCAGGAACTGGGGGTGCGCTGACACAACCTAGACAAAACAGAAAAACAGACATGAAACAACAACGCCCTATGTATTAACAGAACATCAAGACCACTGCGCATTAATGAATGATGACACCCCCACCCAGAGTGACTGGCACGTGAGCCTGAGTAACCTGCCGCGCAGAGACAAGCAATTTAACTGAACACTCAGGGCTAGTGTACCCACGGACTGTGGTGGGTAATCATATAGGTGTAATGAATGAACGTGCAACGTATGACGTATGTAAACAGGCGAGAAGATTGTGGTCAACAATCAATTAAAAACGAAACCTCAGCCCGTAAGAATCTGTAGACGTGACAGATCCAGAGATGTGAGCACAAGCTAATTAACCCAGATGCAACGTGGACAAAGTACAATGAGACATGGTAACCACGGAGACGACAATGCCAAGACAAACAAACACAGACAGGAATCGTGGGGGCAGCAAAGCTAAACAGAAATCGTAGGGGCAGAAATGCTATGACAGAAATTGAGGGGGACAGAAATCGTGGGGGCAGCAGAACTGCTGAGACTGAACTTTATGGCAAAACCTGGGGCAGAAATGGTATGGGAGACCCGCTGCACCTGAATGCTGAGTCAAAAATAATAGGACAGAAACCCGGGGCAACACTGAGCCTGAAACGCTGAGGCAGAAATGCAAAGGCAAACACAACTAAGACAAAATGTGAGGGCCGTGGTGCCCAGACAGAAAACACGGGGGCTGTGGTGCGCAGACAGAAAACGCAGGGGCCGTGGTGCCCAGACAGAAAACGCGGGCAGAAAAGCTATGGCAGAAACGTTAGGCAGAGACGCTATGACAGAAACCCAGGGGCAGAAACCCTATGAACCGAAAACCTGGGGCAGAAACGCTATGACCGAACCTGGGGTAGACACGCCATGACCGAAAACCTGGGGCAGGAACGCTATGACAGAAAACCTGGGGCAGGAACGCTATGACAGAAAACCTGGGGCAGGAACGCTATGACAGAAAACCTGGGGCAGGAACGCTATGACAGAAAACCTGGGGCAGGAACGCTATGACAGAAAACCTGGGACAGGAACGCTATGACAGAAAACATGGGGCAGGAACGCTATGACAGAAACCTGAGGCAGAATGGTATGATAGAAACACCGAGCCTGAACGCTGAGGCAAAATCTGGCAGAAACGGTATGAGAGAAAGCTGCGCCTGCAGATATGCAATGACAAATGTTGTGACAGAAATCGTGTGGCCCGAAATGCTATGGCAGAAAACTTAGGGGCAGAAACGCCTGACACTATAGCTATGGCCAAATGCAATGACTGCAAGCCTGGGCAGAAAATGTAAGAGAAACGATACGCCCGACATGCCGAGGCAGAAAACAGGCAAGAAACGTGGGGCAGAAAATACTATGACAGAACACGCGGGGCAGAAAATGCTATGACAGAACACGCGGGGCAGAAAAAGCTATGACAGAACACGCGGGGCAGAAAATGCTATGACAGAACACGCGGGGCAGAAAATGCTATGACAGAACACGCGGGGCAGAAAATGCTATGACCGAAAACGTGGGGCAGAAAATGCTATGACCGAAAACGTGGGGCAGAAAATGCTATGACAGAAAACGTGGGGCAGAAACGTAATGACAGAAAACGTGGGCAGAAACGTAATGACAGAAAACCAGGGGCAGAAAAGTAATGACAGAAAACGTGGGGCAGAAACGTAATGACAGAAAACGTGGGGCAGAAACGTAATGACAGAAAACCAGGGGCAGAAACGTAATGACAGAAAACCAGGGGCAGAAACGTAATGACAGAAAACCAGGGGCAGAAACGTAATGACAGAAAACCAGGGGCAGAAACGTAATGACAGAAAACCAGGGGCAGAAACGTAATGACAGAAAACCAGGGGCAGAAACGTAATTACAGAAAACCAGGGGCAGAAACGTAATGACAGAAAACCCAGGGGGCAGCCATGAATGTAATGACAGAATGCCGGGACAGAACCCCTGGAGTATGAACGCTATGACAACACAGACTGAAAACGCTGAACAAGATGCTATGACAAATGCAAGAAATATTGCCAGCGTGACTCCCCCCCCCCCCCCAACAAGCGTGACCACGGGAAAAGGCCCCCCCCATGCTGCCAGCATGACCCCCCTTATGCAGACTGTGTGCGACCCCCTGCAGGCGATAGGTGACCCACCCCCCCCCACTCACCGCCTGTGACGTGAGCATGGATGCCCCACCCCCTCTGCAAGACCCAAGCATGCCCAGGATAGGATAAGTGGCTGGATAGATGCCCCCCCCCTCCCACCAGCGTGAGCAGCTGCATGGGGACGGACAGCAAGCCAATAACCCCCACGTGGCTCCCCCTGCTTGCTAGCGTACCGACCAGGACCTACCCCCCCCGGCGTGAACACCGGGAGAACGCGGCGGGCGGCTCCCTCCATACAGAATGTGCCTCAGCAGTGAAGTTGCGGCCGGCCCCCCTCCCCCCGGCGTGCACGGTTAGTAAACGGCGAGCGGCTCCCTCCATACCAGAGGGAGAAAAGGAGCAGGTGAACGTTCCCCCCCTCCCCCGGCAGAGGACCCGGGAGAGGCGGCGGGCGGCTCCCTCTCCCCCAGGGTGAGTAAGTGGGTGGACGGATGTCCCACCCTTGCACCAGCGTGCGCCCGGAGTACAGTCCCCCCGCCCCCCGTCCCCCCGCGTGAGCCTGGAAACAGACTGGGAGGAGGAGCGGGCAGCCATGTAAGCTGCTCACGGCTGCCCGCATAAGATAACAACGAGCGGGCGGGTGGCCCCCCTCCCAGAAGCCAGCATGAGCCCAGTTACCCAGACACATGAGCGGTGGCGCCATAGCTGCGGCCGACCGCCGCTCTGCAGGGACAAAATCTGACAACCTTGGCAACGTGGGTGGGTGGATGAACCTGAAGCTGCCGACCGCCCTCTGCAGGAAAAAACGGAAGTGACGTGGCCCCCCAACCCAGAATCCGACGGCGAACCCAGCCCGGACAGGGAGGGAGTCTTGAGTAGTCTCAGACTCCTCCCACAAATACAGGCTGGCCTACGGCCAGCCTTCTAACAAGTCAACAATTCAGAGAAATGTGAAGAAAAATTCATCTAATTCCAGAGTAATCCACACGAATAAAGATGGAAAAATGGAGAAGATGAGAATAATCCACCACCGATTCAAGATGAGGTTGTTTACAGAGAAGGGGGGTTCCTCAAGGTCACACCAGGGGGGGGGGGGTAAGTATAAACTCTTACCAGATACGTAGGACCCCCTGTTAGATGAGGTCAGATTGGCGTATAGGATCACAAAGTCTGGAGGCTATGGTGTCTACTCCATCTAGTCCTCCCCATGGTTAAATCCAGAGACTTTCTCCTCATAGGCCACTCTAAAGTTCCTTATGAAAGTTAGACTGTCCAGCTAAGTCAGGACTAGGAGATCTAGCTCTAGGGCTTGGCCACTCTTCACCAATCAGAGAAGTTTCTAAAGAAACCTTATTTATTTGCTAAATATAGAGAAACAGGAGGAATGTCAGGGTGTCCACTGACAGAGTAGATATCTGGTCACATGCAAAATAATCTACATAGGTGTCCTGGTCCGCCAGAGATAACAAATCAGGGCTTTGTTATTACCCACACTATATAAGGCTACTGACATAGCAGCCGCGTGTAGTGTTCTTGGTGTGGACACAGACAAGATAGCTTGAATTAGATTAAGCAGGCATGTTATTTAGTTAGTAGCAGTGTATTTGATATATATATACAGTATATATATATATATGTTAGAAGGCCGAGCAGCGGCCTGCATTTATAGGCGGAGCCCGGAAGCCTATTTAGCCCCCACACGCGGCTGCGGGCTCCATCAGTTTCCTGTCCCAGAATGTGGTTCCGCACGTCTCACACGTCATCAGTGCGACTCAGCAGCAGCAGCACCCGGTACCTCGGCTCCCGCTCGGTTACCGCTTGGCTAACGCTCGGCGACATCAGGTAAGACTCTGCATACCATCCTTTTAACTGCTCCTGCATCAGAAGTTGGTGTCACCAAGAACCTCTCCCCTTGCACGCTCTCGCAAGCAGGCTCATCTCGAACATTCCCCATCGTTGTCGCCCTCATTTCAGTACATGCTCCAGAGCCCCCGCGTTCTCGGCCAGACCCGCAACGCACCGCTTTACGCCTCTGTCATAGGATATTTCTGCCACTAAATCCACAGCCGCGCCCCTTTTTTCGCCGTTCACTTAGAGACATTCAAGCTTAGTTAGCCCCTCCCCCGTCCCTAATATTGTCATTTCTTCACAGGTTAGTCAAACTCAACAGCTCCTCCCTGCACACCAGGTTGGACCTCATTTCTACAGGTTCTGCAGGACACAGAAACAACCCCGTTTCTCGTCTCACCCCTATAGGTTCCACTCGACCAACCCCGACCTCAAAGACAAGACTTCGCACCCAGGGCACGAATCACCCTGAGTCATGTCTCAGGCCGGCAGTGAAGACCTTTTCACCCCTCCCTCACCGCACCCTGCTTCAGAGAGCGGCAGCTCACACTCCTTCAGGGGATGTACCATCCCCAAGTTGACAGCAGAGTTGAGGCGCAAGCAGGTGCCTTTTTCCGGCCACAGCTTTAAATGATGTCCCGCCAGCCTCACCCGGACCAAGTACCCAGCATGCCTCCTTACAGTCCATATCCGCTGCCGTGTCCCTACTCCACACCATGGTTTCAACCCTCTCTACCACAGTCACAGACATGCAGGGGAGAATGACACTTCTGGAGACTCGCCCACCTATGGCCACCCCGACCTGCCCACGGTCACCCCCGACCCGTCCACAGTCCAACTGCAGACACCCCCCCTTGCTACTCCCGCAGGCAAGTGCTCAGTAGTCCTCCCAGCACACTTGGTCCCCGCCAACATTAGCAAAGACATCCTGGACGGCAAGGACGTCAACCTTGCCTCCCTCCTCATTTCAGTCCACGACCTAGCAGAAAACAAGGCTTATGCCTGGGGAGATGTGTCAGTGGTCCTCAAGGCAAAAGACCCAAGGCTCAATCTTAAATTAACTGTCCCGGAATTCGTGTTGGCCTTTGGGATGCTCAGAGATGTCTTATGCTCTGCCTCCCCCAACAGGAGGGAAGAGTTGGACCTTTACCTCCACCGCTACTTCTCGGCCAAAGCAGCGGCCAGGCTGTTACAATTCCAGACCACCACAGATTGGAGTCACATGGACACCGAATTGTTCTGTCGTCACTTCGCCAGCCTGCGCTCACCCTTATGCACTATTTGCCAATCCTCCACTCACAACGCCACATGGTGCACCAACACCGCCAACAGTCACCCGTTAAAACACTCCTCCACCTCAAGGGCTGCTCCGGCCTACCAGCCACTCAGCAGACGACTCAGGCGGACAAGTTTGGGTGCCCAGTACAGATGGCAGGGGGAGTGGTCATCTGTAACAGCTTCAATTATGGCTCCTGCAACTTTAGCCAATGTCGTCTACTCAATGTTTGCCTTACATGCCACAGAGCACACCCCAGAACCCTATGCAAACAGCAGAAGAAGTCTTGACTAAGCCGTATAAATATCCCCTGGCTGGGGCTCTACCTTACCTCCCACCCCACCCCCTCTCTCACCATCTTCCTCGTCCAAAGCTTCACAGCAGGCTTTCACACAGGCCTTATTTCCCTGCCCCACACAACTCATGAGTGTAGGAACCTACGCTCAGCAGCTACAGATGAGCAGGCCATAGACCAGCTCTTGGTAGGGTAAGGATCTCGCGCCAAAATAAAGTATGAATAAGGTGATATAAAATATCAACTAAGTGAGCTGCACCCCAAAAATTCAAAATAGAATGGATAAATGGAAACAACAGGGGGCGCTAAAAAACTAATTTGAATCACACTAGTGAAATATGTGCATCTACATCAAAGGAGATGACTAGAAAATAAAAGTGCAAATCAGTGCAATAGATACAATTAATACATAAATTGCAATAATTAAATAAACATAAAAATATATATAAAAATATATATGTAAATGTCCAAAGAATTTGTGCAGAAACCAAACTATAAAAATGTCCATAAATTGTGCAAAAGAAATAATATATCTCTAAAATCCTTGTGAATTTCACTCTGATGAATAAGTGAATGTGGGTGATCAGAATGAGGAATTTCCACCTTCACCAACTAGAACACCGACAGTGTGAAAAAGGATGGCTCCTTACCACAAACTATTGACCTTTCTCGTTAGAAAATAGGTCAAATAGAGCGTTGTGTCTCCACGGACAATCGATAGCCTGGACTCCCTTGGTTGGATTCATTAAAGGGCAAAGAAACACAAAAGAATTGCCGCCATAGCGTGATACCGTTTTAATAAAAAGACATGGATAAACACACAATGCCGAGTGGCTCCTTACTATTTGTGGTACCCTACGTCCCGGCACTGAGGCTGATGGCTTGGGTCTATGGATAAGATGCGCCCTAGCTGGGGAGACAATCGCGTGCGCTCCACCTCACGTGTGTTGAGAACCAGCTGGACCGGAAGATGCTGTGCGTGGTCACGTACCGCCTCGACGTACGTTTCAATATGTCGTCATCAGGAAGCGCCTCCTGATGACGACATATTGAAACGTACGTCGAGGCGGTACGTGACCACGCACAGCATCTTCCGGTCCAGCTGGTTCTCAACACACGTGAGGTGGAGCGCACGCGATTGTCTCCCCAGCTAGGACGCATCTTATCCATAGACCCAAGCCATCAGCCTCAGTGCCGGGACGTAGGGCACCACAAATAGTAAGGAGCCACTCGGCATTGTGTGTTTATGCATGTCTTTTTATTAAAACGGTATAACGCTATGGCGGCAATTCTTTTGTGTTTCTTTGCCCTTTAATGAATCCAACCAAGGGAGTCCAGGCTATCGATTGTCCATGGAGACACAACGCTCTATTTCACCTATTTTCTAATGAGAAAGGTCAATAGTTTGTGGTAAGGAGCCATCCTTTTTCACACTGTCGGTGTTCTAGTTGGTGAAGGTGGAAATTCCTCATTCTGATCACCCACATTCACTTATTCATCAGAGTGAAATTCACAAGGATTTTAGAGATATATTATTTCTTTTGCACAATTTATGGACATTTTTATAGTTTGGTTTCTGCACAAATTCTTTGGACATTTACATATATATTTTTATGTTTATTTAATTATTGCAATTTATGTATTAATTGTATCTATTGCACTGATTTGCACTTTTATTTGCTAGTCATCTCCTTTGATGTAGATGCACATATTTCACTAGTGTGATTCAAATTAGTTTTTTAGCGCCCCCTGTTGTTTCCATAGACCAGCTCTGTAAAATAAAAAGTGCGTAACCAAACTGTGACAATAAAGGAATAAATATATTGTGAAAGCATCTTGTTCCAAATATAAAAGCAAATAAGGGGGGACAGAGAGGAACAAAAAGTCCTTGGGGTATCACACTGATGCAAAGAATTTGAACTGGACTCAGTCCTCTAAGTAATGACAAGGTTGATACAAGAATCTTCAACACAATTCCACAGACAGATATAATAAATGGCTGCTTACCAGATCTGTCGGATCCCCACGGAGATCAACAAGGCTCTGCACAGAGATGTCCTCAGCTGGCTCAGTACCTTCCCTCCTGGTCCATTCCTCTGCTGACAATCCAAAGAAAAAACTTTTGTCTCCTGTAGATTTCCCAGGGGGGGGGGGGGGTTGGATCAGTCTCTGGGGATGGTATGAAAACGTGTGGGTAGAGAGGAAAAAAGGCGCTTCATAGTGCAGTACTTAGATAAAAAAGATTTCACTTTAATCCACTCAAAGGAAAAGTAACTGACATCTGAGAAGCTTCATTTGTTTACAGAGTATCGACTAGGAAGCACAAAAATTCAAACCAGCTTCGGCTCAGACCGATCAGCTGGGGCGTTGTGACGTCAGCAGCTTCTGCTCCACCCGACGCTGCATTTCTCCCTATTGGGCTTCGACTGGGAAAGGAGGCATAGGCACGGACGTCAAACACCACACACCAAATTACTCACAGGAGAGTGACAACGGAAGTTCAATGGTCAGTGAATCCCCGAGTGTATACTCAATAAACACTGAAATGTCTATTCAACCCTCCTTCCGCAATCTCACCTGCGGGAAGGGTATAGACATTGCATACATACTAAAAACAGAGCAAGCAATACATTTGCTAGAAAAACTTTGTAGGATATGGATACACATATGCAGGGGTCATAGACCAAAAACATAATACTAAAGAACCCCTTATGATGCAAATAACTGTACAAGGACCCCCATTGTCACCAAGGACAAATAGTTTATTTCATGGGGCAGGCCCACGAAGGACCTACACATATGTGTACCTCATACAAAGTTGTAAGTTACATAATGAATATTAAAATGAAGATAAAATAAATGAGAACATAACCCAAATAAAAATTGCATAAAAAGCATGCAAACCCACGAAAGGTTTGCTCATAAAAAGAAGGAAAAGAAGGGGGGAAGTTTTCTGATCCACAGAAAAAACTTTGGAAGCCCGCATTTAAAAAACATCCAACTAAATCAAAGGGTTCATGGATCAACCTCTAAAGACATGTTACCTTGGTAAAATCTTAGGCACATACCCCAAAGATAGAAAGAATGAATACTAAGTAAAAATGCAACAAGATGTACACAGCAACAGATCACCTTTGTTGTGAAGACTAAAAAAAAAGATACCGGGGGAGGGGGGGGGGGGGTATTTTGGGACGGACTTGGGAGAGTAAATGATAATTTAGCTGTTGTTTATATAGCAGTTGATATCCCACTCGATGTTGAGGCCCAGGGGGGTATAACACTGCATGTCAAAAACCCAACGCGTTTCTCTATGTGATATAGAATGTTTCAGGTCACTCCCTCTCCAGTGTGGGGTATATTTTTCAATCCCCACCACTTCCAACCCCGAAGGGTCTCAGTTGTGATGTTGTCAAAAATGTAAAAAAACACTATAGTCCAGATTCACGAAAGACTTATGCCGACGTATCTCCAGATACGCTAACGTAAGTCCAAATGTGCGCCGTCATATCTTTACGCCGATTCCCGACGCCGACAACTATACGCTACAACGTTGAGCGCATTTTCTTGGTGAATACCAGGCTTGTCTCTCAACGTTGCGGCTGCGTAGCGTAAACAAGATACGCTACGCCCGCACAAAGATACGCCTCTCTACGTGAATTCGGGCCTATGTTCTTTAAATCCTCTACGTATACATGACAGGTGTTGCCCTATTCTGACCTTGAGGGCCCGGGTGGTTCTCCCAATGTATTGGAAGCCACAAGGGCAGCTCAATAAATAGATCACCCCTTTAGTGTCACAGGTAATAAATTCTGAACAGGAATAAGTCCGAGAGGTAACCCGTGATGAAAATACTGAAGTTTTGGTGGTTTTGGATGAAGCACATACCTTACACCTTTTACAAGGAAAGAAACCCTTCAGGTTTTCAAACATCCGTATTTTGGAGGGAGGGTCTATGACACTTGGTGCCAATAGGTCCTTAGAGTTTCTGTTTCTTCTAAAGAGAACCTTGGGATTGTCAGGAAGTGTTGGTCCTATGGCCCTATCACATTTCAAAACTGACCAGTGTTTCTGCATGACTTTTTTAACCCACCAATGTTTTGAGGAGAAGGTAGTCAAAAAGGATCATTCCAGGTCCCCATTGGCTCCCTCCCTCCTTTTGTTTTTAGGAACCAGCAAATTGTGTCGATCTACAGAGGCGATCTCTCGTATATCATTATCCAAAGTTGAAGATATGTATCCTTTCTCCTCAAAATGATTTTTCAATATCATTGCCTGTGTTTGAAAATCCTCTGCTCGGGAGCAGTTCCTCCGAATCCTCTGAAACTGCCCCTTGGGTATGGCTTTGAGCCAGTTTGGATGGTGGCCCTATCCGTTGAGATGTAGCCATTGCGATCTGTGCTTTTGAAAAATGCTTTAGTTAGGAGAACGTCTTGCTCCTTAAAAATGACCAAATCTAGAAAGTTAACCGATGTAGTACTATATTCATATGTAAATTTGTTCCCCAGTAATTACTATTGAGACTAGTCATGAAGCTTCCCAGGGAATGCACACATAGACCAGCTCTTGCAGACAGAGCTAGAGCGAGGCTTCATCATAGGCCCCCCTTCAACCCTTCAACACGTGGAGAGTCAGCCCTATTGGACTTGTCAGGGGCAAGTTCTCCAATAAAGTCTGTTTGGTGTTCGATCTGTCTGCGCCTCATTCTTCCCCTACCCCCAGCCTGGCGCCTGGCTCTCCAAGGCTGACATCTCAGACGCCTTCAAACTCTTGCCTATCCACCCATCCCTCTGGTTCTGGCACCGCATTAAATGGAGAGAGTCATACTATTTCGCTACCAAGCTGACATTCGGCTACAAGTCTAGTCCCTGGCTCTTCGACGCCTTCACACAGACTCTCACCTGGATACTCTTGCACCAAGCCCAGTGTCAAGAAGTCATCCACTACTTGGACAACTTTTTGTTGATTGAACAACCTGACATGCCCCCAGGAGACCTCGATAACTTGGGACTGGTCTTCAGGAATCTCAACGTTCCCATTGCGGAATATAAAGTGGACAGTCCAGCACACTCCATCACTTTCCTTGGAATCAACCTAAATACTACCTCCATGCAAGCCAGCCCTCCCCTCCCCGACAAACTGACCCGCATCAGGGCAGTCCTCCAAAGTTTCACCCAAACACAGGGCTGCACCAGGAAGTAGCTGCAGTCCCTCCTGGGAATACTCAATTTCACCCTGTCTCTGCAACTGGTGTCTGGGGGTAGAGGTTCACCATCTCCTGTCCATGTAACCCAGAAGATGCTATAGGTACTGAGCAGAGGTTAGCAGAGCTTGGCCCTGCGGTCAGAACTTCACCTTTGGGAATGGCAATCTCCAGATTTTCCACTGCCGATTCACTGGCATACTGCTGGACAAGCACATTCCTCCATTCAAGATCGTCCCATGCAGAAACAGAATAATCAAGGTCAGTCGGCACTTGCTGCATCCACCATATAACCTCCTGGTCCATAGCTGCAGGGGCAGGTTGGCAAAGCACACTGTTACCCTGCCACATGGATGATTCTTCAGCCAGAATTTCAGCACTGTCAGCGGATATTTCCTCATAGTCCCAGGCAAAGGGAACCTCACCCTGCTGCTGAGCGGAGTCTAGCAGCTGTTTGTAGGCGATTTCCAGGTCCCATTCCTGAGCCGGCAGAAATTCCAAATCTTTCTGTAGCCAGTGCACTTTCGAGAGATTCAGTCTTTGCTCTCTGTGCTCCATTATGTCCTCCCAACGCCACTCCTGATTTCTCCCAAAGTTGGGATCCCTGGACATCCTCCAATACAACAATCCCAGGCCATCATAGTCAAAGCCTTCCGTGGGGCTGTCATTCGCTGACCACGGGCACTCTTGGACTACATACCACTGGAGGGCTCTGTAGCTCTCGTCCAACCGCATCTCTGCCCGGATCAGCCTGCTTAACTCAGCTGTCCACTCCTGCTTCGGTTGTTCCCCCAACAATGGCATTCTTACTTCATACTGTGACCAGTTCCTTACATGGATGGAGGGGAGAGCTTTTCCCTGGTGTCGCTGCTCGAGAGCTAGCGCTTCTTCCCAGAGTTCGCAGCGGATCGAATCAGACCATCCAAACAGGACCTCCTCTGATACTGGTCCTCTGTGCTGTATCTGCTTCTCTCGAAACCTCCTTCTGAATTCCTCTTCCATGGTTACTGGTATCTGTACCTCTCCTCGTCTTTCATTTGGTGCTGCTTCTTTAGGCGTTGTCACCGATCGTCGTATTTCTGCAATTATCAGCTCATGTTGCCGCTCTCGTTCTTTCTCGTCAAAAGCTTTAAAAGCGCTAAACGCAATCTTCCTTGTGTCTGCTGTGCTGTACTCACTGTTTGGAGAATGTTCGGCTGCTTGTTGGACTGCTGCCAGTTTTAACTGTAGCTCTGCGTCTCTTATTTGTTTAGCCTCCTCCGCTAACAGGTCCATCACTTTCAGCACTACATCCGCCGTTGGGTTCGGACCGAACCATGCTAGTTTCTCTCTTATTACCTTGTTGGCTGGTGATTCCTCCTCCTGAATCACTGGTGTCTCCATCTCTTGTAGTGCTGGCGTTGCTGCAACCGAGTTCTCCTGGTCTAGCTCCATTAATTCTGCTATGATGACCGCTTGGTTTTGTTGCTAGCAAACCTTCCACGAACTTCCAGTAGTTCTTTCAGTGTATTTCTTTTAAGCCGGGTATACCAGCCTTCCATTCACTGTTCCCAGTGTCTGCTTGGAATTCTGGTGTAAAGGAAAGTAGAAGGGAAAATCCCGCTACCACGTGGTACCTACCGGAGAATGATGGGACTGCGACGTCACGAGATATGCCTATATAAGTCGCTGCGAGCCGCGCGCCCGGCATAACAGCGGGAGGAAGCGTCGCGTCAACATCTGGAGAAGAGAAGAAGAAGACGTCACAGAAGAGGGGACTGGCCGCCGCTAGTAATTGAGCTAACACACGAAGATAGCGGCGGCGAGTCCTGAAGAAGAAGACACCGGAGAGTGGGAGAAGACCCCCGGAGAGTGGGAGAAGACCCCGGAGAGCGGAGAAGACCCCCGGAGAGTGGGAGAAGACCCCGGAGAGTGGGAGAAGACCCCGGAGAGCGGAGAAGACCCCCCCCTGGCGAAGATGTCGAAGAAAGCCCGCCGGGGGGTGGGCGCTTTTATAAAAGTGACCCCCCCGGCGGCGGAAGAGAACCAGACTGCGGCAAAGAACAGCGGCACCCACCCCCCACAGAAGATGTCGGAGGAAGCCCGCCGGAGGGGGCGCTTTTATAAAAGCGACCATACCCACCCCCCCGGCAGCCAACTAATAAAATATTTTAATACCCTGTGTGGTTTATTTGTGTTTGCACTTTTTTTTGCAGGTGAATGGGTACCCCATACTCATTCACTTAGGGTGGGGGGCTGGTATCTGGGGTCCCCCTTATTAAAGGGGGCTTCCAGATTCCGATTAGCCTCCCGCCCACATATCCCGACAACCAACGGCCAGGGTTGTCGGGAAGGGGCCCTGTCCTCATCAACATTGGGACAGGGTGCTCTGGGGTGGGGGGGCCGCAGTGCGCCCACCTGCCCTAGAGCACCTGACCCCCCCATGTTGAGGGCATGCTGCCCGGTACGGCTCAGGAGGGTGGGGGCGCTCTCTCGCCCCCACTCCCTTCCTGACCGGCTGGCCGGTGTGCTTTGGATACGGTCTGGTATGGATTGTGGGGGGACCCCCACGCCATTTTTTTTGGCATAGGGGGGTCTCCTTACAACCCATATCAGACCTAAGGGCCCGTTATGCTCCTGAGGGGGGAACCCATGCCGTATTTTTTATTTAAAATCCGACGGGGAGTTCCCTCTCAGGATTCATAACAAACTCCGCCCACGTGTAGAATTGGCGGGAATCCACGTTGGATCCCTGTCGCTTCTATGACGGCTTTGTCTCCATCGCAGCAAGCCAGCTTGGCGCTGGCTCCTGCGATGGGGCTCGCAAGTGGTTAATCTCGCCGAGAAAGGGAGCGAGATTGACACAATATCCCAGTCACCTACTGTATGTAATAGATTGAGGTCCTATGCTCCCATCAGCTCCGCAAATTTCATTGATTATTTAAATTCTGTCCACTTAGACCAGATCTCCCCATATTCCTCCACACCATCTGTGTCACTTAGTCTTAAAAATTCTAAGTTTTGCCTATAGTTTATTTTATTGCACCACTCTCTGATAGAAGGACTTTCCGTATCTTGCCAGTGGCTGGCTATCAGGCTTTTGGCTACAGTTAACATATGGGGAACTAGACTTTTCTGATATAGTTTAGATGATATTCTGATCCTCTGATGTAGACATCCTCAGGGATCGTCTGGAATTTCTATGCCCATTATTTTGGTTATTAAGTCTCTGATCCTTCTCCAATACTCTTTTATTTTTGGGCATGTCCACCATATATGTACCTTATCTCCAGTCTGTCTGCATCCACGCCAGCACAGTTCTGAGACTTCTGTCTTATATTTGTGCGCTTTATCTGGGGTAATATACCACCTTGTTAGACATTTGTAATTTAATGCAGTTACTTTACTATTTACAGACGAGGTATACACTCTTCTCCATATCTGTTTTAGATCTATGTTACTCAGAGGGGACCCCAATTCCTCCTCCCATTTTTTCATATATGGTGGAGTGCCCGGCTGTTCTACATAGTTACATAGTTACATAGTTACATAGTTAGTCAGGTTGAAAAAAGACACAAGTCCATCCAGTTCAACCATAAAAAAAATAAAAAAAATAAAACAAAGTAAAACACAGTACATCCTCCCATACACCCAACTCCATACCCACAGTTGATCCAGAGGAAGGCAAAAAACCCCAGCAGAGCGATGATCCAATTTGCTACCGGAGGGGAAAAAATTCCTTCCTGATCCCCCGAAAGGCAATCGGATTTACCCCGGATCAACTTTACCTACAAAACTTAGTACTCAGTTATATTATGTGCATTTAGGAAAGAATCCAGGCCTCTCTTAACCACTTCAATACCGCTTCACGTCCAAAGACGTGAACAGCGCAGACCTGAGGCGCCGGGTTGACGTCTTTGGACGTGATTTGCTTGTAATTCCCCGCGCGCGCCACAGGGTGGCGCGCGGCGGGGAAAAACAGTCCCGACGCATCACCGAGGATCCGATGCGTGTACCCGGCGGCCGCGATGTCCGTCAGGTACACGCGATCGTCGGTGAGACAGCAGGGACGTGGAGCTCTGAGTGTAAACACAGAGCTTCACGTCCTGTCAGTGAGGTGACAGATGCTGTTTCTCTTGTACATAGGGAGACAGCATCGGTCACCTCCCCCAGTCACCCCCCTCCCCCCATACAGTTAGAACACACCCAGGCAATACATTTAACCCCTTCCTCACCCCCTAGTGTTAACCCCTTCAATGCCAGTCACATTTATACAGTAATTAGTGCATTTTTATAGCACTGGTCGCTGTATAAATGTGAATGGCGCCAAAAATGTGTCAAAAGTGTCCGATGTGTCCGTCGCAATATCGCAGTCCCAATAAAAATCACAGATCGCCGCCATTACTAGTAAAAAAAAAATATAAAAAAAAAAAATCATAATTATGTCCCCTATTTTGTAGGTGCTATAACTTTTGCGCAAAGCAGTCACTTATTGTGATTTTTTTTTTTTTTTTTTTACAAAAATACGTAGAAGAATACGTATCGGCCTTAACTGAGAAAAAAAAATATATAAAAAAAAAAAATGGGATATTTATTATAGCAACAAGTAAAAAATATATATATATTTTTAAATTGTCGCTCTTTTTTTCATTATAACGCAAAAAATAAAAACCGCACGGGCGATCAAATACCACCAAAAGAAAGCTCTATTTGTGGGGAAAAAAGGGACGCCAATTTTGTTTGGGTGCCACGTCGCACGACCGCGCAATTGTCAGTTAAAGCGACGCAGTGCCGGAAGCTGAAATTTCGCCTGGGCACGAAGGGGGTTTATGTGCCCAGTAAGCAAGTGGTTAAAGCAATCTACTGAGCTGGCCAGAACCACCTCTGGAGGGAGTCTGTTCCACATTTTCACAGCTCTTACTGTGAAGAAACCTTTCCGTATTTGGAGGTGAAATCTCTTTTCCTCCAGACGTAAAGAGTGCCCCCTTGTCCTCAGTGTTGACCTTAAAGTGAATAACTCAACACCAAGTTCACTATATGGACCTCTTATGTATTTGTACATGTTGATCATATCCCCCCTTATTCTCCTCTTCTCAAGAGTGAATAAATTCAGTTCTTCTAATCTTTCCTCATAGCTGAGCTCCTCCATGCCTCTTATCAGTTTGGTTGCCCTTCTCTGCACTTTCTCCAGTTCTCCGATATCCTTTTTGAGAACTGGTGCCCAAAACTGGACTGCATATTCCAGATGAGGTCTTACTAATGATTTGTACAGGGGCAAAATGATATCTCTATCTCTGGAGTCCATACCTCTCTTAATACAAGAAAGGACTTTGCTCGCTTTGGAAACCGCAGCTTGGCATTGCATGCCATTATTGAGCTTATGATCAACTAAAACCCCCAGATCCTTCTCCACTACAGATCCCCCCAGTTGTACTCCCCCTAGCATGTATGATGCATGAATATTCTTAGCCCCCAAGTGCATAACTTTACATTTATCAACATTAAACCTCATCTGCCACTTAGTCGCCCAATTAGACAGAGCATTGAGGTCGGCTTGTAAATTGGAGACATCCTGCAAGGACATTATTCCACTGCATAGCTTGGTGTCATCTGCAAAAACAGAAATGTTACTTTTGATCTCAGACCCAATATCATTTATAAATATATTGAAAAGTAAGGGACCCAACACTGAACCTTGGGGTACACCGCTGATAACCTTGGATCATTCAGAGTAAGAATCATTAACCACAACTCTCTGAATTCTGTCTTTCAGCCAGTTTTCTATCCATTTACAAACTGATATATCTAATCCTGTAGACCTTACCTTACACATGAGCCGTGTGTGGGGAACTGTATCGAACGCTTTTGCAAAATCCAAGTATACCACGTCCACTGCCACGCCTCTGTCCAGGGTTTTACTTACCTCTTCATAAAAGGAAATCAGGTTTGTCTGACAACTTCTGTCCTTCATGAATCCATGCTGTCTGCTGCTTAAATAGTTTGTTTCCAGCAAGAACTCATCCATGTGGTCTTTTATTAAACGTTCCAGTATCTTTCCAACTATAGAAGTTAAACTAACAGGTCTATAGTTACTAGGTAAAGACTTTGTTCCCTTTTTAAATATGGGCACCACATTGGCTTTATGCCAATCCAGTGGTACTATTCCTGTCCTTAATGAGTCCCTAAATATTAGATACAGTGGCTTTGAAATTTCAGAGCTCAATTCTTTTAGGATCCGTGGGTGGATGCCATCTGGTCCAGGTGCTTTATCCACCTTTATTCTGTCTAAATATTTCTGGACCATATCACTTTTGAGCCATTGTGGATTTGGGGCTGTGTCACTCCCACCCCCTATATCGACATGAGCTCCCCCATTCTCCATTGTATACACAGAGCTGAAGAAAGCATTTAATAAATTTGCCTTCTCTATGTCCTCAGTCACCCACTCTAGATTATTTTGTAAAGGGCCTACATGCTCAGACTTGACCTTTTTACTATTAATATATTTAAAGAATTTTTTGGGGTTTGTCCTACTATCTTTTGCAATCTGTCGTTCATTTTGAATTTTTGCATCCTTGATTTCCTTTTTACATATTCTATTATATTCTTTGTAACATTTAAACGACACTAGTGTTCCTTCATTTTTATATTTTTTAAAAGCTATTTTCTTATTGTTTATAGCTTTTTTAACTTTAACCGTGAGCCACATAGGTTTTATCTGTAGCCTTTTAAACTTATTGCCCATGGGAATATACTTTGCAGTGAGGTTCCAAAGAGTCTTTTTGAAGAATTCCCATTTCTGTTCTGTGTTCATCGGTGCCAATATTCCCTCCCAGTCCAAGCCCTGGAGAGCAGTCCTCATGCTTTGAAAATTTGCTCTCTTGAAATTAAGTGTTTTTATCTTGCCTGTATGTATTTCTTGCTTATAGTTTACATTAAACGAAATCATGTTATGATCACTGCTACCCAGGTGTTCCTTTATCTGAACATTAGTAATGAGCTCTGCATGGTTTGAGATTACCAGGTCCAACAGAGCATCATTCCTAGTTGGGGCCTCAATAAACTGGACCATAAAATTGTCCTGCAATAGGTTTTTAAATTTTTGTCCTTTAACTGTCCCAGAAATTCCATTATTCCAGTCAATTTCTGGGTAGTTAAAATCCCCCATTATTATCACCGTCCCTGCCCTTGCAGCCCTTTCCATCTGTGCAAGGAGCCGAGTCTCCACCTCCTCATTAACATTGGGTGGTCTATAACAAACTCCAATGATTAGCTTTGAACTACGCACATCTGTATGCAGTTCCACCCATAATGCTTCAACTTCATCACACTCTCCATCAACCAGGTCCTCTTTCACGCTTGCTTTGAGGTCACTTCTCACATAGAGACAGACCCCTCCACCTTTCCTTTTTACCCTGTCTTTTAAACGTCTATTAAACTTCTATTAAACGTCTATTAAACTTTTGTATATTTTGGACATTACTCCTTTTCCTCCTTTCTCTACGCAAATTTTCTCCAAGGGGCGAAGGTTTTCCATCGATCTATTCGGCTGGGGGAGAGCTTCAAAAAAATGTTTTAACTGGCCATATCTCCATTCATTTATTTCCAATACTTCCCCTCTATCTTTTAATTCCTCATAAGTGCTTAACTTATCTCTCGTCATGATATCTTTCAGCTGGGCATTTTTTTTTTTATCAAGTTCCCAAATACTTTCTCTATCCCAAGTGGAAAAAAATGTGATTCTTTTAGTGTAATATCATGTGACTGTCTATTTAACTACCTGTATTTATCTGGAATCCAGATGACATTTCCTAGTGCAGCCTTACTTATCTGGAATTCCATGCCTACCCACCTTTTTTGCTTAGTATCTCTGACCCAGTCTATTACTCTAGTGAGAATTATTGCCTGATAATAACTTTTTAAGTCTGGTGCTCCCCAACCCCCTTGTGTTTTTTTGTTTTTTTTTAAAGTTGCCCAGCTGATGCAAGCTTTTTTTCCCTGCCAAATACATTTTAGGAATAATGTTTGTATGGACTTGAAAAACTTCTGGGGTAGGGCTATTGGTAATATCTGTATCTTATAAGTAATTTTCGGCAATATTACCATTTTTAGTATATTCATTCTCCCCCCCAGGATATATGTCCTGCCTTAAGTCTGCCCAGTTCTGTTTTAATATCTTCCAGTAATGGTAGAAAATGTATCTTGTACATTCTCTCCTTTGAAATTGCTATTTTTACCCCTAGATATTTTGGCCCAGATTCAGATAGAATTAGACTATCGTAGAGTATCAGAAATACACTACGCCGCCGTTTTTTACCTGGCTCTACGTGGAATCCAGGTAGATTTTGTCCAGTAAACGACGGCGGCGTAGTGTATTTCTCCCGTCGCAATCCATCTGCGCGAGTAGGGGGCGTGAATCATTTAAAATAGGCGCGTTCCCGCGGCGATCGAACTGCGCATGCTCCGTTCGCAAATTTCCCACCGTGCATTGCGCGAAATCACGTCGTTACGTCATTTTTTCTTGAGTAGAGTCGTTTACGGAGATTCCTATTCCCGAACGAGTTACGTAAAAAAAAAAAAAAATTTGAAATTCGACGCGGGAACGACGGCCATACTTAACATTGGCCAAGCACCGTTAGACCAGCAAAAAGCTGGTCTAACAGTACGTATAAAAAAATAGACGAAAGCGAATGCAAAGACCGCTCGTATCTTCGTGGATCGCCGTAAAAACTAATTTGCATATCCCGACGCATGAAAACGACGCAAACTCCTCCCAGCGGCCGCAAAAATATCGCAGCGTAGATCCGAAGGCTTACGAAGACGTAAGCCTCTCGGATCGAAGCCCGAAGCCGCCGTATCATGGTTTGAGGATTCAAACTAGTGATACGGCGCGCAAAATTTGAAATTACTCCTGTCTAACACCAGTTAGACAGGCGTAATTTCTCTGTGAATCTGGGACTTTATTTCCTTTTCCCCCCACACGAATGGGAACTCCTTTTGATACCTGGTTTGATCTTCCTTGGTTAAATTGATACTCAGTATTTCAGATTTGGTAGAATTCATTTTAAAGTTAGACAATTTTCCGTATTGTTTCATTGCTTTTACTATACTTGGTAGGGTTGTTCTTGGTTGAGTTAGGTAGAACAGAATGTCGTCTGCGTAGGCCGCAAGTTTATGTTTCTCCTGGCCGACTTCTATTCCCCTTATGTCCGACTTTTTTCTTATACCCCTTAGGAATGGCTCTAGTCCTAACACAAATAATAATGGAGACAGGGGGCAACCCTGTCTTGTGCCATTATGGAGCTTGAATGCTTCAGAAAGGGTCCCATTAATTTTTACTCTCGGTTTATTATACAAAGCCCTGATCCAGTTTAACATTTTTGGTCCTACTCCTATTACTTCCAGTGTCTTAAATAAGAAGCCCCAGTCTACTCTGTCAAATGCTTTCTCTGTATCTACTGACAAGAGTAGACCTGGGGCTCCACTGTCCCTGATTTTCTGAATAGCTAGCAACGTTCTGATACCATTATCTCTCCCCTCCCGTCCAGCCACAAACCCAACTTGATCCGTGTGGATCAGATCCGTCATAATTTGTTTCAATCTCTCTGCTAATATTTTGGAAAATATCTTGGTGTCACAGTTCAGGAGGGATATTGGTCTGTAACTCGAACACAATGTCCTATCCTTTCCATCTTTCAAAATCAGAGTAATGGAGGCTTCTATTGCTTCTTTATGCATTTCCCATTTATCGCCTAAACCATTCAGGTATGAACACGTTTTTGGTGCCAAGACATCAATACATTTTTTGTAATAGAGGACCGTTAGTCCATCCGGACCTGGGCTCTTACCATTTGGGACATTTTTTACCGTTTCTCTAATTTCTTTTTCTGAGATCGGGGCTTCCAGCTTATTAAGGTAGTCTTCGGGTCTTACCTCCCATTCTATCTCTTTTAAAAATCATATGTTTTTTTCCCTTAACTTTTTTTTTTTTAACAGAGACGTTTTATTGAGAGAAAAAAACAGGGTTACAGCATCACATGTACACAAAAGCACAGCACAATACAAATATCAGGGTGAACTGTTAGGAGGTAAAGCAGAGCACCTTTCCCTTAACTTTTAGTTCTTCCTCGGTCTCATATTTCCTAATTGAATACAATTTTTCATAATATTCTTTAAAACTCTCTGCTATTTCACTCGTTTTATACACTAGTTCCCCCAGATTTGTTTGTATTTTCTCTATATAGTTTGCGTCTTTTTTTTCTTTTTTTTTTTAATACGTTTGCTAAATGTTTCCCTGGTTTGTTTTCCCATATGTATCTCTCTTTCTTAACTTGGTTAAAGACCCTTCTAGTTTCCTGCTCTATTTGCTCTCTCAATTGTTCTCTCTTAATATTTAATTTTAATAAGATTTCTTTATTTCCTTCTATTTTATGCTGTTGTTCTAAGTTATAGATTTCTTTTGTAAGCGTTGTTCTCTTCTCCTTATTTTTTTTTATTTTTTTCCGCCCCTACCTTAATTAGTAATCCCCGCACAAACGCCTTATGGGTCTCCCATACTGTAGCCTCCGACATTTCATCTGTTAAATTTATCTCAAAAAATTCTACCAATTCCGTTTTTATCCTGGATTCAATAGTTTTGTCTTAAATGAGTTCTTCGTTTAGCCTCCATTTCGTGTGATTATCTAGCTTCTTCCCTGTTTTTAATCTGAGTGAAACTGGCGCATGGTCCGAAAAGGTCGCTATTCCAATGTTAGAATTATATGCTTATATTTTCTAGGACCCTATGTTCAGTTAAAAAAAAATCAATCCTCGAGTACGTCTCGTGTACCAGGGAGCGGAATGTATAATCCTGGAGTTTCTTATGTTGTATCCTCCAAACATCTATTAGTTGGAATTGATAGAGTTTTTTTTCAGTTTATTTCTCCATGTCATTCCGGTCCCCTGTGCACGAGACGTACTATCTAATTCTGGATCCATGTGGAAATTAAAATCTCCTGCTAGGATAGCTATTCCCTGTTTAAACTGCATAAACTCCGTAATTATCCTTATTAAATAGCGAATAGGGTTTTTATTTGGACTGTATATATTTGCCAATGAGATCTCTGCTCCATTCAATTTTCCTCTCAGAAATAAATATCTCCCCTCAGGATCTACCCTCTTTTCGTCAACTATGAACCTGTTCTCTTTGGAGAAACCAATGGCTATCCCTTTAGCTCGGCTAATTGGGGAATCTCCAAAATACCATGAAGGGTAAAAATGAAACATATTCTTAAGGTTTGCCTCAGCTATGAGATGCGTCTCCTGTAACATAATAACATCTCCCTTTATGTCACTGAGTTCCCTCATTATATTTGCGCGCTTGATGGGTGCATTCAGACCTCTCACATTATATGATATAATATTTATCTCTGACATTTTATTTATTTTTTCAATAGGACTCCCCTTCTAAATTCAAGGTATTCTGAGGTTCCCCCCTTCCCTACTGGAATTCCCTCTCCCTCCCTTACTTCCCCTCCCCCATACCTCCCTCCCCTCCTCCCCCCTCGCCCTCCCCCTCTCCCCATTCCCTTGGGGTCTGATCTCACCAATCGGTCTCTTAATGTCCTGCTCTTTCTATATGAAGGCAATATTAACAATATTAAAAACAATAGATGAAATTGTGTAACGAATGGGATCCTCTAGGTATGCCTGTTACCTGATTTTTTAAGGTTAGACATTCCTTTCGAATTAGTGCCTCTGGATACTTTTTACTAATTCATTTTGTCTCCAATTAATTAAATCTTTGCTCATGACATTGTGGATCACTAACTATTCTCTGAACTCTCATTAATTGGCTCTTCGAAATGGAGTTTAAGACCCCTTGTGGATGGAAACTATCAAAGTGTAACAATTGATTACGATCAGTACTTTTAACATACAGATCGCTTTCAAATTTCATCTGATTAATTTTTGAAATGGTGTTCAGAAAGGGAATCTCAGTCTCGCTGTACACCATATTGAACTACAAACCAGGAATGAGATAATTGAGATATTGATCGAATAATAATAGGGTTCTAATGTCGCCACCCTACACTGCAAACACATCATCCACAAATCTATACCATCCCTGGCAATATTCCAGGAACATTCTGTTATTACATATAAAGGACGTTTCTATCATATTCATGAATGTGTTTGCGTATGTGGGTGCAACAATGGAACCCATCGTTGCCCCTTTCAGTTGTAAATAATGGATTTCTTTGAAGAGAAAATTGTTCTCCTCAAGAACAATTTTTAATAGTTCCAACAGGAAATCAATTTGTCGGCCATTGTACAAATCTGATTGTCGCAACAGTCTTGTCGTGACAACCGTCAATCCTCAACTCGTGGGAATCACTGTATAAAGACTGGAAGCGTCCCATGTAACTAGGATGGAATCGGATGACACTTTGATATTTTTGATCTTATCAAGGAAATCTGTAGTATCCCGTATATAAGATTTAGTATTAGTTACCGTATATATATCGGGGTATTGCGCGCACACGCGCATCGCGCACACCCCCAACCTAGAAGGGAAAATCCTGAAAAAAAAAAGAATATACTTACAGCTTAGATGCCCCTCGTCGGTGTCTTGCCCGGCAACCATCGGTGTCCTCCTCGCTTCTCCCGCGCTGTCTCCGAGTCGAATCCCCGCTTCCCGCGCTTAGTTATTTTAAGGGGAAAAAAGTGTGTGGAATACGCCGATAAATACGGTAGTAGTGAGGTTATAATTTATCAAGATTTTGTGCTAATGGAGTTATCACCGATTCCATCCCAGAAACTACGGGGCGTCCAGGAGGGTTAATGGGATCCTTATGGATCTTAGGTAAGATGTACATCACAGGTGTAACAGGATATTCACATAATAAAAATTCATAAGTTTCATCATCAATAATTAAATTTTTTAAAGCTAGTGTCAGAACTCCTTTAATCCTTTTTTAAACTTTATATACTGGACTTAAATCAAGTTGTCGAATCAAGTTGTCTAAAGGAAAAGAAAAACCTAGTGCTTATAGGCACAGCATAACCCCTCAGGATTTTTAGGACAGACCAGGTGAGTATTGGATTAGCCTGGTCTGTCCTAAATATCTTTATTGGACTGGCCAGGCCATACACACACTGTCAATCTTCTAGCTTTTATTACATAAGTTGTCTATAAGTGCCAACATCTGTCAATTGTTTCAATACTTCCAGTTAATACTTCGTGTCCATAATCACAATGGCTCCCCCCTTGTTGGCTGGTTTAACCGGTTAAGACCCGGACCATTATGCAGGTTATGGACCTGGCCCCTTTTTGCAATTCGGCACTGCATTGCTTTAACTGACAATTGCACGGTCGTGCGACATGGCTCCCAAACAAAATTGGTGTCCTTTTTTTCCCACAAATAGAGCTTTCTTTTGATGGTATTTGATTACCTCTGCTGTTTTTATTTTTTGCGCGATAAACAAAAATAAAGCTACAATTTAAGAAAAAAAAACAAAGGCCCAGATTCACAGAGCGATTACGCCTGCGCAACAGGAGATGCGCGTGCGTAAATTTTAAATGTGCGCGTGCGTTTCGTTGCGCGGCATCCCCAGAACGAGATACGCAAAAAATCGTTAGACTGGCGCATCCTTCCGCGCAAAAGTGTGCTAGACACACCATTGATTTGCTAGTCAAATATGCTAATGAGGGACTTACGGGGATCCACAAAACAACGTTGGGGCAGCGCAGGCTACGCGGTGTGCGCAACAGCAAAATGTCCTGTCTAAAATTAGAGCTTATAAAAGCTGGTCTAAAAAAAGAAAAAAAGTCTACTTGTTAGATAAAGCAACACTGTTAGTGATCAGCTCAGCAGTCACACGTGTTGCTCAACAATCTGTATGCCAACATGCCAGGGGCATCGTCGCACATAGCTATACTACTGACTTTAGATGAACAAAGAAGGATGAGGGCACGGAGGATGGCACGGAGGATGGCACGGGAGAGGATATACCGTGCCCGCATAGACCTGTTTGGCATGAGTGATTCTGAGGTGTTTCGCATGCTGCGGCTGAAGGCAATGACAGATTTCTACAGAATTGCCAGATTCCCACGCACTGTGGGGGCCATTGATTGCACACATGTGGCACTCCAGCCCCCCCAGGAGACAGAGCACATGTACCGCAATCGGAAGCATTGGCATTCCATCAATGTACAAGTGATAGTCGATGCCCAAGGCCTCATATGGCACGTCCGTGCCAAACACCCAGGGTCCAGCCATGACAGCTACATATACAATCAATGCCACATCCGATTGGAATTCGATCAGAACGTGTATGGGGACAGCTGGCTGGTTGGTGAGTGACATGGGTGGCAGGCATGACTATCCCCTCCCATGATGCACATCACAAGGGGCACATGCATGACTAACATCCTCCTGTCTTTTCCCTTACAGGTGACTCTGCATATCCACTGGGACCCCATATCATGACTCCTATCCGGAACCCCCAAACCCCAGGAGAGGAAAGATACAATCAAGCACATGCCCAAAGCCTGGATAAGTCTGGGGGTACCCTCTTGTATTCCCCAAACTTTGTGTGCCAGATCATCGGTGCATGTTGCATGCTGCACAACTTTGCAGAAAGAAAGGGCCTGCAGATTGACCTACGTGATGACCTGACCCCTGAACCAGACAATCCCCCCCTAACCGAGGCTACCCCGTCTTCTGAGGGAAGAGCAGCCAGGAGACAGCTCACATTGGGCATCTTTGCACGTTAAACATACACATTAATCATGGCACAATGAGAATGCATGCATGCACACCACTGTGGTCCCTAGCACACACACCCCACATCCACATCAAATTGGATTGGCACCAGTCCACCATGCTGGACTTGTGAGCAGCAACGCCACGCCAAGGCTCCAATTATGTCACTGAACATTCATACACCAATCACACGGACCTGGGGATCACTTCTCCCTGGTCCTGGGGAACCCTTCTCCACTAAAATAGAGGGTGACACCCCTTTTCCGGCAGGAATGTCACCCCCACATTCACACAGCATTCACAACACAAAAAAAAAAAATGACCAGCAAAAGCAAAAAATTTCCAGCAAAAAACAAACAAAAAAAAAACGACAAAAAAAAAAAATTGGAAAAAAAAAAAAATGGGGGAAAAACAAATTACTGCCCTCTGCGTGAGCCACGCCTGGGGCGCCCCCGGCCACGGCCCCGGCTTCTCAGGGGAGACTCATGGGGAAGGGGTAAAACCGGGGAAGGAGGATCAGCCCCTGATCTCTGCCCACCTGGTGGCCTGCCCTCCAAGGCCACGGCAATTCTGTCCAGGGGAGCACCAAGTGTTGCCGTGTTGGCCTGGATAGCCAGGGTAAGGGCCCTCACATCCTGCCCAACGCCTGCTGATGTCGTCTGCAGTTCGTTTAGGCAGGTTGTGAAAGCCCGGGAGTGGGAGTCCAGGTTCCCCAGCGTATCCTTGATGGAGGACAGGCTCTCCTCCATCCGCACCAATGTCTGGCTGACCTGTCCCAGATGGCAGGTCTGGAGGAACTGGTCCCTTCTCAGAGTGGCGGGCAGGAGATCGGCCAACCCCCTGGTGGTCTGGGATGACATCCTGCCTCCAGCTGATGCTTGTGGCCGGGGAGAAGGGGAGGCCCTTGTGAGGGGAGCCATGTTGGGGGAGGAGGGGGGGGGCTCCCCCTTAGGGAGGCCTGCCTGCTGCCAGCCAGAGGGGAGGAGTCCTCAAAACTCAAACGTCCAGTGCCTGACATGGACTCCTCCTCCTCATGATTCTCCTCCTCCTCATGATTGTCCTGCTCCTGTTGAACCTCCTCCGCGGACTCTGGCCTTGTTGGGGGGGCCTCATTAGGCTGCTGTCCTGGGGTTGGTGCGGTCAGGCCAGATGGCCCTGCACCCTCCTGCACATCTGTGGATGACACAAAACATTCACAGGTTGGAGGATCCACACACTTGCCACATATTCCCTTTCACCCCCTCCCCCACACATGCTACACACCTGATATTAAAAAATAAAACAACTTACCTGGCACCACGGGCTCGGGACTTGAGTCAAAGCCGGGCAGGCCCTCAACTTCATGCCGATGAAAGGTCAGAGCCACCGCACGCTCCTCCGCTGTCAGGCTAATACGGCATGGTGGGCCCCCTCCTGTGCCCCTGGCATGGGCATGCATTCTGGCCAACTTCTTTTTGACCAGACGCCAGAGGTCATTGATTTTTTTGTCAATCCCAGACCTGGTCCGTGTCTCCCCCTGCCCCGCTGAATTCACCTGGTCAGTGATCCTATCCAAAATCTCCCTCCTCCTGGCCGGGGTGGTGTTGGCACTCTCTGGGCCGTGGAGGTAACGCCCATACTCGCTAATGGCCCGGGCAAGAATCTGTTTTTCCACAACTGTAAAATTCAGCTTTCGTTTTCTCTCAGTCATCCTTCCAAAAAAAAACAGTCCCAGTCAACAAAATTCACGCACACAAACAAGCACAACCAATCACAAAAAAACACACACACAGAGAGAAAACTACTCACCAAGAAACAGTCCCCAAAAAACAAAACAAAAATACAGCAGGAAAAGAAACAAAAAGAAATATATCAATCAAACAAACAGTCTCTCAAACACTTATCAAAAACCACTTTCAAAAATCAAACAAACACCTGATCACACAGAACACTAATCTGACAACTACAAAACACACCGCAACGAACAACAAGAACAAAAGCACTTGGTTAAATGGGAAGGGACAAAGGGATGTACTTTTGCAAAGGAAGTGCGTTTGTGTGTGTCTATTTATACTGTTTGCGTAGTTCACAACGTTGCCCTAGTCCATTTCCAATTTCACTGATTGCGCCGCTCCCGAGTTGTGAGCATGCGCACATCGGAGCTGACATGGTCTCGTTCAAGCGCGCATGCGCGAGCCGGCCGGCCCTTCATTTGCATGGGGTCACGGCTCATTTCAATGTAACACGCCCCCTTCTTTCCCAATTTGTATTACTCCTCCTTACGCCTCTGAAAAAAAGGTTACGTATGCACAATTTCCTGCGCAAAAGCTACGAGAATAGGGTGATTACGCGGCAAAATTGCGCAAGTCTAACGTAAAGGCGGTGCGCTACGCCGGTCTAATAATGCGCAGATGTACCTGAATCTGGGCCAATATTTTTTACTTTTTGCTATAATAAATATCCCCAAAAAATATATATAAAAAAAGTTTTTCCTCAGTTTAGGCCAATATGTATTCTTCTACATATTTTTTGTAAAAAAAATCACAATAAGCATTTATTGATTGGTATGCGCAAAAGTTATAGCGTTTACAAAATAGGGTATGGTTTTATGGCATTTTTTATTAATATTTTATTTTTTTACTAGTAATGGCGGCGATCAGTGTTTTTTTTATGACAGTGACATTATGGCGGACACATCGGACACTTTTGACACATTTTTGGGACCATTGTAATTTTCACAGCGAAAAGTGGTATAAAAATGCACCGATTACTGTGAAAATTACAATGGCAGTGAAGGGGTTAACCACTAGGGGGCGCTGTATGGGGTTAAGTGTGACCTCATGTGTGTTTCTTACTGTAGGGTGTCGTGGCTGTACGTGTGATGTCACTGATTGTCGTTCCCTATGACAGGGAACAGATGATCAATGACACTGCCACAGAGAAGAACATGGAAGGTTTGTTATACTCACCTCTCCCCATTCTTCAGCTCCTGTGACCCGATCTCGCCAAGCCGACAAGGAAGTTAATGCCGCAATTTGCCGACTCAGATTGTTCGGTCTATGATCAATTTTTATCTCACTATCAACTTTATCATATAACACTTCAATAACAGAACAGGAGGTAGCAGGTACCTTAGTACTTTTAGATTTAAAACCTAAATTCCTAATTGATAATGGTAAACTCTTGTTGTTCATAATAGCAGGTTGACATGCAAAATACGACTAAAATATAAATTGTATGTAAAAACAATAAAGATCCTGTTTAAAAAACCTTGAAATCATTCATCTTCTCCTTAGGACAAAATCCCAAACCCTTTTTAAAAACCTGTATTTCAATCTCAGTTAGATAACTGAAAGAAACCTTATATACTCCCTAATGTAAAGCGCTGCGCAAACTGTTGGCGCTATATAAATCCTGTATAATAATAATAATAATATACTACATTATTATCCACCATCTCTGATGATTCTGTCGCTTTGTAGTCACTACTCTGGCCATGCCGTTTCTTGTAAAGCGCTACCCCATTCAGGAGCCACTGATTAGATTGGGATCGGTGGATTAAGTTACCTCTGTGTGGTGTCTAGGGGTGGATGTAGTGAGCAGAGCAGTAACGAATGTCTAACTGTAGCTGAAGTTTTCTGATTGCTTTATTTTCCTGGACCAACACATCAACTTGAGGTAGATAGAAAAGGTTAATAAAAGTAGAGTAACTTCGCAGAGTCAGGCTTGGATAAAGAAAGCAGTCCTGCCTTCTGTAATTGAGTCAATCACGTCGCCACCCTAGCCGGAGTTGAGTGCAGTGCACCTGTACAAGCCTCTCACACAGGCCTGGCAGCCAGAGTGTCACTGAGAATGCTGAGGAATAAGGAATAAGTCGCTGCCATCGACTTGGCTCTAGAATATTAGTAGAGGCCTCTGCCACAGGTCCGGTACTTAAGAGCAATAGAGCATATCCTCTCAATCCTGTTCTCTTGAAATGCGGAACCCCAGGAAGTCACTGAGGTCCCTCAGTCATTTCAGTGTTTCTGAGCCATGAGGGCCCAAAATCGGGAACTCTGCGTAGCACGAGCCCCGGCCAGGTAGGCCATAGTGATGGGGCCCGTGATGTGAGCACACCCTGAAGGAGGGTGCCGCACCTGGGACCAGGAACCCACAAAGACCCCATAAAATGGAGATATACCCTCCCCCAGCATGCCCCGCTCTGCCTGAATCCCTCTGGCGCCACCTGCCGCCCAGAGATGGGACCACATCTCTGGAACGCAGAATGACCCACAGGATAATTCAGGGCTGACAGCTGCCAAATTTGAACAAATTAACCTGGGTGAGAGCAAGTAAGTCTCTCACCCTACTAACTTTAGCGTAGCGCCCTTTCTGAAAGTAAGGGGGCGCTACATTCTCCCCCTACTTGAATGGACACTGTCCCCAGTGTCCCAAGGCATTTAAGCCTGATACCAGCCTGATGTCTGCTAACAGGACAGAAAAGTAGGAAAAAGAGAAACACAATGGTAAACTTTCACTTACACTTAATACCTTTTTGGAACATAATAGACAAAAAGTAAGACATCACATGACATTACAATACATACACAACCCTATATATCTATGCTGCTCATGCTCCGCAGTGTTAATAGTAGGTGGGTCCAAGAACCTGCATAGGAAATATAAAAGAAACAAACACACATATTCACAATATACATCCTGATATATTAATAATTTTACTATTTACACATCTCCAAGGTTGGAATTTAGACTGCACCCTCGGGCCCAAGTGTGATGTCTCCCTTCCTCCCAGGGAGCTATAAGTGCTATCTGCAGATAGCCGATGTAAGTACAAATGTGCGCCGTCGTATCTATGCGCCGATCCCCAAAGCTAAATACGTTGAAAAATAGGCTTCAGCCGCCCGACGTAACTTTCCTACACCGGCGTATAGTGGGCGCGTATTTACGCTGGATGCATGTGTCACTCCCATTGATTTTCTAATCAAATATGCAAATGAGGGAGATACGCCGATTCACGAACCTACTTGCGCCCAGCGCATGTTTTAAGCGATTTGCGTAAGGTTTACGTTCAGCGTAAAGTTATTCCCCATATTGAAGGCGCAACTCATGCAAAGGTATAGACCAGGGAACGAATGCCGTCAAATTTTACGAAGTTTACATAGTATGTGAATAGGGCTGGGCGTAGGTTACGTTCACAACGTAGGCAGTGATTCGACGTATCTTAGCCAGTTGTTTCGACGTGAATGTGAGCATGCGCACTGGGATGCGTCCAAGGTACGACCCATGCGCAGTTCATTTTAAGTACTTGTCTGAAGCTCAGCCCATCATTTGCATGGGGTTACGCTTCGTTTAAATGTATCACTTCCACCTACTTTGACTTACGCTGCCTTACGCCTACAACTATACGCTACGCCGGCGCATTGTTGGGAGCATTTGCTTTGTGAATTCCATGCTTGCCTCTCCGCGATGCGCTGGCATAGCGTAAAAGAGATACGCTACGGCGGCATAAATATGCGCCGATGTAGATGTGAATCTACCCCAACATGTACATTTCAATTCTGCAGTAAGAACATTGCAGAACACTGCCCCCTAGCGGTCAGCACGCTGGTACTATGGCAGTCCAAGTTCAATGAAGAAGACACAGCAGCGAATAGGAAATAAACAGAGAATAAAACATTTTCTTTATGAAGGCTTCTTTCGATGCTGTGGAGAAGTTGGCAAGGCCCACTCTAACTGACTGGTCCCACCCCCCAGAGTTCTTCACATAAGCCGCAATGTGGATCCGGAGAGGCAAAGGGACAAAAGGACACACAAAAAAAACTTGAGTGGGAGTGAGAACCCTTGTCCAAAACTTCTTAAAATTACGTATGCCAGATAAACCAGACATGCAGTTTATTTGTAGAAGGTCTGGCAAAATGAGAATGTCATCCTCTACCGTCGTAGAGGTAACTGAAAATACCTGGTCTTCTCTCCCAGGAGACTTCAATACAACCCGGTCACTTTAGATGTGCCGGCCCCAGCTTCACTCTCGGTGGCAACATTTAAACTTGGGGTTCATGTAGGATAAGCCCAAGTCCGCACCTTTTAGAATAAGGGGCACACTCAGATGTGTCCAAATGGCTTCCTGAGACCATGCCTCCCGTTCCTGATACAAGAGAGAGGATGGCACATATGGGTACTCATACCCATAGCAGGTGGCAACTTTCTGAATCACCAGGCGCTGCAGCCTGGCCAAATTGGGCAATGTACGTAGGTCTCCGCGTCCCGGCAGCACTGGGCATGGGGGTAGTGAGTGAAGGTAACTGAACAGACTCACCGGCTCCCCAGGTCAGCTGCGGGACATCCATGGATGACTGTTGGGACCCCGGGGCGTTTCTTCCTTCGGGCAGTTCAGGGAGCACGAAATCCCTGAACCCCTATTGCCCTGGAAACATTGGCTCAAATAAACTTTCTAGGGTCTTTCCGTCATCCTACAAAGAGTCCAGTTCAGAGGAGTTATACTCCTCCGCAGGCAGGTAGGCACACACCTTCGAAGGGTCTCTTGGCCAGTCCGGCAAGCAGCTTCTAACAGGAAGGCCTCGACCGCGGCTGCAGGAGGCTGAAGCAGGCCCTGCTCCTACAGAGGCACGCCACACGTAGACCGCTGTAGAAGTGGTGATCTCCGGTATGGCTTCGGCCTGTGTGTTGGTCACGCCTGTTGCGCCGATCACACTGGTTGGGTCATCTTCTCGGTCTTGTTCAGTCATGGGGCTTACCTCCTGTAAAGAGGATAGCGAGGTAGCCATTCGGAGAGTCAAGGTTGATGAGACCGAGATGACCTCACTGTTGGGAGGCTCCGGTTCCACGATTTCCACTGACGGGGATGGTTCTGGCCATGTGGCTTCCTCCTCCACGGTGACAGCTCCGGTGATGTGGTTGGCCCGGTACTCTTTAGGAGCTTGGGTGGATGACTTTGTGACAAACAAATAGGCCCGGCATGGTAGACAGGGATAGGGCTCGTGATTTGCCACACCCTGAAGGTGAGTGCCGCACCTGGAACCAGGAACCCGTGAAGACCCCAGAAAATTGAGTCTGCCACAGATATACCCTCCCCCAGCATGCCCCGCGAGGGAAACACTGCCTGAATCCCTCTGGTGCCATCTGCCGCCCAGATTAAGGGGGCGCTACACTTGCGTCTCTTACTTCCTCTCCTGGTCCGAAATCGATTATTGCCGGAGGTAAAAAAAAGAGTAGTTGGTACATTTGCTGATGATCCAGTAGAGGCAATGGATGAGGAGGAATTAGAAGATTGTTTCCGTTGGCCTTTCCTGAATGTTTTGGTTCGATAGTAATTCGGATCAGACCAGTTATAAACTCTATCGTTCTTATAAGCCTCGCGATCTCCAGTTTTGTTATTTTCCGTAACTGGATATTCTTCCGAAATCCATCAAGTTTTTCAATTCATCATGGTTTGAACATTGCTTGAGTTGTTTCTCCGACTCAGTAATCTCTTGTTTAATAGTGATTCTTTCTGCAGGAAGTGCACCGTCAAGGTCATAATATTAAATCAGCACTTATTCAGAATCTGTGCAAATTTTGTTTTTAAGTCCCGATTTTGAGAGAACAGGGTAGTGATCAAGCGGACTCTTATGTATATATATATATATATATATATATATATATATATATATATATATATATATATATATAAAATAAATATAAATATATAAATAAATAAATATATATATATATATATATATATATATATATATATATATATATATATATATATATATATATATATATATATAGTGACAGGAAGTCAGGTAAATCTATGTGTGTTGTCATAGACGGGAGATATATTCCTGCCTTGTTTAGACAATACACCAATTACTATTAGGCGTCGGCTGTAGAAATGGCCAGAGAGGTTTGGGGAGTTAGAAGCCTTCAGCTGTTCAAAATGAAGCAATTAAAGCCCTAGGATAACGGCTGATTGCTGCATCCTGGAGCTTTGGGAGTGAAGGAGCAGTCACAAGCACTTCTGAAGAGGTGAGGTGCTGATGGACATTTCTGTGTGAGAAATATAAGAAAATAGTTTTTCTGTTGTTTTCTGCTGTAGGACCAGCAGTGTCTGCCCAGCAGTAGGCTGCTCCAGACTCAATAGGTAGGTTCCTGTGTTGGGAAGGTAGGCGCCCGAAGTGGCAAGGGTTTATTTTATGTTTTGTTTTGTTTATGCTGTTTTGATGCTTGCACGTGTATCCCTAAAGACAAAAGACAATCCGCGCTAACACCCCTAAACTAAATGATGTATGGGTATAAACAAACCCGTGACAAACGTGAAAAATAAAAAGTGAAAAATGCTGCACCTTAATACAAAGAAGCCCAATATAGGGCTCCACAAGACATATATATACAAAGGACAAAGGCGCGCAACAATGTAACATATGTATAGAAAAATATGTGTTTCCACAGCAACTTGCAAATAGTGAAAAATAAACACAAATAAAGAATGTGCAACGTCCCAAATAGGATTCCAATGGTTAGGTGTTCAAAAGCTTATTTCATAGAGCCTTAAAAACACAGTTCATAGGAAATTTCCAATGTAGTGTTGTAGATAATTCCAATGGTGCCCCTCATCTGTTCTATGTAGGGAAGTAATAGATGGCCGCTTACCGCAATGTTGGACCCTTCCAGGGGTCAGTAAAGCATTCAACACACTTATCCACGGCTAGGTCCTAGGAATCACTCCACTGCTGACAGCTCCAAACCACTCAGAACGACTGAAGAGATTTTCCACTCCAAGAGATATCTCACTCCAAGATGTAGCTCAGAAATTCAGCTTAATTAGGGATACCGTGAAAGATAGAGAAAAAAAGGAACTCCATAATGTAGCAGGTTTAGAAAGAAACTGAGAGGTAATTCAGTTTGCACTGATACAATTAAAAACAACAGTCCTTCACCCTGCACATATACGGGTTCTCAGCATGGATTCGAAAACAATTTAGTGTGTGCAGATGCTTCCAGCTAGGCGTGCGAACGATCAAATCAGCCAGCTGGCAAGCTCATGAACGTGGTGACGTCTGCGATACTTAGCTCCACCCGACGCGGCGTTTCATCCAAACGGGCTTCACTTGAGCCTCCTTTCCCCGTAGAAGCCCGTTTGGATGAAACGCCGCGTCGGGTGGAGCTAAGTATCGCAGACGTCACCACGTTCATGAGCTTGCCAGCTGGCTGATTTGATCGTTCGCACGCCTAGCTGGAAGCATCTGCACACACTAAATTGTTTTCGAATCCATGCTGAGAACCCGTATATGTGCAGGGTGAAGAACTGTTGTTTTTAATTGTATCAGTGCAAACTGAATAAACTGTCAGTTTCTTTCTAAACCTGCTACACTATGGAGTTCCTTTTTTTCTCTATCTTTCACGGTATCCCTAATTAAGCTGAATTTCTGAGCTACATCTTGGAGTGAGATATCTCTTGGAGTGGAAAATCTCTTCAGTCGTTCTGAGTGGTTTGGAGCTGTCAGCAGTGGAGTGATTCCTAGGACCTAGCCGTGGATAAGTGTGTTGAATGCTTTACTGACCCCTGGAAGGGTCCAACATTGCGGTAAGCGGCCATCTATTACTTCCCTACATAGAACAGATGAGGGGCACCATTGGAATTATCTACAACACTACATTGGAAATTTCCTATGAACTGTGTTTTTAAGGCTCTATGAAATAAGCTTTTGAACACCTAACCATTGGAATCCTATTTGGGACGTTGCACATTCTTTATTTGTGTTTATTTTTCACTATTTGCAAGTTGCTGTGGAAACACATATTTTTCTATACATATGTTACATTGTTGCACGCCTTTGTCCTTTGTATATATATGCACGTGTATCCCGCAAGATGGAAAAATAAACCATATCATTTGTTTTCCATCATCCTCAAGTGCCTTTTTGTACAGTTCAACGTGTAGTGAACCCATCCAGGGGGTCACACACACCCGCTACCGAGTTAATCCCTCACACATGGTGGAGTGCCGCGGGCAGTTAAAGTAAACCCAAAATGGAGGAGATGCTGAAACAGCTGATTATAGCAGATGCAACTCAACAACAGGCTATTGCAGCTCAACAACAGGCTCACCGAGAGAGCATGGCAGCTCACCGAGAGAGCCTTGCAGCTCAACAACAGGCTCACCAGCAGCAAATGGAGGCCATCGTAAAACAGCTTCAGAGACAGCAGACCGAGGCTGGGAGTCAGGCCAGTAACATATCAACTTTTCGGGTAAACCACGTATTGCCAAAGATGACTGCAGATGATGACCCTGAGATGTTTCTGGCCACGTTTGAGAGAACAGCGGAAAAGGAGAGTTGGCCTAAAGAACAGTGGGCTGGATTAGTGGCCCCCCTATTGTCTGGAGAAGCCCAAAAGACATATTTTGATTTGGAGTTTGCAGATGCAAAAAACTATGATCGGTTAAAAGAGGAAATATTGGCACATTTTGGTGTAACCCTGGAGGTCCGTGCTCAGCGGGTCCATAATTGGAGTTATCAGCTGAGGAAACCACCTTGGTCGCAGATGTATGACCTCATCCATTTGGCTAGAAAATAGCTGCAGCCAGAAACTTTGTCCGGACCAAAAATTTTGGAGCGAGTAGTCATGGACAAATTTCTTAGGTCTCTTCCTACCACCCTGCAGAAGTGGGTGAGCCATGGTGGTCCGGAAACCGCAGACAAACTAGTAGACCTGGTTGAAAGATACCTAGCAACTGAGAATTTGTCCTCTTCACCCAGAGACGCACAGATTTTTCACCCCAAGACCAGACCATCCCCACCTGTAGGTAAGACGGCATCAAGGGATGGGGGTGGAGAGAAAGACCAAAGAGCAACTAGAGGTGTTATCGGGACTACTACTAATGATTGGCGAGAGCGGCCTAGAAGACCCATCCCACCGGAGAGGACCAGAAGGTTGATTTGTTTTCGCTGCCAGGGAGAGGGACATGTAGCAGCCGTTTGCCCAGCGGGTGATGAACCCATGCAGTGTGACTTTCTGACAGAGAGACGACAGTCCTTCTTTACAACCACATGTACTGCAGTAAAGGGGAATGAGAAACCTTTATATAGAATGTGCTTAGATGGTAAAGATGTTGTGGTATTGTTGGATTCAGGTAGCCTGGTCACCTTAGTAAAAAATGATTTAGTGGTGGGAAAAACCTTACACCCTAGGAAAATGGCTGTAGTTTGTGTACATGGGGACACTCGAGAATACCCGGTGACTACGGTTTCCTTTGAAACGTCCCTCGGTAACTTCTGTCACCAAGTGGGTTTAGTTCCCCAACTGCCACATGACGCCATTGTGGGAAGGGATTTTCCAAAGTTCTGGGAGCTCTGGGATTGCCCAGATTCCCCAATAAGTGGTTCTTCTGAGCCTGAAACCGCTCTCAGTCTTAGCAGGGGAAACACCAGTCCCTACGGAGGAGCCTGCTACCTCAGAAGAGGAACAGCGGCCGATAGGGTTTGATGACCTCAAGGTGCACAGAGACAATTTCATCACTGAGCAATTGAGGGACCCCACATTGCTAAGAGCCCGGGAGAATGTAGTGAAGATAGATGGGGAGTTAGTTAACCCTGATGAGAGGGTTGCCCTCCCTTACTTCATTATTGAAAGGGACCTGTTATATAGAGTGTCAGAGGATAGAGGACACCATTGAGCAACTGGTAGTGCCTAAACCATACCGCAAGATGGTTTTGGAACTGGCCCATGGGCACATTCTTGGGGGACATTTGGGAGCAGAAAAAACCCGGGAGAGAATCACCCAGAGGTTTTATTGGCCTGGGATCACTAAGGAAGTGAAAATGTACTGCTCTTCCTGTCCAGCGTGTCAGATTACTGCACCCATGCCACATTTCCGCAGTCCGTTGGTACCCCTGCCCATTATTGAGGTCCCTTTTGAGAGTATCGCCATGGACTTGGTGGGCCCCTTACTGAAGTCCACTAGAGGGCACCAGCACATCTTGGTAATAATAGACTATGCCACCCGTTACCCAGAAGTGATTCCTCTCCGAAACACCTCTGCTAAAACCATTGCCAAAGAATTATTTCAGGTTTTCAGCCGTATTGGTCTTCCTAAGGAAGTCCTAACTGATCAGGGCACCCCGTTTATGTCTAGGGTGACCCGAGAACTTTGTAAACTCCTGAAAGTGACCCAATTACGTACTTCAGTATATCACCCTCAAACAGACGAGTTAGTGGAAAGATTTAATAAAACTTTAAAACAAATGTTGAGGAAGGTGGTGGATAAAGACAGAAAGAACTGGGATTATCTGCTCCCTTATCTGATGTCTGCAATAAAAGAGGTTCCCCAGTCGTCCACAGGGTTCGCTCCGTTTGAGCTACTGTATGGGAGGCACCCTCGGGGCCTGCTGGACATTGCCAGGGAAACGTGGGAAAGTGAGAGTTCCCCTCATCGAAGTGTGATTGAACATGTGGCACAAATGCAAGATAGAATTACTCAAGTGATGCCGACTGTGAAGGCACATTTAGCCCAAGCCCAGTTGGCTCAACAGAGGATTTACAATCGTGGGGCCCACGTCCGTTCCTTTGCACCTGGTGATAGGGTGTTGGTGTTGGTTCGAAAGTAAATTCCTAGCCAAATGGCAGGGTCCTTACGAAGTGTTGGAGAAAATGGGGGTGGTGAATTATAAAATTAGCCAACCGGGAAGACGAAAACCTGAGCAGATATATCACGTGAACTTGTTGAAACCATGGAAGGATAGAGAGTCCTTGGTCGCTGAGACTACCCGATTTTCTGCTCCATTTAACCTGGCTGTCTCTGAAGTTGGGATAGTGGAGACTCTGTCCAAAACTCAGCGACAGGAGGCTAAAGAATTTGTGCTCCGTAATAGGGAGAAGTTTTCAGATTTGCCAGGTTGGGTGTCCGGGGTTGAACATGATATTATCACCATGCCAGGGGAGAAGGTCAAGTTGAAGCCTTACAGAATTCCAGAAGCCCGGCGAGAGGCAATTCGCCAGGAAGTAAAAAAAATGGTTGAGCTAGGATGATTGAAGAGTCAAATAGTGATTGGCCCAGTCCCATTGTCTTAGTGCCCAAACCAGATGGAAGTTGGCGGTTTTGTAATGACTTTCGCGGCCTGAATAAAATCACTAAGTTTGACACCTATCCTCTGCCCCGCATAGATGAACTGATTGATCGCCTAGGCACGGCCCGGTACATGACAACGTTAGACCTAACCAAGGGTTATTGGCAAATTCCTCTCTCGGAGTCAGCCAGAGAAAAAACAGCCTTTGTAACTCCAGATGGATCTTTCCAATATCGGAGGATGCCTTTTGGGTTACAGAATGCTCCCGCCACATTTCAACGCACCATGGATAAGACCCTTAGGCCTCATCGAGCCTATGCTGCTGCATACCTCGATGACGTGGTCATCCACAGTGAGGATTGGGAGTCACACTTGCCAAAAGTTTAGGCTGCGTTAGATTCCATCTGAAAAGCCGGGTTTACAGCCAACCCAAAAAAGTGTACCCTTGGGCTAGAAGAGGCAAAATATCTAGGGTATACCATTGGGAGAGGTCTAATCAAGCCCCAAACAAACAAAGTCAAGGCTATTCAGGATTGGCCCTGTCCCACCAACAAAAAGCATTTTTGGGAATTGCGGGAAATTATCGCCGTTTTATTCCCTATTTTGCCTCACAGGCTGCTCCCCCTGACCAATTTGACCAAAGGGAAGGAGTCTGTCATGACCAAATGGACTCCCGAAGCAGAAGCAGCTTTTCAGGCTTTAAAACAGGCCTTATGTAGTCAGCCAGTTTTAAAATCGCCTGATTTTTTACGGGACTTTGTGGTTCAGACAGATGCCTTAAATGTGGGGTTAGGAGCTGTACTGTCCCAGGTTATCAACGGGGAGGAACACCCTGTTATGTACCTCAGTCGAAAGTTGAAGGCCCATAAAGAGAATTATGCCACCATTGAGAAGGAGTGTTTGGCAGTGAAATGGGCTTTGGATTCTCTCCGGTACTACCTCCTGGGTAGACAATTTGAACTGGTGACAGGTCATGCCCCATTGAAGTGGATGGCACAGAACAAGGAGACCAATAGGAGAATAAATAGGTGGTTCCTGGCCCTTCAGGAATTTAGTTTTTCCGTAACGCATCGCCCCGGTGTTAAAATGGGGAATGCAGATGGTTTGTCCCGAGTGCATGCGTGCCTGGCAACCTGTGTCCCAACCCTGGGGTTGAAACAAGAGGGGGGGGGGGTATGTGACAGGAAGTCAAGTAAATCTATGTGTGTTGTCATAGACTGGAGATATATTCCTGCCTTGTTTAGACAATACACCAATTACTATTAGGCATCGGCTGTAGAAATGGCCAGAGAGGTTTGGGGAGTTAGAAGCCTTCAGATGTTCAAAATGAAGCAATTAAAGCCCCTATATAAAAAGCCTAAGGATAACGGCTGATTGCTGCATCCTGGAGCTTTGGGAATGAAGGAGCAGTCACAAGCACTTCTGAAGAGGTGAGGTGCTGATGGACATTTCTGTGTGAGAAATATAAAAAAATACTTTTTCTGTTTTCTGCTGTAGGACCAGCAGTGTCTGCCCAGCAGTAGGCTGTGCCAGACTCAATAGGTAGGTTCCTGTGTTCGGAAGGTAGACGCCCGAAGTGGCAAGGGTTTATTTTATGTTTTGTTTTGTTTATGCTGTTTTGATGCTTGCACGTGTATCCCGCAAGATGGAAAAATAAACCATATCATTTGTTTTCCATCATCCTCAAGTGCCTTTTTGTACAGTTCAATGTGTAGTGAACCCATCCAGGGGGTCACACACACCCGCTACCGAGTTAATCCCTCACAATATATATATATATATATATATATATATATATATATATATATACACTTTGCATTCAGTGTGGCCTATATATACAGTGCATTCAGTGGTGTACAGTTTCTAATACACTTCAGGTAGTGTACACAGTATATAATACAGTGTAGTGCGGTGTTAGAAAAAAAAGGAGAGGCAGACGCTCACAGGCCACTAAAGGAGGGAAAAGCAGCCTCTGTGTCAACAGTGGTGGTCATGGACATGGTGCATCCTCTGCAGGTGGCCGTGGGGCACGCTTGTCCTTTTTTTTTCTGTTGCTGACTATGTTATTGAGCCACAACATACAGAAGAGTTGGCGGAGTAGATAACAAAGCCGTCCCCATCCTCCTCATCATCTGTCACCCAGGCTCAGAGTAGCTTGCCTTCCACCAAAGCTGCCAATGCAGCCTATTCCACCGGCTCCTTGTCCACAGTTACTCTTTCCGTAGGCCCACCATCATGCACGGAGGAGTCCCCAGAATTTTTCGACCACAATGTTGGTTACATGCTGCTGGAGGATGTGCAGCGATTTGAATGCTCTGATGGTGGTTCCCTAGTTGAGAAAGGGAGTAATGTGAGCCTAGAGAGAGGGGATGCCACAGAAGGACAATAAACTGGCAGTCATGTTCCCCCAGCTGCAGCTTACTGCCAAGGTTGCTCCAGTGATGAGGAGGGAGGGGATGATGAGGTCACTCACTGTACTTGGGTGCCACAGAGAAGAGATTAAGAAAGTGAGAAGCAGGAGGAAGAAGAGTAGGCACAACTCCAACGAGGCAGAATGTCCTCCATTGGTAAGCTTAAGGGCAGCCACCCTATTGCATCACACCGCAAAGCTCAGCAGGTGCAGGGAACGGCTGACTGACCGCTGACTTCTAAAAGTTCCTTGGTGTGGGCCATTTTCAACACCTGTGCACCAGTTCACACCATTGCTGTTTGCAACCTATGTCTGAAACAGATTAAGCGTGGCCAGAACAGCAGGCACTTGGGCACCACATGCTTGACCAGACATATGACAACCTGCCATGCAGTCCGTTGGCAACAACACTTGAAAGACCATCATGCTGAGCTGGACGGACAGGTTGGAAACTGTCTGCATTGGAGGAACAAGATCATCCGTTTGATTTTCGACCGGACGTCGAATGTGGTTGAGACTGGTTTAAAGATCGCATTGGAGACGGCTGCCTACAGGACCATCATTGCATGTGTTTGATGCCCTGTTCTTCCTTGTGGAAGGTAAGCGCTCTGTGAGCACGTTCATCTGTGAAGTCTCATCTGGATGAGTTCGTTGTTACATGGATAGAAGCCTTGTCACTGATCGTTTTATGTTAGTCTCCCCACTGGATTTCACTTATTTGGGACATTTGTTGTTGCACTTATTGCACATACTTGGATTATTTATTTAATCACTTATTTGGGACATTTGTTGTTGCACAGCATTGCACATATTTTGGATTATTTTATCACTATTTGTATAGTAATGCTCACTTGCTGGTTTGGATTGATTATTTAGTTTAGTTTAAGTTTGCGCTCATCATTCCACCTTTATATCTTATCTTTGTTGTTAGCACATACTCGATTTGAGCTGCATGTAATTAGTTTAATTTTCTTCTCTATTGGGTCTATTCACTATTGGCTAGCGCTTTAGTTTTCTTTTATATCTCCTGTATTATGTCTGCAGTCTCTGACCCTCTCCGGTACCATGTCTGCAGTCTCTGACTGTCTCTTGTAGTATGTCTGCAGTCTCTGACCGTCTCCCGTAGTATGTCTGCAATCTCTGGCCATCTCCTGTACAATGTCTTTAGTCTCTGACCAGCTCCTGTAGTATGCCTGCAGTCTCTGACGGTCTCCTGTATTATGCCTGCTCTCTCTGACCAGCTCCTGCAGTATGCCCGCAGTCTAATGTCTCCCGTAGTATGCCCGCAGTCCCCCCTCAGTCCATTACCAGGCCCTTTATGTCTGGTATGAATATTAAGGGGAACCCCGAACCTAAAAAAATAAAGCGTGGGGGTCCCCCAAACTCCATTACCAGGCCCTTCAGGTCTGGTATGGATATTAAGGGGAACCCTGTGCCAAATAAAAAAAATGGCGTGGGGTGTAACGGAGGTTTATGCTGCATACTCAGATAAGGGTCTGGTATGGATTTTGAGGGGAACCCACGGCAATTTTTTTATTTTTTGCATGGAGATCTAACTGTTTTATAACCAACGGCGGGGCCACCTGTGACGTGGATGGGTGACCCCACCCCTTTTGACACAACAGGGGTTCCCGTGACACCACGGGGAAACCGCCGGAAACTCCCATTGTGTCAGAGGGGGCGGAGTCACCGTCCACATTACGGGTGGGCCCTCGGTTATAAAACAGCTGTCATTCAGCCAGGAGCCTCCTATGGAGGCTGTATCATTCGTAGCGGTGGGTCGGACTCGTAAAAGGATTACAGCGGTGGAATTGTTTTTTTTATTAAAGGACTAAGGACCAAATTTGTGTGTGTGTTTGTGTTTTTATTTCCATTTTTATCACTTTTTTGGGTGATGAGGACCTTGTCACCATCAACATGGGGTCATCCTCCCCATGTTGAGGGCATGTGGCCTGGTACAGTTCAGGGGGGGCCCGCTCTCGCCCCCCTCTTTTCCTGCGGCCTGCCAGGTTGCATGCTCGGATAAGGGTCTGGTATGGATTTTTGGGGGGAACCCCACACCATTTTTTTTTATTTTGCCGCAGGGTTGCGATTTTTGGGGAAAACCCCATGCCATTTTATTTTATTTAGCACCGGGTTCCCCTTAATATCCATTTTTGTACCATGTCTACACTCTTATGCCATCTCTTGTAGTATGTCTGCAGTCTCTGACCGTCTAATGTACTAAGTCTGCAGTCTCTGACCATCTTTTGTACCATGTCTGCAGTCTCTGACCATCTCCTGTAGTATGTCTGCCATCTCTGACCATCTCCTGTAGCATGTCTGCAGTCTCTGACCATCTCTTGCATCATGTCTGCAGTCTCTGACCATATTCTGTACTATGGCCCAGATTCACAGCCATCGGCGCATCTTTATGCCACCGTAGCGTATCTTTTTTACCCTACGCCGGCGCAATGTTGAGAGGCAAGTATGAAATTCACAAAGAAAATGCGCCCAACGTTGCGCCGGCGTATCGTATATTCGTGGGCGTAAGCCAAAGTAGGTGTAAGTGGGCTGAAAGTGGGCGTAATGCATGGTAATGAAGTGTGACCCCATGCAAATGATGGGCTGAGAGACATCCAAGTACTTAAAACGAACGGCGCATGCGTCGTAACTTGGACGTATCCCCGTGCGCATCGGTACAACCACGTCAAAATAACTGGCTAAGATACGTCGAATCACTGCCTACGACGTGAACGTAACCTACGCTCAGCCCTATTCACGTAGTACTACTAATACGACGGCTGTTCCCTGGTCCATACCTTTGCATGGGTTGCGCCTCCTATAAGAGGAATAACTTTACGCCGGACATAACCCTTGCACAAACCGCTTAAAACATGCGCCGGGCGCATCTACATTCGTGAATCGGCGTATCTCCCTCATTTGCATATCTGAATCGAAACTTCCATATGCATCCAGCGTAAATATGCGCCCATGATACGCCGGCGTAGGAAAGTTACGTTGGTCGGAAGAAGCCTATTTTTCAACGTAACTTAGTTTATGGGTCCGGCGCATAGATACAACGGCGCACATTTGTACTTACGTCGGCGTAAGTGCTAAGTGAATCTGGGCCAAGGTCTGCAGTCTCTGAACATCTCCTTGTACTATGTCTGCAGTCTCTGACCGTCTCTTGTACTATGTTTGAAGTTTGTCTGGGAGCTCTTTCTAACAGACTCTCTAACAGAAGCCCTGTCTATGTGCATCAGAGAGACCGGCCTCCATTAGTATTCCCTTTCTGTATTTTCTTCATTGTTGAAAGTTAATGGGAGGATCCCAGCATAACTAAGACTTCTTAGGGGAGCATCTATGTGTTTGAGTCGTTGCCATAGAAACATTTGTAAAGGGTAGGAGTTAGTAAGATGACCACGACCATGTGGGGGCACCAGAAATGTTTCTGCACCTAGGCGTCTGTGACAGGATCGGCCCTGTTCCTCCACCACGCTTCCAAAAAGCTAGTGGTGATTCTGCCACAGCTCTCTACTCTGTCCCCTCCTCTTCTTCTTCCTTTATGGCTTCTTCTATAGAATTGTCCTCTGAACCAGCAGTGCTCTGTAAGCGCAAAAGGGGCTACGCATGGACTCAAGGTAAAAGATGCCATGCGGTGCTTGAATTGGTCTGCCTAGGGGACAGGAGCCACACTGTAGCAGAGATTCTGTCAGCTCTGCAGGGTCGGCTCAGAGGTGGTTGTATGCGACAATGGCACCAACCTTCTCTCTGCCCTCCAACAGGGACACCTGTTCCCTGTTTGGCACACGTCCTGAATTTGGTGGTGAAGCATTTCTTGACCAGGTACCCAGGCTTTCAAGATGTCCGAAGACAGGTCAGAAAAGTCTGTGGTGGGTGTGGCCAGGATGGCAGATTGAGAAGATGTGTGGTAGGAGCTCTGCTGGAGAAAAATCCGATCTTTCTATCCGTTCTCAGACTAAACTGCTAATTTGGAGACCCTACTGCTCCTGAATGCCTTCTAAACACTCGAACCGGGGAAAAAAATTGAGATTTCCCCAGTGAGTGGACGTTGCTACAAGCCCAGTGCCTAGTCAGCAGCCTCTGCCAGCGTGCCTTCACAACAGACGGAGCACGAGGATGGACCTGAGGTCTCCCCTCCGGGCATTCCTGAGGTGATGGCGGCTATTAACAACTGCCAAGCTGCGGTATCGACCTGGCAAACTGCCCTCACCTCCAAGATAGAGGCCGTTTAAATGGATGTGGGGCTGCTGAGGCAAGACATCGACAAGATCCGGTCCCGGGTTATGGTGGCTGAGCAGCGTGTGGGGGATGTGGAGGACTCGGTAGTGGACCACGCGACTTCCATCCGTACTCTACATACTAAGGTCCGGGCTCTGGAATATCACGCGGAGGACACCGAGAACCGGAGCAGACGGAATAATCTCTGTATCGTCGGCCTGCCGGAGGGGGAGGAGCGTCGCGACCCGACTGTATTCATGGAGGAGCAGTTGTGCTCCTTGATGCCCGCGGCCCAGCTCTCCCCATATTTTACCGTTGAGAGGGCCCACCGAATGCTGCCGAGACCTGGCCCAGAGGGGGCGCCCCCCCCCCCCGCACACTGATTCTCAGGTTGCTAAACTTGTGTGACCAAGACAAGCTTTTATGAGCGGCTCAGGTGGCGGGAGACATTTAATATCTTAATGTCCGCTTAATGATGTTCCCAGACTACACCATTGAAACTCAGAAGCAAGGGGGAGATCATTCGACGTGGTCAAGGCTGCTTTTCGGCGCAAGAGAATCCGATACAGCATCCTGTTCTCAGGCCAATCTGCGCGTGGTGGACGGGGAAACAGTGAGGATCTTTACTTGTCCCAAAGATGCCAGTGTGTGGCTTTAGGCGCTGCCGCCATAATACATCGTAGCTATTTCTGGATTCTGCATACTCCTATGTCCTTTGCCCCCTGGCAGTCTGATTTGACATGGAGGTAGGTTGCCCTTCTGTGTTGGTACTGTACCTGAGGTTGTGACACCTGGTAGGGCTTTGACTTTGGCCGTATTTTTTATGCCAGGCTCTTATACATTACCCAGACAGATGTACTCTCATAATATATGTTAATGCAGTGGTTCTATAGCTGCTCCTGAGAGTGAAACCTTTGCTTGTCTCTCACCTGGGTAAGTGACTTAGTTATACCCTGCCAGGCATATCAAGCTGTTTGAGAAGTACTTCCTTTGCTGTACTTTCCAGCATCTCTGATGGATGAACTATCCCTATTGTTTATTTCTGGTTCCCCTTCCCCCCCACCTGTTTTGTTTTGGTATTTTGCCCCTTTTTGGTAATTTTTTATGACGAGAGACGATATATTTATATTTTACTTGGACCCTTTTGGCTCGCTGCAGCCTTTTGTAGTGGTTCCGTGCCGCCATGGTGAAGGAGTCCTGATTGAGCACCACGTCTCAAACTTGAGATGACTGTTTTGGACTGCGTTAGGGGATCCATGTGCCGCCCACTGTTCGGGGGGCACAGGGTGGGATAGGTGGTGTTTAGATGGTCATTGCCGTCTACTTTCAGTTTGGTTTGTTTATTCTATGCTTTCTTGGGCTCAAGGTTGGTCTATATCTTTGTCTAAGCTTACACGTCTTGGATACACTTTTTGTGATCCAGGGGCTAGACCTTCCCTGCACTACAACGTTCAGGGTGCGGTGGAACGTGGGCTACTTTGTGAGGGGGGTGGGCTCTGGCTGAGGTGGGGGTGGTCTATCCTACTGTTATCCCTTTTATCTGACTATGGCTAGTTTTACAATATTGTCCTGGAATGTGAGGGGTCTTAACTCTGCTATAAAGCGGTTGCTAGTGTTTAACTATCTGAGAAAGCACAATCCCCAGATCTGTATCCTTCAGGAGACCCACCTGGTGGGTGCGCGGGTCCTGGTCCTGAAGAGGGCCTGGGTGGGAGCCTACTACCACGCTTCCTACTCCTCGTATGCAAGGTGGGGTTGGAATCCTGGTGCATAGATCGCTTCCCTTTCAGCTACTGGCAGTAAGGACAGACCCGGGAGGGCGGTATGTCATGTTACACACAGTCATTTTGCGTGCCCCTTATGTTATTGTGGGGGTGTAATTGCCTCCCCCGGCTGATGTTACCTGCTTGCATACTATGATGCAGGAGGCCACGCAGTATGGGGTGGACAGGGTCCTGCTTGTGGGGGACTTGAACCTGGTGATGTCTGAGGGGCGGGATAGGCTCAAAAAGAGGACCTCTGCCCCTCACTGGGCGGAGGCGTTTAACCTGACGGATCTCTGGCGTCATTTCCACCCCTCGGAGACCCAATACACGTGTCTCTCAACCACCTATCGGACGCTATCTCGGATAGATTTGGCATTTGCCTCTTCTGCTCTTTTGCAGGCGGTGGTGTCTACCGAGATTTTGTCTCGTGTTATCTCGGATCATGCCCTGCTTAAGGTGGAGGTTCGGGCGGGCCCGGTGGCTGGCCCGGGACTATGGCATTTGTCCAGGTATTGGATAATGGATTCAGAGATCCAGGAACATCTCCCTGAAGCTATTTATGACTTTTGGCCAACTAATGAGGGCTCCTCTGGGCCATTGGTGCTGTGGGATGCTTTTAAAACTTGGTTGCGGGGGGAATATATTTCCAGAATAGCAGTGCGGAAGAGGGAGTTGGGGCGGGCCCTAAATCAGTTGGAGGAGCAGGCTGCTGAAAGGGAGCGGGACTTTGTCCAGAATCACACTCAGACTACATATGAGGCATGGCAGCACTCTCTGCGGGACTTGTCCCTGATCAGGATAGATATCACTAAAAAGTCACTGCTAGGCAAGGCACAGAGGGTGTTTGAGTATGGGGACAAGAATGGTAGGCTGTTGACTTGGCTGGCCAGAGGGCAGTTCGCAACGACACATGTGGGCAGGATAAATGACTCTGAGGGCCGATCCTTAGCCACCCCTGGGGAAATCAGGGACAGGTTCTACCAATTCTATCGCGACCTTTATGCCTCTAGAACAACGTACAGTACAGCCGACCTGACTACTTATTTAGATCAGTTGCAGCTCCCAGTCCTGGACCCTAACAAAAGCGCAGAGTTGGAGAAGGATATCACGCTGGAGGAGGTCCAGAATGCAATACAGGGTATGCAGGCGGGTAAAGCCCAGGTCCTGACGGATTCCCTATCAAATTGTACTCAGTGTACCAGGAGGTGCTGGCCCCCAGGTTCACCTCCCTTCTGAAACAGTTCTCTGCCGTGGCATCTCTGCCTGATTGTCAGAGGCGGTGGTGGTGTTGGTGCCCAAACCTGGTAAGGATCCAGAAGAATGTGCCTTGTATAGACCGATTTCTTTGATTAATGCAGAAGCTAAAGTGCTGGCAAAAATTCTGGCAGTCAGGCTGACGTCGGTTATTGAAGATTTGGTCCACCAGGACCAAACGGGGTTCATGTCGGGGAAGGGCACGGACACTAACATTCGCAGGCTGTTCCTAAATTTGGGCGCATCCCATGATAACGGAGGCACTAGGGTCATTGCTTCACTCGACGCAGAGAAAGCATTTGACTCCGTTGAGTAGGGATATTTATGGGAAGTTCTTAGAAGGTTCGGGTTTGGCCCCAAGTTCATGCACTGGATGGGCATGCTCTATAAGTCCCCTAGAACCAGACTCCACACTAATGGCTCCCTGTCTGAGAATTATCTTCCTCTTCAGAGGGGCACCAGGCAGGGCTGCCCATTGTCACCCAGCCTATTTGCTCTAGTCCTTGAGCCGCTGGCTATACGTATTCGGGAGTCCACCACTGTTAGGGGACTCCGGATTGGCCCCCTGGAGGAGAAAATATCACTGTTTGTAGATGATACCCTACCTCTACCTTCAGGATGCTGAGGAGTCATTGCAGGCCGCCCTGGAGTTATTTAATGTGTTTGGACACTTCTCTGGGGTCAGGATAAATTGGTCAAAGTCGGTGGTGTTTCCTTTGGATCCTTGGGCCCAGGGAGTGGGGACGCAGACACCGCTACTATGGGTGGAGGAATTCAAATACCTGGGTATTGTGGTGTCGAGGGACCTTGGAGACTTTCGGCGCCTCAACTTGCAACCCATAGTTTTGAAACTTAGGGACCAGTGCGTGCGATGGCGTGACCTGCCCCTCAACCTCTTAGGCCATGTCAATGTGCTAAAAATGCTCTACCTGCCCAAGTTTACCTATATTTTTCGTAACTGTCCCATTTGGCTCCCGGCATCTCTGTTCAGAGAGCTGAATAGCTGTATAGGTGCTTTTCTCTGGAGGGGTGCTAATCCTAGGCTGACCAGGTCGATCTTGCAGCTCCCGGTGAGCAGCACGGGTCTCGCCTCACCCAATCTGAGGGTGTACTTCTGGGCGGCTGTGCTGGTTACAGTGCGTTGGTGGTTTGAGCAATCAAGATCCAATGTGGCCACTTCCCTGGAGGCGGCCATTTTGGGCTCCCTCCTGGAGTTGGGCAATCTGGTTTATAGGGAGGCTGCAGCGTACCCCTCTCTCCCATCCCCTACAATAGTATGGGGGGTAGCCAGGAAGAGATTTATTCATAGTCTTTGTTACTCACCCTTTTGTCACACTTCAGGATGATACCTGATCCGCACCTCTGGGCCTGATTCGGGATTAAGACTCTTCAGGATATTATGCCCCAGGGGACGCTTCTGTCATTTAGTGATGTCTCTGCTAAGTTTGGACTTCCAGGGGAGATGTCATTTAGATACTACCAGTTGCGACATGCGGCAAGGGCACACTTCCTTCTCCCCATAAGACTGGAAGCAGATGCTATTGAGGCTCTTTTGGCAGACCCTTAAAAAAAACTCTTTCTACATTGTATTCAGCCCTCCTGAGAATAGACTTGCCTAGGATAGAGACTTTATGGGGGAGGTGGCAGGCCGTCATCCCTAGCCTGGATAGAGAGGACTGGGAGGACTGTTTTGAAACTGGCGCTAGGCTGCTGATCTCATCTAGGGATAAGCTCATACATGCCAAATTTGTACATTGGGTCTATTTTACACCACAGAGGTTACACTCAATTTAGCAGCAGAGGTCCCGTTACTGCCCCAGGTGTCGTTCTCCTGATAGTACGTATATACACATGTTTTGGTCCTGTCCCTCCCTGGCTGTGTACTGGGCCGCAGTTTTCGAAAGTATTAATGCCCGCCTACAGTTGTCTCTCTCACCATCGCCTGAACTGGCCCTACTGGGGATTTAGGAGGATGATCAGCGGCCTCAAAACACTAAGGGCCAGATTCTCGTAGAATCCGCGGCGGCGTAGCGTATGCCATTTACATTATGCAGCCGCAACTTACTGGAGCAAGTGCCGTATTCTCCAAGCACTTGCTCCGTAGTTTGCGGCGGCGTAGTGTAAATGGCCCGGCGTATCCCTGCGTAATTCAAAGGGGACGGCTTGTATTTAAATTAAGCGTGCCCCCGCGCCGATCGAACTGCGCATGCGCCGGCCGTAAAAATAGCCCAGTGCGCATGCTCCAGCTCACGACGGAAAACGTCAATGAAGCCGACGTGAGCGTCATTGACGTAAAGTCCTATTCGCGAACGACTTAGTAAAACGACGGAAAAAGACAACGCTGACCCGACGCCGTACTTAACATGGCATACGATGGAACTTCGTAAGCCTACCCCTCATATAGCAGGGGTAGGTTTATGCTTACGGAAAGAACGTAAACGACGACGATGCGGCGTAAAAATGTTCGGGAATCGGCGTATTAGGCTCATTTGCATAGGCAAATGAGAAATCAACGTAAAGGCCACCTACCGGCCAGCGAAGGAATTACATCTAAGATCCGACGGTGTAAGTGTCTTACACCTGTCGGATTTACGCCGTATCTATGCGTAAGTGATTCTAGGAATCACACGCATAGATACCCGGGCAAAAAAACAGAGATACGAAGGTGTTTCTTGAGATACACCGTTGTATCTCTTTTGAGAATCTGGCCCTAAGTTGCTTATTTCCTATGTCCTGTTTTATGCTAGGAAGGAGATTCTGCTCAGGTGGTTATCCCCCTCTTCTCCTATGGTGGAATCTTGGGACTCCTCCATAAATAAGGTGCTGCCCCTTTACAAGCTGACCTATATTAACAGGGGCTGTCCCCAAAAATGTGATTGTCTCTGGTTGCCATGGACGGAACAACTGTAGATCTTGGGTATTGATGGTTGTGGCGATTTACCGACCGTGGCCCGGATTGGGGGGAGCAGCCACCCCCCTCTCCGCGGCATTGTGGAATTTCTTGGGATGGGGAGATATCCTGCGTAGTTACCTACCTTAGCATTTGGTTTCACTGTGGTTTTCATTTTGTTTATTTTCTTTTCCTGATGCTTATGTATCCAATTCCCCCGATTTGTATTTGGATGTTTTATTGCCTGGCTTGTGAGATGCGTGCCATATTTTTTCCAATAAAGACCAACCTTGTTGTTAAAAAAAAAAAAGAGAGAAGTCTGTGGTCATTTCTGCCAGTCAAACGATGACAGTGCTCGGCTGGCTGACATTCAAAGGGAATGCAACCTGCCCACCAACCACCTCGTTTGTGACATGCCCACCAGGTGGAACTTAATGTTGGCAAAATGATGTGGGGTTCCCCCCAAATATCCATTCCAGACCCTTCAGGGAGTTCCCCCAAAAATCCACACCAGACCCCTTATCCGAGCACGTAACCTGTCTGGCCACAGAAAAGAGGGGGGGATGAGAGTGCGCCCCCCTCCTTAACCGTACCAGGCCACATGCCCTCAACAAGGGTAGGATGGTCCTCATCCCCACAACCCTTGCCCGGTGATTGTGGGGGTCTGCGAGTGGGGGGGCTTATCAGAATCTGAAAGCCCTCTTTAACAAAGGGGACCCCCAGATGCCAGCCCCCCATGTGAATTGGTAATGGGGTACATTTTACCCCTACCATTTAACCCCAAAAAAATAGAAAAAAGGAAAAAAAACACAAACACGTACACAAAGTTGGGACAAGTCTACAAGTCCGACCCGCGACTATGAGGGATACCGCCTCCATAGAAGCCTCCCGGCTGAATGACAGCTGTTTTATAACCGAGGGCCCATCCGTGATGTGGATGGTGACCTCGCTCCCTCTGATGCAATAAGCCCCCACCCGCAGACCCCCACAACCACCGGGCAAGGGTTGTGGGGATAAGGCCCATGTTGACGGCATGTGGAGGGGGGCTCTCTCTCGTCCCCCCTCTTTTCCTGTGGCCTGCCAGGTTGTGTGCTCAGATAAGGGTCTGGTCACTACTAGGCGTACTAACCAGCGGACATATCCGACGGGCAGAAATCTGTATAAAACTGTCCGTTTGCCCCTACAGACGAGCGGATTTTTCAGCTGAAATGGTCCGTCGGTGGATAAATTCCCTCGTGTGTACAAGGCCTAAAGGTTTGACCTCATATTATATGTATTTGGTAAATCTGAAGACAAAAATCTTCAGATAATCTGATGGTGTGTATGGGACTTTAGCATGCTTGGAATTTTTGTAGAGGAACTAACGAGCCCACCTAATTCAGCTGGGCTCATCAAGTCCTCCCAGCAAGACTCCCAACACTCCCCCTAGAGGTACAAACTGGCATAAAGCCTGAACCTAGGAGATATATATATACGGCATCTTGGATGCAACCTGCCTACTGTCACAATATATATAGTGCAGTCAGTGTAGATTATATATACAGTGCGGGCAGTGTAGTGGATATGTGTATATATATATATATATATATATATATATATATAGTGCAGGGTATATAGTGCAGTGCAGAGTTATCTTAAACTCAATGGCTCTAAAACAGAACTTCTCCTGTTTCAGGCCAATCAAAAGATTCATCCTGCAACAACATGAACGCCCCTGTTCATTCTGGGTCAAACTATCATTCCTAGCACCAAAGTCAAAAGTCTCGGAGTCATCTTCGACACCTACATGACAATGGATGCACAAATAGGTTCAGTAGTCAGCGGATCTCACCATCTTCTGCGCCTACTACGCAGACTTATTCCATTTATCCCAAAAGAAGACATAGCAGTCATGGTAGGAACAATTATTAACTCCAGACTTGACTATGCAAATGCCCTCTATCTTGGACTCCCAAAGTACCAAAACACTCGTCTGCAAGTCGTTCTGTTACGTACCTGGGTGTGAGCCTGAAGCGTGGAGGGAGACCTCCAGTACAACCCCGGCTCAGAGACCACTGGAATGGAGACAGTGGTGGTAAGAGCACGGTGAAGTAAAGGTGCCTGTTCTGGTTGTTGCCGCTGATGAAGCTGGAACCGCTGGACAGGAAGCAGGTGATGCAGGTCGGCCGGCTAGAGAATGCAGGAACAGCAGGTGCAGGTCAGCAGAGCAGCCGATGTGGGTCAGCAGAGCAGCAGACGCAGGTCAGCGGAGTCAGACAAGCAGGGTCATACATTTCGGAGTAATCAGCATAAACGGTAGGCAGGAGAATAGTCAGAGTCCAAGCAGGGTCAACAAGCCGGAGTCAGGATTGGAGATGGAAGCAAGGTCAGGAAGCCGGGTCATACACTTGAACAGAATGCTTCATGCAAGAACAGGAACACTGGGGAACGGATGCAGATCAAGCCGCGAGGTGCAACATTCCGGCAGTGTCTTTTATAGGCTGCTGGACGCTGCGTATAACGTGCGCGCATGCGCACAGGTGCGCCTGACGTGCGCGCATGCGCACAGGCGTGAGCAACGGCTGTGTTTTACGCATGCGCATAGGTGCTTGCGAGGTCTGTGGTTCGTGCATGCGCATAGGCGCGTGCCTACGGAAGCGGGCAGAACATCCCTGACACGTTCAAAATACGGCCGCGTGATTTGTGACTGGAAAAAAACATGGGAATCAATCTCACCCTCGCTGAGATCCCTGCATCGGTTGCCAGTAAAAGACAGAATCACTTTCAAGGCACTCTGTCTAACGCATAAGTGTGTTTAAGGAAATGCCCCGCAATATCTATGCGAAAAACTAAAAGCTCACAACCCCAATCGCGTTCTGCGATCCACCAACCAAAATCTACTCCAGCTACCCAAAGCTAGATACAAGTCCAAAGGAGAACAAAGATTTGCGGTCCAAGGACCCAGACTATGGAACGCTCTACCAACCAACATTCGGTTGGAGGTAAACCACCTGGCCTTCAGGAGACTGATCAAGACTCATCTCTTTTGAGGGCCTAGGAAATGGATACTAAGCGCCCAGAGGCGATTCAGTTTGCATGTGCTGCGCTATATACATTTCTCACTCACTCACTCACTTACTCACTCAGAGTATGTAATACAGCATGGGGTCCCCCCCCAAAATCCATAACAGGCCCTTTGTGTCTGGCATAGATTTTAAGGGGAACTCCACACCAAATTTTTAAAAAAAATTGGCGTGGGCTCCTGCCACAATCCATAGCAGACCCTTATCTAAACAAGGAGTCTGGCAGGCCAGAAAAGGTAGGGGAGGAGCGAGCACCCCCCCCCCTGAACAATACCAGGCTGCCTGCCCTCAACATAAGGAGGGTGCTTTGGGTGTTTTTGGGGTTCCCCCATTGTTTGTTTGAATCTGGGGGTGGGGGACTTATCGGAATCTGGAAGCCCCTTTTACTAGGGGGGCCCCATATCCTGCCCCCCCCTATGTGAATTGGTATTCAGTACATTGTACCCCTATCCATTCATCCAAAAATTTGTCAAAAAGTCAGTTTTTGACAATCCCTTTATTAAAAAAGAAAAAAAAAGTGTCCTGTGATGTCCATCCATCTTTAAACACGCCACCCGACTGACCCATAAAATAGAAAAAGATAAAAAAGTTCCTTGATGGGAGGCCTCCCAGCACTGCTGTCTCTTGGCTGTGATATAGGCAAGGGTGGTGCCACCCGGTGACGTAACTAACTTCATGTGACATCATGTGATGTCTCCGGGACCCACGGAGCATGCTGGGACTGTGACGTCATAAGAGACCTATATAAATCATAGCGCACCACACACCCGGCATTACAGCGGGAGGGAGCGTCGAGTCAATATCGGAAGAAAACAAGAAGAGAAGAAGGCAGAAGGCGGCAAAGAAGACTGGACTGACCGTCGCTATTAAAAGAGCTTCAAAGAAGATAGTGGCGGCCAGCCCCAAAGAAGGCACCGGAGAGCGAGCAGGAGAAGAACCGGGGAGCACCGAGACGACACCGGAGAGCGGAGAAGATGGAAGAATACCCCCCGGAGGGCGGAGAAGACCCCCGGAGAGCGGAGAAGACCCCTGAGAAGAGCTGACTAATAAATTATATTAACAACCTGTGTTGTGTGTTTTTTTTTTTACACTTTTCCTCCAGGTGAATGGGTAGGGGTACGATGTACCCCATGCTCATTTACCTAGGGTGGGGGGCCGGTATCTGGGGGCCCCCTTATTAAAGGGGGCTCCCAGATTCCAATAAGCCCCCCGCCTGCAGACCCTGAAACCAATGACCAGGGTTGTCGGGAAGAGGCCCTGTCCTTATCAACATGGGGACAGGGTGCTTTGAGTTGAGGGGGCCGCAGGGTTAGATACAATGGCTTTGAAATTACAGAGCTAAATTCTTTTAGGATCTGTGGGTGTATGCCATTTGGTTCAGGTGCTTTATCCACCTTTATTCTGTCTAAATTTTTCTGGACCATATCACTTTTGAGCCATTGTGAATTTGGGGCTGTGTCACCACACCCCCATTATGGACATGAGCTCCCCCATGCTCCATTGTATACACAGAGCTGAAGAAAGTATTTCATAAATTAGCCTTCTCTTTGTCCCCAGTCACCCACTCTAGATTTTTTTGTAAAGGGCCTACATGCTCAGACCTGACCTTTTTACTATTAATATGTTCTGTGTTTATCAATGCCAATATTCCCTCCCAGTCTCAAGCCTTGTACACACGATCAGTCCATCCGATGAGAACGGTCTGAAGAACCGTTGTCATAGGTTAACCGATGAAGCTGACTGATGGTCTGATGTGCCTACACACCATCAGTTAAAAAAACGATCGTATTAGAACACGGTGACGTAAAACACAACGACGTGCTGAAAAAAATGAAGCTCAATGCTTCCAAGCATGCCTCGACTTGATTCTGAGAATGCGTGGATTTTTAACCGATCGTCGTGCCTACTAAAGATCGGTTTTGACCTATCTGTTAGGAATCCATAGGCTAATTTCAAAGCAAGTTGGCTTTTTTTTTAACCGAAGGTTAAATAACCTATGGGGTCCACACACGATCGATTTTGACCAATGAAAATGCTCCATCAGACCGTTGTCCTCCGGGTAATCTATCGTGTGTACGAGGCCGAAGTCCTGGAGAGCAGCCATCATCCTTGGAAAATTTGCTCTCTTGAAATTAAGTGTTTTTACCTTTGCTGTATGTATTTCTTGCTTACATCTAACATCAAATGAAATCATGTTATGATCACTGCTACCCAGGTGTTCCTTTATCTGAACATTAGTAATAAGCTCTGCATGGTTTGAGATTACCAGGTCCAACAGAGCACCATTCCTAGTTGGGGCTTCAATAAACTGGACCATAAAATTGTCCTGTAATAGGTTTGAAAATTTTTGCCCTTTAACTGTCCCAGCAAAAACCTGTGTTGTGTGTTTATTTTTTTGACACTTTTCCTCCAGGTGAATGGGTAGGGTTATGATGTACCCCATGCTCATTTACCTAGGGTGGGGGGCCAGTATCTGGGGGCCCCCTTATTAAAGGGGGCTCCCAGATTCCGATAAGCCCCCCATCCGCAAACCCCAAAACCAACGGCCAGGGTTGTCGGGAAGAGGCCCTGTCCTTATCAACATGACGACAGGGTGCTTTGGGGTGGGGGGGTGCAGAGTGCTCACTCTTCCCCACTGTTTTCCTGAACGGCCGGGCGGCGTGCTCGGATACGGATCTGGTATGGATTGTGGGGGAACCCCTACGCTGTTTTTTCGGCATAGGGGTTCTCCTTACAATCCATACCAGACCTAAGGGCCTGGTATGCTCCTGAGGGGGAACCCATGCCGTTTTTTTTATTTAAAACTTTTATTTTTTATTTAAAACTTGGCATGGAGTTCCCCTTCATGATTCATACCAAATGTCGTGGCTAGAATTGGCGGGAATCCAAGTCGGATAATCGTTGCTTCTATGTCGCGCACGCTGGAATGTGCTTTTCCTATTCCAGCATGTGGGAGATGTCGGCACCCTGTCACCGAGAATCACCCCCATACCGCCATGCTGGAAACACAATATCACGGTCACTTACTGTAGCTGAGCTCCTCCATGCCTCTTATCAGCTTGGTTGCCCTTCTCTGCACTTTCTCCAGTTCCCTGATAGCCTTTTTGAGAACTGGTGCCCAGAACTGAACTGCATATTCCAGATGAGGTCTTACTAATGATTTTAACAAGGGCAAAATGATATCTCTCTGTCTCTGGAGTCCATACTTCTCTTAATACAAGCAAGGACTTTGCTTTCTTTGGAAACCGCAGCTTGGTATTGCATGCCATTATTGAGCTTATGATCTACCAAAACCCCCAGATCCTTCTCCACTACAGATCTCCCCAGTTGTACTCCCCCTAGTATGTATTATGCATGCATATTCTTAGCCCCCAAGTGCATAACTTTACATTTATCAACATTAAACCTCATCTGCCACATAGTTGCCCAATTAGACAGAGAATTGAGGTCGGCTTATAAATTGGCGACATATCTGTAAGGACGTTTTTCCACTGCATAGCTTGGTGTCATCTACAAAGACAGAAATGTTACTTTTGATCCCAGTGACCCAATATCATTTATAAAGATATTAAAAAGTAAGGGTCCCAGCACTGAACCTTGGGGTACAAACTGATATCCTTAGACCATTCAGAGTAAGGCCCCGTACACACGAGGAGACATGTCCGATGAAAACTTTTCATTGGACATGTCTCCTGCAGGATTTTGGTCCGGCGGTGTGTACACACCATCGGATGAAAATCCCCTCGGACAGAGAACGCGGTGATGTGGCGGTGACGTTGACGCCGCCACGTCACCAAACCAGGAAATAAAATGCTTCGACGCATGCGGGGGATTTCTGTCTTCTGGTTAGTCGTACTAACCAGCGGACATGTCCGACGGACATGTTTCCAGCGGACAAGTTTTAAATCATGTTTTAAAACTTTTGTCTGCTGGAAACCTGTCCGCTAGGCCGTACACACGATCGAATCTGTCCGCTGAAACTGGTTTGCGGACTAGTTTCAGCGGACATGTTCGATCGTGTGTACGCGGCCTAAGAGTTATTAACCACTATTCTCTGAATTCTGTCTTTTAGCCAGTTTTCTATCCATTTAAAGACTTACACATGTAGGGAACTGTATCGAACGCTTTTGCAAAATCCAAGTATATACACCCACAGCCACCCCTCTGTCCAAGGTTTTACTTACCTCTTCATAAAAGTAAATCAGGTTTGTCTGACAACTTCTGTCTTTCATGAATCCATGCTGTCTGTTGCTTAAATTGTTTTTTTTCCAGCAAGAACTCGTCTATGTGGTCTTTTATTAAACGTTCCAGTATTTTCCCAACTATAGAAGTTAAACTAACAGGTCGATAGTTACTTGGTAAAGACTTTGGCCCAGATTCACAGAGCGATTACGCCTGCGCAACAGGAGATGCGCGTGCGTAAGTCTAAATGTGCGCGTGCGTTTCGTTGAGCGGCATCCCCAGAACGAGATACGCAAAAAATGGTCCCGCGTAATTTCGTTAGACTGGCGCATCCGTCCGCGCAAAAGTGCGATAGACACACCATTGATTTGCTAGTCGAATATGCTAATGAGGGACTTACGGGGATCCACAAAACAACGTTGGGGCAGCGCAGGCGACGCAGTGTGCGCAACAGCAAAATGTCCTGTCTAAAATTAGAGCTGATAAAAGCTGGTCTAAAAAAAGAAAAAAAGTCTACTTGTTAGATAAAGCAACACTGTTAGTGAGCAGCTCAGCAGTCACACGTGTTGCTCAACAATCTGTATGCCAACATGCCAGGGGCATCGTCGCGCATAGCTATACTACTGACTTTAGATGAACAAAGAAGGAGGAGGGCACGGAGGATGGCACGGAGGATGGCACGGGAGAGGATATACCGTACCCGCATAGACCTGTTTGGCATGAGTGATTCTGAGGTGTATCGCATCTTCAGATTCACCCCTCATGCCATCCTGAAATTAACCACAACCCTGCAGGATGACATCACCAGCCCAACACACCGCTCACATGCAGTGCAGCCACTGGTCAAGGTCCTGGCAACACTCCATTTCCTTGCCAGTGGCTCTTTTCAGCGTACAAGTGGAGTGGTGGCTGGGATGTCACAGTCCTCCATGAGCAGATGTGTGCACCAGGTTGTCCCTGCAATCCTCAGACGCATGGCCAACCAAATCATCAAACCCACCACTGAGGACCTGCGGCTGAAGGCAATGACAGATTTCTACAGAATTGACAGATTCCCACGCACTGTGGGGGCCATTGATTGCACACATGTGGCACTCCAGCCCCCCCAGGAGACAGAGCACATGTACCGCAATCGGAAGCATTGGCATTCCATCAATGTACAGGTGATAGTCGATGCCCAAGGCCTAATATGGCACGTCCGTGCCAAACACCCAGGGTCCAGCCATGACAGCTACATAAACAATCAATGCCACATCCAAATGGAATTCGATCAGAACGTGTATGGGGACACCTGGCTGGTTGGTGAGTGACATGGGTGGCAGGCATGACTATCCCCTCCCATGATGCACATCACAAGGGGCACATGCATGACTAACATCCTCCTGTCTTTTCCCTTCCAGGTGACTCTGCATATCCACTGGGACCCCATCTCATGACTCCTATCCGGAACCCCCAAACTCCAGGAGAGGAAAGATACAATCAAGCACATGCTCAAACACGAGCAGTGGTGGAGCGCACCTTTGGCATCCTAAAGTCACGTTTCCGATGCCTGGATAAGTCTGGGGGTACCCTCTTGTACTCCCCAAACTTTGTGTGCCAGATCATCGGTGCATGTTGCATGCTGCACAACTTTGCAGAAAGAAAGGGCCTGCAGATTGACCTACGTGATGACCTGACCCCTGAACCAGACAATCCCCCCCTAACCGAGGTTAACCCGTCTTCTGAGGGAAGAGCAGCCAGGAGACAGCTCACATTGGGCATCTTTGCACGTTAAACATACACATTAATCATGGCACAATGAGAATGCATGCATGTACACCACTGTGGTCCCTAGCACACACACCCCACATCCACATCAAATTGGATTGGCACCAGTCCACCATGCTGGACTTGTGAGCAGCAACGCCACGCCAAGGCTCCAATTATGTCACTGTACATTCATACACCATTCACACGGACCTGGGGATCACTTCTCCCTGGTCCTGGGGAACCCTTCTCCACCAAAATTGAGGGTGACACCCCTTTTCCGGCAGGAATGTCACCCCCACATTCACACAGCATTCACAACCCAAAAAAAAAAAAATGACCTGCAAAATCAAAAAAATTCCAGCAAAAAAATTAAAAAAAAGACAAAAAAAAAAAAAATACAGCAGGAAAAGAAACAAAAAGAAATATATCAATCAAACAAACAGTCTCTCAAACACTTATCAAAAACCACTTTCAAAAATCTACTAACAACCACTTGATCACACAGAACACTAATCTGACAACTACAAAACACACCGCAACGAACAACAAGAACAAAAGCACTTTGTTAAATGGGAAGGGACAAAGGGATGTACTTTTGCAAAGGAAGTGCGTTTGTGTGTGTCTATTTATGCTGTTTGCGTAGTTCACAACGTTGCCCTAGTCCATTTCCAATTTCACTGATTGCGCCGCTCCCGAGTTGTGAGGATGCGCACATCGGAGCTGACATGGTCTCGTTCAAGCACGCGAAATCACGTTGCAGTAGTCAATGAAAACAATGTCGCCCAGCCCGATTCCCGAACGATTTACGCAAGCGACGTAAACGACGTACAATTCGACGCTGTCCCGACGTCCATACTTAACATTGGCTGCCCCTCATATAGCAGGGGTAACTTTACACCGGACTAACGCTAACGCAAACAACGTAAAATACGACGCCCGGCCGCAAGTACGTTCGTGAATCGGCGTATCTAGCTCATTTGCATTATCGACGCGTAAATCGACAGAAGCGTCACCTAGCGGCCAGCGTAAATATGCAACTAAGATACGACGGCGTAACAGACTTACGCCGCTCGTATCTTAGCTGAATTCCAGCGTATCTTATTTTATGAATACAGAAAAAAGATACGCCGGCTATTTTTAGTAGTTACGCGGCGTATCTCTAGATACGCCGACGTAACTACGTTCTGAATCCGGCTCAATGTCTTTGAAATGACAGAGCTCAATTCTTTTAGGATCTGTGGGTGTATGCCATCTGGTCCAGGTGCTTTATTCACCTTTATTCTGTCTAAATATTTCTGGACTAGGGATGAGCCAAACACCCCCGCGTTCAGTTCGCACCAGAACCTTCGAACGGACCGAACGTTTGCGCGAACATTTAGAACCCCATTGACGTCTCTGGGACTCGAACGTTCGAATTCAAAAGTGTTCATTTTAAAGCCCAATAAGTCTTGCCCCAGGGAACATGTATCAATGGAAAAAAAAGTTTTAAAAACTGTAGTTTCCTCAGGAGCAGCAATTTTAATGATGCTTAAAGCGGATCTCCACCCTAAAGTGAAGATCCGCTGATCGGAACCCTCCCCCCCTCCGGTGTCACAATTGACACCTTTCAGGGGGGAGGGGGGTGCAGATACCTGTCTAAAGACAGGTATCTGCAACCACTTCCGGCCCGCAGTCTCGGGCAAAAGTCGGGTTTTTTGGCGACATCCCGTCGCCCCCCCGTTGTGTGCTGGGAACTCTCGGCTCCCAGCACACATCGGGAGCCTATCGACGGGCGCAGCGCGACTCGCGCATGCGCCGTAGGGAACCGGGCAGTGAAGCCGCAGCGCTTCACTTCCTGGTTCCCTCACCGTGGATGGAGGGGGGAGCAGCAGGGTGAGGAGCGATCACTCGTCCTCTGCTGCGGACGCCGCTGGACTCCAGGACAGGTAAGTGTCCTAATATTAAAAGTCAGCAGCTGCAGTATTTGTTGCTGCTGGCTTTTAATATTTTTTTTGCTGAACCATCCGCTTTAAAGTGAAATAAAAAAATGAAAAATTCCTTTAACCACTTGAATCCCCGTGTATCGTCAAATGACAGCGGCAAAGGGGGTCTGAATATCCCAGCCGCGGTCATTTGACGGCATCGTCTTCTCCGGCCACTGGGGGGTGCGCGCGCCGGCCACTGGGGGGTGCGCGCGTGCCTGGCGGTCGCGATGTCCGTCAGGTACCCGCCGATCGGCAGTTTTAGAGCAGGGACGTGGAGCTCTGTGTGTAAACACAGAACTCCACGTCCTGTCAGGGAGAGGAGACTGATGCTGTGTCCTTTGTACATAGTGACACAGCATTGGTCACCTCCCCAGTCAGTTCCCTCCCCCCACACAGTTAGAACACACCCAGGATACACATTTAACCCCTTCCTCACACCCCTAGTGTTAACCCCTTCCCTGCCAGTCACATTTATACAGTAATTAGTGCGTTTTTATTGCACTGGTCGCTGTATAAATGTGAATGGTCCCAAAAATGTGTCAAAAGTGTCCGATGTGTCCGTCGCAATATCGCAGTCCTGACCAAATTCGCAGATCGCCGTATTACTAGTAAAAAAAAAAAAATTTCAGAATTCTATCCCTTATTTTGTAGCCACTTTAACCTTTACGCAAACCAATTACTATACACTTATTGCGATTTTTTTTTACCAAAAATTAGTAGAATACATATCGGCCTAAACTGAGAAAAAAATTTTTTAAAAAAAAATTCAAAAAATGGGATTTTAATTATAGCAAAAAGTAAAAAATATTATGTTTTTTTTTTAAATTGTCACACTTTTTTGTTTATAGCGCAAAAAATAAAAACCGCAGAGGTGATCAACTACCACCAAAAGAAAGCTCTATTTGTGGGAAAAAAACGTTAATTTTTTTTGTGAGGCACGTCACACGACCGCGCAATTTTAATTTAAATGGACGCAGTGCTGAAAGCTGAAATTTCGCCTGGGCAGGAAGGGGGTATGTGTTCCCAGTAAGCAAGTGGTTTAATATCGTACCTGTTGGGTGTCTATAGTCTCCACTCCACCCCGCTGAGGAAGTGTTTTCACGCAACGCGTCCAGGGGTTTTTGGAGCCTACACGTCGCTCGGTGTCATTCCTGGTGAACTCCGTGAGCTGTGTTACATATATGTACATGCCTGTTTACATCTGAAGAAATGTGAGTAGCCTGTCAAATGCCTATTTGATTAAAGCAGTGATCAAGCGGAAGCTCTTAGATGGTTGTTTTTTCTTCCATGTCCCCTTGCTCCGGTATCCATGCTGAGACCATCAATAGGAGACCTACTTCACATCCTGTTTTCCTAATGCTCTAATGACCATCTGCTAACCCAGTGGTCTTAACCTAAGGTGAGAGTAGCCATCTACACTGGTGGAGGGATAAGTTTCAATACCTGCTACCCTAGCTTTCTCTCACGTGGTGAAGATCTTCATTCAATTATTCATCTCACTGAAGTTTTTCTCCTTTTGTCACAAATTGTTTGGACTTTACCAATTTTCTTATTATATTCTTATTATATTCTATATTTTACATGGTTTGCGCTGCACTATATATATATATTTTGTACTACTTGGGATTTGTGTGAAGGTCCTTTTTGTGCTTAGCTTGCATTCCCTAGATACATTAACTGTTTGGTTTCTGCATCTTTTCTATGGATTAATTTGTAGTGATACATATTTTCACTTTATTTATTTACTTATTTATATTTTTTATGCTATATTAATCACGTTGATCATACATATTTTTGCACTGATTGCACCCTCTATTTGCATTATTCGGTGTCTATAGTATGCCTGTGAGGTGGCACATGTTTAGAACTGTCCCTGCACAAAATGAGATTATTATAAGAAAAAAGTAATTTAATACTGCTTGCGGCTTTAATGTAATGCTTGGTCCCTGCAATATGTATGAAAATTACTGTCATGAAGATCCTGCCAGAAACAGGCGCCTCAGACTTTGCGGTTCCCGATCACGGCTGCAACCGCGCATGCGTGTGCGTACATGTGTGCAGACCCCTGTTGGAGCCAGGCGGGTTATTTAAGCCGGCCTCTCACACACCATCCCTGCTGTCTGCTCTACAGCATTGTGTATCTGAAACCTGATCTGAGACTTACCTGTGAAAGACCCTGGCTTACCTGTGACTATTCCAGCCATCCGCCTGCACCTGATCCTTGGCCTGTTCTGACTACCCTTCTGTCTGTACCTCGCTGTCCATCCGATATCCGACCCGGCCTATCTGACCATCCAGTCTGCTCCAGTCTGCTAAACTGTTCAGTTTGTCCTAGTTCCAGTCCAGCTGAACGATTCCAGTTTGTCCTAGTTCCAGTCCAGTTTGCTGAGCTGATCCAGTTCTGCTAAGCTGATCCAGCCTGCTGAACCTATCCTGTCTGCTGGGCTGATCCAGCCTGCTGGACCTGTCCCGTCTGCTGGGCTGATCCAGCCTGCTGGACCTGTCCTGTCTGCTGGGCTGATCCAGCCTGCTGGATCTGTCCTGTCTGCTGGGGTGATCCAGCCTGCTGGGCCTGTCCTGCCTGGTAAGCTGACCCAGTCTGCTGAACCTATCCTGTCTGCTGAGCTGATCCAGCCTGCTGAACCTATCCTGTCTGCTGAGCTGATCCTGTCTGGTGAGATGATCCAGTTCCGGTATTCCAGTTCCTACAAGGAAGTTTCTGCTGGACTGATTCGCTTCCTCTTCTTGTTGATCCTGCCAGGCACCCGTGCCACTCCTTACTCCTGTGCCTTCTGTTACCCTATCAGGGGACCACGAGTGGGAGCCGTAAGGGAGGCCGTCCTCTGCAATTTGGGCTCACAACCATCAGGTACGTGACAATCACTGAAAAAAATAGCATGGGTTTCCCCGCCACCACTCCCCCAGGTCATTAAAAAACCCTTCTGCCCTATATACTTTGAACAGCAGTATACAGCAGTATACAGGCGGTGCAAACAAGTCAAGTACTGTAGGTTTGTTAAGTAGAATCTGAACCATGTCATACTTTGCTTCTGCATATTGCACAATTTCCTAAAGAGACCCTCAACAAACTACATGACACTTGTGCCTGATTAGGCCATTGATGTTCCAGTGGCGGCCCGTGAGCCTGGCCATACAGGCTTGGCCCCCCAAAGTGCACGTGCTGTGCGGCAACAATATGTCGATTATTTTAGGTGTGGGGGGGTCATTCCAATGCCAGATCTTGGCTGAATAAATAATTTTTTTGGGAAAGAAAAATTCTAGAAAAAAGGGGGGTTGCCATCCGAGGCCCCCTTTGAACAAATTTTGTGAAGAACTCCTGTTCCCTGAAGGCCTCCATTATTTCTGCAAGTCAGAATTAAGCAAAAAAAGCTAATGTCAGTCAAGCCTCTGCTACTTACTAAGCTTTCTCCCCATATCTAACCCACAAACTCCTACACTGATCATAAAGTCCAAAATCAAGTTACGTACCATCGTACTACACGATCGTTTCTTCCGCCTTTTTCTAGAGACTGTGAACGATGTTTTCACTCACACGATATCCCTTTATACACTGTGTATGTGAGAATCTCTGCACCTTTCCCCGCCCCTGACGATCGTTCTTGTACTTTCCACGCCCCTTTTCGGTCGATCAATGCAAGACAGGGAAGACACCATGGAGGACACACAGCAAGCTGGAATCTCAAACCAGGAGCAAGGCCAGGCGGTAGAAAAAACCAGGAGCAGGAGGTATAAAGTCACCAATATGTCCTTTGAGGAGATGGTGGAAATGGTGGCAATCCTAGGGAGGGAGGACTATGATTGCAAACATGGCCCTTACAAGAACCCAAACAAGGTGAAGGCCCAGATCATGGAGAATGTGCAGAGGACTGTCCATCAGAAATTCGGGGTGCGCAGGTCAAGGGAACAGCTGCGGAAAAGGTGGTCTGACCTTAAAATAAGAGAGCCGGAACAGATGGAGAGGATTAAAAAAGTCATCAGAAGAAGTAAGTAATTTTCATGTGTACTCTGATTATATGTTTTTATTATTGTGCGGCGTGTGCTTTTTCTTTCAGGTTGTATATATACAGTTCAAGAATAGATGTCAAGGTTCATGTTAGTGGGCATAATAATTGGTTGTATATGTCGTCGTTCATTCTATTTATGATCTATTTATGTGAGACCAATTTTTTATTCAATGTACATGTGTTCTTAACTAGATTTAAATAATACAACTTAAAGTGGGATTCCACCCGCAATTATTTTTTTTTAAAGTCAGCAGCAACTAACAGTGTAGCTGCTGACTTTTAATAAGGACTAGACATGTGCACAACAAATATTTTCGTATTTTTTTGTTCCGTTTTGTCTCGTTCCGTAAAGATTCGTAATTTCGTAAGATTCAAGTTTTCCTATTCGGACCCGTTCGTATTTTGTAAGACGCAAGTTTTCCTATTCGGATCCGTTCGTATTTTCGTAACAGTTTTACTTTCGTTTATACTGAATGATTCGTAATTCTGTCTACTTTATGTTCGTTGATTCGAAATTCGTAATTTTGTTAGATAATAATTTTCGTTTAATGGATTCGTAATTTTGTACTTTCGTAAATACATAGCAACACGCGGCTAATCCATATTAAGATATGCTTTCTCTTAAGCCCCGTACACACGGTCGGACTTTTTGCCAACAAGGTGACTCAGCACAAAAGAGATAAGCTGATTGGCTAAGATATTAAGTAAGATACATCACTTACTAACTACACTGCCCATTCGAAAGAACGTTACAACTTACAAGTACACAAATTTACGAACAGACAAAGAAACAGATTTACAAAACACACAAATGAAAATACGAACATACGAATGAAAATACTAACAGACAAAGGATTTAAAATGCAGAATGCAAATCGTTCGTTATAGATGTAATTTTCGTTCTTTTGCTTTTTCGGTGTTTCGTATTTTAGTAAGATTGTCCATTCGTACTTTTGTATTTTCGTTTGTTCGTTATTTTGCTTATTCGTAATTCTGTAATATTCGTATTTTGGGTCTTTCAGCTATTCGGATGTTCGAATTGATACGAATGTACGAATACTAACAAATTTGTATGAAAATCCATTCGTTACGAACGGGAACGCACATATCTAATAAGGACACTTACCTGTCCTACTTGCCCACGCTGATGGCCCCCCCGATACTGGTCCCACGATCGATGCAGGTCCCGCGCCGCCATTCACACTAGGGGAAACAGGCAGTGAAGCCTTACGGCTTCACTGCCTATTTCCTACTGCGCCTGCGGGAGTTTTGCGCCGGCTTGTGAATGGGCGGCTGCTCTCTGAGAACACACACAGATCCCAGAAAGCAGCGCGCCCCATTCACTAGGAGAAGAAGAAAACAGACGGCGGCTGCGGAAGAGGCAGATTACAGACTTCCGCATAGCAACAGGTATTTCGGGTGAGTATATATATTTTTTTTTTCACATTTTTTTTAAAAAAAATTGGGGGATTTTTGGCCACATGTTTTTTCCTGGGCGGAACTTCACTTTAAGTCAATATACATCAAAAGGAGAGTATGCTCAGCAGTTGGTTACACATATGGACTCAGTAGCACAAGTGTTGGCAGGGCCGATCCGCCCTATAGGCTCACTATGCAAGCTTCTTAGGGCCCTGCAAAGCTGCAAAAGGCCCCACAAATTACTAGATGCCCCATCTGGTGAGAAGTCATTTTAGCCCCCTCACCCCACTTCTCAACTTGCTGGCTGCATGGGAGAAGAGGTAAGAAGTCAGCACCCCCTGTTTCTCAATTTAATGTAAGATGTCATTTCCGACAGCAGAACACCTCCTCCCCTGTTTCTCAACTTTCTTTAATGTGACATGTCACTGTCGCCAGCGCCCCCTGCTTCTTATTTTTAATGTGCCATTTCATTTTGCTTAGGGCCATAGAGAGGTCAGGATCGGCACTGAGTGTTGGCCACAAGAACAACCTAGTTAGGGTGTCACACAGAGGTGATTCAGTGGATAATTGGTGTTTTTCCATGTAGGAAACTTGGCCAAAGATAGAGAAAGGTAGCAGCTTTGGTAATGGATGCAATCCTGTGTTAAGCTTAGAAGGATTGTAAAAACAGACAATTGTACCACACTTTATAAAAAGAATGGTTCATATTCCTCATTCAGGCCTCTAATCTTTTTGATTAATGTTTCCCTTTTTTACAATCTCATAGAGCGCAATGAGGCTGCAACACTGGAGCAGACAAACCCCACACAGCCCCAAGCCACACCCCCGCAGAATGTGTAGGAAGTGGAAATTGCCACCACATCAGGTCAGTGTCATACAGCACAACTTCAGCTAATAGATGTAGGCCTGCATAATTGTAATATATGGTTTGTTTCCAAATTTCAGGAGGTATTCGTGCTGTTGGTGGTGGATTGGACACATACAGTGCCCAGGTGTTAATTGGAGAGGTGTTGTCCTGCAGGGCTCAAATTGAGGACATCCACATCTGCTTGGGGCAGATGAGAAAAAAAACCTGTGGAGCGAAAACTAAAGGATTTAATGGATGTTCTGGGGAGGGTTTAAATAAAAAAAAATTAAGTTTTCTTCTTTTTCTATGTATGTTTTGTTTTATTTTTTATTTTTTTTTATTTTTTTATTCTTCCAGTGTCAGTACTTTATTTATTTGTTCACAATATTATTTTATATTCCTCTTACAGGGATATGTGGCTCTTTGTTGCGCTCCAATTACAGTATCTGTGAGGGGTTGCAGTGTTGTGTTGTGCCTAAGGCCCAATTTTTCTGCCCCTGTTTAACAGGGGCGTCTAATACCAATTTTTGATGCAATACTTTGCACGTGGCTATTTATTGCGCTCCAATTACAGTATCTGTGAGGGGTTGCAGTGTTGTGTTGTGCCTAAGGCCCAATTTTTCTGCCCCTGTTTAACAGGGGCGTCTAATACCAATTTTTGATGCAGTACTTTGCACGTGGCTCTTTGTTGCGCTCCAATTACAGTATCTTTGAGGGGTTGCAGTGTTTTAGGCAGCATTGATATAGTAAGAAGCCAGACATTGTTGAGTATCCAAAAATATTTATTGTATCACTGAAAATATGTGATTTTCTTTTTTTTTTAAATATCAAAATATAAATTGTTTATTTATTTTTTATTTTTAAGACCTATATTTTTGCATTTAAATAATTTTCTACATCTATTTTTTTTTTTTATTATATATATTTTTATTAAACTCTACCCAGAATATCAATAAGATTTTTCAGGTTTTGCACCACCTTCTTGTTGTTCTTTATGGTCTTCTCGAGGGCGAGGTTTGTGTCCTCTATTTCATCCATGCAGCAATTTATCCCCCCAATTAGCACCTGGGCACTGTCGGTGTCTAAACCGCCCCCAACAGCTCGTACACCTGAAATTTTGGAAAAAAAAACATGTATTAAAATTATGCAGGCCTACATGTATTACCTGAAGCTGTGCTGTATGACACTGACCTGATGTGGTGGCATTTTGCACTTCCTGCACATCCGGTGAGGGTAGGGCTTGGCACTGTGTGGGGTTGGTCGGCTCCACTGCTGCAGCTTCATTGCGGCTTATGAAATTGTAAAAAAAGGGATAGATGAATCAAAAAGATTAGAGGCCTGAAAGAGGAATATCAATCATTATTTTTAAAAAGTGTCGTACAATTGTCTGTTTTTACAATCCTAAGCTTAACACAGGATTTTATCCACTACCAAAGCTGCTGCATTTCTCTATCTTTGGCCAAGTTTCCTACATGGCAAAACAACAAGTTTACACTGAATCACCTCTGTGTGACATGCTAACTAACTAGGTTGTTCTTGTGACCAACACTCAGTGCCGATCCTGACCTCCCTGGGGCCCAAAGCAAAATGACATGGCACATTAAAAACGAGAAGCGTGGGGGCGCTAACGACAGTGACATGTCACATTAAAGAAAGTTGAGAAGTGGGGGGAGGGGGTGTTCTGCTGTCGGAAATGACATCTTACATTAAATTGAGAAGCAAGGGGTGCTGACTTCTTGCCTCTTCTCCCATGCAGCCAGCGAGTTGAGAAGCGGGGGTTAGGGGGCGAAAATGACTTCTTACCAGGTGGGGCCTCTAGTTATTTGGAGGGCCCTTCGCAGCTTTGCGGGGCCCTAAGCGGCTTGCATAGTGAGCCTATAGGCTGGAATGGCTATGCCAACCATTGTGCTACTGAGTCCATATGTGTAATCAACTGCTTTACTGAGCATACTCCTTCTTTTAACCACTTAAGGACCGCCTCCTGCACATTTACGTCGGCAGAATGGCACGGCTGGGCACATCAACGTATATATACGTTGGTTTTAGTACCCAGCCGTGGGTCGCGGGCGCGCTCCCGCGGGCGCGCGCCCGCGACCCGGTCCGAAGCTCCAGGACCGGGACCGCGGGATTCGCGGACCCGATCGCCGCTGCAGTGCGGCGATCCGTCCCTGGAGCGGAAGAACGGGGAGAGCCGTGTGTACACACGGCTTCCCCGTGCTTCTCTGTGGCCGGAGCATCGATCGCGTCATCCCTGTAATAGGGGGACGCGATCGATGACGTCACACCTACAGCCACACCCCCCTACAGTTGTAAACACACACATTAGGGCACACATTCCCTACAGCGCCACCTGTGGTTAACTCCCAAACTGCAACTGTTATTTCCACAGTAAACAATGCAATTTAAATGCATTTTTTGCTGTGAAAATGACAATTGTCCCAAAAATGTGTCAAAATTGTTCGAAGTGTCCGCCATATTGTCGCAGTCACGAAAAAAATCGCTGATCGCCGCTATTAGTAGTAAAAAAAAAAAAAATTAATAAAAATGCAATAAAACTATCCCTTATTTTGTAAACGCTATAAATTTTGCGAAAACCAACCGATAAACGCTTATTGCGATTTTTTTTACCAAAAATATGTAGAAGAATACGTATCGGCCTAAACTGAGGAAAAAAAATGTTTTTTTATATATTTTTGGGGGATATTTATTATAGCAAAAAGTAAAAAATATTGCATTTTTTTTAAAATTGTCGTCCTATTTTTGTTTATAGCGCAAAAAATAAAAACCGCAGAGGTGATCAAATACCACCAACAGAAATCTCTATTTGTGGGAAAAAAAGGACGCAAATTTTGTTTGGGAGCCACGTCGCACGACCGCGCAATTGTCTGTTAAAGCGACGCAGTGCCGAATCGCAAAAACCCCTTGGGTCATTTGCCAGCGTATTGGTCCGGGTCTTAAGTGGTTAATGTATATTGACTTAAGTTGGATTTTTTAAATCTAGTTAATAACACATCTACATTAATTAAAAAATTGGTCTCAAATAAAAAGGTCTTAAATAGGATGACCAACCAATTATTATGCCCACACAAACATGAACCTTGAAACATCTATTCTTGAACTGTATATATACACAACCTGCGATAAAAAGCACATGCCACAAAATAATAAAAACAAATATTCAGAGTAGAGCAAAAGGATAACTGTGGGCAAGTTATATGGACTTTAAAGGCACTGTTCACTGGTCTGGATATATTCACACAAATTTTTTTTTTCTAAAATACATTTATTAGAAAAACAAGATAAAAGATGATAGTTCCACACGGAACTATATCGCACAAACTAAGTGTGTATTGCAAAAATCCTCAAACAGTATATCAATAACAGGAAACAGAAATCAATACTTATACAAATTGTTGCATGTTATTCATAGCATAGAAAAATCAAGCAAAGTACTATAGATACTTAAAAATCCTGGATACTGTTGCAAAGGGTTCAGACATGGGTAGTCTGAGCAGATGGAACTTGCAATACTGGGGACTCTGACTAGTTTTGCGCCGATGTGTAGCGCTTCTTCAAAGAGCCTTTACAAATAGTTTGATATGGTGTTATGAACATCAAAAATGTCCACACATTGGAAATTTGAACATAAAAGGAAAGAGCACTTCCCAAATTAGGTTAGAGGTTAGGGTCCGGGCTGCTGGACACCGAATGATATAAGACATGGGTCTTCAAACTACGGCCCTCCAGTTGTTCAGGAACTACAATTCCCATAATGCCTAGTCATGTCTGTGAATGTCAGTGTGTTACAATGCCTCATGGGATGTGTAGTTCTACAACATCTGGAGGGCCGTAGTTTGAGGATCCCTGATATAAGAGTTCCCTGATATGCTAGTAGCACAATCTCAAGCGAATCAAATAAGGGCTGCCACAAAAAAGGGGGGGTCATACCAATGCCCCTTTAAGGTGCTGGTAGGGATAGTAGTAGACTGGGTTTGAGCGCCAAGCGCTAATGGTTTCCCCAAAAATGTGGTCCCTAGTGGTATTAGCGGCAGCACAAAGGATCCACAAGTCTCCCGGGAGACTGCAGCGTTTTGCTCTATATATACTAGGACGTGGCACACTCTTTACCTCTCAGATGTCCACATGCTCACTACATGTTAGGACTTCCTCCCCTCCCCTTTCGAAATATTCAGAGTACACATGAAAATTACTTACGTCTTCTGAGGGCTCTTCGAATTTTCTCCATCTGCTCTGGCTCTCGGATTTTCAAATCACTCCATCTCTTGTGCAACTGCTCCCTGGGACTCTGCACCCCAAATTTTGAATGGATACTCCTCCGTACCTTATCCATGATCTGGGCCTTGAGTTTATTGAGGTTTTTGTAAGGCCCTTTTTTGCCGTCGTAGTCCTCCTTTTTTAAAATAGCCACCATCTCAACCATCTCTTCAAAGCTCATGTTGGTGGCTTTGTACCTCCTACTCCTCCTGGTGTGTGCCTGGCCTGTCTCCTGCCTGGTTGCAGCTTTCTGTCTCTCCTCCATCATGTCTTTAGACTCCTCACCACATTGACCGACTAAAAAGGGGCATGGCAATCACTAGAACAAACGTCATGGGCGTGGAAACGTGCAGAGCTTCTCACATGTGCAGTGTATAAAGGGATATTGCGTTAATGAGAACGTCGTTTACAGTCGGTAGAAAACGTCGGAAAAACTATTGTGCAATACGACGATACGAAACTTGTTTTTTAGACTTCATGATCAGTGGGTGAGTTTGTGGGTTACATATGGGGAGAAAGCTAAGGCTTGACTGACATTAGTTTTTTTTGCTAAATTTTAACTTGCAGAAATAATGGAGGCCTTCAGAGAACAGGAGTTCTTCACAGATTTTGTTCAAAGGGGGGCCCCCGGATGGCAACCCCCCTTTTTTCTACAATTTTTCTTTCACAAAAAAATAATAGCATGAGTTTCCCCGCCACCACTCCCCCAGGTCATTACAAGACCCAGTGCCGATCCTGACCTCCCTGGGGCCCTAAGCAAATTCTGACGACAGTGACATGTCCCATTAAAGAAAGTTGAGAAGCGAGGGAGGGGGTGTTCTGCTGTCGGAAATGACTCAGCCAGCGAGTTTAGAAGCGGGGTGAGGGTGCGAAAATAACTTCTCACCAGACGGGGCCTCTAATAATTTTGGGGGCCCTTTGCAGCTTTGCGTGGCCCTAAGCAGCTTTCATAGTGCGCCTATAGGGAGGATCAGCCCTGACAAGACCCTATGGCCCTATATACTTTAAACAGCAGTATACAGGCGGTACAAACAAGACAAGGACTGTAGGTTTGTTACGTAGAATCTGAACCATGTCATACTTTGCTGCTGCATATTGCACAATTTCCTAAAGAGACCCTCAACAAACTACATGACACTTGTGCCTGATGATGAGGCCATTGATGTTCCAGTGGTGGCCCGTGAGCCTGTGGCCATACAGGCTTGGCCCCCCCAAAGCACACATGCTGTGTGGCAACAATATGTCGATTATTTTAGGGGTGGTGGGGGGCCATTACAATGCCAGATCTTGGCTCAATCAATTATTTTCCATGATTTTTATCCATATTGCAGGGACCAAACATTACATTGAAGCCGCAAGCAGTATTAAATTACCTTTTTCTGAGAGAAATCTCATGTTGTGCAGGGACATTTCTAAACACGTGCCACTACTATAGACACACAGCAGGTACGATATTTAAAGGAATTTTTATTTTATTTTTTCACTTTAAGCATCATTAAAATCGCTGCTCCAGAAAATACTACAGTTTTTAAAACTTTTTTTTCCATTGATACATGTTCCCTGGGGCAAGACCCGGGTTCTCAAAGACATTTTCCAACAATAACTTGAATATTAAGCTTTAAAATTAGCACTTTTGAATTCGAACGTTCGAGTCCAATAGACTTCAATGTTTGCGCGAACGGTCGGTCTGTTCGACGGTTCTGGTGCGAACTGAACGTGGGTATGTTCGGCTCATCCCTATTTATCAATGCCAATATTCTCTCCCAGTCTAATGCCCTGTACACACGATCGGTCAATCCGATGAGAATGGTCTGATGGAATTTTCCATCAGTTAACCGATGAAGCTGACTGATGGTCAGTCGTGGCTACACACAAACGGTTAAAAAAAACGATTGTGTGAGAACGTGGTGACGTAAAACACAACGACATGCTGAAAAAAATTAAGTCCAATGCTTCCAAGCATGCGTCGACTTGATTCTGAGCATGCATGGATTTTTTAAGTTTTTTTTTCTATCGGTTAGGTATCCATCGGTTAATTTTAAAACAAGCTTGAATTTTTTTAACCGATGGATAAATAAACGATGGGGCCCACACACGATCGGTTTGGTCTGATGAAAACGGTCCATCAGACCGTTCTCATCCGATTGACCAATCGTGTGTACACGGCATAAGTCCTGGAGAGCAGCCCTCATCCTTGGAAAATTTGTTCTCTTGAAATTAAGTGTTTTTACCTTTCCTGTATGTATTTCTTGCTTACATCTAACATCAAATGAAATTATGTTATGATCACTGCTACCCAGGTGTTTCTTAGCTCTGTATGGTTTGAGATTCCCAGGTCCAACAGAGCATCATTACTAGTTGGGGCTTCAATAAACTGGACCATAAAATTGTCCTGTAATAGGTTTGAACATTTTTGTCCTTTAACTGTCCCAGCAGTACCATTTCTCCAGTAAATTTTTGGGTAGTTAAAATCCCCCATTATTATTACCATCCCAGCCCTTGCAGCCCTTTCCATCTGTGCAAGGAGCTGAGTCTCCACCTCCTCGTTAACATTGGGTGGTCTATAACAAACTCCAAAGATTAACTTTGGGCTACGCACATCTATATGCAGTTCCACCCATAATGCTTCAGCCTCATCACACTCTCCATCAACCAGGTCCTCTTTCACGCTTGCTTTGAGATCACTTTTTACATAGAGACAGACCCCGCCACCTTTCCTTTTTACCCTGTCTCTCTGAAAGAGTGCATAGCCAGGAATATTAATAGCCCAGTCATGTGAGGACCGAAGCCAAGTTTCAGCAATACCGATTACATCATAGCTCTCCTCATGCACCAGAGCTTCCAACCCTCCTATTTTGCTTGGCAGACTTCTGGCATTGGTGAACACTTTAATGTATTATTACATTTTTCTCTGGTGTTTTTCATATAATTTTTAGTAGTACAAATGACAGTATAGTTTCCAATGGCTGCTTGCAACATAGGAAGTTTCTTTACACCTGCCATAACTCAACCCCATCTATCCCCATTCCTCTCTCCATTAATGTCTGACCCCTAATTGACCTGTGTTCTTGATGTAATTCTAGTTCACCCTCCCCCTTAATCCTAGTTTAAATACTCCTCCAGCCTTCCCATAAACCTCTCCACCAGCACAGCAGACCCCCTTCCATTCAAGTGCAAATCGCCTTTAGCATATAGGTTGCACCCCAATAAAAAGTCAGCCCAGTGCTCAAATCCCAAAAACCCAAATCCCTCCTTCCTACAACAGGTCTTTAGCCATGCATTCAGCTCTCTAATCTCCCCCTGCCTTTCCTGTGTTGTGCATGGCACAGGCAATATTTTAGAGAATATCATCTTGGAGATCCTTCCCTTCATCCTGCAGCCTAGTTCTTTAAATTGATTCTTAAGGAGCCTCAACCTTCCATGTATACTGTCATTGGTTCCAACGTGGACCAGCCCCTCCCAGTAATTTATCCACCGGATCCACCACATTCTGAACCCTGGCACCAGGGAGACCATAAACCATTCAGTTGAGGCGATCCTGGCAACAAATTATTTTATAGTCCTTTTGATTATAGAATCCCCTACCACCACCAACTGTCTAGGCCTACCTGCACTCCCCTCACCACCTCTACTAGATGAGTTGCTCTTCTGTTAGGGGTAGCAGTGACATCTAGGCCTGCCACCTCTGTTTTTGCCATCTCCACATTTTCACCCAACTTGGAAAATAAGTTTTGATGCACAAATACAGGACTGGTCTTCCTTTTCTGCAAACCCCTTCCGCTCCCTCTAACTACATTAACCCATCTTCCTATCTGATAATCCTGACTTGCCCCTCCACATCAACCCTACTGACCACCTGCTCAGCAAGCAGATGACCCCTTTTAAGGTTGTCCTAAATGCCCAGTGTTGCAACTTGCTCCTCCAGATCTCTAATACGAGCTTCCAGAAGGACAACCTGCTCACATCTGTCACAGCGGTATCCATCTTGGAGCTGTTGCACCAATTTTGCATACATGTGGCACACTGTGCACTGAGCAAAACCTTCAACCCCGCTAGCACTAATTTCCCAGTTACAATAATCAGAAGGACTGATAGAATAATTTGTCGCCAGGATCGCCTCAACCGAATGGTTTGCTGTCTCCCTGGTGCCAGGGTTCGGCATGTGGTGGACCGGGTGGATAAATTACTGGGAGGGGCTGGGCATGACCCAGCTGTCTTGGTCCATGTTGGAACCAATGACAGTATACATGGAAGGTGGAGGCTCCTTAAGAATCAATTTAAAGAACTAGGCTGCAAGATGAAGGGAAGGACCTCCAAGGTGATATTCTCTGAAATATTGCCTGTGCCATGCGCAACACAGGAAAGGCAGGGGGAGATTAGAGAGCTGAATGCATGGCTAAAGACCTGGTGTAGGAAGGAGGGATTTGGGTTTCTAGAGCACTGGGATGACTTTTCATTGGGGTGCAACCTATATGCTAAAGATGGTTTGCACTTGAATGGAAGGGGGTCTGCTGTGCTGGGGGAGAGGTTTAGGGGAATGCTGGAGGAGTATTTAAACTAGACTTGAGGGGGAAGGGTGAACGTGAATTACATCGGGCACACAGGTCAGTTAGGGGTCAGACATTAATGGAGAGTGGAATGGGGATAGATGGAGGTGGGGTTATGGCAGGTGACAAGAAAGTTCCCATGTTGCAAACAGCCATTGGAAATTATAGTGCCATTTGCACTACTAAAAATTATATGAATCATATGAAAAACGCCAGCGAAAAATGTAACAATACATTTAAGTGTTTGTTCACCAATGCCAGAAGCCTTCCAAGCAAAACAGGTGAGTTGGAAGCTCTGGTGCATGAGGAGAGCTATGATGTAATCGGTATTGCTGAAACTTGGCTTCAATCCTCACATGACTGGGCTATTAATATTCCTGGCTATGCTCTCTTTCGGAAAGACAGGGTAAAAAGGAAAGGTGGAGGGGTCTGTCTCTATGTGAGAAGTGACCTCAAAGCAAGCGTGAAAGAGGACCTGGTTGATGGAGAGTGTGATGAAGTTGAAGCATTATGGGTGGAACTGCATACAGATGTGCGTAGTTCAAAGCTAATCATTGGAGTTTGTTATAGACCACCCAATGTTAATGAGGAGGTGGAGACTCAGCTCCTTGCACAGATGGAAAGGGCTGCAAGGGCAGGGACGGTGATAATAATGGGGGATTTTAACTACCCAGAAATTGACTGGAATAATGGAATTTCTGGGACAGTTAAAGGACAAAAATTTAATAACCTATTGCAGGACAATTTTATGGTCCAGTTTATTGAGGCCCCAACTAGGAATGATGCTCTGTTGGACCTGGTAATCTCAAACCATGCAGAGCTCATTACTAATGTTCAGATAAAGGAACACCTGGGTAGCAGTGATCATAACATGATTTCGTTTAATGTAAACTATAAGCAAGAAATACATACAGGAAAGATAAAAACACTTCATTTCAAGAGAGCAAATTTTCAAAGCATGAGGACTGCTCTCCAGGGCTTGGACTGGGAGGGAATATTGGCACCGATGAACACAGAACAGAAATGGGAATTCTTCAAAAAGACTCTTTGGAACCTCACTGCAAAGTATATTCCCATGGGCAATAAGTTTAAAAGGCTACAGATAAAACCTATGTGGCTCACGGTTAAAGTTAAAAAAGCTATAAACAATAAGAAAATAGCTTTTAAAAAATATAAAAATGAAGGAACACTAGTGTCGTTTAAATGTTACAAAGAATATAATAGAATATGTAAAAAGGAAATCAAGGATGCAAAAATTCAAAATGAACGACAGATTGCAAAAGATAGTAGGACAAACCCCAAAAAATTCTTTAAATATATTAATAGTAAAAAGGTCAAGTCTGAGCATGTAGGCCCTTTACAAAATAATCTAGAGTGGGTGACTGAGGACATAGAGAAGGCAAATTTATTAAATGCTTTCTTCAGCTCTGTGTATACAATGGAGAATGGGGGAGCTCATGTCGATATAGGGGGTGGGAGTGACACAGCCCCAAATCCACAATGGCTCAAAAGTGATATGGTCCAGATATATTTAGACAGAATAAAGGTGGATAAAGCACCTGGACCAGATGGCATCCACCCACGGATCCTAAAAGAATTGAGCTCTGAAATTTCAAAGCCACTGTATCTAATATTTAGGGACTCATTAATGACAGGAATAGTACCACTGGATTGGCATAAAGCCAATGTGGTGCCCATATTTAAAAAGGGAACAAAGTCTTTACCTAGTAACTATAGACCTGTTAGTTTAACTTCTATAGTTGGAAAGATACTGGAACGTTTAATAAAAGACCACATGGATGAGTTCTTGCTGGAAACAAACTATTTAAGCAGCAGACAGCATGGATTCATGAAGGACAGAAGTTGTCAGACAAACCTGATTTCCTTTTATGAAGAGGTAAGTAAAACCCTGGACAGAGGCGTGGCAGTGGACGTGGTATACTTGGATTTTGCAAAAGCGTTCGATACAGTTCCCCACACACGGCTCATGTGTAAGGTAAGGTCTACAGGATTAGATATATCAGTTTGTAAATGGATAGAAAACTGGCTGAAAGACAGAATTCAGAGAGTTGTGGTTAATGATTCTTACTCTGAATGGTCCAAGGTTATCAGCGGTGTACCCCAAGGTTCAGTGTTGGGTCCCTTACTTTTCAATATATTTATAAATGATATTGGGTCTGAGATCAAAAGTAACATTTCTGTTTTTGCAGATGACACCAAGCTATGCAGTGGAATAATGTCCTTGCAGGATGTCTCCAATTTACAAGCCGACCTCAATGCTCTGTCTAATTGGGCGACTAAGTGGCAGATGAGGTTTAATGTTGATAAATGTAAAGTTATGCACTTGGGGGCTAAGAATATTCATGCATCATACATGCTAGGGGGAGTACAACTGGGGGGATCTGTAGTGGAGAAGGATCTGGGGGTTTTAGTTGATCATAAGCTCAATAATGGCATGCAATGCCAAGCTGCGGTTTCCAAAGCGAGCAAAGTCCTTTCTTGTATTAAGAGAGGTATGGACTCCAGAGATAGAGATATCATTTTGCCCCTGTACAAATCATTAGTAAGACCTCATCTGGAATATGCAGTCCAGTTTTGGGCACCAGTTCTCAAAAAGGATATCGGAGAACTGGAGAAAGTGCAGAGAAGGGCAACCAAACTGATAAGAGGCATGGAGGAGCTCAGCTATGAGGAAAGATTAGAGGAACTGAATTTATTCACTCTTGAGAAGAGGAGAATAAGGGGGGATATGATCAACATGTACAAATACATAAGAGGTCCATATAGTGAACTTGGTGTTGAGTTATTCACTTTAAGGTCAACACTGAGGACAAGGGGGCACTCTTTACGTCTGGAGGAAAAGAGATTTCACCTCCAAATACGGAAAGGTTTCTTCACAGTAAGAGCTGTGAAAATGTGGAACAGACTCCCTCCAGAGGTGGTTCTGGCCAGCTCAGTAGATTGCTTTAAGAGAGGCCTGGATTCTTTCCTAAATGCACATAATATAACTGAGTACTAAGTTTTGTAGGTAAAGTTGATCCGGGGTAAATCCGATTGCCTTTCGGGGGATCAGGAAGGAATTTTTTCCCCTCCGGTAGCAAATTGGATCATCGCTCTGCTGGGTTTTTTTGCCTTCCTCTGGATCAACTGTGGGTATGGAGTTGGGTGTATGGGAGGATGTACTGTGTTTTACTTTGTTTTATTTTTATTTATTTTTTTATGGTTGAACTGGATGGACTTGTGTCTTTTTTCAACCTGACTAACTATGTAACTATGTAACTATGTAACTATGTAATATAATTACTTGTAGGAAGTGTCCTGTCTTAACTCCTGTTTTCAACTCCTGGTTTTTAACTCTCCACTTTAGTTCAAAATTCCACTTATGTTCACAAAAACTACATGCAAGCCACCATCAGCAGGGAGCCAGCTCCTAGGGGAGTTTGTACAGACACCTATATACTCACCTGTGAACAATTAACCACTCCCCTTAATTAGAAGAAAGAAAACAAAGCTGTAAACAATTAACCACTCCTCTTAATTAGCAGAAAGAAAAAAAGCTGTTTAAAAAGTGTCAGAAAAAGGAGGGGGGGAAGTATTTTAAAAAATGATAGCAAACGTATCAAATAAAGGAGGAAAAAAAACAAAATCAACACTTGCAAGCAGAAGCAATTAAAAGCATAACTCCTGGTTTTTAACTCTCCACTTTAGTTCAAAATTCCACTTATGTTCACAAAAACTACATGCAAGCCACCATCAGCAGGGAGCCAGCTCCTAGGGGAGTTTGTCCAGACACCTATATACTCACCTGTGAACAATTAACCACTCCCCTTAATTAGAAGAAAGAAAACAAAGCTGTAAACAATTAACCACTCCTCTTAATTAGCAGAAAGAAAAAAAGCTGTTTAAAAAGTGTCAGAAAAAGGAGGGGGGGGGGGGGAAGTATTTTAAAAAATGATAGCAAACGTATCAAATAAAGGAGGAAAAAAAACAAAATCAACACTTGCAAGCAGAAGCAATTAAAAGCATAACTCCTGGTTTTTAACTCTCCACTTTAGTTCAAAATTCCACTTATGTTCACAAAAACTACATGCAAGCCACCATCAGCAGGGAGCCAGCTCCTAGGGGAGTTTGTACAGACACCTATATACTCACATGTGAACAATTAACCACTCCCCTTAATTAGAAGAAAGAAAACAAAGCTGTAAACAATTAACCACTCCTCTTAATTAGCAGAAAGAAAAAAAGCTGTTTAAAAAGTGTCAGAAAAAGGAGGGGGGGGGAGTATTTTAAAAAATGATAGCAAACGTATCAAATAAAGGAGGAAAAAAAACAAAATCAACACTTGCAAGCAGAAGCAATTAAAAGCATAACTCCTGGTTTTTAACTCTCCACTTTAGTTCAAAATTCCACTTATGTTCACAAAAACTACATGCAAGCCACCATCAGCAGGGAGCCAGCTCCTAGGGGAGTTTGTACAGACACCTATATACTCACCTGTGAACAACTACAGTGCCTGCCGCCGAGAATGTGTTTTCAGCACGCCAGCATCGCGCTGAATCTCGGCGACAGGCTGCCGACATCTCGCACTCGCTGGAATAGTAAAAGTACATTCCAGCGAGCGCGTCATAGAAGCGACGGGGATCCGACGCGGATTCCCGCCAATTCTACACGTGGGCGGAGTTTGTTATGAATCCTGAAGGAGAAATCCCCGCCGGATTTTTAAAGAAAAATCCGGCATGGGTTCCCCCCTCAGGAGCATAACGGGCCCTTAGGTCGGTTATGGGTTGTAAGGAGACCCCCCTACGCCGAAAAAACGACGTGGGGGTCCCCCCACAATCCATAACAGACCCGTATCCAAAGCACGCCGGCCGGCCGGTCAGGAGGGGAGTGGGGGGCGAGCGAGCGCCCCCCCCCCCTCCTGAGCCGTACCGGGCAGCATGCCCTCAACATGGGGGGGTCAGGTGCTCTGGGGTAGGGGGCGCACTGCGGCCCCCCACCCCAGAGCACCCTGTCCCCATGTTGATGAGGACAGGGCCCCTTCCCGACAACCCTGGCCGTTGGTTGTCGGGGTATGGGGGCGGGAGGCTTATCGGAATCTGGAAGCCCCCTTTAATAAGGGGGCCCCCAGATACCGGCCCCCCACCCTAAGTGAATGAGTATGGGGTACATTGTACCCCTACCCATTCACCTGCAAAACAAAAGTTTAAACACAAATAAACCACACAGTGTATTGAAATATTTTATTAGTTGGCCGCCGGGGGGGGGGGGTGTGTATGATCGCTTTTAGAAAAGCGCCCCCCTCCGGCGGGCTTCTGTGGGGGGGTGGGTGCCGCCGTCTGGTTCTTTTCCGCCGCCGGGGGGGGCGCTTTGATAAAAGCGCCCACCACCCGGCGGGCTTCTTTCGACGTCTTCGGCGGCTGGGGGGTCTTCTCCCACTCTCCGGGGTCTTCTCCCGCTCTCCGGGGGTCTTCTCCGCTCTCCGGGGGTCTTCTTCTTCTTCAGGACTCGCCGCCGCTATCTTCGTGTGTTAGCTCAATTAGTAGCGGCGGCGGTCCCCTCTTCTGCGACGTCGGCGTCTTCTTCTTCTTCTTCTTCTGCTCTCCAGATGTTGACGCGACGCTTCCTCCCGCTGTTATGCCCGGCGCGCGGCTCGCAGCGAAATATATAGGCCTGTCTTGTGACGTCGCAGTCCCATCATGCTCCGGTAGGTATCACGTGGTACCTACCGGAGCATGATGGGACTGCGACGTCACAAGACAGGCCTATATATTTCGTTGTGAGCCGCGCGCCGGGCATAACAGCGGGAGGAAGCGTCGCGTCAACATCTGGAGAGCAGAAGAAGAAGAAGAAGAAGAAGAAGACGCCGACGTCGCAGAAGAGGGGACCGCCGCCGCTACTAATTGAGCTAACACACGAAGATAGCGGCGGCGAGTCCTGAAGAAGAAGAAGACCCCCGGAGAGCGGAGAAGACCCCCGGAGAGCGGGAGAAGACCCCGGAGAGTGGGAGAAGACCCCCCAGCCGCCGAAGACGTCGAAAGAAGCCCGCCGGGTGGTGGGCGCTTTTATCAAAGCGCCCCCCCCGGCGGCGGAAAAGAACCAGACGGCGGCACCCACCCCCCCACAGAAGCCCGCCGGAGGGGGGCGCTTTTCTAAAAGCGATCATACACACCCCCCCCCCCCCGGCGGCCAACTAATAAAATATTTCAATACACTGTGTGGTTTATTTGTGTTTAAACTTTTGTTTTGCAGGTGAATGGGTAGGGGTACAATGTACCCCATACTCATTCACTTAGGGTGGGGGGCCGGTATCTGGGGGCCCCCTTATTAAAGGGGGCTTCCAGATTCCGATAAGCCTCCCGCCCGCATACCCCGACAACCAACGGCCAGGGTTGTCGGGAAGGGGCCCTGTCCTCATCAACATGGGGACAGGGTGCTCTGGGGTGGGGGGCCGCAGTGCGCCCCCTACCCCAGAGCACCTGACCCCCCCATGTTGAGGGCATGCTGCCCGGTACGGCTCAGGAGGGGGGGGGGGGCGCTCGCTCGCCCCCACTCCCTTCCTGACCGGCCGGCCGGCGTGCTTTGGATACGGGTCTGTTATGGATTGTGGGGGGACCCCCACGCCGTTTTTTCGGCGTAGGGGGTCTCCTTACAACCCATAACCGACCTAAGGGCCCGTTATGCTCCTGAGGGGGGAACCCATGCCGGATTTTTCTTTAAAAATCCGGCGGGGATTTCTCCTTCAGGATTCATAACAAACTCCGCCCACGTGTAGAATTGGCGGGAATCCGCGTCGGATTCCCGTCGCTTCTATGACGGCTTTGTCTCCATCGCGGCAAGCCAGCTCGGCGCTGGCTCCCGCGATGGGGCTCGTAGGTGGTCAATCTCGCCGAGAAAGGGAGCGAGATTGACACAATATCCCAGTCACCTACTGTAACCACTCCCCTTAATTAGAAGAAAGAAAACAAAGCTGTAAACAATTAACCACTCCTCTTAATTAGCAGAAAGAAAAAAAGCTGTTTAAAAAGTGTCAGAAAAAGGAGGGGGGGGGGGGAGTATTTTAAAAAATGATAGCAAACGTATCAAATAAAGGAGGAAAAAAAACAAAATCAACACTTGCAAGCAGAAGCAATTAAAAGCATAACTCCTGGTTTTTAACTCTCCACTTTAGTTCAAAATTCCACTTATGTTCACAAAAACTACATGCAAGCCAACATCAGCAGGGAGCCAGCTCCTAGGGGAGTTTGTACAGACACCTATATACTCACCTGTGAACAACTAACCACTCCCCTTAATTAGAAGAAAGAAAACAAAGCTGTAAACAATTAACCACTCCTCTTAATTAGCAGAAAGAAAAAAAGCTGTTTAAAAAGTGTCAGAAAAAGGAGGGGGGGGGAGTATTTTAAAAAATGATAGCAAACGTATCAAATAAAGGAGGAAAAAAAACAAAATCAACACTTGCAAGCAGAAGCAATTAAAAGCATAACTCCTGGTTTTTAACTCTCCACTTTAGTTCAAAATTCCACTTATGTTCACAAAAACTACATGCAAGCCACCATCAGCAGGGAGCCAGCTCCTAGGGGAGTTTGTACAGACACCTATATACTCACCTGTGAACAATTAACCACTCCCCTTAATTAGAAGAAAGAAAACAAAGCTGTAAACAATTAACCACTCCTCTTAATTAGCAGAAAGAAAAAAAGCTGTTCAGATCCTTCTACCACCCAGGGAGATTGACAAAATTAAAAGTTAAAAGCACCAGTCCATCTTCTGAAAGGGGTTTAGGGGACTTGATCAGCTTTGTTGACGAAGACTGTTACTAGAGCTGGACTGTTCCAAAGAAGCCCAGGTAATATTTCCAGATGGAGAGGATAGTGGAAGTCAGATGCCCATACTTTATCCCACCAAAAAGGTTGATGTTCCCATCTAAAGATCTGGCTCTGCGGCCTTAGCCCCATTGAAGTCTTACCACTCTGAAAAAGACTGAAGCCCAGAAAGGACCTCTGCTCTTGTCCCTGAATAGAATATAAACCCTCCGAAAAGACTCACCTATGATACCCTGGGAGAAAACTCCTTTCAGTTAACTAGTTAGTTGTATGCTATCCCTATCTCTTTGGGGACCAAAGATTTTAAGTGGGGGAGGATGTAGCCAAGAGCTGGCTAATGCTGCCTGCATTGTCAGGAGACACTGTGCAGCATCGCTCGCTACTGTGGAGCTGTTCTCTTCTAGTGTTCAGCTTAGATGCTGTGTTGTCATATCCTGAATATAGATTGACTGAGTTTTAAGAGCAAAGCAAAGCATCTTGGGATGTGTTGTCTGTGGAGTCACTGTTATGTCCCCTTGACACTCTGGCCCAGATTCAGAAACAACAATCTATTGATACGCCGCGTAAGTTTTAGGATGCGCAGTCGTATCTATGTTCCGTATTCAGAAAGCAAGATACGCCTGAATGTGGGCTTGATCCGACCAACATAAGTCTTAGTACGCCATCGTATCTAGGGTGCATATTTACGCTGGCTGCTGGGGGCGCTTCCGTAGATCTACGCGTTGAATATGCAAATGAGCTAGATACGCCGATTTACGAATGTACTTGTGCCCGGCGCATTGATATACGGCGTTTACGTAAGGCGTATGACCGGCGTAAAGTTACCCCTGCTATATGAGACGCAGCCAATGTTAAGTATGGATGTCGGAATAGCCGTCGAATTTTACATCGTTTGTGTAAGTCGTACGTGAATAGGGCTGGGCGTAAGTTACGTTCACGTCGTATGCAGTGTTTGACGTATCTTAGGCATTTTATCCGACGTGAATTTTTTGAGCATGCGCACTGGGCTACGTCCACGGACGGCGCATGCGCCGTTCCTTAGGCCATGCATCTACATGGGGTCACGCTTCATTAACATACAACACGCCCCCTACCTGCCTACTTTGAATTACGTGGGCTTACGCCGGTCCATATACGCTACGCCGCCGTAACTTAAGACGCAAGTTGTTTCTGAATACGGTACTCGCCTCTCTAAGTTACGGCGGCGTAGCGCATATGAGATGCGTTATGCCCGCCTAAAATTACACCATTCTTTCTGAATCCGGGCCTCTGTGTCTCTCAGGTGTTGCTAGCAATGCTGCCAGTATCTGCTCAGCAAGTTACACACACAGGCCGATGTACTACTTAACCAGAGCAAGGTTTATTACTCAGAAACATTATGGCATTCTTACATGGAGGAGTCTTAATCCAACAGTTTATGTTCTTATCAGATGTAATCCCTTCTCAGCCTCATGTGCCTGCTTCCAGTTCCCCACACACACTGTCTGACTTCCTGGTACAGCTCCTCCCCCCCATCATGCATCAGGAGAAAAAGGGCAAGGGTTACAGTGATCTATCACAAACATCACACCTCCTATCCTTCCCAAAAAACAAAAACATAACAAGAGAACAAAATGTTGAACACATAACATAACAAGGCAAGCAAGATCAGTTCAGCAAGTAGTATCTCCAACTCAGTTCTGTGATTTCCGCAGCACTTCATGAGCCCTTTGTCTCTGTTTCCTGACCTCCAATGTGTCCTGTAGGATTTCAGCGCTTTGCCAACGAGGCGTTTGATGTCTTTGACGGGTAGACTTACGAAGTGGCACAGCACCAGAGTCGGTCAAAGGTTTTGGAGATGTCAGTGGGCGTCCCACAGACAAATCAGTCTCTGTAACTCCAGGCACATATCCAGGCTCCATGACACCATGCCATATGTCACCCGCAGAGTTCAGAGTAGACTCTGGTAGGTGGTTAGAAAGAGGGGTTGGGAAGAAGAGAGAAAAAAAAAGGGAAGGGGAGGGGAAAACCTCCCTATTGTTAAGTGTTGTTTAGAGGGATCAAAGTCCCATTCCTATAGTTTCTTAGTGAAACTAAGGTGGGAGATAAACACTCACTATTTAGTGTATTTTAAAACATAAAAATCTAAAAAATCTCAAGACCCAAGCCTACAATTTCTTAATAGAAATAACACAAGGGAAAAAAAAAAAAAAGAGGGAGAGAGATACCCCCTATTAAGTGTTGTTTAGAGGGACAAAAGTCCCATTCCTACAGTATCTTAGTGAAACTAAAGTGAAAAAATAAATCTGGTGCTTATTGTGGTTTAAGGTCACCTAGGTTCCCACACCTAAGGTTTCTTAGCAGAACCAACGTGTCCTTTAAATAAAAAAAATAAAAAAAAATAAAAAGAAGTCCCTCTATTATATGATTTACCCAAGTATGATTTAATGTGATTTAGAGAGACCAATGGTCCCAACCCTGTCATTTCTTAGTGAAACTAAGGTGGAGAGATTTACTCCTCCAATGTCTAACAAAAAAATAAAAAAAATAAGAAGGAGATGGGGGGGGGGTAAGAGAGAAGGCAGGATTGATAGAGAGGACATAGCTACAGGGATTCCCTGGTCCTACCCCCTCATCCCAACTCCCCCCCCATCCCCATCCCCTCCCCCCAAGTCCCTGTATCTCCTCCATCCCCCCCACATCTCATCGCACCTTGACCTATAATTATTATGGGATGCCCATAATTCCTCCATCATTCTAGTTTTTTCTATTTCCTTTTTTTTTTTTTCTCTCTCTTCTTCCCACTTTAGTTTCATTAAGAAACTGTATGAATGGGACTTGGGTCCCTCCAAACAACACTTATCAATATGGTTCTTTTTCCCTCCCCCTTCTTTTTTTTTTTTTTTCTTCTTTTCCTTATCTTAGGTTTACTAAGAAATTGTAGGAATGGGACTTTGGTCCCCTTAAACAACACTAAACAACAACAACAGAGGGGTCTTTTCCTTCTTTTTTTTTTTTTTCTCTTTCTCCTTCCCTCCGTTCTCATGCCTATACAAAGCCTCTGCCTCTCCCTCCCTCCTGTCTCTGTCTTTAACCCCTTGTAGAGGGGGGCCCTTGCAAAGAAGTCTTAAATGATAAATGGGGGAGTACCAAAAACTAGGGAGATAAATAGTGAGGGGCTGGTATAGATAAGGATACTGTATTAGATCAGACTACTATATACATCAAGATTTTAAAGGGTTATTGAGGGATATTGAGACCATGTTTGTGGTTGGTATGTGTGTTGTATGTTGAGGTATATGTGTATGTATATTTATTTTTGTAATGTTTATAAAAGCGAATAAAAAGATTTGTTAAAAAAAAAAAAAAGAAAGTCAAATGCGCTTCCTCAATTGTGAAAAGTGTCGTCAAACATAAATGCCTTCCTCCAGGTGAGCAAGGTACATTCTGCTACCAAGAGTTCCATCAATAACGCCAGGAAGCCAAAGGATGCAAAACTCTGTAATTCCGAGACCATACAAGATCACCGACACGGAATCCCAGACGGCTCGTCGGAGGAGGTGTTGGTGACTGTTCCTGCAGACAAACTTAATCAAGTTTGGTGCGGAGATGCCTGCCAAATAGAAAAGCCAGTGCCAGCCCAGTAGTGGCGTGTTTCGTGTTACGGTACATGATCAAAAATTACAGCAGCTTCTCCTCTGACATTCTAACCTGGTCCAGAGTGGACAGTAAGTGCTTCTTAAACGTCTGCACAAATCATTCTGCCAGCCCATTTGAGACTGGATGATAAGGAGCTGTTTTGTAGTGTTGAATGTCCAAGCCACTAAGGAAGGATTGAAACTAATGCGATGTAAATTGAGTTCCATTGTCGGAGACTATGACTGTTGGCAAGCCATATTGAGCAAAGAGCTTCCTTAAGACTAGAATGGTAGCAGCTGAGGTAGTAGAAAGCATTTGAAAAACCTCCGGCCATTTTGAATGCGCATCTACCACGATCAAATACATTTTAGTATTTCAGCAAAATAAAGATGGAGTCGTGACCACGGGTCTGTTGGCCATGGCCAAGGTTGCAGGGTTCCTCTCTTTTTGGGTCGCTGGGCTTGACAGCACCCAGGACATTGAGCAACATAATCTTCAATTGCCGTATCCATTTGTGGCCACCAAACATAGCTCCAGGCTCGCTGCTTCATGAGCACCACACCAGAATGGCCTTCATGCAGTATCCTTAGCATGGTGGATTGCAAGTACTGGGGTAAAATCACTCTATTGCCCCATTGTAGGCAACCAGCATTAGTCACAACCTCACATTTTCTGGCAAAGTATGGACAAAATTCACCTGGAACTCTCACTGGCCATCCAGTCTGAACATAAGAGAATAACTGAGACAGGAAAGGATATGTGGCTGTATGTCTGGCAATTAGGGAGGTGGACATGCAAGATCGTGGCCTGTGTACTTCCATTACATGTATCTCTCTTGGTGGGTTACTGTTGCAGAGCAATTCAGCTGCCTGTACAACTAATCACTCTTGCAATCTTTAAAGGCACAAAGGATTTTGATCCTCAGGCAAAATCTGCACAGCAGGGGGGCCTGGCTTAGATGTGTAAGACAATATCCTACAAGCCAGCTGGAGCAAGGACTTCGCTATGAATAGTGATTGGTCCAAAGGCAAATGGGAGGGAGTTTTGAATGAGTGTTGAGTAAGTGGCTGGAACTCAGAGCTCTCTCTGTTCTCTTGGGCGCTCTGTGAGTAAGGATCTCGGCTGGCCAAAGCCTCATGGAAGCCTGGGCTGTATTTGGGGCCTAGCCATGTGGCCAAGGCCTACCTCTATTGCTCTACCTCTTGGATCCTGCCACATGCTAATGGGAGCTCTCGGCTCATTGCTGAACCAGCTGATTTTACAGATGTGATAAGTATCTTTGAACTTCTCTTGTATATAAATATTGTGATGTTTAATGTGTGACGTTGAAATATCCCTATTTCCTCGGGAATAAACACAAAATGTTAATTTTACCAGCAGTACGTGTGTGTGTGTCTTAATAAGCGTAGACCAATGAATCCATTTATGCAATAGATAGAGGGAACCTGTAAATATCTTTCGGGATTATAATTTAGTTATATTTAATAGCCTTGTAAAGTGCAGCAGATTCTACAGTACCCTCCGAGTGGCAATCTGGAAAATGCATCTGCATTGCCTTGGGTATCATGGGAGCGGTATCTGATAGAATAAGCATAAGCTCCTAAAAATAAAGCATACCTTTGTAAGCGAGATGCAGTTGTTGTAGAAATTCCTTACTGAGGGTTCAGTATTGACAAGAGGTTTGTGGTCAGTGATAAGTGTAAACTTCCGACCATAGATGTACGCGTGAATTTTTTTTATGGCCCATACAATGGCCAAAGCTTCCTTGTCTATCTGGGAGTAGTTTTGTTCTGCTGAGGTTAAAGACCTGGAGGCAAAAGAAATGGGGCGCTCCGTGCCATCTGGCATGACAGGGGAAAGCACGGCACCCAGTCCATAAGGCGAGGCGTCACAAGCCAGGATGACAGGTTTCTTTAAATCATAGTGGACCAGCACTCGAGAAGACAGAATGAGTTCTTTAGAAAGCCGAAAAGCTTATCTGTCCATATCCATTTAGCTCTTGCATCCAGTAAGTGATGTAATGGGTAGAGCTGGTGTGCTAGGTTCGGCAATAAACTGTGGTAGTAATTTAGGAGGCCAAGGTAGGACCTGAGCTGGGTGACATTCTGGGGAGTAGGGGCACGTGTAAGGGCTTTAACCTTTTATGCAGTAGTGTGTAACCCATGTCGGTCCACCGTGTGGGCACAAAATTCCAGTCGAGACTTGAGAAATTTGCATTTTAAAAGATTGACGCGTAAACCATACTTTTGAAGTCTCTCTAGCACAGCTACAACATTCTTTCTGTGTTCCTCATCAGTGGGACCAGTGATGAGCATGTCATCCAGTAGACATTGGGTGAAAGGTATTCCTGCCAGGACCTCATCCATGATCCGCTGCCAGATGGCTGGAGCTGGGGCTATGCCAAAAACCATGTGGTTATACTGGAATAATCCTTTGATTGTTAATGGTTAACAGATGGCATGAATCTGGGTGTACTTGTAGTTGCAGATAAGCTTGCTTTAAGTCTATTTTTGTAAACTTTTGCACCCCAGCCAGTGAGCCAAATAAATCTTCAAGTCGAGACAATGGGTATTGATCTACAAGAAGTTCGTTGTTCAGGGCTACCCTGAAATCACCACAAATCCTAATGTCTCCATTCTTTTTCTTGACAGGCACAATTGGCGATGCCCATTCACTTCTATCAACTTTTGTTATGATCTTTTCAGCCAATAGGTGGTCCAGCTATGTTTCCACTTTCTTCTGCAAGGCAAAAGGTACTGATCTTGCCTTACAAAAACGAAGTGTAGCACCGGGCTTCAAAAGGAGGTGGGCCATCTTTCCTTTTACGGTGCCCAAAGACTCCTCAAAAACCTCTTTAAAATGTGACTTCAGGGATTCCACCCAATGATCTACTTCAGAAAGCAATGTGGGAAATGGCAAAAGGAGGCATGCCCAGGGCTTTGATCCAGTCCCTTCCATACAGAGGAGGACCTCCTTTCCTTACAACATAAAGGCGTAGACTTTGACTGCGGTTGCCTAATGTAACAAGGAATTTAACATAACCCAAGGACTGTAGTAGTTCCTTGCTGTAGGTCTATAATGTAAGCTTTGTAGGTTTGAGCGGCAGGGACAGACCAGATGCCTTTAAATCAGTCCATGAAATGACAGACACAGTTGCCCCTGTATCAACATCCATGGAGACAGGACAGCCATTGAGTGTGACATCCACTTTAATCGCAGGAGTACTCCCAGCTACTCGAAACAGTCCAACATGCTGGACACAGGTCTCTTCATCAGAGCTGAAACCATTATTGTCCATATCCACACGGAATGTCTGTTTACGTCTATCTTTTGTGGTAGTGTTCGGGGAGCGAGAGCTGCGGCAAACACGCCCAATATGACCAGTCTTTCCACAGCGAAAACAATCGACATCCTTGAACTTGCAAGCAGGCGCACTGTGAGTAGTGTTACCACAACGGTAGCAAGTCGGGGTCCCAGAGACAGAAGAATTAGGGTTGCGAGGTTTAAGCTGAGTGGCAGGGGACGGACGTCTCGATCTTTGAGTGATAGCAGTGTGGAATATTTCCTCACCCTGGCTTGCAGGAGTTGTAGGTGGTGCCTTCAGTAGGGTGGCGTCCCGTGTTGCCAACTCCATGACCGTAGCAAGGTCAGTGGCTTTTGTCAGAGTCAAGTTGGGTTCTGTGAGTAAACGTTTCTGTATGGCTGGGTCGCAGAGTCCCATGATGAACATGTCACAGAGAGCCGTCTGCAGGTAGTCTCCAAACTGACAAGTGGCAGCTAGTTTACGTAAAGCAATGATATATGACTTTATATCCTCCCCGGCCTGCTGCCTCCTACTGTAGAATTTAAACCGCTCTGTGATTTCTAACGGCTTTGGGTTGTAGTGTGCATCTAACGTCTGAATTAACTCAGACAGGGGCTTAGAAGCCGGCTTGTCTGGAGAAACAAGGTCTCTGAGGGTTCCATATGCAGCTTGACCCAATGCTGTAAGAAATAATGCAACGTTCCTTTCTACAGTCACACTATTTGCTTCCATATACTGTTCCAGCCTCTCCACCCAGAAGCTCCATGACTCAGCCGCAGGATCAAATGGTTGAATACACTCTATGAAGGCCATATGTGCTAAAATCCACAATCCTTGTTGCCACTGTTATGTCCCCTTGATGCTCTGTGTCTCTCAGGTGTTGCTAGCAATTAGGGTTGTCCAGATACCGATACTAGTATCGGTATCGGGACCGATACCGAGTATTTGCGGGAGTACTTGTACTCGCGCAAATGCTCCCGATACCTAAATAGAATACTTTTTTTGTATTTATCAACATGTTCTGTGAAAATTCTTTGAGTTTTTTACTACTGCGTGACAAGAAAATAATTTTTTTTTATTAATTTTTACTCATTTTTATTCTTTTATAATGTCTTGAGTTAGAGTTCTTTATAATTCTAAAGAAAATATCCTTAGTCTGTATTGTGGTTTGAAAACTGTCACATGACATTTAAAAAAAGTATCGGTATTCGGTATCGGCAAGTACATGAAAAAAAGTATCGGTACTTGTACTCGGTCCTAAAAAAGTGGTATCGGGACAACCCTACTAGCAATGCTGCCAGTATCTGCTTAGTAGGTTACACACACAGGCCGATGTACTACTTAACCAGAGCAAGGTTTATTACTCAGAACATTATGGCATTCTTACATGGAGGAGTCTTAATCCAACAGCTTCTGTTCTTATGAGATGTAATCCCTTCTCAGCCTCATGTGCCTGCTTCCAGTTCCCCACACACACTGTCTGACTTCCTGGTACAGCTCCCCCCCCCATCATGCATCAGGAGAAAAAGGGCAAGGGTTACAGTGATCTATCACAAACATCACAGTCACGATTTACATTTAGCTGAACTGTTTTGAAATATAAATACCAGCTGGCTGAGGAAGAAGAATAGGATGCTGGTAGAGGTGTTAAACGTCCTGTGTGTAGGTGGGATCTTCCTCTTGAGACCCTGGCCTGGATGCTGCTAGCAAGTAACTCTGCACTGGTGTGTGCTGTGTCTGAGTCATGACCAGTGCTGCAGAGAGCGAGAGAGTCATCACATGCGGGTGCAAGAGCATCCACTGCCAGCTACCTCTGACCAACCAGCAGCAGCCTGGAGGCCGCTCTTCACACGCCCATGCCAGATCGAGACAATTTGAAGTGCGGTGTGTCACCGGACCGCCGTACCCCATCAAGAGTGGTTGGGAATGGTGAGCGGGTACTTGCCCATTCCTTTATCACATGAGACACTGCAGACACTGTTTGTTCCTTTGCCTAAGCCTGTAGGACCTGGTACTACACTGACTCTTTGTGGAGCATTAGCGGCGCTTCTCTACCACAGGAAACCACGAATATCTTTTGCTACACATTGCCATTTAAGGTATTGCCAGGGTACTTCACCTTCTCCCATTTACGAGGATATCTCAAGTACTCCACTAAAGAGCTAGCTGAAGACCAAAGGCTTCTTTCTTCTAAGGAACTACAACATATCCTCCTTCACTTAGGGATAGATCAGTAAGTAACAAAAGTACAAGTGCCTACACCCAGGACTCTATTTACTAATTGAGTGGGTTAAGGCAGGAGTAGGCAACCTTGGCTCTCCAGCTGTGGTGAAACTACATATCCCATCATGCCTCTGCCTCTAGGCGTCATGGCTGTGATTGTCAGGGTCTTGCAATGTCTCATGGGACTTGTAGTTTCACCACAGCTGGAGGGCCGAGGTTGCCTACCCCTGGGTTAAGGTATTCAGGAGTTTATGGTTTCACTAATTTAAGGACAATGTTGTAACTTGCTCATATATCTGAACTATCTGACCTGCAGTGTTGAGGGGAGTGCTTGTTCACACAGGTTCTCAATTGAATAGAGTGTTCTTTTAAAGTCTTTACATCCTACAATCAGTTATTGCTCTGTTTCATTGTTTTACATTACTGCAATTTTTGCTCCCCTGGAACTTCCTCAATAGTTGCGTTTTTATCACTGGAAATTATGCTTTTAACCTTTCAGTAAACACAACTCAACCTTTTCACTGAAATTGTGTATGTGTCTTTAACTGTTGATTATCGCTGAAGATGTCTGAATCCAGGGTGTCAGAGGTGTCGGAGGACTTGCATAGTCAGGGCAATCAGCGGGGTACAGATTCGGCAAGAGGCCCTCACAGGGGTAGTCCTACAGGTGCATGACTATATTCCAAAATGTTTGCAGATTAGGAGATCTGTTTCAAAATGACTAAAGATTAGGAGATCTGTTTCAAAATGACTAAAGTCAGTGACTGAAAAAATACTGGAACGACTGAGTTAGCAATACAGCAGCAGAGGCTAGTACTGGCAGCCTCAATAATTCATTAATGCAGGTTATCTTAGTGGAAAAGCATGCAATTTTCCAGGTACTGTGCAGTTCAGGGGTTTGTTTAGGGATGTCCACAAGCAGTTTTATATTTTGCTGCAATAATTGTCTACAGGGATTATGTCTTATGATACAACTGCCTATTTACTTTGGATAGGATAGGCACATTGGAGCCTGGAAGGTCTGCAAGTCATGAGGGAGTCAGGCAGATGTCACTTTAGGAAGAAAAAGGGTGTGAGGCTTTTGGGGGAAAAAAACCTTGCAGACACCAAATGTTGGTGAATTTTTTGCCTCAAGCTAATTGGACAAATCCAAGTCATGAAACTTGGCAGATCAGTTAGTTCAAATCTAGCCCTGCATAAAAAAAGGTAATTTAATATGTCTAACTGTACATTCCTATAGATATGAGAACAGCCGACATATTTTATTTAAATTATTATTAGTGAGATTACATTTACCATTTTTATGACTGTTTCCTTTTTAATGCTCAAAAACTCTGCAGTGCCAATTCTTTACTGAAACAAATGTCTAATTCCTGAATAACCATTTTAGCAGAGCAGAATACAGACTCTAAGAAAAACTGGTAAAGCAAGTTTTAACAGAAGCTGGAAAAAATAATGAATTCTACAATTTGAAAATTAAAACAAGGAAAATATTTCAGTGTAATTTGAGTATAATAATGTTGATATTTTTCCAATTAGGTAGCTTATTTTGCTAACCTTCCTTATTTTAGCCATTGATCCCACAACTTATCAATGTTTTCTGCTTTTTCCTTTAAATAAACTGGCTCTGGCTCATTCCATCTGGTTCCCCTTCCGACAGCAGCCTCGCACCTGTTCACACCTCCTCTCCTGTTGGATTCCATTGAACATTTCCTCCTCTGCCAGGGCTATTCTGGCACACACAACCTCTCTGTCATTCAATCCATCTGTCAGAAGTGAACCTTGTTTACAACTAGCTTCTGTTTTCTACTCTGAGAATTGAAGCACCTAAAGGTCACTGTCAAATGCAGTCTCAATGCAGATTTCTTTATTCCTCTACTATCCAACTTAATATGGAATCCCTGACTACATTTTGAAATCACTAGATGATTATTTGGACACAATGTACACTTATTTTTTAATTATAAATTATACAGTCGTGGCAACTGTTAATGCAGTCTCACTTAATGACTTTGCTTATTTATTCTAAGCTTGGCATAAAAAATGTCACATAATATACTAACTCATATTAAAATCTGGTTACCTAATAGGACAATTCAAAAGTGCAGACTACACTAACCCATAGCAACCAAGAAAATTTCAGTGTACTGCAGGCAGATCATTAAAGTTAAGCTCTAATTAGTAGCTAGTGGCTACAGAAATGTACACTACATTGTCTAATAAAGTCATAAAATAAAAAAAAGCAGAAATATAGTTGACATTAACAAATGAAAATGAGAAGTGGGTACTTTTTTTTTCCACTGTCAAAAATGTCAACTATTTTGCTTTATACAGAGCATAACCCATGGAATATGCTTACAGAAGCCAAGAACACAAAGAACACCAGTGTGCTGTTACTCCTTAAATTTCCAGTCAACAGTCTGGGGCAGGAAGATGATGTGATTGTCTATCCTAATTGTAATACCAAAAATGGTGTCGCCCATCTGGCTATGTAGTGTGCTCGTCAGATCGTATCTCCTAAAATGTAATCTTTTTTGGGGAAAAAAATAATCAAGGGTGTAAAGAACACAAGAACAGCCATCCTATGGTTTAATACGAATAATAGCTGCATGTTAGACAATCCATGGTAGATTTTTATAAAAAGGAAAGATAATTACATTTGTACAGTTGCTTGGAGCAATTAAGTAGTTAGCAACCAGATACCGTTCTTGTGAAGAATATATTTGTCTCCACACAGACCATTTTTGTGGGTCGCTCTCTAGACTTTTCCAGTTTCCCAGACATTTTAAGAGAAGTCCACTAAGTGGTCTTGGTCATGAATCAAGTATTGGATAATGCAAAAATCAATTACATTCTTATTTAGTTCAACTCATGCTTTTCTTTTGGAATGAATTCTCTGATATTATTTTATTGGCAGAATTGAATCAAAAAAGGAATTTACTGTTGCAATTGTTAAAACATCCCTAATGCCACAGGGTTGCCACAGAGTCAAGTGATGGCGATTGAGGCCATTCCCAGGGGCTCGCTGTTGTTCTGATAATAAGTACTTGACTTATGTATCATCATGTTCATTTTTATCAGCCACAATTTTTGTAGTTATGTTTTTTATTTGTATTTTATTTTTTCAGTTTTATTAAAAATGTTTTGTTTATTTGTATTCCTATTTGTTCACTTCCTTTAAGCCATATTAATAGAATTGTTATCGCTTTAATATACAATGTTGACACTCTTTATTAGTTATGACACAAAACATTTGATGTCACCCAAATGAGTTTAATAGTTTTATGGTTTGTATTGACCATTACATAAATGTTTTTAAATTCTTTAAGGGTGTAATTACTGAAAATGTATTTTAGGTGCTGTTTAATTACCAAAATGTAATGTAAAAATAGAGTATGTTGTGTTTTAATTAGTCATTGTAACACCTATTGTAAGTGCATTGTCAGGTTAATAAATATCTCCAGATTCGCCCCCATAGTCTTACATAATGAGTAGTTATTTCTCTGTTTGCCATTCTTTCCATGACTTTGACAAAGCGTATGCGTGCTCTACATGACACCACGGCAACAGATGAGCTTGCGCTCCATGCTGGTTCACAGACATCCATCTTTCTCTTCTCTATTCCTGCTGTCAATGCAAAGTGATGTCATTTAGGCGAGCCAATTTTTTTCGGCTCGGCTCACTGGTTAATCCACACCATCTCCGACCGGCTGGCAGTGATGCCTCCCAGGCACGCCGGTGCTTTTCAGTTCCGGTCGCCCGGCATTCATCCCTGAACAGGCTTCCATCCTCCACAGCATGGTCACTGGTGCCTCTCTATGTTTGTCTGGCTGTTCTTCTGAATGGCATTAACCCCTCTATGCCCACAGGAACCAGTATGATACTGTTGGCTTCATTTTATTATCTTCTTTTATTCGCAACCTCTCCATATTGAGGGAATAAACACTATCATTTGACTCATGGTGTATTTTAATTTTAATGGTTCTAAGTTTTGATCATCCAGACAGTTAAGTATTTGTCACCTGGTTTTAGTTTGACTACTTCTGAGATTAGCTCTTTCATGCAACTTTTATAAATCCTTCCCACAATTCTTTGGCAGTTTCACACTTATGTACAGTGCGGAAAATAAGTATTTGAACACCCTGCTATTTTGCAAGTTCTCCCACTTGGAAATCATGGAGGGGTCTGAAATTGTCATCGTAGGTGCATGTCCACTGTGAGAGACATAATCAAAAAAAAAAATTCCAGAAATCACAATGTATGATTTTTTTAAACTATTTATTTGTATGATACAGCTGCAAAGAAGTATTTGAACACCTGAGAAAATCAATGTTAATATTTGGTATGGTAGCCTTTGTTTGCAATTACAGAGGTCAAACGTTTCTTGTAGTTTTTCACCAGGTTTGCACACACTGGAGGAGGGATTTTGGCCCACTCCTCCACACAGATCTTGTCTTGATCAGTCAGGTTTCTGGGCTGTCGCTGAGAAACACAGAGTTTGAGCTCCCTCCAAAGATTCTCTATTGGGTTTAGGTCTGGAGACTGGCTAGGCCACGCCAGAACCTTGATATGCTTCTTACAGAGCCACTCCTTGGTTATCCTGGCTGTGTGCTTCGGGTCATTGTCATGTTGGAAGAACCAGCCTCAGTGCCATCTTAAGAGCATTATAGGCCCCCGGGCAATACAGTGCACTGGGGCCTTGTCTACACAACCATGCACAAGAATTTACTGCCAAAAATCATGAAATTTACTGGCAGAACAACAATTTTTTATTGGCACTGCAAAAAAGTACCTAAAATTACAGTTTTACAAATTTCTTCATTGGCATGAAGGTTAGGTTACTGTAACCCAGCCTGATCAGCGTTTCCTCTTGCATCAGAGTCTGCAGGATTCCCCCTTACAGTGAAAGGGAACTCTTATGTAAAGGGGAACACTGCAGATCATGATGTAAGGGGGAACTCTGATGTGGAGGGGGGCTCTGGTGACCAGAGACCATCTTATATCAGAATCCACTGCTTTCTCTTTACATCAGAGTACCCACTTACATCACGGTCCTCAGACTGAGTTCCCCCTAGCACTTTAAGGGGGAATCCTGCAGACTCTGATGTAAAGAGTAAATACACTAAGGTAAGGGGGGGCACTAATATTTTTGTATTCACTCCCCCCTTTCTTTAGCAACCACCCGCCCTTAGACTGGCCTGGTGGTGCTATCACTGACCTCCTCTCAGGTGCACCACGCAAGGCTCAGTCAGATGGCTCCAGCTTGGCTGCTCTGGTTTTATCCTATAGTCTCTTCATGTCTGACTTCTCCTGTGACCCCCATCCCAGCGGCGCTCCCACTCTTAACTCCTCTCCAGACTCTTCCTCAGAGACTGTAGACACGATACAGTTCTACAGTTCTGACCCGCCATTCTCCACCATTTTTTACTGGGGTCGCTGGGCAGCCGATAGGGGCCCCCCAGGCAAGTGGGGCCCCCGGGCAACTGCCCAGTGTGCCCAATGGAAAAGACAGCCCTGCCCAGCCTCGACCCATCTTCAAAGCTCTAACTGAGGGAAGGAGGTTGTTGCCCAAAATCTCACAATACATGGCCCCGGTCATCCTCTCCTTATTACAGTGCAGTCGCCCTGTCCCATGTGCAGAAAAACACCCCCAAAGCATGATGCTACCAACCCAATGCTTCACAGTAGGGATGGTGTTCTTGGGATGGTACTCATCATTCTTCTTCCTCCAAACACGGTTAGTGGAATTATGACCAAAAAGTTCTATTTTGGTCTCATCTGACCACATGACTTTCTCCCATGACTCCTCTGGATCATCCAAATGGTCATTGGCAAACTTAAGACGGGCCTTGACATGTGCTGGTTTAAGCAGGGGAACCTTCTGTGCCATGCATGATTTCAAACCATGACGTCTTAGTGTATTACCAACAGTAACCTTGGAAACGGTGGTCCCAGCTCTTTTCAGGTCATTGACCAGCTCCTCCCGTGTAGTCCTGGGCTGATTTCTCACCTTTCTTAGGATCATTGAGACCCCACGAGGTGAGATTTTGCATGGAGCCCCAGTCCGAGGGAGATTGACAGTCATGTTTAGCTTCTTCCATTTTCTAATGATTGCTCCAACTGTGGACCTTTTTTCACCAAGCTGCTTAGCAATTTCCACGTAGCCCTTTCCAGCCTTGTGGAGGTGTACAATTTTGTCTCTAGTGTCTTTGGACAGCTCTTTGGTCTTGGCCATGTTAGTAGTTGGATTCTTACTGATTGTATGGGGTGGACAGGTGTCTTTATGCAGCTAATGACCTCAAACAGGTGCATCTAATTTAGGATAATAAATGGAGTGGAGGTGGACATTTTAAAGGCAGACTAACAGGTCTTTGAGGGTCAGAATTCTAGCTGATAGACAGGTGTTCAAATACTTCTTTGCAGCTCTATCATACAAATAAATAGTTAAAAATTCATAAATGTCTCTCACAGTGGACATGCACCTACGATGACAATTTCAGACCCCTCCATGATTTCCAAGTGGGAGAACTTGCAAAATAGCAGGGTGTTCAAATACTTATTTTCCGCACTGTATATGTATGATTTGAAGGCCTGACTTAATCTTTACACTTACACATACCTTCTCTTATTATCAACATTTTCATCTTCAATTTCAAAGACTGGTAGTTCTGGTTTGTCAGATTTGCAAATGAAAGCTTTGTTGCAGCTGTGTTACTGGGCATTCGATGGGTGGCATTCGATGGGTGGTAGAGCAGTGGAGTTAGACACCCCTGGTTGGTGACTGGTAATCAGATCAGATACAAGCACATAGACTGGAGCATAGTCAGGATATGAGCCTAAATCTTTAGTGGGTAAGCAGTACAGTGGTAGCAGAAACAGGCAGGAGTGGAAGTCAAGAGCAAGCCAGGATCAGTACAGGCAGAATTCAAGGAATGGCCAGGACAATTAAGATCACTGGTAATCAGATGCAGATAACAGGTCACAGATCCAACAGGAATGCTGTAGATGAGGCAGCACTGCACCTGAGCAATGGCTCAGCTTACATAGCCTGCCGAATGTCATATGTGTGTACAGGCACCAGTGTTGTAAGTAACGGCGTTAAAATAAATGCTGTTACCTAACGCAGCCCCTTTTGAGGGGAACGAGTAATCTACCTGATTACTCTTCCCCTCGTGGTAACGCCGTTCCCATTACTTGGGCAGTGTTACCACAATTACATGTACCTGTCTGTCAGCCCGCCATCGGCCATCCATTATTAAAAAAGCGCGCCTCCTCCTCTGACTGTTCCGTGATAGGCGGAACACTAATTTTCCCAGCAGAGCCTCTGTTTAGTGTTCAGCCTATCATGGATGCCTTCTCATCCTCAGCCTCAGCCTCAGAGGAGAGGACATCTGTGATAGGTGGAACACTGAACAGAGGCTCTGCTGGGAAAATTACTGTTCCGCCTATCATGTAAGAGCCCGAGGAGGAGGCGCGGCTTTTAAATAACGGATGGCCGGGGGAGAACATGGACGCTTGCTAAGAGAGCTCCTCTCTGCCACAGACCTTCAGGGAGTACAGCAGCGACCACAGGTTTCACAGTGACAAAGGGGCACTTAGGTGGGGGCACACAACAGGATGCCATCCCGAGGAAAGAGGCAATCGGCCGCACAAACTGCCGTATTTTTTTGCGGTGCAGCGCCGCTATGGAGACCAAGATGGCGGTGGCCGTGGCAGGTCCAGTGCACACACGTGTGGCTCTCCAGGACTGGGACAGACAGCTGGAGCCTCAATTGCTGGTGCAGGAAATCTATTTGGCGGATGTCCGCCGTCTGACATCTCTGCAAACAGGAGAAGGTAGGGAGATCGTTCAGCATGTTACAGATGGCACAGTCAGTGAGGCATGCTACAGATGGCAAGTCAGTGAGGCATGTTACAGATGGCACAGTCAGTGAAGCATATTACAGATGGCACAGTCAGTGAGGCATGTTACAGATGGCACAGTCAGAGAGGCATGTTACAGATGGCACAGTCAGTGAGGCATGTTACAGATGGCACAGTCAGTGAGGCATGTTGCAGATAGCACAGTCAGTGAGGCATGTTACAGATGGCACAGTCAGTGAGGCATGTTACGGATGGCACAGTCAGTGAGGCATGTTACAGATGGCAGAGTGAGGCATGTTACAGATGGCACAGTGAGGCATGTTTACAGATGGCACAGTGAGGCATGTTTACAGATGGCACAGTGAGGCATGTTACAGATGGCACAGTGAGGCATGTTACATATGGCACAGTGAGGCATGTTACAAATGGCACAGTGAGGCATGTTACAGATGGCACAGTGAGGCATTGCATTGTAGAATATTAAACAAAAAGTCAGTTACTTTGTAACTAATTACTTTTTCAATGTAGTAACTGAGTCACTAACGCAATTACTTTTTCGGAGAAGTAATTTGTAACTGTAACTAATTAATTTTTTAAAGTAAGAAGAGAAACACTGACTGGCTCACATGGACAAGCACATGCACCTTCTTTTTATGTGGGCATGTATGACCTTATGTCTGTCTGAGCCTGCAAGCAACAATTCCTCTTGAGGAGCCATCTTGTCTGCTGATATGCCCTTCCTGACATTTCCTTTTACTCCTGACTCCTCTGTCCTCTGACTCAGGGTGAAAGATCTCTTGAGAGCCTTGGGGTTCATCCATTTTGCTATAGCACCCGCCTAGTTAAATTACTTGGATGCTAGGTAAATTTAGTTATTTTCTGACTCCTTTGTAATCATTGAAGCAGCTATTGATTGCTTTCGACTGTTTACTGGATCTCATAGGCTGCAGGTTTGCTTTCCCCTGCCCTCCAGAGGTTTCTATAACATAGGGGGTTGGGCGAGTCAAATAGCTTGAGCATTTATTGTCCAGAAAGGAAAGATCTGTACTTGCATCTGTGTAGTTGCTTGGAGCCATTACGTAGTTAACAACCAGATACTGTTCTTAAGGAAACCCATTGATAGCTGATGACTCATGAGTTGTTAAGGGCAACGCGGCTTTGCCCAATCAGGGTGCAGAATGCACTGTGCAGAGCTTAGTGCCTAGCAGGGTGTTCATGGGGGTGAACACCTGGCGAACACCCTGCAAATTCAGGTGTTCAGCAAACGACTAAACAGGCAATTTTTCCGCTCAAACTCATCCTCGGCCCCAACCTTTGCCCGTCCCTAGTCATCAATATATCTGCCATAAAGGACAATGTGCAAAAGGGTTGTTGGTCCAGATGTGCCCCTCCCTCCAGTAGCCTATGATTAAAGTGGCATATACAGGATCAAGATTTGCCTCCATGGCTGTGCCCTTCAATTGTAAATAACAACAATCCAAAAATGTAATTATGTCTCAAACAAAACACAGTACTGTTTACTAGAAATACACATTTTTGGTCAAGAAGTACTGTACAGCTGTAATACCCACTTCATAAGGTATAGATGTGTACAAAAACCTCACATCTAGGGAAGCTCACATGTAACTTTCCTCCCAGGAGTAATGTTTATGAATATAAATAATATGACTTGAATCCCTAATGAGGGGAGCTCACAGACTATAGGTTGAAGAAAAAGTCAATATAAACAGACACGCCACTATTAAAGCTGTTAAGTGATTGCAAAGTCTCCATAACTAACATTTCATACTTACCTGCATAATTACCTAGATCCTCCTCTTCTAGGGTCCCTCTTCGGTGTGCCTGGTCCCTCCCTCCTGTTGAGGGCCCCACAGGAAGCAGCTATAGAGGCACCCAAGCCAAGCCGCAGCTCCCATTGTCTATTTAGACATGGAGCTGCGGTTTTGCCCCCCCTCTCTCTCCTGATTGGCCAACTGACTTTAATTGACAGCAGTGGGAGCCAATTGCACCACTGCTGTGTCTCAGCCAATCAGAAGGGAGAGTCCCAGATGACAAAGACACTCGTGGGCATCGCTCGACAGAGATAGGGCTCCGATAAGTATTAGGGGGTGATGAGGCTTTTTATCTCAATGTATAGAATGCATTAAGATAAAAAAACTTTCTGACTTTACAACCCCTTTAGTACTGGCCACTTATGGTCTTGCTGGAGGGTTCATCGGAGACTTTTGTACTTGTGCATTTAGGGTGGAGCAAAAATTGCCCCCCCCTTTAACCAGCAACCCTTCCCTCCAGGCCTCACATGCCAACGTTTTGAGATCTGATTGATAACACAGGAGTAGGGATGAGTCGAACACCCCCCCGGGGGTGAAAAAAAAGTTTTAAAAATGGTAGTTTTTTCAGTTCTGGGGCAAGACCCGGGTTCTCAAAGATGTTTTCACAGGCAGACTATAGACACCCAGCAGGTACAATATTTAACCACTTCCCTACCCGGCCATAGGGGATTGAAGTCATGGTCATCCCCTCGCCGATGAGACTGGACGTTGCACAACGTCCTTTCTTCACGGCGTTCTAGGGCGCATGCGCACGCCGCTGGCGGCACCACTCGCGATCCCACGCGCGTGCCCGACGGCCGCGATTGCCGCGGGCACCCGTGATTTCCGGCAATCACGTCAGGAGTGTGGATCTGTGTGTGTAAACACACAGATCCACCTCCTGTCAGCGTTGAGGAGACTGATGTGTGTTCCCAGTACAGAGGTACACACATCGATCTCCTCCCCTTGTGAGTCCCCCTCCCCTACAGTTAGAACATACTTTAGGGAACATTGTAACCCCTTCAGCGCCCCCTAGTGTTAACCCCTTCCCTGCCAGTCACATTTACACAGTAATCAGTGCAGTTTTATAGCACTAATCGCTGTGTAAATGTGCATGGTCCCAAAAACGTGTCAAAAGTGTCCGATATGTCCGCCGAAATGTCACGGTTACAAAAAAAAACGCAGATCGCCGCCATTACTAGTAAAAAAATAAAAATAAAAATGCCATAAATCTATCACCTATTTTGTAGACGCTATAACTTTTGCGCAAACCAATCAATATACGATTATTGCGTTTTTTTTACCAAAAATACGTAGAAGAATACGTATCGGTCTAAACTGAGGGAATTTTTTTTTTTTTTTTAAATATTGTGGTATGTATTAAATAAAAAGGAAAAAATATTGTGTTTTTTTTTAAATTGTCGCTCTTCTTTTGTTTATAGCGCAAAAAATAAAAACCGCAGACATGATCAAATACCACTAAAAGAAATCTCTATTTGTGTGGGGAAAAAAACATAACGATTTAATTTGGGTACAGTGTTGCCTGACCGTGCAATTGTCATTCAAAGTGCAACAGGGCTGAAAACTAAAAATTGGTCTGGGCAGGAAGGGGGTGAAAATGCCCTGTATGGAAGGTGTAACGGTCACCACCGTTTACGACCTTCCATCCATCCACGACAAGCTTATCTGACACACTCCGACAATATTGCATACACGATTCATATCAATTCCCATAAACAAGACGAGACTCAAGCTCTGCACTTGCTTCCAAAGATATCACAATTTATTGGTATTTTCTCAGCTTCTTATACAGTCTCAAGCATAATGCAGTTTATCACAGGACAATGCAATCTCCACCCCCCTATTCACTCACTGAGGATAATTCTTTAATTGGTAGCTAGACATGACGGCACCGTATCATCAATAGGGTTCAATTAACCTTGAATAGTAACACAGACATCTAGTTGAATAAGTTCTCTAGACAGCTTTATCACACAATGGCAGAGTCTTGTGAGAGTGGGTGCAATCCACACCTTCAACAGAATGTCTTTACAGTGAATAGCCAACACCTTAAGATATTTCAATAGCATATTATACAAAGGTATGACTCACTCTGGTCTTGTAGACCTGAATTAACACCTTTCAAAAGCATGTGTGCCCAGATTGCATAGCTAACAGCTTTTGATATTTGAAGACATCCTGCAAACATGAATTATTTTTAATGTCCCTTATTAATGTCTTCTGTAATATATGAATTATGATTCTTTGTCACCCTATGGCCCTAGTGGACATAAGGTGACCCTAGACATAGGAATATCTCAGTCTGTCACGGGCCATTCCGTTACATCTCTCCCCTTTCGGTGGGAGACGGACACAGGTGGTAACCCCAAACGGGTTGACTCCGAAGTCCGTCAGTAGTTCCAGTCCTCCAATGCTGGTATCCATACTGTACCCCAAATAAATGGCCCCAAACTGAGCATTACTCACCCCGCCAACCTCTGCCTCTCTCAGAGAACACGCCTGCCGCTGGGGAGAAGGCAGGGTGGCTGGGCTCAGTCCATCATGCTGTTGGGGGTCTGGGCCAACTGCCCCCCCTTCCTGGGGTATACCAGTGGAGACTGAAGTCCCATCCACTGGTGCTTGGTGAAAACCCCCCGGTGCTTGCAAAGCAAAGCAGACATCCTCCTGTCCCAGTCCTGTACCATTTTTTGGGGTTGTGCCAGTGGAGACTGAAGTCCCATCCACTACCCCAGGAACCCCCTCTTCTGTTAGTGAGGAGCAGAGGCCTATGACACTCTGCTCTGTTGCCAGCTCTTCCGCTGGGTTGCTGTGAGTGAAGACCACAGTCCCATCCACTACCACATGGTCCCCCTCTTCTGTTAGTGAGGAGCAGAGGCCTGGGGCACTCTGCTCTGTTGCCAGCTCTTCCGCTGGGTTGCTGTGAGTGGAGACCACAGTCCCATCCACGACCACAGGGTCCCCCTCTTCCGTTAGTGGAGAGCAGAGGTCCGTGACCCTCTGTTCTGTTGCCAGCTCTTCCGCTGGGTTGCTGTGAGTGGAGACCACAGTCCCATCCACTACCACAGGGTCCCCCACTTCCGTTAGTGAAGAGCAGAGGTCTGTGACCCTCTGTTCTGTTGCCAGCTCTTCCGCTGGGTTGCTGTGAGTGGAGACCACAGTCCCATCCACTACCACAGGGTCCCCCTCTTCCGGTAGTTGGGAGCAGAGACCTGGGGCACCAGGGATGAAAATCTCAATTTTTTCCACTGCCGATTCATCAGTCAGGATTTCACAGTTATCTGACCTTTCCTCATAGTCCCAGGCAATGGGAGCCCCATCCTGCTGCTGAGCCGAGTCTAGCAGCTGTCTGTAGGCGACCTCCAGCTCCCATTCTTGAATGGCCAGAAATTCTAAATCTTCCTGTGACCAGTGGCCTCCCGAGATATTCAATTTCTCCTCTCTGTGCTCCATTATGTCCTCCAAGCGCCACTCCCGATCATCCCCAAAGTCAGGATCACTGGACATCCTCCAATATAATAATCCCAGGCCATCATATTCATTGCCTTCTGTGGGGCTGTCATCTGCTGGCCACGGGCACTCTTGGGCTACATACCACTGGAGGGCTCTGTAGCTTTCATCCAGCTGCATCTCTGCCCGGATCAGCCTGCTTAACTCAGCTGTCCACTCCTGCTTCGGTTGTTTCCCCAACAACAGCATTCGTACGTCATACTGCGGCCAGTACCTTGCATAGATGGAGGGCAGGACCTTTCCTTGGTTTTGCTGCTCCCGAGCTAACGCTTCCTTCCAGAGTTGGCACCGAATCACATCCGACCATCCCAACAGGACCTCCTCTGATACTGGTCCTCTATGCTGTATCCGCATCTCTAGTAACCTTCTTTTGAATTCCTCTTCCATGGAGACTGGTATCTGCACCTCTACTCCCCTTTTAGCTGGTGCTGCTGTGACTTCAGCTGCTGCAGCACTTCTTCGCTGTAGCAAGGTGGCATTCAGAGCCGCAATAACTCGGTCCCTGATCTCCGGTGGAGGGTTAGGACCATAATGTGCCAATCTTAGGTTAACAGCCCGATCAAAACTTTCTTTCTCGGGTGTCCTGTCCGTTACGGCGGGCCTTTTAGCTCTATCCATTTCGACCAGTTCTGCGATAATGTCCCTTTTCTTACGGTTGCTGGCCGGTCTGCCCCGGCTCTCCAGTAAGTCCATGAGGGAAGAGAGCTTCATCCGTTCATACACCGTCTCCATTGTCATGTGCCCTTGTAGCTGTCCTTCTGAAGATGGAATCATCCCACTGCTGTGCCACCAAATGTAACGGTCACCACCGTTTATGACCTTCCATCCATCCACGACAAGCTTATCTGACACACTCCGACAATATTGCATACACGATCCATATCAATTCCCATAAACAAGACGAGACTCAAGCTCTGCACTTGCTTCCAAAGATATCACAATTTATTGGTATTTTCTCAGCTTCTTACACAGTCTCAAGCATAATGCAGTTTATCACAGGACAATGCAATCTCTACCCCCCTATTCACTCACTGAGGATAATTCTTTAATTGGTAGCTAGACATGACGGCACCGTATCATCAATAGGGTTCAATTAACCTTGAATAGTAACACAGACATCTAGTTGAATAAGTTCTCTAGACAGCTTTATCACACAATGGCAGAGTCTTGTGAGAGTGGGTGCAATCCACACCTTCAACAGAATGTCTTTACAGTGAATAGCCAACACCTTAAGATATTTCAATAGCATATTATACAAAGGTATGACTCACTCTGGTCTTGTAGACCTGAATTAACACCTTTCAAAAGCATGTGTGCCCAGATTGCATAGCTAACAGCTTTTGATATTTGAAGACATCCTGCAAACATGAATTTTTTTTTAATGTTTCTTATTAATGTCTTCTGTAATATATGAATTATGATTGTTTGTCACCCTATGGCCCTAGTGGACATAAGGTGACCCTAGACATAGGAATATCTCAGTCTGTCACGGGCCATTCCGTTACAGAAGGGGTTAAAGGAATTTTTCATTTTTTTTTTTTTTTTAGCATCATTAAAATCACTGCTCCTGCATCAGGAGCAGTGATTTTAATGAGGCTTAAATAAAATAAAAAAAAATAAAAAATGTCTTTAAATATTGTACCTGCTGGGTGTCTATGCCTGTAATAACGTCTTTAAATAGCACAATCACCTGCCTGCCAGTAAATTTGGAAGAACTGATATAGATAAGCTATACAGTGTATAAATACCGTGCCTTGCGAAAATATTCGGCCCCCTTGAACTTTGCGACCTTTTGCCACATTTAAGGCTTCAAACATAAAGATATAAAACTGTAATTTTTTTGTGAAGAATCAACAACAAGTGAGACACAATCATGAAGTAGAACGAAATGTATTGGATATTTCAAACTTTGTTAACAAATAAAAAACTGAAAAATTGGGCGTGCAAAATTATTCAGCCCCTTTACTTTCAGTGTAGCAAACTCTCTCCAGAAGTTCAGTGAGGATCTCTGAATGATCCAATGTTAACCTAAATGACTAATGATGATAAATAGAATCCACCTGTGTGTAATCAAGTCTCCGTATAAATGCGCCTGCACTGTGATAGTCTCAGAGGTCTGTTTAAAGCGCAGAGAGCATCATGAAGAACAAGGAACACACCAGGCAGGTCCGAAATACTGTTGTGGAGAAGTTTAAAGCCGGATTTGTATACAAAAAGATTTCCCAAGCTTTAAACATCCCAAGGAGCACTGTGCAAGCGATAGTATTGAAATGGAAGGAGTATCAGACCATTGCAAATCTACGAAGACCTGGCCGTCCCTTTAAACTTTCAGCTCATAAAAGGATAAGACTGATCAAAGATGCAGCCAAGAGGCCCATGATCACTCTGGATGAACTGAAGAGATCTACAGCTGAGGTGGGAGACTCTGTCCATAGGACAACAATCAGTCGTATACTGCACAAATCTGGCCTTTATGGAAGAGTGGCAAGAAAAAAGACATTTCTTAAAGATATCCATAAAAGTGTCGTTTAAAGTTTGCCACAAGCCACCTGGGAGACACACCAAACATGTGGAAGAAGGTGCTCTGGTCAGATGAAACCAAAATCAAACTTTTTGGCAACAATACAAAATGTTTTGTTTGGGCGTAAAAGCAACACAGCTCATCGTCCTGAACACACCATCCCCACTGTGAAACATGGTGGTGGCAGCATCATGGTTTAGGCCTGCTTTTCTTCAGCAGGGACAGGGGAGATGGTTAAAATTGATGGGAAGATGGATGGAGCCAAATACAGGACCATTCTGGAAGAAAACCTGATGGAGTCTGCAAAACACCTGAGACTGGGACGGAGATTTGTCTTCCAACAAGACAATGATCCAAAACATAAAGCAAAATCTACAATGCAATGGTTCACAAATAAACATATCCAGGTGTTAGAATGGCCAAGTCGGAAAAAAAAAATGAAATCATCTAGGTAGATGTCAGTCACTACTCTCTGCTCTGGCCTTCCAGTGTTCACTGGAGTGCAGGGGCGAGTGGCAGTGCTTTGTGCTCTGGTGGGCACTCATTTTGGAATGAGAAGGGTCCATCTCCAAACTGTTCCCACAAAGTTGGGACCATGAAATTATCCAGAATAGGCATGTGCAAAAGTGAAAAATTTGTTTTGTTTCGTTTCGTTTCAATTCGTCATTTAATAAATTTCGTTAAGTTAGGTTCGTTACATGTGTTGAATTCGTTTTCGGAATTCGTTCGTTTTCGACCGAATTTCGAAAAATACGGTCGAACTCGAAAATATTTCGACCTTTTTTCGAATTCGTACGTTTTCGACCGAATTTCGAAAAAAAACGGTCGAAATCGAAAATATTTCAATCAGATTAGAAAACAAATAGTCTCTTTTCGAATAGAATTTTTTTCGAATTAAATTCGAAAATATTTTTTTTTTTTTTTTTTTTTTTTTTTTTTTTTTTTCGAATTCCGATCGAATTTAGTCCGCGGGTATTCGATTCGGAATTCGAAAAAAATTTTTTCGATTTCGACCATTTTTTTTTTTTTTTCGAAATTCAGTCGAAAATGAACGAATTCCGAAAACGGTCGAAATTTTTCGCTAATATGGCAATTCGGAAATTCGTATGCATCCGAATGTCCGAATAATGGAAAATTCGTCCGAATTTCGATTCGGAACGAAACGAAATGCACATGCCTAATCCAGAATCAGAGCTGAGTGAGGAGAGGGAGCCACAGCATGTCCTAACAGACGGACAGGAGCCACACCACAGCCCCTGTTAAAACAATTCCTAGATGTGAGGTAACAACAATCTCTTTTACATCCAGAGCGCCCTGTATGGACTGAGCCATAACTGTGGAGGTGAGCTGCATCCATTTTGCTACACTCTCAGCCCTCTAGCAGCCTCCTCCCCCCTCCATCTCTATACCTGCACTCAAACCCCATTGTCATTTCTGTTTCACCCTGTCAGCACAACAAGTGACCTAGACAGTACTATTTAATAACTAACCTAAGAGGGGAGAGGAAGAAGGGGAAAGAAAAAAAGGGAAAAAAAGGGAAAAAGACTCTGGGGTATCTGCAAATACAGCAGCTCATATGTGAGGTAATTTCCACTGGAGATAACCACATACTGCAGATCCCTACCAGGGGGGATATCACTAGTCTCTGTCAAATCTCCTCAGGACACTCTTCCACACTGAGAACCCCTGACTAGCCCTCACACCTGGCTAGATTAAGGTGACAGCATAAAGGATTAATATCATCTGATATTTTATCTTTCATCAATAGACTTTACACAATAGGATTCATTCCTTGTCTGAGGCCTCCCCAGCAATTCAATCTGAGTGGATACAATACACAGAGACAGGAAACTAGTGGTTTCCTTAGCATCACTCCTCAAGACCCTCAGTCCATAATCCCCCCCCTGTCAGAGTAAATTACAGCCTCTCAGATTAAGTCTACCACCTGAAGAAATATACACCACATAATTTTAAGGCTGCAATCTTAAGAGGAAAACTTTAATTCAACAATATCTTACTTAATCTGCAATAATCGCAAGTCACTTACTATAATTCATTTCAGGGATACTTTTTAAGGTGGCGACTTAGGGAAGACCCACCACTCACCGTCGGGTGTCTGATGACAAAAACATTTTGAAGATCTTAGATCCCCCCCCATCTACAGTAATGACACCCACTTATTATATTAAACAGGGACTCCACCTATAACAGATTTTGTCAGTTTTCACAGTTTGACTACAAGCCCTGGTACCCAGGTATGAACTGAGCACTAAAATATCATGCTCCTCCCAATGGTTGATTCAGGATACTTAATAAATCTGCCGACCCTAATATTCACTTAGCTTTGACTCATGTGGGTGCAAATATTCTGCTACACATTCAACACATGAAGGGAAAGCGAAACAAGAAGAACAAGAATACTATTAAAACTTTAGCCGTCGAGGAATCTCTTAAAAACATGGACTCCAAACTCCAGACACATACGCTGGAAATTACCGAAAATTCTATGTCTGTCAAACAAATCTCATCTCACCTGTTAGCCATCTCACCACCCCCTTCATCAGACTCTATATCACATACAGCGCTATACTCGTCTGTTGTTAAAGAAGGAATAATATCCACAATGTCGGGTCAATTAACCCCTTCTGAGGCCCCTTCTCAAAACCCTATCTACATCCATTCTAATACTGAACGCTCCCCTGAAGCCCCCTTCAATGTTACTGACTTATTCAACAGGATATCGGAAATGCTAGATAGGGGCCTCGCCCAGAACGCTGAAAGAATCACTAAGGACATCAGGGCCGACTTCCAAAGCCTTGGAAACAGGATTGAATCCATAGAACGGAAACTGGATCTTAATGTCTCTAGAATCGAACAAAATACTGACCACATACAACACCTGCAAGAACAACTGGAGGCGGCCCAGGCCAGAATATATGATTTGGAGAACAGATCAAGGAGGGATAATTTCAGGCTAAGGGGGCTACCTGAGTCCATCACAGATGTACACTCAGCTATACAGGACATCATAAAAATCCTGATCCCATCCATGCCTATTCACAAAATGGAATTAGACAGAGCACATAGATCCCTAGGCCCACCAAGAAAAGACGGCTTATCGAGAGATGTGATAGTAAGGCCTCACTATTACTCCACCAAAGACGAGGTGATGAAAAAATCTCGACAACAAGAAAACCTTCAATATCAAGGTGCAACGATTTAAATATTTTCAGACATATCTCCCTACACCATTCAGAAGAGGAGAGCGATGAAACCACTACTTTCTGCCCTCATGAAAAAAGACATTAAATACAAATGGGCCTTCCCATTCGCCTTAAAATTCAACTATAACGGCAGACTCCACATAGTACACAACTTTCAAGAAGGTGAAAGACTATTACTAGACCTGAAAATTATTTCACATGAACCAGCCATGGACACTTTACCACCGCAACAAACCTCAGCTAAAAGAAATACACCCAATAGTCCAACCTCAAATCCCTGGAATAGAGTCAAACACAGGAAAGTCTAAAATAACTCTACTAAACATGAACTGAAATGATTTAATCTTAGCTCCGGTGGTGTCCATCCCCCATTCATATAAGTTGTTGTGTATTTTTTTTTTTTTCTTCCCCAATAGGCCTTCTTTTAATATGATTTGTTTCTCAATTCTTGATCAAATTACTTATAAGGTTTTCTGGTAGAGTAAGAGTTAATATTTACTGGCTCACTTATATAATTTATTTATTTATTCTTGTGGTTTTTCAATATCTACTTACCCATATGGTTCTACAATTTTTATTTTTTCCTATGGTATTAAAACATTTTTTATTTTTTTTTGGGGGGGGGGAAGGTACTATCTCTTCAATTGTTATTTTTGGGGGATCAACCCTTTGTTTTTCAAAATTTAATTCATGAACTTTTTGATTGTCGCTGACAGCTGGCGGTGAGGCCCTGAGCCTCAACCTACTTCTTGGAGCGACACTTTGTCGCCCTGACAAGTAGGAAGTTAGTCCTCTAAATGGACTACTCTAATAAATTCTGTTTGATTGAAGGAAGGAGCAAACTTCCCTTCCTTCAATCTGGGTCATGGTTTGACCTTTTGCAATACTACATCTTGCTTTGTTGTTACCATTTTTGCCTTTATTTCCATGTATCTATTCTCCCCTTCTTTTCCCCCTTTACCTTCCCACCCTCCCTCCCGGCCTACCTGCCATCACAGGTGTCTTCTGAGCTATGGACACGATCTGTCCATAACACTCTTTACGACCCATGGCTGGCTCAAATAACACTACTAAACCCCTGCGTGTTGTGACACACAACACCCAGGGGTTGAACTCTCCTATTAAAAGACGAAAAGCCCTCCAGGCATACAAGGCGCTTCATGTAGATATAGTGCTCCTGCAGGAGACACACTTCCCAAGGCGGTACTCCCCCTCATTCCTACACTCCCACTTCCCAGTATTCTATTTATCCAACGCGGAAAACAAGACGAAAGGAGTGGCTATCTTGTTATCCAAATTTTGTAATTTTAATTTACTAAAAGAATATGGAGACCCGGAAGGCAGATTTATTTTGGTAAAAGGAACTCTTGACGAGAAGCTATACACGTTTGTCTCCTACTACGCCCCCAATAGGGGACAGAAGAAGTTTTTCTCTCAGATGCTTGAGGTCCTCCATCCTCTTATGGAGGGCATCATTATCATGGGAGGAGACTCCAACCTGGCTTTCGATTCGGGCTTAGATAAATCCAAACCAAATAATAATAAACTCATAAGGCCAACCAAAATTAGCACACAAGTAGCTCGCATGCTTCATCAATCCCGATTGACCGATATTTGGAGAGAATTAAATCCGAAAACTAAAGATTACACACTGACTGGCTAGACTGTATCTATGTCATGCAACTTATTACATTCTCATTGTATGTACTTTTGTATAATGATAACTATGGCCCTTTTATGTGGTACACCCCAAGTAGACTAACCACTTCCCGTTTAGGGTTGATTGATCTAAAACCCACTACATTTTCTATTTGGGGTCCTTGACGCCCATACGGACTGGATACCCCCAGCCGTACTGGTATTATTATGTGTTACCCGCACATTTAATCCTACTATGGAAGATGAAGCTAGGTTTCTCCACACTTTTCTGCTTGGCCAACACTTGATTATATCATTTAGGGGTATACCCTTAGGGCTCATTATCTACTTACACATTACTTATCTACTCTATTCTAATTTACTCTCATGTTCCTTTCCTTCTTCCTTTAGGCACCATGTAATTTTGTATCAGCACTATCTTGCCCCTACATTGGGTTCTTTCACTTTCATTCACATTCATCTTCATTACAGACCACACGTCCTTGTCCCGTACCTCTTTACATTTTCTATATCTATTCCTTCACATTGTCACCCTTTTTTCCCTTTCACCTCCTTGCACCCATTGGCTGTCGCAAATACAGCCCCCCCTTTTTTATCTTGCTAACTTCCTTTTTTAATTATCTGAGCGCTGACTTTGGCGCTTTGGGGTACACCCATTCTAGGGTCCCCTTTCTGATCTATCTTCCTATCTCTTCTTGCATCACCTATCTCCTCTCATCTTTCATCCCTTCCATTTCATTAATCTCACGATCACTTGATCATTGGCATGAGTTCCCTCTATGGGTTAATTCATTCCTTACCGATATGCCCCTCTTTTCCTTACTGTCTGTTTTGCAGTCATGAGTGAGATAATGGTATTCTATGTCACCATATGCTAGCAATCAACTTAGTGGGACTTATTCCCCCACCTATTACCAATTATTTTCAATGTATTTATTTATGTCTACTGAATTCTATCTCCCTTTTAATTTAGTACCCCGTGAGTCAATTGGTGCAGTCCCGGCGACCTCTACTCCCCCTTGCGGCGGACTTGTGTCTCCCCTGGTGGGGGTGTCTCAATCAGATCACACCCTCCCTTGTTTCTTCTCGGTTTGGGGCTCCCCGCCCCTTCGCTGAGACTGATCGCACACGCAGAACAGTGCGGCCTTCGCACTTGCGTTGTGCGGGGAGACTGACCCGGTGACGTCATGACGCGGCCTTCCCGCGGCGTCTACGGCACTTCCGGGTTGGGATAGCTTAACTAAGGACCCCTCGGCCCTTGTTCAGCAGCGTGGACCTGTCTCCTGGCGATCTGGTGGACGGGTTGATAGCAGATCGGGACATGTTTTTGGCAGCATTCTGGGGTCCTTACTGGTGCACTCTTCTTTACCTCTAGTCCTTGCATTACCCTGCAATCGTCAGACATACGGATACCTCCGTCTGATGACACATCGCTGGTTTCACCAGCACCGTTGGACATCCCCAGTTATGCATCGCTGTACTTCCCCACAATTATGCTCCATTCCATGGTCTCCCTTGTATCTGCCCACGCCATCCAGACCACCCTCCATCTTGACCTGGCTTCATCTCCTAAGAACCATATCATGGTAAGCTTACCTACCCCCCCCCCCCTCCTTGACACCACACCTGGTCATCCTGTATCTTTCCCCCCCCCCTTTCCTTCCCCCCCCCCTTTTTTCTCTCTTTCCCCCCCCCCCCTTCTCCCTCTCCTCTCCTTTCCCTTCCCCCTTCTATCTTTCCCCTCCTTCACTTACTTTCTTTCCACTTCCCTCCTTCCTTACCTTTCCCCTCCCTCCCCCACTCCTCTCTGTCCCCCTTCCCTCTACCCCCCCCCCCCCCCCCCCCCCCACCTTGCCATGATTTTATGCTTCAGACCCAAGTGTATCTGTTATATGGTATATATCATATATTTATATACACTGCTAGTACCATACACTTATCTCTATTTACACTTAGAACTCCACGGCTTATTATCCCCCTGTCCGCCGCCGGGGGAACCCCCCTTTGGTTGCTTGGTTCCGCACCTTAACAATTGATTCATTGGGTAAGTCTACATATATTTTCAATTATTTTATTGCATAGTACACTGCTGATGTATATTACATGTTTCTATTGCATCATTTCTTGTATAGATTGGCTGTCCTGACGAAGCGGAAACCCCGCGAAACTAGTAGACTTCGACCAATCCTCGAAATGTACAATTGTTTTGCAATTTTAGATTCAAATAAACTTTTTATATTATTTTTATATTATTTTGCCTATTGTTATTTTATTAGTACCAAGACAGTCCCCTCCAACCAACAGAGTGGGCCATACGGGGTATAACTTCAGCAACTGTATCCCTACTCCCACTCTCTCCCTTTTTCTAAAGATTACACCCACTATTCTAATCCTCACAAATCGTACTCCCGCATAGACCATATATTAATATCCAACCATCATGTCCCAGCAGCCTCTAAATCCACTATAAAGGATGTCCCTTGGTCAGACCACTCCATGGTTCTATTAACCTTGAGAAAAGAGGACACAACTCATAAAATGTCTCACTGGACACTTAACCAGTCGATCTTAAAAGATCCCACTCTCATGGCAGAAATTGAACAATCCATAAAGGAATATTTTGAAATTAACGATACTAAAGATATATCCCCCGAAACCTTATGGGCTGCCCATAAAGCTACAGTTAGGGAAAAAATAATACAAATTGCAGCCAAACTTAGAAGACAGAAGAAATTGACCATAGAGAAATTGGAAGAGACCTACTCAGAGTTACGTAGAAAACATAAATTAGACCCTCTCAGTGTTCCCACCCACGATCTTGACGCTGCTAGATCGGCCTTAAACCTAGCTCTGACAGCAAAATCAGAAAATGATCTAAAATGGACAGGTGCCAGGTTCTACCATTTAAAGGATAAAATAGGTCCAATGCTAGCACGCAAACTATCTCCCAGATTTAAATCGAGAACCATCCCTAAGATAAAAATGGCAGATGGTACCCTTACCCTAAATCCTCGGCGGGCGATGGGGGCCTTCCACGACTTCTATTCCAAGCTCTACGCTAAGGATAGTAACTTTTCTTCGGACAAAATAGGTGAATATTTGAACAGCCTGAATCTTCCCGGGTTGACAAAAGTTCACAAGGAGTTGATGGAGGCACCCATTTCAGCGGAGGAAGTTATGTCAGTGATCAAAAACTTAAAATTAAACACAGCTCCTGGCCCTGATGGATTCTCAGGGTCTTACTACAAAACATTTCCTATCATTCTATCACCCTACCTAGCACGATTTTACAATCATTTGACTGAGGGCTCCCCTATAGATAAACAACTTAATTTGGCCTATATTTCGTTGATACCAAAACCCGATAAAGATCATAGCCTAGTAGAGAACTATAGACCGATATCCCTCATTAATAACGACCTAAAAATACTTACTAAAATAATAGCTAATAGGATGTCTGCCTTCTTAGGTCAATACATATCCAAAGATCAAGTAGGTTTTATCACAGGGAGACAAGGCCCGGACCAGATCAGGAGAGCTATTGATCTTATCTCTTTAATGTACTCGGGGTGGTCTGGAAGCACTAGACAAAGAGGTATGCTTCTCTCACTTGATCTCCAGAAAGCCTTTGATTCAGTATCTTGGCCATTTTTGTTTTCTGTTTTGAATCGTTGGGGGTTTGGTTCTAAATTTTTAGAAATCATCTCCGCTCTCTATTCCTCCCCTGAAGCTAAAATCCGGTTACAAGGCATATTCTCGGAATCTATAAATATCCAAAGAGGCACAAGACAGGGCTGCCCTCTATCTCCTCTGATATTCGCTATTGTTATTGAATCTCTGGCCATAGCCATCCGAGATAACGCGAATATCAGGGGAGTTCATTGTAATAAAAAAGAACACAAATGCGCATTATTCGCAGATGATTTGCTACTCTTCGTGACCTCTCCCATCTCCTCCCTTCCGGAAATTTTCTCCCTGCTAGACGAGTTCTCTAAAGTCTCGGGTCTCACGGTAAACATGCCTAAATCTAGGGCCCTTAATATTTCTCTTTCAGAACCCACAGTGTCCCTCTTGAGAAACAAATATATTTTCAAATGGGACTCTACGTCTACTAACTATTTAGGTATCAACCTGACCCCAAATTTCCAGAATTTATACTTAGCCAATTACCCTCCTATGTATAGGAAACTCGAGAAGGACCTTACCGAATGGGGAGCGCAGAAAATAGGCTGGATCGGCAGAATTAATTCTACCAAGATGACTCTCCTCCCGAAACTTCTATATCTTTTTCGATCCCTTCCGATCCCGATAATAAAAAGCCATCTAAAATCCTTTCAAGGTAAAATCACCAAGTTTATCTGGAACAAAAAGGGACCCCGTCTTCCCTCTCGTAGTCTGTTTAACTTACCTGAACAGGGAGGTCTAGGAGTGCCAAACTTGTTATGGTATTATCAATCCGCGAGGTTAGCGCAATTATCGGAGGTTTACCTTGGAAATGATCGCCCAGATTGGATAGAAATAGAAGAACAGGCTTCCCCATTATCCACAATCGAAGAACTCATGTGGCGCGCTCCTAAAAGTAGACCCCCTATACTATCCCCCACCCTATCACAAGCATTGGTATTATGGGATTCACTTAAAAGCAATCCACTCTTAATTTCTAGAGGCAAACCTTTGTCAAGTATCTTTCTCGACCCATCTTTCTGCCCCAAAACGGAAGTGGACTCCTTCAAATGGTGGCTTGATAGGGGGGTGTACCGCATTGGTCGTTTCTTTCAACACACAGGTCCTCTTCCTGAGCAATTCCTTATAGACAACCTTTGCCCCCCCCCCCCTCTGAAAGATCCAGATTACACCAAATACATACCTTTGCTCAGAAACTTTGGAACGATAAAACAATTTCTGGCCTTTTGACCCCATATGAACACAAATGCGAACAAGCTCAGAATAGGAAAGGTATTATCTCTATCATCTACAAATCTCTTGCATCAAATAACATAAAATTACCTCATATGCTAGCTTGGGAAAGAGAGCTTCAAGAGGACTGGGACTTGGTGGACTGGCAAAAAAACTACTCTAGATCTCTTAAGGGTTTTAAGAGTCCATCCCTCATTGAAGCTAATATAAAAAATTTCACTAGATGGTACTTGGTCCCATTCAAATTGGCCACCATGTATCCGTCATCCTCACCACTATGCTTTAGAGGTTGTCAAGGAAAGGGCACCATGATCCATACTTGGTGGGAGTGCCCTAGGATACGGGGATTCTGGAACAGGGTATTCCAGATTATCAGGAGAGTTACCGGTTGTAACCTCCATCAATCTCCTGCAATAGCCTTATTGAATGGTCTAATACCACAGAGTTCCAAGGCCATTAGACAGCTGATTCTATTTATACTGACTGGCGCCAGAATCACTTTAGCGGCTGCATGGAAGAAACCGTCTGTTTCCATTTTACACATGAAGAGAAAGGTTACATGGATTATGGAACAGGAAAAAAGAATCAACTCTATGTTAGATACCTCTACCCAGTTCACTGAAATTTGGGAACCTTGGTTGATTTACATGGGAATCTCCCACAACATGTAAGTTTAGTTTTGGCTCTGGACTCAGACTGATGTAATCCTATGGCAGGTAGGCCCACCCTCCCTTTCCCTTTCCTCTCCTTCCTCTTTCCTCCTTCTCCCCCTCTCTTTTCTTTATTCTTATTTTTTCTCTTGAACAGGAGATATTCATTACATATCATATTCTCCACTGGGAGACATTGGGGGGGGGGAGGAGAGGGGGAAATCTAGTTAAGAAATGTAATCTATTGTTTACTACTATAATTGTCAACACGATGTTTCCTGATGCATTTATTGTATTACGTTTATTACTCTGTATGCTCTTTATTTTATTATAATAAACTTAAATTTAAATGAAAAAAAAAAGAATGGCCAAGTCAAAGTCCAGACCTGAATCCAATCGAGAATCTGTGGAAAGAACTGAAAACTGCTGTTCACAAACTCTCTCCATCCAACCTCACTGAGCTCGAGCTGTTTTGCAAGGAGGAATGGGAAAAAAAATTCAGTCTCTCGATGTGCAAAACTGATAGAGACATACCCCAAGCGACTTACAGCTGTAATCGCAGCAAAATGTGGCGCTACAAAGTATTAACTTAAGGGGGCTGAATAATTTTGCACGCCCAATTTTTCAGTTTTTTTATTTGTTAAAGTTTGAAATATCCAATAAATTTCATTCCACTTCATGATTGTGTCCCACTTGTTGTTGATTCTTCACAAAAAATTCCAGTTTTATATCTTTATGTTTGAAGCCTGAAATGTGGCAAAAGGTCGCAAAGTTCAAGGGGGCCGAATACTTTTGCAAGGCACTGTATATGTACAACACCTGGGATGTATATATATCCTCTACACGCTGTAACATTAACTGACTAGCCTGGCTGCCTGCTCTATCTACCTGCAAAAAATGACACTCTCTCTGTCTCTCTCTGTTCTCTGTTAACTGCCGTAACACACTACACAAGGTGGCCTTTTATAGTGTGGAGCGTGTACTAAACCCCCTGAGCCATAATATGGCTCTCCGTTTTTTTCGCGCTGTGATTGGCCAAGCATGCGGGTCATAGTGCATGCTTGGCCAATCATCAGCACGCAATGCCGCAGTGAATTATGGGCCGTGACGCGCCACTCGAATTTGGCGTGAACGCCCCATAACGTTCGAATTTCAACGAATGGTCGAACAGACGATGTTCGAGCCGAACATACGTTCGACTCGAACGCGGAGCTCATCCCTACCCAAGAGGGAATTGGTGGAAAGTCTAAGGTAAGTATCTGTGCCCGCAAGTAGGCGATATGCCTCTTTTAAATAATTTATTCTATTCTGAGTGACCAGACTAACCCCTTTATCTGCTTGTTTTATAATGACATCTTTATTGGATGTCAGATCTTTTAGGGCCCGACATTCAGCCATAGTCATATTTTGACCAGCACATTTCGTAGAGGTGTTACAGAGTTTCAGGAAAACCTTATATACAGCCTGCAGGATGTCCTCACTAGATGGAGAAGAGGGATTCTCTAATTTGTGATAGATACATTTTATTTTTATTGCAATTGTTATTGTAATAATGTCGCTTAAGAGTAAGTAAGTGTATAAATGTATTCAGATCTTTGAAAAGGCCAAATTTGTTGGGACCAATAGATGGAGAAAAACTGAGAACCTTCTTAAGCAAAATGAGTTCAGATGGTGTGAGGGAGTGTGAGGAAAGGTTGTATATTCTCACTGTGCCCTGCTCTAGATTATGTCTGTCCTGTCTTTTTTGTTTAATCTTGAGGTGTAAGCCTCTCTTCCTCCCCATCTAATTTTCTTTTTCTTTTCTGAACTCCCTTTGGAGGTTGTGCTAAAAATTTGGATCTTCTATAATTATATTGACATTGTCAGAAACCGATATAGAATTGTCTAGAGATTCCTGGGATTTGGGATAGGCTCCCTCTCTCTTTGATATAATCATCTAGATCTCTAGACAAAGGACTGTACCTGTTTTGATGGGTATTGAAAAACTAGAAGACTGCGTGCTTATACCATTGTTTAATGGTGCCAATAAAGCTATGGAGTTCCTGGGTGAGGAGAGACTAATCGGTGACAACAGAGCCATTTTGCTGGACAATGGTGAGCTCTTAATTGTCTCCCCATTAGTGTCTGAACTCCTTGTGTTAGGAGGTGGTTTGTTTGTCAATATGCAAAGATCAGCAATAAACTGTATTTGATTAAAAAGCTAGCCTAAACCAAGCTGAAGAAAGGCCAGGGTATGCAGCAGAATTATATAAAGTACACCTTGGAAATAGTTAAACGCCTGAGAGATATAGGAGAAAAAATGTAATATTTTCATGTTGCAGCCTTATTACTCTGGTGGTTTACCAGAAAGTTATGATATTTTTATATTAGTTGAACTAGAAGGACTTGTGTATTTTTTGAACCAGACTAACTACTGTATGTAAATATGTAGCTTGTCACAGCACTTGATGCATGACCAAATAATGAACTGACACAAAACAGAAAGCATTAATAGTGATGGTGCTTCTGTTGCAGTCTGCTTTAAAGATGAAAAATAGGTATAACAACAGTAACATGAAACACATGAATGTTTTATGTGCAAGAAACAAGGTAATTTTAAAGGCAGATTGCAGAATACGGAAAGCTAGAATGCAAAAACCACTTAAACTACAAATTTATTTTGCTTCAGGTGATGAATGTTTTTCAATTCAAAAGTTGCACCTCATCTTTGCAGGCATTGGCCCGGATACACAAAGCACTTACGCCGACGTATCTCGAGATACGCCGCGTAAGTGTAAATATGCGCCATCGTATCTTGCGCCGTGCCCACAGAACTAAGATACGCCTAAAAACTGACTTCATCCGACCGACGTAACTTGCCTACACCAGCGTATAGTGGGCACATATTTACGCTGGACGCATTTGGCACTCCCATTGATTTTCGATGCAAATATGCAAATGAGGGGACGTATTTGTGCCCGGCGCATGTTTTAAGCGATTTGCATAAGGGTCACGTCCGGCGTAAAGTTATTCCCCATATTGGAGGCGCAACTCATGCAAAGGTATGGACCAGGGAACGAACGCCGTCTAATTTTACGTAGTGTACGTTGTATGTGAATAGGGCTGGGCGTAGGTTACGTTCACGTCGTAGGCAGTGATTCAACGTATCTTAGCCAGTTGTTTCGACGTGATTGTGAGCATGCGCACTGGGATGAGTCCAAGGTACGACGCATGCGCAGTTCATTTTAAGTACTTGTCTGAAGCTCAGCCCATTATTTGCATGAGGTCACACTTCATTTAAATGTATCACGCCCACTTCCATCCCACTTCCACTTACGCTGCCTTACGCCTACGACTATACGCTACGCTGGCGCAACGTTGGGAACATTTGCTTTGTGAATTCCATGCTTGCCTCTGCGCGATGCACCGGCGTAGCGTAAAAGAGATACACTACGGCCGCATAAATATGCGCCGATGTATGTGAATCTACCCCATTGTGTGTTGATTCAGTAGCTACGAGACAGAAATTTCTTTATTCACCTTGACCAGAGTAAAACAGAAAAAAATACCATGGGCAAATAATGGAATCAAAAGTAATAGGAGATGGTTTTCTTAAGGCCTCGTACACACGATGGAATTTATCCGCTTGAAATGGTCCGACGGACCATTTCCGCTGAAAAATCCGCTCGTCTGTAGGGGCAAGAGGACGGATTTGGACTGATTTCTCCAGCGGAAAAATGTCCGTCGGATATGTCCGTTGGTCAGTACACTCACCAGCGGACATATCCTCCCGCACAAGCGTCGTATGGATGCGACGCATGTGTGGAAGTTGTTTACTTCCTGGTGCGTTGACGTGGCGGTGTCAACGTCACCGCGCTGTCTGCCGGCAGGGATTTTGATCCGATGGTGTGTACACGGCATCGGACCAAAATAGCCCAGCGGACATATCCGATGAAAACGGTCCTAGGACCGTTTGCATCGGATATGTCCGTCCGTGTGTACGAGGCCTTACTGTCCTATTTCCCAAAGTGTCACCAGAAAGATACAGTGCTTGAAAAAGTATTCATAGCCTTTGAAATTTTCCACATTTTGTCATGTTAGAATCAACAAAGTAAATAAATTTTATTGGGATTTTATGTGATAGACCAACACAAAGTGAAACTTAATTGTGAAGTGGATGGAAAATTATAAATGGTTTTCAACGTTTTTTTACAAATAAATATGTGAGAAGTGTGGCTTGAAATTGTATTCAGCCCCCTTTACTCTGCTACCCCTAACTAAAATATAGTTGAACCAATTGCCTTCAGAAGTCACATACTTAGTAAATAGAGTCTATCTGTGTGTAATTTAATCTCAGCATAAATACAGCTGTTCTGTGAAGCCCTCAGAGGTTTGTTAGAGAACCTTTGTTTTTTTTTGTTTTTTCCTACAAATAGAGCTTTCTTTTGGTGGTATTTGATCACCTCTACGGTTTATATTTTTTGAGCTATAAACAAAAAAAGAGAGACAATTTTGAAAAAAATATATATTTTTTCCTTTTTTCTATTATAAATATCCCCCAAAAATATATAAAAACAAATTTCTTTCTCAGCTTAGGCCGATATATATTCTTCTAAATATTTTTGGTAAAAAATAGCAATAACGTATATTGATTGGTTTGCGCAAAGTTATAGAAAAGTGAATACCTTGCGCTGCCAAATGTGTGTGAATGGTAGCTGCTAACACGGCTCATTCAAAAAAGCAAGAAAACAAAGGAGTATATATGTGTAGCGCTCTATATGACTAAGTGAAAGTCAAATACCATGCATTAATAGAGGTTATACATACAATAAAAAATACATGAATGTAAATCATATGTGAGTCCCTCTGGTGTGAGGAACAGTGAGTGTGCCAAACTGGCACGTGGAACAGGTGATCTAATGCACCTGCTGATAGGTGACAAAACGTAATAACCAAATGTGTATATAGTTCAATATCAAAAAGTCAATCTAGTGAGTGGGTGATCCAACAAAAATGCGTAACTTCTTCAATGTGACGATCCCACCACCAAGAAAGTTGCAGGCTTACCAGAACGTGTTGACCAGTAATGACGTATGCCACCAAAGGTCAAACAAGGCTTTCAATGACAGATGTCATAAACGATCCTTGGCAGGAATCATGTGCCCAACCGATCGGAGCATCTTTCAGTGGAGTGGGTATGTAGAAACAGGCTGGAGGCTGTACTTGAATTGGAATCCCCAAACTGATTGGCTCAGTGTGTTAGTGGTGCATATGGAGAAGAGAAGAAGGTGGCCACATAGCGTGATAAGGTTTGATGAATAAAATCACATTTTATTCGCAGCTATCAAACTTACATTTGGCTGGAAATTAAAGAGCTCTTGCATACAAATAGGGCAACAGTGGAGTCCTCCCGACGCGTTTAGTGGTCAAAGCACCACTAAATGCGTCGGGAGGACTCCACTGTCGCCCTATTTTTTTACTAGTAATGATGGCAATCTGCGATTTTTAACGTCACTGCGACATTATGGCAGACACATCGGACACTTTTGACGCTATTTTGGGACCATTGACATTTATACAGCGATCAGTGCTATAAAAATGCGCTGATTACTGTGTAAATGACACTGGGAGGGAAGGGGTTAACCACTAGGGGGCGAGGAAAAGGTTAAGTGTGTCCTAGGGAGTGATTATAACGGTGTGGGGCCTGGCCTACCAGTGACACGACATTGATCACTGCTCACGATGACATGGAGCAGTAGATCTGTGTCGTGTCATAAGGCAGAACAGGGGAATTCCTTGTTTACAAAGGCATCTCCCTGTTCTGCAGCTCCATGACACGATCGCGGGACACCGGCGGACATTGAGTCCGCAGGTCCCACAAGCTAGTCACAGGGGCGCACACCCGCATGGCTGGATTTTCAAAGCAACGTACAGGTACGTTTGTGTTGGTCTTTCTAAGGCTGATCTAGACGCCAGTCTCACCTCTATATTCAATAGACTGGTGGACAAGATAGAAAAAGAGATCCATAGCTCCACCACCACATTGTCCCAGGAAATTGCCAGTATAGGCAACCGCACTGACTTATTAGAAACCAAACATGATGAACTGTCACTGGCACACAATGACCTCAGAAAGGATTATGAAAACTTGGCAGACAACTTTGCGTTTATGCAAGCGCAAGTCGAGGATCTCGACAATAGAAATCAACGGCATAACATTAGGCTTCGCAGGGTGTCCCTGAATCAATTACTGAATTAATGCCTGCGGTCACTTAATTCTTTCATAACCTCCTTCCTGATAAACCACCAAATGCCTTCACTTGTGACAGAATTCATAGAGCACTCCGCCCCAAGCCTCCCCCTGACAACCCTCCCAGGGACATCATCATGTGCATGCGCGATTATTTAATAAAAGATAAAAAGATGCGTGTGTCAAGGAACACTTCAAACCTTACTATGGAAGGCAAGAGAGTTCAAATATACCCTGATATATCTCCTGCCACCTTAGAGAGGAGACGCAGGATGAAGGAAGTCACTAATGTATTGCAAGCTGCCAGAATCAAATACCGCTGGGGATTTCCCTTCAAACTCACAATTCCCCACAATGGCTCAACATATAGGGCCAGATTCAGGTAGATGCACGCATCTTTTCGCCAGCGTATCGCATCGCATATACGCTGCGCTGACGCAAACTAGCGAGTGAAGTACAGTATTCACCAAGCGCCTGTCCGTTATTTTGCGCCGGAGTAACGGAAATGCACTGGCGTAACCCGACGCAAGTGGAAGTGGGTGTGATCATATGTAAATGATGGGCGGAGCCCAGCGCAGAGACTTACGTTCTGCGCATCATCCACGGAGCATGCACAGTGAGTGAGGCTTCACTCGGCCCCCTGTGCGCATGCTCACAACTTCCGTCGGCACCACTTCACGGGAAACGTCAGCGCAATGTGTTCCGTTGCGCGTATAAAAGCGCCATCGGAAGCGCCATTCCGGCGCAAAAGTATTTCCGTTTCCCCCCACCCCAGGGAAGTTACTTTTGCACTGTGATGGCTGCTCCCGCTCCCCCCAAAGAGAGGAGAAACCTCAATTTCAACTCCCAGGAGGTGTCTGTTATCATCTCGGCTATGGAGACTTTTAATGAGTTCCTCCACGGCAAAAAAAGTCGGAAGACCAGCCGGGAGAGGAAGCAGGGCATCCTGGAGACCATTGCTGGCAGGGTGAATGTTTTGGGGTACTCCACCCGGACTGCTGGCGATATCCAAAAAAAATTAATGACCTGCGGCGCAAGGTCCGTGGCAAGGTGGCCACCATCAGGAGGCATGAGAGGGGCACGGGTGGTGGACCCCCATGTGCGGTCAGCCTGACCACGGAGGAGGAGGTGGTCGCCCGCTGCCTGGACAGGGAGCAGTTGGAGGGGGTCCCTGGATATGACTCCGTGGAGGAAGGCTCCAGGACAGGTAAGTGATTTTTACCCCCTTTTTGGTGTGTTGCATATGGGGGGGGAGGGTACATGTGCCAAGTGTGTGGGACCACCCAACATGTGTCTGCTTTGTGTCATCCACAGATGACGAAGCTGGGCCATCATCTGTTGGCGGCCAGTCCACCCCATTCCCCCAACGGCATCCTGTGCCCGAGCCCATGGGTGGTGAAGAGACCGAGGTGGAGGAGAGTGCCCACACCTCACCTGCAGAGGTGGTTGAGGAGCAGCCTGTTGTGGCAGAGCAGGACATAATTTTATTTTTGGAAGAGTCCTCCTCTTCTGCAGGGCCCTCTGCAATACCCTCCCCCATCCTAGGAAGCCCCTCAAGGGCGACTCCATCCCCCGGGGACAACCATCTACTGGCCCCAGGAAGGCCACCCGCAAGACCAGGGGGGTGTCTGATCTGGTCCAGGACCATGTGGCGAGGGATCACGCCAGGCAGACGCGGCAAATGGGGGACATAGTTGGGCACCTGGACAGAGTGGCTGACAACCTGTGCTCCGTGGCCCAGATATCCAATGCAGTGCAGGATGTCAGCTGCAACTGCGCTGCAGTGGTGACCACTCTGGGGGAGGTGCAGGGTGATATAAGGCACCTCACTGCAGCCGTCCAGGCAAACACTGCTGCCATCCGGGACCAGGGGAGGCAGAGTCGGCGGGCCCAACAATACCAGGTCACCCGGCAGCTCAGGATGCAGGCCCAGCAGCTCAGGATGCAGGCCCAGACCAACTCGTACCTCGGCCGGATTGCCGTGGCCTTGGAGGGCATGCAGGCCACACCTGCCAGGAGTGGCCCACCCGGGGATCAGCCACCTCCAGATGCCCCCCCACCCCCACTCACTCCATCCAGGCAGCTGAGGAGCCAGAGAGGGGCCACCAGAAGGAGCCCCCGGCATCCCAGATGATTATTTTTTTTTTTAATGCTCAGCATATGAGATTTTTATTTTCTTGATTATTAATGCTCAGGACATGAGATTTTTATTTTATTCTTAATGCTCAGGTTATGAGTTTTTTTATTTGTGATTATGCTCAGGACATGAGATTTTTATTTTATTGATATTGCACACGTTGCAGTGTGAATGGTGTGTGAATGTGAGGGGGTGGCACTCCTGCCAGTAAGGGGTGTCACCCTCGGCCGTGGTGGAGAAGTTATCCCCACGGCTGTATGAATGACGTGTGAAAGGTGTATGAATGGACAGCGACATCATTGGGGCCTTGACGCTGGCGTTGCTGCTCCCAAGTCCTACATGTTGGACTTGGGCTAATCCAATGCGATGTGGATGTGGTGTGTGTGATCTAGGGACATCAGTGGTGTGCATGCGTGCATTGTCTGTGTGATTAATGTTTTGGTTTAGTGTCCAAAGATGCCTATGGCGAGGACCGTCCTGACTGCTCTTCCATCAGCTGAATGGGTCTCCTCTGGCAGTGGGGGGCTGTCTGGTTGGGGGGTCAGGTCATCACGTATGTCAATCTGCAGGCCTTTTCTCATGGCAAAGTTGTGCAGAATGCAACATGCACCGATGATCTGACACACAAAGGTAGGGGAATACAATAGGGCCCCCCCAGACTTATCCAGGCAGCGGAAACGGGACTTCAGGAGCCCAAATGTTTGCTCCACCACTGCACGGGTTTTGATGTGTGCTTCATTGTATTTTCTCTCTCCTCTGGTTTGGGGGTTCCGGAAAGGAGTCAAGAGATGGGGTCCCAGTGCATATGCAGAGTCACCTGTAAGGGAAAAGACAGGAGGATGTTAGTCATGCATGTGGCCCTTGTGATGTGTGCATCATGGGAGGTGATAGTCATGCCTGCCACCCATGTCACTCACCAACCAGCCAGCTGTCCCCATACATGTTCTGTTCGAATTCCGTTGGGATGGGGCTCTGATTGTATATGAAACTGTCATGGCTGGATCCAGGGTGTTTGGCACGGACGTGCCATATGAGGCGTTGGGCATCACCTGTACGTTGATGGAATGCCAATGCTTCCGATTGCGGTATATGTGCTCTGTGGCACTGGGGAGCTGTAGGGCCACATGTGTGCAATCAATGGCCCCCACAGTGCGTGGGAATCCTGCAATGTTGTAGAAATCTGTCATTGCCTTCAGCCGCAGCTCCTCAGTGGTGGGTCTGATGAACTGGTTGGACATGCGTCTGAGGATTGCAGGGACAACCTGGTGCACACATCTGCTCATGGAGGACTGTGACATCCCAGCCACCACTCTACTTGTACGCTGGAATGATCCACTGGCAAGGAAATGAAGTGTTGCCAGTACCTTCACCAGTGGCTGCACTGCTTGTGAGCGGTGTGTCTTGCTGATGTCATCCTGCAGGGTTGTGGTTAGTTCAAGTATTGCATCAGGGCTGAATCTGAAGAGGCGATACACCTCCTCATCCCCCATGCCAAAGAGGCTCATGCGCGTGCGGTATATCCTCTCACGTGCCCGCCTCCTCCGTACCGGGGGACCCATCAGTAGTGCTAGTACCGCGACTGCCCCTGGCATGTTGGCACACAGAGGTGTTGTTCTTGCACATGTGGTTGTTCAGCTTGCTAGTTTTGTCGGTAACGCTGCTGCTGTAGCTGCTCTCCTGTTGACCTGTGGCCGTCTGGAGTAAAGATAAAGCAGCTATTTGTAGAAATAACTTTGCGCCGGACGGACGAGATACGTGCGGCGCATGTAGCCAGCGTATGGTGCTAATCCGTTCGCGAATCGGGAAATCTCCCTCATTTGCATATTTGCATGGCACATCAATAGGCGCGACGGATGCGACGAGCGAAAATATGCGCTAACCATACTCTGGCGAGGGAAAGTTAAGCCGATCGGAAAAGGCCCGTTTTCTGGCGCATCTAGGTTGGTGGGTATGGCCACATAGATACTACGGCGCATCTTTACAGTTAAGCGGCGCATATCGATTTACTCCAGCGCAAGTCTTGCTGAATCTGGCCCATACTGTGTATAACGTTATTGAAGGGAAAGAGCTGCTGATAAAGCTGGGCCTGCTTGCCCAAGACCCACATATCCGTCCGCCTGGCACTCCTAGACCATCTCCTATATGGTCCATCCCATCCACAAGACGGAACCAAAGAGAACAAAGAAGGCTGATCCATTCCTTTCAAAATCCACTCTCCTAAAAGTTCTATGTCATTTATACTTCAATGTTCCTTTTCACAGTTTCCTCTGCGTGTTCTTACACACTCTCCCCACAAGATGGCGTTCCTTGCTTAAAAATGCCTTATACACTTCACCTTATGTGCTGTTCTTTACACATGGTAACTTTGACTGTTTTCAGGTGCCTGGCATTTTACATTGTTCTCATGTTTCCTCTCTGTTTTGTTCAACCAAGTTTTTCCCTCAGACAAGTCTCATCACTCATCTGTTCCTCCCAGACATATCTGGCTTCCTCCGGGACAAATCTCCGCTCAAGGTCCTCCTTGAAGCATCTACAAACAAGTTGACGATTCTGCTCCTGTTTGAAAGGACACCCTAAACTTTCCCGGATTTGGTATGTCTATGTACTTTTATCTTCACTCACCATTGATGACTGACTACATCATACCTGAGCTTTCCGTGAAGTCCTCTCTGGGATCCTCCCCCTGACCCTCCACTCCATCCCTTAATTAAGCTCTGCAGAGCTCATTTTGACCACCATGTCACTCACAGCTTTTAAAACAGATGGACCGTGGAGTCGACAGGAGGGAATATCGAAAAGATACACAAGACCAACACTAACAATGCTCACTTTGGGTCTCTAGAACTGGGGCACTCCACCGAAAATACCTCTCTTGCTGAGACTCAGCCCCATCCCAATATTCTAATTAACAGTCTGACATCCATACCTCGTTTCCTGTTCGGAGATGTTCCTAATTTTGAATTGAAATGTTATTTGTTTTATCTTTATTTGTTTTTTTTTTCCCCTACCTGCCTTATTGTTTTTTCAAAATGCCTGGGGCATCCACCGCGTTTTGATTGACCCCACACCTGAGTATGGGCCCGGTGGACTTTCCGCTATCTTGCGGGGGTTCACCTGACCATGCGGCGGGTTCGGGACTATATGTCCCCTTGTTCGGTATTGACTGGTTGGGAGACAGGTGGCTACCTGTCACCTCTATTTCTACCCTTGCAAATATATTATTGTTAATTGTTCTGATGGCCCTATGGGTCTCTGTTTCAGTATGCTTTTTTTTTCAGAGTCATGTTTTAGTTGTTTTTGTAAAGTACCTATATTTTTTCAGGTCTTCTCATCTATGTGACATATTTACTATTTACATTGCATGTGTGTTGTATGCCCGCTCCTTATGCAGTCCTGTGGCCGTCCTCCGGACCATTGGTCACCTGATCTTTGGTCGGGAGCGCGGTCGCTGCTCATTCATCTTCATGAGGGTTGGATGCTGTTCAGTATTCATGTTTATTAAGATGTTCTTCGTTCTCCCCCATCCATAATGGGTCTAAAAATCATATCGCACAATACCCAGGGTTTAAATTCCCCTTATAAGCGCCGAAAGACTTTCCAACAATATAAAAGACTTGGAGCAGATATCATACTGCTCCAAGAAACACATTTTTCTTCCAATAACCACCCAAAATAATGTAATAAAGCTTACAACCAATATCACTACACTACCTTCTCTAACAAAACCAGAGGTGTTGCAATATTTATACGTAATTCCATAGTTTTTGATATTCAAAATATATACAAAGACCCAGACAGTAGATTTATTATTCTTAAAGGCTCCATCAACAACCGTGCAATTACCATTGCCTCTATATATGCACCAAACGAATCCCAATCCACCTTTTTTTCTAAATTTTTTGAAACCCTAGATCGATTCCAATCCCCTCACATGATCCTTGGAGGAGATTTTAACTTAACGGCTCACCCAGCATTAGATCGAAGCAGAATTTCCACCTCCTCTAAGGCTTTTTCAAAATCCACCAATCGATACATCAACAAACTACAACTAATTGACACATGGAGAGCCCACAACACAGGCATTAAGGCATATACTCACTACTCTCATCCCCATGATTGTTATGCTAGGCTCGATTACATCTTTAGCACCCCAATACTTCTAGCTAACTCATCTCATGCACACATAATCCCCTGCCCCTGGTCCGATCATGATATCACCTCATTCGATACATCTTACATAGGCCTTCCCCCTTCACCTTACAACTGGCGCCTTAATGACTCCCTCTTAACCGACCCATTAAACATTACCACAATATCTACCCACATTGATAACTACTTTGGGGATAACAGAAATGAGGAAACAACCCCCACATCTCTCTGGGTTGCCCACAAAGCGGTTCTCCGTGGCCACATCATTGGCTTAGCGGCCGCCAAGAACCGGGAGAGAATGGCTGAAATCAAGACTCTTACCCATGAATTAAATAAATTGTATCTTGACCTGCAACAGTCCCCCACATGAGACATCACAGACCAAATTCAGAACAAACGGCGTGCACTAGACCTCATTTTATCTTCAAATACTGAGAGATCTCTTAGATTCTCTAAAGCCAAATTTCTTCTACACAGTAATTCCCCCTCTAAAATGTTCTTGAGGAAATTAAATCAAGACAACAAACCCACCCATGTATACAAATTAAGAGACAATAAGGGAAACCTATCTACACATCCACAGGAAGTGTTAAAGATTTTCACTTCCTTCTACAAAGACCTCTTATCCCCCCCACCTAACCCCCCTAACGCTTCTTCTAAATCATGGCTTGATGCGTTAAATCTTCCCTCCCTAAATCAAGACCAAACCGATTCCCTTAATATACCATGCACGGAAGACGAAATATCCCAAATAATCAAATCTTTAAAAACCTCCACAGCCCCCGGCCCGGATGGCATTGCATCCTCCTATTATAAAAAATTCGCTTCTCTCCTAGTGCCCAATCTTAAAACGCTGTTTAATCATATCCTAGAGGGAAACCATTTCCCTGATGAAATGTTATTAGCCAACCTCTCCTTGATCACAAAACCCCATAAGGACCATACTCTCCCCCAGAACTATCGCCCCATCTCAGTATTAAACAACGACTTAAAAATCTTTGGTAGAGTCCTCGCAGATAGATTAGCAAAAGTTATTTCCCCACTAATTCAAGCTGACCAAACCGGTTTTATCCCAGGTAGACAGATAAGCGACAACATCAGGCTGGTCACCAATATAGTTCAAGACGCCAACCTACACAAGTCACAATCTTGCCTTCTCAGTCTTGACATACATAAGGCATTTGATAGTGTCCATTGGTCATACCTAAATTATTTACTACCCAGATTTGGGATCTCGGGTAACTTTCTAAGAGGTTTCAACGCCCTTTATCACTCACCACAAACACGCATTAAAATACCCGGTAGCAACTCGGAATTTTTACCTCTTGGACGCGGCACAAGACAGGGATGCCCATTATCTCCATTACTATTCGCCCTAGCCATAGAACCGCTTGCCCAAGCCATTAGATCCAATCATGACATAAGGGGATATAAAAAAGGACATTGCGAATACAAGATCAGCCTATATGCCGATGACGCTCTGATTTTCCTCACTGAACCTCTCCTTTCTATCCCTGTCCTCCTAAAAGAGCTTAACTCCTTCTACGAAATCTCAGGCCTAAAAATTAACTATAGTAAATGCTCAGCTCTTCCTTTAAATCTTGACCATGACCTACAGCTCCGCCTACGAGCTAAATTTCCATTTGTATGGTGCCTCCACTCCTTTAAATATTTAGGGGTTAACATCACCTCCTCACATAAAAATCTGTTTAAGGCTAATTATCCCCCTCTATTTACTCACATCAGCTCTCTCCTTAACACATGGTCCTCCTTCCATATTTCCTTTCTAGGTAGATTGTGCGCCATCAAAATGAATATTATACCTAAACTACTATATTACTTCCGTACCCTGCCAATCAATCTATCAAAATCCAGACTAGACCACCTCCAGAGGACGATCAACAAATTTATCTGGGCAGATAAAAAACCCAGATACAGTTATGCCTTACTACATAGACCACAATCTAAAGGGGGTCTAGGTTTCCCTAACTTATGGCACTACTTTCTAGCTGCGAGACTCTCGCAACTTTCCCAGTGGTTCTCCTCCTCTCAAAAAATACCATGGAAGAGTTTTGAATATGCATCAATACAACCGTTCCACCTTCAGGGTATTCTTTGGTCGAATTACATTCTCCACCGACATCTTTTAAAACTTAACACCATTGTAGCCCAACTATTTCAAATATGGCTCAAAGTCAGACACGTATAACCTCTCCTCCCAATTCTCCCCATTAACATCATTACGCACAGAGTACCTTATTCTCTCACTGGATCAATTATGGCTTAACGACACTACACTCATTGCAATCTAAGTGGGTCTTTAGATCTTTTGACTCTTTACAGAGGGAGTATAAACTTCCTAGCACTGAATTTGAACGCTACCAACTGATTAGATCCTTCTACGACTCATACTTCTCCCTAACTACTTCCTCTTACAACACACTATTTGAGAGAATCTGCCTTAAATCATCCAGAGACAAAGGCATGATATCCACTCTTTACCACTATCTTAATAACATGGCCCTTCAGGAGAAGTCTAACCAGATGCTGCAATGGGAACGCGATTTGGACTGTGAAATCCCACCGGAGCCATGGGATTCCATGGCAGAGAATTTGCGTAAAAGTAACAGAGCCATATCATTCAGAGAGACTCCTTTAAAGATTTTCTCTAGATGGTACCTCACCCCCTCCAAACTTAACGCTTTTTACCCCTCAATTTTCCCCAAATGTTTCAGAGGTTGTCAGTCTGAGGGTACACTACTACATACATTTTGGGATTGTCCTATGCTAGACCATATCTGTGACGCAGCCGTTTCCAGATTTGAACATTCCTCGGGCCAGAAGATTACTATATCCCCACAGATCTGCATCCTATACGCAAAAGTTCCCAACATTCCTATTCATTGCTCAAGGCTGTTTCACTCCCTCTGTAGTTCCATTCAATGGATGATTGCTCTTAATTGGAAATCTAGCAACTTTCCTTGGGCTCAAGTGCTTGACAGAATGGAGATGCTTAAACTTCCAGAGAGGATATACCACACTCTTAATGACTCTATGCACATTTTTACCTCCAAATGGTCCTACTGGCATATTACCCAACAACCATAAACCCTTCACCTCCTCTCCCTATACATATCCTTTTATTCTTTCTATGTTTACTAAAATTGCCTCATATGTTTGAACTAGTGTTGAGCAGAATATGCCATATTCGAATTCGCGATATATCTCGAATATATAGTCGAATATTCGACATATATTCGCTAAATACGAATATTCGTGATATTTTTTCGAAATGAAATGATTGCGAATTTTCGCTATCGCGAATGCGAATGCGATTGCGAATTGCGAATTGCGAATGCGAATATTCGAGAAATGCGGAATGGAGCACTCTGATTGGCACAGAATATTCGTGATATATTACAATATAAAATAATTGCGAATATTCGAGAAATGCGGAATGGAGCACTCTGATTGGCTCAGAATATTCGTGATATATTACAATATAATATAATTGCGAATATTCGAGAAATGCGGAAGGAGCACTCTGATTGGCTCAGAATATTCGTGATATATTACAATATAATATAATTGTGAATATTCGAGAAATGCGGAAGGAGCACTCTGATTGGCTCAGAATATTCGTGATATATTACAATATAATATAATTGCGAATATTCGAGAAATGCGGAAGGAGCACTCTGATTGGCTCAGAATATTCGTGATATATTACAATATAAAATAATTGCGAATATTCGAGAAATGCGGAATGGAGCACTCTGATTGGCTCAGAATATTCGTGATATATTACAATACAAAATAATTTCGAAATTTCGAGAAATGCGGAATGGAGTACTCTGATTGGCTCAGAATATTCGTGATATATTACAATATAAAATAATCGCGCGATATCGCTATTGCCGAATAATCGCATTGCGATTTTTCGGCAATATAAAATGAGCGCTGCAGCTACTCGGCCCAAGGTCTCTAATCATACCAGCAATGCTTTTAGACGTCGATGGGGATCTCTAGGATGTGATCTGTTCTAAAAAAAAATTGAAAACATTCGAATATTCGAAATAGCGAATATTCGCCGCGATATTCGCGATATTCGCGAATACTCGAATATGCAATATTCGTAGCGAATATTCGCAATGCGAATATTCGAGAGCAACACTAGTTTGAACTTCTACATGCTTCCCACTGCAATATTATATTGACCTGCTCTCTTTACGAGAAATGTTTTATTTAAAACATTGCTGTATCTGTTCTCCATGACTCTGTACTGTTACATACCTCTAATAAACTTTTGTAAACAAAAAAAGAAGAAGACCTCCTGCCTCTGCCTTTGACACCAAATACAACATTTGCTCCAAGTCGGATCTGGATCCCTGCTCTGCAAAAACAGCAGAAGTTCACACTTCTTCATCCAGATACCCAACATGAAGGTATTTCCTGCACTTGATAGCTTTTCTTTGTTTTTGGCTGCTTGGAGCCTGTCCTTCGTCATGATTCCCTAACCTTTTATACTTCTTGTTATCTAGTTCACCGGTTTACATTCTACAATTGACCACTATTGCCAAGATATGGTGGAGATCCCTCCCGCCAGTTTTTGGAGGTCTCCATGTCCCTCTCCTCTGCCCACGGCCTCGTCCCTGGGTGGCTTCAGCTCCTCAGGTTACTTTTTTCTGTTCACTTATTTTTTCAGGTCCCTTTTTGACCGTATCCATGTTCACTGTTTAGACTATTTGAACACTTTTGAATGTTGTCTCTTTTTTCATTTGTTTTTCTCCTACCTGACACGCCATGGATATTCTTACCCCATTTTTATGACCATGTTATTTACATTATAAGATTCCTCCTTTATCATGGCTTTACGGGTTCTTACCTACAACGTAAAGGGTTTAACTCTGTTCCAAAGAGATTGTTAGCATTGAAAGAGTTTAAATCTTCAGCAGCTGATGCAATCATAGTCCAGGGGACTCATTTACGTGCAGGGGGGTCCTTTAAATTTGCTGCCAAATATTTCCATACTTCCTATATACGGCTTCTGACCCTTCCGGGAAAGTGAGCGTGTCGATTCATGTCCTGTCAGAACTATTAAAGTTAAAATAATACATTTCTAAGGCCTATACATATTATTTTATATATGGTTGCATGGGCATCTTGGAAGCCATATTGTTCATCTGTTAGAAGGTTAATGTAAGTTCATTGTTTGTGAATAGAATCTCTTACAAGACGATTTTTAGGAGATTTATCACATATTCTCCCAAGTTGTAAATTGTGAGAGTCCTAGACAACAAAAACAAGATAAGGATTGGCCATGGTGCCAGACTGTATAATGAGATTGATGACGTATATCTCAACTAGAAGAGTGAATAGAAAGTAAAAAAAATCTCATTACTGGAACGACAAAAAAGCTTATTCAAAAGTTGCCACATGAACAAGTATTATTAATTGCAAGTAATTGTATTAGCAATAGTTTCTATTGTATTATTATTTTTAAAGCAATATATTCTATGTAGAGACTAGAAGGCTGACATATACCGATAGAATAGACATCCCTATTATATTTATGGTTTTGTTTAAAGCTTAGGTCAAAGGTTGTTTGAAGTGCTATCTTGAAATTTTTAAGGAAAGTTCCAAAAAGTTCCAAAATTATTTTTAATCCAATACTGCCATCTTTAGGTGCCATAGTGACAAAGTAATTAATACATAATTGGACAGCATTGATTACGTGGAAAACATATCCACGCCCACTTTCTTTGGAGGAATAAGAGTTGTAGAAAGATTGAGAGAGGGGAGAACAGGAAAAATCAAGAAAGGGAGAAGTGTCCACTCAGACAAACAGTTGACATATCTCAGACAAAAGATTTTGAGATTTCTGGTAAAGTATAAAAACTTTTTTCCCAGTATTTTTTCCCTATATTTTTTTTGTTGTTTTTTTGTGTGTCTTTTTTTTTGCCCCCCCCCCCCTTTTATAGGACAATTAGGGTATAGCTGCCTATTTTTTGATAGATTTTTGGATAAGGCCTTCTCCACGCCTCCCTGTCTTTTCTTTTTTGGGGATGGCGACAGAGAAAAGTAGGGTGGGCTGGGTTTTTGTTAAATTTTTATACACATTATCTCTTTTTTTTTTCATTGTATTTTGTCTGAAATATATTCACTTAGATGTTTGTTGTTTTTGAGGTCCATCACCTTGTAAGGCATCTTGAAATATAAATTATTAGTTAAGTATTATTTTTTTTCTCTGTTTAGATGGTATCACGTAACCAGGTGGCCTTTTCTATTCTGTCATGGAATGTTTGTTGCCTAAATTTCAAATTTAAGAGAGCATTGTTATTTAAGTATTTGAAAAGTTATCTTCCACATAAAGTGCTACTTCAAGAAACTCAACTTATGGAAGTAAGCTTCTGACCCTGAAGTGGCCCTGGGTACAGAAGGCTTACCACGCTACATATTTTACTTTTTCTAGAGGGGTTTCGATACTTATTAGCAGATCCTTATCCTGTATGGTGGAAGATGTATTCTTTGACCCACAGGGTAAATATGTTTTGGCTGTGTTTCTGCTATGGGGTCAGATATATAAGATGCTAAATATTTGCTGAGCAGGTTGTCCGATCATGCTCCGTTTATTGGATTTCATACTCATACATAGTTGATAAAATCCCGCCCCTTCTAGTAGAGTATTGGAAGTTTAATGCAGGATCATCCACCTCTGCAAAATTATGGGATGCTTTTAAGGCACATGCAAGAGGACAATATATATCCGCTATCAAAGCAGTTAATAAGTCCCAACGAGTAAAAAGTTATGCTTTAAAATATATAGTAGAGGAACAAACAGCTCAATATACTGTGGATCCCTCAGAATTTAATTTGAATACCTTACTACAGAGGAAACAGGCCTTACATTTGCATATGACTGAGGCTACGAGGATAGATCTATATAAAAATAAACAGAAATCTTTTGAGCAGGGGGACCGCAATGGATGTTTTTTTCAGCCATGATGGCTAAACATGAACAATATAGTATCCAGATCTCAGAAATACATACCACTTTGGGAGATACGGTTCGTACACAGCCTAAAATCTTAGGCCACGTACACACGATCAGTCCATCCGATGGTTAACTGATGGTCTAATGTGCCTACACACCATCGGTTAAAAAAACGATCGTGTCAGAACGCGGTGACGTAAAACACACGACGTGCTGAAAAAAACGAAGTTCAATGCTTAGAAGCATGCGTCGACTTGATTCTGAGCATGCGCGGCCTTTTGACCGATGCCTTTGCATACTAGCGATCGGTTTTCACCCATTGGTCAGGCGTCCATCGGTTCAATTTTAAAGCATCGGTTTTGAATGATCGTGTGTATGTGGCCTAAGAGACATTTCGACAATTCTATCAGACATTATATACATCTCAGTTGCCTTCTAGTTTTCAGCCAACTGCGTTAGCGGAACTGCTGGACTCCTTTCTGTCATTGGTTCCTTTTCATTGGGGAAGTCACCAGGACCGGATGGTCTCCCTATTGAATTTTATAGGGCTCATGGAGAGTTTTTATCTCCTAAACTGGCCTCTCTTTACTCAGATTGTCTGAAGGAGGGATCCATGCTGGATTCAATGAGCCAGGCTCATATAGTCCTAATATACAAGCATCCAAAACATCCGTCCTCCTGTGCTTCATATAGGCCTATTGCACTCTTGAATGTAGATTTTTAAATTTTGACTAAGTTAATCTCCCGACGATCACAACCGTTGATGTCCAATATCATTGATTCAGATCAGATGGGCTTTATGCCAGGCAGATCCACTGATGTGAACTTGAGGAGATTTTATACTAATATTTATGCTTCACATCTTAATATGTGATCTAGGGTTATTGCCTCCCTGGACATTGAGAAGGCCTTTGAAACCTTGAAGTGGCCCTTCCTGTGCGAAGTACTTTGCAGAATGGGTTTCCCAACGGTATTTATAAAATGGTTACAGGTCTTATATAGGAATCCTATAGCTGCAGTAAAGATGGGAGGAGGGTTGTTGGCTTCCTTTTCACTATTTAGGGAAACTCATCAGGGCTGCCCTCTCTCTCCAGCCCTTTTTGTGATTGTTATGGAGCCGGTGGCAGAGGCTCTACGTACTTCCATAAATATAAGGGGATTGCGGATCGGTTGGCTGGAGGAGAGGGTAGCTCTGTATGCAGACAACCTTTTAATATTCTTAAATGATGCTGGCCCCTCGTTACAAGGGGCCTTAGATATACTGGATTCTTTATCAATGGTTACAAAGCTGAAGGTAAACTGGACAAAGTCATTGCTAATCCCAATAGATATGGAGGCTCGTAGTACGGCTATGAAGGATAATCCACTGAAGTGGATAGATAATTTTAAGTATTTAGGAGTGGTAATTTCCCGTCAGTCTTCTGATTTTGACCCCAATTTTGGGAGATACTGAGTCTAAATTAAAAGTATGGAAGTCTCTACCATTGTCTCTATTGGGACACATTAATCTTTTAAAAATGAAAATTATACCTAAATTTATGTACTAATTTAAACATTCTCCTCAATGGCTCCCTGTATCCTTTTCAAAAGACCAAATCAGTTGTTTTCTTCTTTTTTATGGGGGATAAAAAACCCTAGGTATAAATTAAGTACTTTGATGCGCCCTTGTGAAGAGGGAGGATTAGCTTTACCGGACTTATACAAATATTTTTTAGCCACACAGTTGGTTACAGCTGCATGGTGGTTAAACCCAGATTTATACAACTCTTCTACCCGGCTGGAAACAGCAGTAGTAGCTTCCGTAGAAGCTCTCAAAGTACTGTTATTTAAGGGCCGTATGGCACTTCATCAGGTGAATATACCTATGCTTAATACTATTTGAGCTTGGGAGGCCAGCCTTAGATGTGAAGGTTATTCAAAGGGAACGATCTCTCCAAATGCCCCTCTATGGCTAAACCCTACGCTCACTCAATTCTTTAAAACATCAGAGCCTATTGCATGGAGCAAATACAATATTAAATTACTTGCTCAAATGGTTACTGATCAGAAACTATCTATCTTCTCTACACTAACCTAAATTTTTAATCTTCCTAGCTCTTATCTATTTAGATACTACCAGCTTTCACATACTTTTCATGTACAGTTTCCACAGGATAGCTTAACGATGAAACAATCTACTTTGGA